>CM060689.1:114012763-115225263 GCA_030686995.1 Artemisia argyi
ACTGAAGCACCAGCATACGAGATGTGTTTTTGTATTCCTTCAATTTCATTTAATGCATGCATTCCTTTATTTTCTCAATTCTATTTAATGATACAATTGACATGAATAAACGTTATATCAACTCAAATCATTTCCATTTATATCATCAACTTTGAATTTCAAAATGCTTGACCGGCTCTTCATTCTCAAAATTTTGTGTAAACCTGAAATGGTGGCTTATTTTGGCTCTCTTTACAACCCACGACTTATTTATTTTGACTTTCTACTTCCATTTCTACAAATAATTTTGTATTAACAATCTTTTGATAGAGTGCAGGTATACGTGGGAAAAATGGTGCTTGGTGAATGCTTTAGATGGTTGATCAAATGCCTCACTAAAATATCTATCAAAGGTATCCTTTCTGTAACCAATTTTGAATCATGCCTCCTTTTTAAAAAATAAAGTTTTTAATGACTAACCCATCTGTAATTGCTAACATCTAGCCCTCTGTATTTTCTTTCAAAGTATGTACAATTTTAATTTTTGAAAAATGTTATTGCTCATTGCTAATTATCATAATAAGATGCAAACTGTATCAGTTTCTTGATGGGCTTAACTCAAAGTCCTTCCCTGATCATATATATCTTTGTTGACATAACTCCAAACTTAAAATTTGTTCAAACTTTACTCACCTGTGTATATTATTTCTTAATAACTGAAACATAAAAAATGTGCAAGTGTGCAGCCAAAATTTTTATGCTAAACTTCAGTACCTAACAAGTTCATTTTAAGTTTTTATTTTTATTTTTTTCTTTTGTTAATTATGAGAATCGTTTGATAAGTGAACAATCGATTTATAGAGAACTACATAAGTTTAGTGTTGGCAAGTCTTCAACGTAACAATTTTCTATGAATTTATTACCACAAATTGAGATCATTCCCTTTGATCTAAGTAAGCCTGTAAAATGTTGATTCATACATGAGCTTAGGTACATATAAGTTGCTATTAATTGGTCGTCAAACATTTGGCAGGTTGGGTATGATGTTAAAACGTATTCAGTTTAAAACAAGTGGTTTGTTTTTTCAAAGGGCTGAGTTGGGTCGACACCTCATAAAAGTTTAGCAAGTCAACTGTTGAAGTAATTCTTGGTAAGGATACTTCTTGTCGAGAGATCCTTCGAACTTGAAGAGTAAAGGTCACCCGGATGCCTGTAAGTATGAAACAAACGCGTTAGCCTCGTCTTGGGCTTTATCCCAATACCAAAGTCCGGCGTGAGAGTAAATGCTACTTGTGTGTGAATAAATGCGAGGGTATTTATACTACCCTGAGTAACGTACCTGACCACTATTCATGCACTGTTCTGCTGCTACTGTTATTCCTGACTCGTAGGGGATGGTGAGCCGAGCTACCCCTAGACTAGGGTGTCAGACAACATGGGTGTGGGGAGACAACATCCAGGGTGACATTAGGGAAGTGGCGGCGTACCTTTGGTACTTGGTTATAACGATGTGTCAAAATGTCTTTAGGATAAAAGAATGATTCTGGCCCATTTAAGCACCCGGTTGATGGGTCATCCGGACCATGGCCTTCCGGTATTGGGCCGTCCGACCATATACGTCATCATATCATCAACCAATATAATCTCATACTTATATCTATTCTAGATAAAAGCTGAGTTCAAAGTAGAAACAGAAAGAACATGAACATATAGTAGATGTGAGGTGTGAGAGAGTTAAGGACTGAAACCACATTTTTTACCTATGTTCTCTCTTATTAGATGTATCAGGTGATGTTTGGTACAATAGGTTGTGATTAAGGTGATGTTTTGGTATTGTAATTTGTAAGGTATACATTGTTTATAACATCGACATGTATATGGATATACTAATGCTTTTGGTTTTATGTGTAAGGGTTAGTAACTTCTTCTAAAAGACCAGGCCATTTATTGCAAATATTAGAGCTTGATTGCAAGAATGAGTGATATTTAATGATGCTTTATCTGGTCATGAGGTTAGCAAATCCATTTCTTTGAAAGGAAATAAAGGGTGTACTTTGTTTTACATGCTACAAAGCTACCAAGTCTATTCATCATTGTCTAAATTGGAGAAACAAAGTGTGCTTTCATTGTATCACTCGAAGAACAGTTGGACAACATTAAAGCAAATGTAATTCAAAGGAAGCCATCTAATTTAAGTTCAAAGGTAGGTTAAATGTTTCTTTTATCCGATAAGTTATTGTACATAACGATCATGAGTCTTCATTTGTAATGGTTGTTTTATTTTAGATTACTTTGAGAATGTAAAGAATTAAATATAAGAACTTACTTATAAATATACGTTTTTACTCACACTAGAAAAAATTATTCCAATCTACACACTTTTTCTTCACACTTTTCAAAAGTGTGTAAAATTTTATTACTTTACTAACAATTAATAATGTATAAAAATTGGTTACATTAATAAGTGTGAAAAAATTATAAAACAACAGATTTTTTACACTTATAGTTGTGTCAAAAAAAAAGTTTACACTTTTAAGTATGGAGAAATCTAAGAAATGTTCAAATTTATACGTGTGAAGGATATTTATAACACTCAAATTCCCAACACCTCCTCAAAGTGTGGAGAATTTGGTTGTTACAAATAACCTACATACTTAAAAATATGGAGAAATCTTATAATTTTCACATTTAAAACTGCGAATTTTTTTTGACACAAATGTAAATGTGAAAAATATATTCTTTTACAATTTTTTTTTTCACACATAGAAAGTGTAATCAATTTTTATACATCATTAAGTGTTAATAATATAATAAAATTTTGCATACTTTTGAAAAGTGTGAAAATAAAAGTGTGCAGAATAAACTATTTTTTTATATTGTCGTTTTATGTTTTAGATATATATTTTTACAAGCAATTTTTTATTAGCCACCTATATATATATATATATATATATATATATATATATATATATATATATATATATATATACATATGTAAAATACATATATATACATATATATATATATATATATATATATATATATATATATATATATATATATATATATATACATATGTAAAATACCAAAAATATCCTCCCATTAAAATCTGAATAAAATAAATAGAAACTAATTTACTAAATTGTGATTGGTCCAAAGAGGTTCTGTACAAAAAATTGGTTCTGCATTGAACGCTACAATATATATATATATATATATATATATATATATATATATATATATATATATATATATATATATATATTGTAGCGTTCAATGCAGAACCCATTTTTTGTACAGAACCTCTTTGGACCAATCACAATTTAGTAAATTAGTTTCTATTTATTTTATTCAGATTTTAATGGGAGGATATTTTTGGTATTTTACATATGCTAAAGATAATTGAAAAATATCCTACAATCAATGAGAATACGGTTTTAATTATACGTATCTTCCTCACAAAATTTCTCACGTATATAATTTTCAAAACCCTAATTCCAGGCAAAAAAAAAAAAAAAAAAAACCTAAATTATTTTTCATCGTATTACTCAAAATATGAATGTCATTGATCAACATGATACTGAGGGTTCAATGTCCCGGGATGTGCAAGACGATAATGAAATCGTTATGTTATCTGAACATGAAGAACAACATGGTAATATTGATGTATTTTTTTTAATCAATTTGGTAAAGCAACATGTATGTTGTATAAAACATGCATTTATTTTTCAATCACATATATGCATATATCAGTTAACAAATTTCAATCACATATTTGGTTTAATTTTTTTTATCTGAATGAACAACATATGTCGGGTTTAGTGAGCGTTAAAATTTAGTATAGCGACATATATTTGGTATACAACATGATCTGTGTTAGTTTTTTTTTTTTAGTTTTTTATGGTTTTATGGTTGTAGGATTTTAACGAGCATGTGCATGTGTATTATGGTTTGATTAATATTGTTCAAGCTATATTGACAATGTTTTATATATTTTGTAGATATCAAACCATAATTTTTTGAAAGCTAAAATTGAGTAGAGCCTAGTTAGAATTCTAGTCTCTCATATTATGTTTAGCAAGTGTTTAGTTGGTAAGTTTAGAACATATGAACAACATCAGTAAGTTTATAACATATGAGCAACATAATAAAAAGTTGTTTCTGAATGTTTTTGCTTGTAATTCACAATTAATTTTCATCTTGTCCAAGTATTTAAATTAAGTTGCGAGACTATCATAAGGTAAACTATCATGTAATGTATTTATATTTTAAATTGTGCATTGATGTTTCATTTGTGGTGCATCAATGTTAAATCTATGTTGACAATGTTTTATATATTTTGTAGATGATTCCGATATTGACCTGTTTGAAGAAGATTCTGAGTTTCAACCTACTCCATAAGGGACACCATATTGGGTCCCTAATGTCCCTGTAGATGAAAAACCTTATATAAGTCTCTGTTTTAACAGCTTTGAGGAAGCGTATAACATGTACAATGTCTATTCTCAGAAGGCCAGGTTTAATATACGTAAATCAGGGTTGAAACGTAAAAACGGCCAAATCACACACAGGTATGTTGAGTGCAATAGGGCTGGTAAACCAAGAAGGACAAAAGAAGTAAATACTCTAAAGGAAGGTGCCGAAGAAGATGGTGAAAACGATGGTAACAAAAAGAGAAAATGCAGGACTATGTCTATGGCTTGCAATTGTCCTGCAAAGATCTGTTTAAAAAATATTCCCGGAACAAAATCTTATAAGGTGAATGATTTTGTGGAAAACTACAATCATCCACTAATGAACGAGAACAATATGGACCTATCACGAACTCGACGCCAATTGCAATTTGGTGACTATGTTTTTATTCATCGTGCTTCACTTTCTAATATAGGTCCTACTGTAGCTCATTGATTAAAAGTCGCTCTTGTTGGTGGATATGATAAAGTACGTGGAATACCCATGGATTGGAGGAATTTTAGGCGTTCCATCAATTCATTCATCGGAGACATGGATGCGCAGATGTTAGTCGATAAAATGATTAACCGGAAACAACATGTCCTAGACTTCTCTTTTGAATATCACACCCTTCCTTCAAACGAGTTGGTCAGTCTGTTTTGGGCTGACGAAACAATGAAGTGCAACTATGTTGCATTTGGTGACGTGGTTTCATTCGATGCTACTTTCAAGACCAACATGTAATTTTCATATATATATATATATATATATATATATATATATATATATATATATATATATATATATATATATATATATATATATATATATATTTCCATTAGAAACGCTCACTAAATATATTACTAATCTAAACCCTTTTTGTTCAGGTATAAATATGTTTTTGTACCATTTACTGGCATCGACCACCATCAAAAGTGTGTCACTTTTGGTGCTGCATTACTATCTAGTGAGAGTTTTGAATCGTATTGTTGGATGTTAGAGGCGTTCTTAAAAACACATAAGAAGCAGCCACCGTTTGCCGTAACAGACCAGGATGGTGCGCTAAGGAAGGCTGTTATTAAAATGTTTCCCGACTCACACCATCGATTATGTATGTGGCATATCACACAGAAACTACCGGGAAAGGTAATCTTATGATGCCTACTATTATATTCTTCATTTTAACAATATTGAATTCGCTATTATAATGTTATTGTACAACATATGCGCACATAAAACAGGTATTAGGTGATCTTGCGGCTGATTCTCGATTTAGGAAAGATTTCCACAAACTAGTATGGAATATGTACATTGGGCCTGAAGTTTTTGAACGACGCTGGGATGATTTGATAACTAGGTATAATTTGCAGACCAACAAATGGTTGTCTGACATGTACAAAATTAGAGAAAGGTGGGTCCCCGGCTATTTTAGCGAGATTCCTATGTGTGGTTTGATGAGGACCACATCTTGATTGGAGAGTTCCAACGCGTTCTTCCAGATTTATTCACATGAAGGTAACACACTTGTACAATTCATGCTTTGTTTCGAATCCGCGATGGAGAAACAAAGATACACACAACGTGTGTTTGACAATGCTTCGGATGGGGGCGAGCCGGCCCTGTTTACTGAATTACCAATTGAGAAGCATGCATGTGACGTTTATACACCTTCCATATTTAGAGATGTACAACAAGAAATACGCAAAAGTTTATATGCATGCTCACAGATTAGTGCTCATTCTGAAGGTAGCGTTGAGACTTGCATCGTACGTCACAGGGACAAGAGAGCTAATACAATTATAGATGCTCGGGTATACAACGTCAATTTATATTCAGTTTTGCATGATTTTTAGCCCTATAAATTCTTATGTGCGTATGTGCAATCTTAATTTATATCCTTTTTTCCTCTGTAATATTTTTATATGATACTTTACTGCAGGTTGTTTTGAATCAACTAGATGGTACTGTCAACTGCTCGTGTGGTCATTATACCCGACATGGTTTCTTGTGTAGTCACGTCTTTTGTGTCTTTCATACTCATGAAATTTTCAAAATACCTGCTATATACATAAACCGTCGTTGGACAAAGGGTGTTCTTCCTGCACATTTGCTTGAGAAAAGACACAGATACGGTCCTTGCATTGAATAGACAGAAAGGTTAGCATCTGAGCTTCATTCAACACTTGAGGATTGTATTAGTATGTTCAGGAATGACAATGACAAGTTAGCTGAGTTTCTTTCAATGGTCAAAGAGTGGAAGAAAAAAAATTGAAGATGAGACGCCAACACCAAATGTTGCGCTAAATAAGGATGCGTTAATTGCTGATTTGTTGGGTGTTACTGTACCTGATAAAGTTATAATTAAGAATCCTAAAGTAAAATTTAGAAATAAGGGTTCCAGAAGAATTAAAAGTGCGGTTGAACAAGGTAAAGGGAAAAAAATTGCTAGAACCAACAGTAAAGTTCCTTTCAAACGGCGTACAGGCAGCATTTGTCATCAAAAAGGTCATAACAAGGTTACATGTCCGGAGCGAAATATTGAAGATGCTGATGAAGTTTCATCTGATGAAGATGAAGGTGTTGATGAAGACGAATTTGATGACGAACATGAAGTCGATGAAGAAGATGAAAGTGAGGAAGAATAAGCATGTTTCGAGTAAACATTTACGAGTAGTTTCTATCTCGTTATTTTAGACTTTTTAAATTTCATGAACTTGTTATGAGTAGTTTACTTCTAGTTTAATTCAAGTTATGTTAGAACTTTGTAACTTCAAGTATCATTAACTTGTGCGTTGATGTTTTATTTGTTTTGCATTAACTTATGTTAGGCTAATTAAGATATGTTCGACTATTTTAAGTTCATGTATCATTAACTTGTCTCATTAATGTTTTATTTGTACTTTAAGTTAAAGTATCATTAACTTGTGCGGCGATGTTTTACATAGACCAGTACATATTTAGTTGACTAACATTGATGCACCACATATAAAACATCAATGCACTTGGTAAATGTTTTATAAAAAATATAAGTACATATTTAGTATACTAACAGATGCGTGGGAATTGCACCAGGCTTTACCTCTCGAGGGATCTCGAGAAGCTTACAACCCCCACCAGGTAGTGTACCTGATTGTTGTAGTATAGTATAGTGACAAGTACCGGGGGATTGATCGTTCAACTTAGGAATAGTGTCGCTAGGATTAGAAAGCCTAAGAACTAGGTCTAGAGGTGATGGATGATTCTTTTTGTATTTTTATATTTTAATAAAAACAAGTAAAAAATCTCGGTTTTTAGAGGAGTGGGCGGAATTAGTTGCTAGTCAACTAACCCAATAACTAAGATGCAATCAAAATAAAATAACAGAAATGTTAATTAAACTAATTACTAATATGGTGTGAACAATAGATGGGAGAATTGTGTTTACTTAGATTTCACTACTCCCTAGATATCTTTTACAGGTTAATTGTTTGTTACAGTTGCGTGGATGACGGGTTATATTCCTTTAATACCAATCGTGGGGTGGCGTACGTACTTCCCCAACTCTATAAGCTCCTACTTCACTCCTATGTCGAGCCTGCAAGAAGCTCCTAACATGGGATCACTAGAATTCGTTCATGCATTAAATACAACCATAAAAACCTAGTACGCATTGGTTCATGTTTCTTAAGACGTTCAAGCAAGTTACACAATGGAGATCTGCCAGTTTTCTTAAGCCTAACATCGAAATCATTCATCCATTACAACTATAAACAAGCAATCAACCTATAATCAACATCTAGGTTTCATTACATCTAAGCAAACACACAAAAGATCTAGCCTAGCATGTTAAAATCAAGACAAGCGTAAGATATATTCAAACAACACATAGACATATTGAATGAATTGAAAGGATACTTATCTCAATTGAACATGAAGGGTTTCAAGGGGTGAAAACCCTTGAAAATACTGTAAAAGTCGTGCTAGGGTTTATTAAGTTCGACCTTAAAATTTTCCTCCTTTAAAATGAAAATTACAAAGACTATATATAGATTTACTAAGGTGACGGCGTCAAGAAGAAAGTTCTGACGCCGTCAACCCGCCGCCAAAAATATAATCGGATTGCCTAGATCCAGATCTAACGCCGTCATGTGTATTGTTGCTCTGGGCCGTCACCACTTTTAGTCTTGACGGCCTTGATTTGACACCGTCACGTTTTCACTGGGCCGTCACCGTTTTTGCTCTTGACGCCGTCATCAAAATGTTCTTGACGCCGTCAGGTACTGTTCCCAGCAAGGAAAATTAAGACTTTGCCGTTTTCTTCACTTTTATGCTCCAAAAACGTCCAAAATGCTTCCTTTTCCAGAATTCACTCCCAAAGTACCTAAAATCACAAAAGGAACGATTTAGGGCAATATTTGATCAAATAAATTTGAGTTTCGGCTTAAATGACCCCCTAAAAACGGATCATTTTTCGCCTCATCATATACCCTTACACTTGAGATTTGCTTGTCCTCAAGCAAATGCGCTTTTATTCTAATCAAAAGACAAGTTAGGGGTCATTTAACACTAATATAAAAGTAATTACAACAAATAATCGTTCCACTAAAGACCAAAGACAAGCACGGAGGTCATATACTAGCACCTCACAAATAGTGTTTAGATACTCACATCTATCGGGTGTAATAAAGTATATATCACAATATGGAAATGGAAAATATCTCTCACTACCTGTCATAGCAAAATAGATTACAATAGGCTTGGGAAAGGATCAAACCTCCACCACATGGCGTAAGCACCTAGGATAAACTATCAAAGAGGTCTTTTTAAAGGGTTATAACGTTAGGTGTAGGGATACGGAAAACACGGTTTTGTTGGATATAGGCAATCTTTACTGGTGGCGAGTTAATCATCTTGGTTAATTACATGTACGATATGGCGTTGCTAAGCCAAGACTAGACTCGACTTAAGCTAATAAATCAAAAATAACAAAAACATAACATAAATATAGAATGAAACGGGATGGTAGTCCGTCTGTTTTTTCTCTTTTCTTTTTCTCTATTTTTTATATTATTATTATTATTATTATTATTATTATTATTATTATTATTATTATTATTATTATTATTATTATTATTATTATTATTATTATTATTATTATTATTTTTACGATTTTTTTATTATTTTTTTATTTTTTGCATACACTCTTACCCTACCATCCAAAATAATACATCATAGGGGATGGACATTCCCCTTACACTTGAATTTTTACATACTTTACAATAAACTACTTTAATGACTCGAATTAAGATAATCAAAACACTTAGAGTACTTTTAAGATTAACGCACATATGGGGGTAATATATAATGTTCTTCCCCATTACTCCATAACAATAGTACTTTACCCATGGGTCCCAATCGTCCCAAAACAATATGTACAAGGATATGACTCGACTTAGCAACCATGTAATCAATTAGATAATTAACTAAGGGTTTAAATAAATAATAATAATGCACTAAAGATGAGTGCATACACGGAAGGCTAAGGCGATTTGGTTGTACATTTAAATGGGGTGTAACAAATTCTTCCTTTAAGTAAGATGCTTAAAGTTAGAAATGAAAAGATAGACTCGGAGGGGTGTAATAGGGGTTTCGTGTACTAAAAATGAGTACAACGCTAAGGGTGTGGGAAAATTAGTTGACTTAACTAGCCAAGTAATATGACTTAAATGGTCAAGTAATTATGATACGGGTTTAACACAAGGGTGATCCTAATGCCTCTTATCATGTAGTAAATCCTAATACACGAATGTAGTCTCACTAGCGGTCTCGGGATGCATCACTAACGCAAGTTCTAGAATCTAAATGCTACCGGTACACTCATAAGCACTAATAATAAATGCTTTTCCTATCAAATCTAAAGGCAAACCTGATGAGGCGAAAAATGAACCACTTTTAGGGGGTCATTTAAGCCCGGAATTGAATTTATTTGATCAAATATTGCCCTAAATCATTCCTTTTGTGATTTTAGGTACTTTGGGAGTGAATTCTGGAAAAGGAAGCATTTTGGACGTTTTTGGAGCATAAAAGTGAAGAAAACGGCAAAGACTTAATTTTCCATGCTGAGAACAGTACTTGACGGCGTCAAGAAGAAAAACCTGACGGCGTCAAGAGTATAATCCGTGACGACCCAGTGAAAACCTGAAGGCGTCACAAGAAGGGCGTCAAGAGTTAATATGGTGACGGCCTGCATAAGGGATACACATGACGGCGTCAAACCCAGATCTAGGCAGTCTGAGAAATTATTTGGCGGCGAGATGACGGCGTCAGAAATTTGTTCTTGACGCCGTCACCTTTCAGAATCTATATGTAGTTTTCTATTTTTCATTCATTAGAGGGGAACTTGTGTGGAGAATACTAGGGCCGAACCCTAAAAAGCCTAGGTCGTTTTTTACTGTATTTTCAAGGGTTTTCACCCCTTGAAACCTTTCATGTTCAATTGAGATAAGTTTTCTTTCAATTCAATCAATATGTCTATGTGTTGTTTGAATATATCTTATGCTTGTCTTGATTTCAACATGCTAGGCTAGATCTATCATGTGTTTGCTTAGATGTAATGAAACCTAGATGTTAATTATATGTTGATTACTTGTTTATAGTTGTATTGGATGGATGATTTCAATGTTAGGCTTAAGAAAACTGGCAGATCTCCATTGTGTAACATGCTTGAACGTCTTAGGAAACATGAACCGATGTGTACTAGGTTTTATTGGTTGTATTTAATGCATGAGCAAATTCTAATGATCCCATGTTAGGAGCTTCTTAGCCGGCTCGACATAGGAGTGAAGTAGGCGCTTATAGGATTGGGGAAGTAAGTACGCCACCCCATGAATGGTATTAAGGAATACAATCCGTCATCCACGCAACTGTAACAAGTAATTAACATGTAAAAGATATCTAGGGAGTAGTGAAATCTAAGTAAACACAATTCTCCCATATATTGCTCACACCTTTAGTTTAATTTAGTTTATTTTCATTTCTAGTATTTTATTTTGATTGCATCTTAGTAATTGGGTTAGTTGACTAGCAACTAATTCCGCCCAACTCCTTCAAACCAGAGATTTTTAATTGCTTTTATAAAAACTAAAAAATACAAAAAGAATCATCCCTCGTCTCTAGACCTAGTCTTTAGGTTTTTCTAATCCTAGCGACACTATTCCTAGCTGAACGATCAATCCCCCGGTACTTGTCATTATACTATACTACATCGATCAGGTACACTGCCTGGTGGGGGTTGTAAGCTTCTCGAGATCCCTCGAGAGGTAAAGCCTGGTACAATCCCTACGCATCAAGTTTTTGGCGCCGCTGCCGGGGAAATAGTTATTGTCTAGGTTAGAATTTCTTTTTCTTAGGTTTACTTGCTAGATTCCTTTCTAGTAAGATTTTATTTTTATTTTTAGGTTCTCTTTAGTCTATCTATTTATTCGTGTCTTTGTTCGTAACTCTTCACCATCCGACATTATGGACGATGGTAACATCTTTGAACCCATCATCCCACCACAACAAGATCACCCACAAAACCCACCACTAGCTAACCAACCTCTTAGGCCCCGAACCCTAGGGGAGTACTCCCGACCTAGCCACCAAGGCTATCGAAACACTATTGAGCTCATCGGAGCCAATGTGTCTCCCTTGCGATCCGACACCATCCGGTTGGTGCAAAGCGGATGTGCATTCCATGGACTTCGTTCCGAAGATCCAAATCAACATCTCAAGGACTTCCTTAAAATCGTAGATTCTATAGACCTTGATGTTACAACGAGAGAGTCAACCCGATTACGCCTATTCCAATTCTCTCTACGTGATCAAGCTAGTCAATGGCTTGAGCGTTAACCCGCGGGATCCATCACCACATGGGATGATCTCACCACTCGTTTCCTTGCTCAATCTTTCCCACCTGGGAGAACTACCAAGCTTAGAAATGACATCTTGATGTTCCAACAACGTCAAAATGAAACTCTATATGAAGCATGGACCCGTTTCAAGGACTTACTCCAAAAAGTCCCTCATCATGGCATAGATCTTTGGCTCCAAGTCCAAATCTTCTATGACCATATCGATCTCTCCACAAGGCGAGCCATTGACCAATCGGCCGATGGTAAGCTACGTGATCTAAGTGCGGAAGAATCATGGGAACTCATAGAAGATCTTGCTCTCTATGACAACGAAAGTTGGAATGATCCCCATGATTTGAACAAAACGGTCAAGGCACTATCTTTGCCTTCAAACAATTCTAGCACTCCCGACCGTAGGATCATGGAACTTGAGGACCAAGTAAAGTTTCTCATGAAATCTTACGAAGCTCCTAAGCCTTCAAGCCAAGTGAACAAAATCACTTCTTCATGCGAATTATGTAGTGGTCCCCATGACACTCGTGATTGTGTGGAACTCCTCGGAACAGCTTTTGCGGACTACGCATCCTCGCGTACCGATGAAGCGGGAGATAAGTAGTACACTTTCAAACCCGAGCCAAACCCGTATGGTGATTCCTATAACCCTTCTTGGAAAAATCACCCAAACCTTACGTGGAAACAAAATCAGGCCAACTCTTCCAATCCGCCTAATCGTTACCAACCAAACGGTCCACCCTCCAACCGTACTTTCAACAACAATCCTTCTAACAACTATGGTAGTACCAACAATCTTGAAGGATTGATGTCCAAGTTTATGGCATCTCAAGAGGCTCGCATAGCTAGGTTTGAAACCGAATTCAACCAACAACAAACGGAGATGACCAACAAGATTGACAACTTGTTTGTAGGGATCTATTCCTTGATAAATCACGAGCCAATAGATCGTTAGCCAACTAATGTAATCACTAGCTAGACTAAGTTAGATAATCTCTGTGAATTTGTAATTATGCGGAATATAAAAACAAACGTATACTAAACTTGATCCTCTATGGATTGATAATATTAATAAAACTTCGTACTAAAAACTTGTATCTATTACAATGACCTAGGGTTCCTTATATACTATTGGAAACCCTAACCTTTCTTACAAGAAACGAATAATGAAAAACTAATAAAAGATATTCTACATATCTTGTCCTAAAATACTTAAGTTATATCCACGGTTACACTCTATCCATAGAATCTATGATCGTCCGCAGAAACTATTAGTCAGCAGAAAGTCACTAAGCCTTCCGCAGAATCCTGTCAGCAGTATCTGTCAGTAGTATCTTCAACAATTCCTTACAATCCTCCCCTAATCTTGAATTTGACATAGTTAAGTTCAAGATTTCTTGAAAGATCGCCAATAACACAAACCAGAGGATTGAGGATAAACATCAGCAGCAAAGAATCTTGATAAGTAGAATCTCTATGATCATCAAACAATTGAAAACACCATTCTTTCCAGCAACACCAGACTAAATGTACATCAAAACATAGAAGTTTCATACTATTCTCATCACATCCAGGTGTGTTAACTCCTGTGAGAGGTGAATCATTGAAAATAATAGATTTGATGTCTCTTTACCAATAGCCATCACTACTGGAGTAGCCAAGTGTTCAAAGGTACACTGATAACCACATGATTTTTAGCAAATCATCAGCTATAAACGGATTTGATATATCTTTACCTGTAGCCGTTTGCTCAGGACTAGTCAATTATTGATGAATTATCATCTTGGTCAATTGAATACCAAATATGGTTTGCCACCGCCTTTACCACAAGCCATATACATGTGGGCTAGCCAATTATTTGGAATCCATAAAGGAAAAATCCATGGTCAATTGACAACCATTTCAACTACTCAACAATAAAGCATAGGTGAGTTGAAAACCTTATGATTTTGAGCAAACCATTACAGCTATCAACAGATTTGATGTGTCTTTACCAAAGCTCTACCCTTTGGACTAGCCAACTTTTTGATGGAATAGTCAACATCAGGCAAGTTGATGACCAGAAACACAAACCTGCATACAACAAACACAAAACTATACAAAAATGTTAGTTTTTATTTTTTTTATTTTTATTTTATTTTTTTTACTAAACTAAAAATAAACAATATACAACTAAATACAATATCAAGATCAGCTCATTGCAGATATGAATCCATCTGAATACCATGCTTGGATGCTAACTCCTTCTTAGTCAAAATACTTCTTCTGATGAACCTTACCAATTGCTCAGCAAGATGAAGATCATTGGCAGTCATATCCAAAGGAACAGATAGCTTTACTTCAAACATGAGATTCATAACTTCCTTTGTGATTGGGTAGAGAACATCAGCCCAGCAATATAAAGTCTTCCCAGTGGTTGTAACAATCATGTGAACATTAGGCAGAGGAAAGAACTTCCAATAGTCAACCACCCATGTACTTTGACCTTTCCATGCTTGAAACCTTATACCAGAATTACCTTTATAAGAATCACAAAGAATCTGCAAGTCACCCATCAAATACATTCCAATCTCATCAGGGGAATGAGTTTGATAATACTTGATAACCCAATCATAAAGAAAAAGAAGATCTTGTTTATCCACCATATGTAAAATTTGGCTTAGAAATAAGAATTGCTTTGTAGATCCATCTTGTCTGGTGATAACATTCACTTTTCCTCCACCAAGCTCAGAATCAACAAGTTCCCACTTTACAATTTTCTCCCATACAACAGGGTCTTGACCTTCATCAGAACCATAATCAAGAAAAGTAGTACTATCCTCTAAAGGAATATCTTTTGGAGCCTTTCTCTTGATAGCTCTAGTCTTCCTCCTAGTACCAGTAACAGGAATAGAAGGACCATCAGTAGGTTCTTCTTTGGGTATTTGTGTAGAAGTATCAGCATGAACATCAGTAGAATCATCATCATCAGGTACTTCAATTGGAACATCTTCTGAAGCATCAGTAGCAACATCATGTGAAGCTTCAGTGGTATCATGATGAGATTCAGCAGTATCAGGATGAGAACCAGAAGGAATATCTTTCATCTGAACATCAGGAGTATCATCTGTCTGAGATAAGACTGAAGGAAATTGCTCATACTGCTGACCACCAAGAAAAGACCCAATAGACTCAGCAGGTTGAGCAGCAGAGTCATGAAGCTTTGCTTTCTTAGCTTGAGGCTCATCCAAAAGTCTTCCTCAAAACTCCAACACATCTTGAACCATAATACCAGAAGAATGATGATTGGAAATGATCTTATCATAGTAGTATGTCAACTGCTGATCTGAAAATCCCCAGACCCTCGTTTGAGTCCACCCTGACCCAAACATGGAACAGCCCTGGTTCTTCACAAAATTCCTCATATATTTCTTGATTTCATTCTTTGTCCAAGGTCTTTCTTTTTGATACTTAGCTTTAATCTTTGCCTCCTGTTGTCGCTTCAATCTTCCTCTTTCAACCATCAGCTGAACAAAATCAGGATTATCAACTCCAAGCTCAGAGTTACCCAAATTGGGTTTGGAGGCAGCCTGTTCAGCCAAGTTCTCCCATTGTTCAGCAGTAAGATTCTTAGCAATCTCATCAAGCTCCTTCTTTCTTTCAGCAGGCAATGTGGTAGTATACTGAGGTCCCATCTTGTCCAAATCATCTTGAATTTTCCTAGCTAATTCTTCTGAGGCTTTCAAATCCAACTCCTCTTTAGTAACTGTAGCATCCTCTTGAGCTTGCAGATGTGCAGCAACATTCTCACTAATTTTCTCATAAGCAAGTTCCTCCTTGGATTTGACTCTAGAAGGAATTTCTTGATCAATCAAAATAGACTTTCCTTTATCTTGCTTCTGAGGATGGACAAAAGATTGATCAGGAGCATCATATGGAAGATCAGATGAAATATCTACTGATGGACCAGGAATGCCCACTTCTGGCAAAGGATTAGGAAATGATTCCGTTCCTGAATTATCAGCAGATGTCTTCTTGGCATGAGAATCAGCAGACTTCTTATCAGCAGAATGTTTCCTGCGGACATAATGAGCAACACCAGTAGAATTCTTGGCTATAGAATCCTTGGGAACACTTATATCAGGAGTAGGAGCAACATCAGCAGTTAGAGCTACATCAGCAGTTGGAGCTACATCAGCAGTTGGAGCAACAAAGGGTTCAGATCTAGTGTCAGCACTCTTCTGAACACTCTCCAAAGTGGTAGCAGCAAGAAGCTCAAGGCCTTCCAAATCAATGTTGTCAGATGCTTTAGTAGAATCTTCATCTGAGTCATACACCACACCTTGTCTTTTTCTTTGCTTTAGCTTACCCTCCAACTTCTTAACTCTCCCAACTAAAGTCAGAACAACACTGCTAAGATTCTATTTAGTGAAGTTTAGATCATTCTCCAATTTGTCCACCATTAAAACATACCTGTTCAACAAATCTGATACAGAAGTGAGAGTAACATGACCTTCAGCTCCTCCAACAGGGATATCTGTGGTATTGGGAGCATCATTGGTCCTGTGAGAGGAATTATCTAAATTTACATCTACATCTACATGTACATTATCCTCAAATTGAGGTCTCAAAGGACTGAGTGAAGAAAGTCTTGTAAATTGTGGTGAGTTTACAGGTTGGTCAAAGCCTAAATTCTCATTGAGCTCATGCTCAGGAGAATTGAAATCCATTGGTGAGTGTACAGGTGTGGGTAGCCTGGGAGAGAGTGGAGGCTGAACATCAGAAGCAACTGAAGCATTTGCATCAGGAGCATCTTCAGTTCTATCAGGAGAATCCTCTGGTGCTTGAGCATCAGGAGAATCCTGACCACCAGCAGCCATATCAGCTGCATCTCCATCAGGAGGATTGCCCTCAGGGGCATCAGCAGCTACATCAACAGCTACTCCACCAGGCAACATGGTTGGAAGTAAGGGTCTTTGTTCACCATTAAAGTTAATTTTCATTTGGGAAAACAATTTTTTAGACAAACCCTTAACAGACAAGTGAGTGGGGTCATTGGTCTGAATGTCTAAAATGATTTGAAGAAATCTAGGATACATTAGATATTTAAGCTTTGTATCTTTAACATTTTCAAGCATAGCATTAAAGATATACCTAGAAAAGTTAAATGTTCTTCCATGAGAGAGACACACAATGGCAAGAGCAATATCTGTAGAAAACTGATCCCATCCATCAGATTTAGAACCCATGCACTGAAGCAATGTATGTGTCAAGAACCTCCATTTTGGACAAAATAGATTCTTGTACCATGTTTTCCCATCACTACTATACCCAGCAGCCTGAAGCCCTCTAAGTATATCACTCTTAGGCAAATCAGTCACCCCTCCTTCATCATCCAACTGTAGTTTGGTCCTGACCAAAGACTCAGTAACCACATATTCTTCCCCATCTATAACAGCAACAATCTCTAATGGTCAATCTTCAATGGTCCTAGTTTGTGCCGTTTCCCAAAATTATACAACAAGAGATTCATGAATAACCTCCGGGTATTGTAGCAGAGCATATCGAATCTTAGACCTTTGAAGAAATTCCATCATGCCCAAATAATCTTCATCACCCTTTCCACGACCAAGAAAGGCATGTTTGTTATGATCAGCTTTGAAATATAGTTCAGCCATTGATTGAGAATTAGAAATTAGGTTTATAAGTTCTGAAAGATGTTGAAATGGTTTTGAAAAATATATAGAGAGAGGGAATCAGTTAATTTGGGAGTGGGATATGCACGTCGTTGGTTAATATGGAAGTTACCAAACGTGGAATGAAACTGATGTGAATTATTGGAAAGAAATCCTTGACCAATAATCGACTAAGACAAATCCCAATTAACTGACTCATCCGTAGAAACCAAATCAAACGGCTGAAAACAAATGGTCAATCCGTAGAAAATAGTCAAACATTGACTATGGTCAACAGATCCATCCGCAGCATCACTCAGCAGAATCTACCCTTCAGTGGAAACCAAATATCTTTAACACAGATCTTGTAATTCAAAATTCACAAATCCCTTAATTATCTCCAAACTGCCTTGCATTAATGGTAATAAAGACACGCGGTTTGGGAAATCTTATAAATAAAGACTAATTATTCCCAAATCTCTCAACTTTCACATCAAATCCCTAATTATCATATCGCCAACCAAAAATTATATTCATGGCATCCAATCAACCCATCATCAACCTTGCTTCTGAATCATCAGATACTTCTGACTCATTAACATCTCCACCACCATGGAATATGCCAACTCGTCCTCGTGGTCTTACAAAGGAACAAGCGAAGAAGAAGAAACATGATGTGCCAGCACCAAGTTCATCATCCTCTGAAGATCTTCCACCCTTTCCCTCTGAGATTGATGATCCTAATTATCAGAGAGAGTTGGAGAGAAAGTGGAATGAATTTGAGAGTGCAAACCAAGTTCCCAATCCTGATGAGTCTCTCATCTTCTCAACATCTTCTGATGAAGAGAATGATGAACTTTACACTCCTACAACTTCTGATAAGCCTCAGTCATCTCGTCCAAGGAAAAGAAAGAGGAACTCCCCATTACCAAAGACTAGAAAGGTTGTGTTAGGTTTGCCATGTCCTCAGTGGCAAGGACTCTTCAACATCAACAACAAATGCAAGAAGAAGGCTGAGGATGGCAAGGGCAAGGACAAAGTAGAATAGGGACTTTGATGTTTGTCTTTTACTTTCATTATCTTGTATTGTATCTCTGAAGAATCAATAAAATTTGCTTTGGTTTATGATTACTTGTTTTAATTCTTCTGAGTAGCATTCCTCTGAATAATTCGAACTTGACTAATCCATCAGCAGGAACACACTTAATTACAAGATAACTTGCATCAGCAGCATGTTGGTCAAACATTGACTTTCATCCGAAGTATCTAATTAAGTGGTCAACTTGCACACTTAGTAATTGCTACTGACTCAACTACCTCACATTAACTTACATTAACTCACAGTAAACCCAAATCAGTTCTTTAAAAAGAGGTCTTCAAGTCATAATAACATATCCCAAAGTCTTTCACACATTTTCACCATGAAACCTGTCCCCAATGTCATTGAAATTTCTTCTGATTCATCAGACTCTACTTTTGACATACCTCAAATACAGAGATCATACTACTATTTGAATGAAGGTCCTTCAGAGTTATGTCCATCTCCAACCTCATCAGAGGAAACCACTGAGGCTGAGGAAGCACCAGCTCCTCTAGCTATGGTTGTCCCTGACTTCACCCCTGTCACTGCATTCTTAACAAGTGAAATGGAAAGAGTTTGTGCAGATATGAGAAGAATCTCTGTCCCTGAAGAGCCACAGTCCTCAGTCAGAAAGAAGGGTCCATTGAAGGTGGTGCTTGGTCTTGCAGCTCCAAAACTCTGGAACAAGGACATGCAATCCAGAGGAATCCACAAGAAGATGCCAGACCCAAAGGACTTGGATAAAGGGAAAAGAAAGATGGAGTAGGCTGTTTATTGGGTGTGTGTTGGTATGTTGGTGGTTGATTGCAAATTAGGGATGTGGTGGTAGGATGGTGGTTGTTTGTCTTGTTAATGTTTATGTAATCTGTGTTTCTTCTGATAACTGATCATGATGCACCAAGCTTGCCATGAATTAATAAAATTTACTTTTAAGTCTTTACATCTTATTCCACTGAAAGTAGACTATTGATCATCAGCAGGAACATGACCTGAGACCAGACAATCACACAAAACACAAAAGCACAAAATAACAACCATAAAATTGTACAATATTAGTAAAAACCTGCAAAATAAAGTTAGTAAACATAATAATCTACCTAAATACAACATGTATAATCCTCCCCTGAGGCATATGCCTCCCCTGAGGCTTATGCCTCCCCTCAAACATTGTATTCAAGGGTTAACCATCCCAATGTTGACAACCAAGTGATTAAACCTTGGTCCATCAAAAGCTTTTGTTAACAAATCAGCCACATTATTATCAGTGTGAATCTTAAGCACTTGAATTAGATGCTTCTCATTAGCATCTCTTATAAAATGGTGCCTAATTTCTATGTGTTTAGTTCTCTGATGAAAAACAGGATTTTTAACAATGGAAATAGTACTTTGATTGTCAATGTAGATTTTAGTGTTCATAAAATTAAACCCATAATCCAACATCTGATTTTGAATCCAAAGTACCTGACCACAACAATTGGCAGCAGCCACATATTCTGCTTCAGTGGTAGAAGTAGCCACAATGGTTTGTTTCTTGCACTGCCAAGAGATGAGTCTTCTTCCCAGAAATTGACAACCTCCTGTTGTAGATTTCCTATCCAAATTAGCTCCAGCATAGTCACTATCACTGTAAGCCTCCAACACAAAGGGTGAATCCCTTGGGTACCAAAGGCCTAGTTTGGGTTGGCCCTTGATGTACTTGAAAATTTTCTTTACTGCATTTAGATGAGAAGTCAAGGGAGTGACTTGATGCCTTGAGCAAGCACTGACAACAAAAGTAATGTCAGGCCTAGAGGCTGTGAGATACATGAGTGAGCCAATCATGGATCTATACAGATGAACATTAACAACCTCATCTTGCTCATTTGGATTCTTAAGCTTGGGTGGTTCATATGGAGTGGTAGCAGTCCTCAAAAGTTCAAAGTCAAACTTTTTCAAGATATCTTTAACATATTTCTCTTGATGAATAAAGATCCCTTCAGGGTGTTGTTTGACATGTAGCCCTAGAAAAAAGGTTAACTCTCCCATTGCACTCATTTGAAATTCACTTTTCATCAAATCTTCAAATTCCCTGCACCATGATTCTTTTGTAGATCCAAAGATGATGTCATCCACATAGACCTGTACTAGAATTATGTCCCTGGAGTTTTTCTTGATAAAGAGAGTCTTATCAATAGCACCTCTTCTGTATCCATGCTCCAAAAGAAATGTAGACAATCTAGCATACCATGCTCTTGGTGCTTGGTGAAGTCCATAAAGTGCCTTAACAACTTTGTAAACCTTCTTAGGATGATGGGGGTCTTCAAAGCCTTGTGGTTGAGTAACATACACCTCCTTTTCTATTTTGCCATAGAGAAAGGCACTTTTGACATCCATCTGATAGACCTTAAACCCCATATATGAGGCAAAGGCTAAAAACAGTCTAATGGCTTCAACCCTAGCCACTGGTGCAAAGACCTCAGTGTAGTCAATACCTTCTTCTTGTCTGAAACCTTGAGCCACTAATCTTGCTTTATTTCTGACCACAATACCTCTGGCATCCCTCTTGCATTTTAAGATCCACTTAGTCCTAATGGCAATCTTCCCTGCAGGCAGATCAACAAGTACCCAAACATCTTGATTCTTGAATTGTTGCATCTCTTCCTGCATAGCTTCAACCCAACTAGGCTCACTTAAAGCCTGTTTAATGCTTGTGGGTTCAACTTGAGACAGGAAATAAGCTAACAAACAATGCTTCTGATCTGTGTGATTGTCTCTCTTCTGAGTGGATACATAAGTCAAAAATGCACATTGCCCAAACTTTGTATTCTTAATAGCACTTCTGGTGAGTACCATTGCATTTGGATCACCAAGTATATTATCTTGTGGATGTATGGTGTTGATCCTTTTAATGGTAACAGGATTGACATCAATTGAGGTATCAAGATTGGTTAAAGTGGGAGCAAAGTCTTGATCATAGGAGGCTGATTGAAAAATACCATCACTTTGCTCAACATTAGCAAGATCTGAGGGAGTAGGAAACCTGCCAAATGGTTCATCAAAACATGTGGAAACTTCAGTAGAAACAGGAACTTCCGCAGAAACACCTTCAGCAGAATCTCCATCAGCAGAATGACCAGCTGCATCAGCTGATGGTTCAGCAGAACTAGGTTTTTTGCTATCTTCAACAGCAGCTTATTTTAAGAGGGCTTCAGTGTCTTGAGCAAACTCAAAACCAAGTCTTTTAGCTTCCTCAACAGCTGCATGTTCTTGCTTTTTGAGTCTAGCAAGATCTTCTGCATAAGTTGAATTTTCCACATCATCAGCAGATTGGCCATCAGAGGTTTCTTTGGTAGGAGGAGCTGCTATCTGGGTGGGTAGAGTTGTTACAACAATAGTGGGTTCATCACTGTCTGAGTTACTATCTGAATCATCCTTTAGTGTACCTGCATTGTCAGAAGATGACACTTGTATACCTGCAGATGGGTTAGCTGTGTGTCTAGCATACCCCAAATAATCAGTAAGGTAATCAAGGTCAAAATACCATTCATGACCCTTGCCCTGAACATTAACATTGTCCTCCAGAAATTTCAGGTTAAGTGTCTCTTCAATCATCTTTGAAGCCAAATTATAGACCCTATAAGCCTTGCTATGTGCTGAATAACCTACAATATAACCTTCAGCAGCTTTTGCTTTAAATTTGCCTAGATGATCACTTGTATTAAGAATGGTCACCTGACAACCAAAAGGTTTCAAGTGTTCAATGGTAGGTTTCTTCCCAGTCAACAGTTCATAGGGTGTCTTATTATGAGGTCTAGTGATCAACACCCTATTCAATACATAACAGGCAGTACCAACTGCCTCAGTCCAAAACATGGTGGGAAGTTTAGAGTCAGCAAGCATAGATCTTGCAGCCTCTATAAGGGTTCTATTCTTCCTTTCAGCAACTCCATTCTGTTGTGGAGTCCTAGGAGTACTATAATCTCTTTTAATACCCTTTAAACCACAAAGTTCAATGAGTTTGGCATTTTTGAACTCTGTCCCATTGTCACATCTAATACCTTTAATCTTCTTGTTAAGTTGATTTTCAGCTAGAGCCATAAACTCTTTGAGTGCCTGAAAGGTTTGATCTTTAGTCACTAAGAAGAATGTCCAACTGAATCTACTGAAAGCATCAGTGATCACCAAACAGAAGTACTTATGATCTATACTTCTGATGGATGTAGGACCAAAAAGATCCATATGAAGCAGCTGCAATGGTTCTGAGATTATGCTCACAGTGGTAATGGCTTTATAAGACGCTTTGTGTTGCTTTCCCTTGTTGCAAGCCACACAATTATGCTCATTGGTGAAGATCTTGGAAGGAAGTCCATGACCAAGTCCATCTTTAGCAAGTTTGTTGATGACTTTAAAATTAACATGTGCCATCCTCCTATGCCACTTAGTAGATTCATCCAAGGATGCTTTAGCCACCAAGCAAGTAAGATCACCTTCTGGCTTGACATCATTCAAGTCAAAGGTATAAAGGTTATGGTTTCTTGGAGCCTTAAGTAACACAAGATTTTCATCAGGCATTTGGAATTCAGGTGAAAGAATGAAACAACCATCTTTAGTGAAAAGTACAGGAAGCTTTTTGTCACAAATTTGTGAGACTGAGAACAAATTGAATCCTTGAAGCTCCTTCACATAGTAGACATTCTCAAAATCCACCTTTGGAGTTCTAATGGTTCCTTTGCCAGTAATCCTTCCTACTCCACTTCCAAACCTCACAATGCCTCCATTAAAAGGTACAAAGTCATCCAGCTTCTCTTCATTACCAGACATGTTTCTTGAACAGCCACTATCAACAATACCTAAGTCTTTATTAAGAATAGGATGTTCCTACAACAAAGAAAGTTAATATTCAACAACAACAAATATATATAGACTTAAGTCATGAAAGACTTGAGCCTGCCTTGTGAATCATTCTGATGAACCCAAGATGATGAGTTAGATCCACAATTGTTCTTGGATTTCCTGTAGTTAAATGGTCTTTTATATGTCCAAGAACAATCTGCTGAGGACTTTTCAGCAGAATCCCAATTACCCCTTCCCATACTCATTGGGTCAGTATATTCATACCAATGATTAGCACCATTAAATGGTTGAAATCCATATCTATTTCTATTGGTATTCATACATCTATTGTTAAAAGCAGACCTATTGGAGTAAACAAGCCAATCAGCTGGAGTGGAATACATTCTGCTGACATGATAATTGGTCTGTGGAGCTAATGAGGTTTTGATATTAGTCCACTTATGTCTAGGTCTATTGTTCACAACAGAAACACCCATCCTCTTTTTATGAAAATCACAATCCTTAATTAAATGCAACTTGCTACCACAAACAAAACACTTCTTTTTCTTATAAGATTTATTAAATCCAAAAGATATCTTATTAAACATAGAATTATTCAAACAAACATCAGAAACAGAATTGTTTTGTAAACACTGAAAGGAATTGTTTTCATAAGAAGTAAATAACAAGTCTTCAGAAGAGGTTGGTTGATAAAGAACTTCATCAGCAGCAACTTCAGAGTCCACAGACTTGCAGGTTGACTTGTCAGAAATCTTTGTTGAGGACTTGGGTGAGTCTGACTTGGTCTTGGAATCACAGCTGGCATAACTAGAGGTCTCTGAGGTCTTGTCCCTGGAAGAACAAGAGACATAAGTGTTAGAATCATTACTAGAGATACTGCTAGTGTCAGGGGAGTCATTGATCCTAATGCCAGTGGTTTCCTTTGATTCTGGTGAGTCAAACTTATGGGATGTGGGTTGAGGGGTTCCTTTGGATGGACAGTCTTCAGACTTATTTGGCAAGTCTTTAGACTTTTTGCCAAAGAGATGGTGTGACCCATCAAAGTCAGAAGTTTTGGTAGTAGGCATAAATACACCTCTGATAGGTCCTGGTACAGCATTCATTCCCCCTTCCTTAATATATTTTACGGGCTTTTGAAACTCTAGGATAGGTTCAGGGTCAAAAACACTGGATATATCAGGGTAAGTTAACTCCTCTGGATCTATATATTTATCATACCCTAAAGCTCTTCTAGACCTAACAGACTGACTACTATCAATCAGTTTTTCTAAATGTGAAGACCCTTCTTGCCACTTCTTACGACCAACTACTTCTTTATTCAATTTCTCTTGTAAAGCATCTTTCTCAGATTGAATTCTGGCTTTTTCTTTTTCAGAAAATTTCAATTCATTGCTAGCACATTCTAAATCTCTACTTAAAACTCTAATCTTTTCCTCATAAGCCAATTGATTTTGTTGAAACCACACCTTTTGTTGTTCTAAAGTTTTAAAAGCTTCTTTATAAGTTGCAGCTTCAATAAAACAAGCATTATATTTTGGTTTCATATCATCATAAGCTTCTTTTAGAGTTGTATATTTAGAATCACAATCACAAGAACAAGTATATACCTGAGGAGAGATTCCCATGAGACCAAAGCTATCATCACAACTAGCCATGCAGGAGATTTGAGGAGAGTTGCTTGAATCATCATCATGCTCATTCCAGTCCACATTAGTATCAATAGCAGTGATCAAGGCCTTTGATTCTCCAGCTTCCAATTCTTTCTTCCTGTATGCTGAATACCGGGTACTGGCTTCACCTTTCTTGGCTGTGCATTCTCTTGCAAAGTGACCAATTTCTCCACAAGCATAACACTTCACCTTCCTTCTATCAAACCTAGCTGCATCTTTTCCTTCAACATTGAGCTTTTTACCAACCTTTTGCTCAAATCACCTCACCTTGAGAGATAGCATAGCCATTTGCCACTTTAAGTCCAATTCTTCTAAAGCAAGTTCATCAATTTGCTCAAAGTCTTCATAAGCAATTTGTTGCTGTTTATCAACTTCAGCAACAAATGAATGAAGTACATCTTCCATCACATTGCTAATCTTTGGATGAGTTATTGGATTAGCACTTGAAAAAGACAATGTGGTCATTGGAAGACTTTGGCTTGGAGTGGATGGACTTGAGTAAACCTGTGGTGTTGGGGATGAGCTTGCATAGGTATGTGGCATGTAGTTTGAATTAGAACTGACAAATGCAGATTGTGAAGGAGTTGCTGCATATGGAGAGAATCCTTTTATGTCACCTTCTAAAGCTCTGATTTTGTTGTACAAATCATCAAAGGTTAGACAGTCCAAGCCACCTTTGGTTTTCAATGATATACTTACCTGAGACCATGAGGGAGGCAAGGCTCTTAAAAATCTAGAGTTCACCTCCTCATTATCAGGTCTGGCCAGCAACTGATTCAAATGACTCAAAATCTTCTGAAACCTGTCATAACCTTTGTGAAGACCTTCCTCTTCAGTGATCTTGAACTCTTGAAACTCCATCTTCAGCATACTTTTCCTCATCCTCTTTGATTCTTCATTCCCACCAAATCTGGCTTTTATGGCCCACCAGATTTCTCTTGGATCAGTCATGGAATGAAAATCTCCCATGTGGCCATCAGGGATTGCCTGCAGCAATATGGTTCTAGCTTTGTTCTCCCTTTGAACGGCAAGAATTTCTTCAGCAGAAACAGGTTCCAAAATAGTGATTTTGCCAGCAGCATCAACACTTTGTTTTTTAGGACGACAACCATTGAGTATAACATTCCAGAGGTTATAGTCAACACTAGCAATCCAGTTCTGCATCTTCATGGCCCAGATCTCATACTCATCCTTTCTAAGAAAAGGAAGTTTTGCATTGCTGTTGGAGAAGGCCATTTGTTGTAGTTGTTGAGTAAGAGAGCCTGCTTCTGAGAGAACAACATCACATCCTGGTTTGTCTCCCATTGGTACTGAATGAATAGTTATGTGATTGTGTTGTGTTTACAGAGAGTATCTAGTGGCTCTGATACCACTTGTAGGGATCTATTCCTTGATAGATCACGAGCCAATAGATCGTTAGCCAACTAATGTAATCACTAGCTAGACTAAGTTAGATAATCTCTGTGAATTTGTAATTATGCGGAATATAAAAACAAACGTATACTAAACTTGATCCTCTATGGATCGATAATATTAATAAAACTTCGTACTAAAAACTTGTATCTATTACAATGACCTAGGGTTCCTTATATACTATTGGAAACCCTAACCTTTCTTACAAGAAACGAATAATGAAAAACTAATAAAAGATATTCTACATATCTTGTCCTAAAATACTTAAGTTATATCCACGGTTACACTCTATCCGTAGAATCTATGATCGTCCGCAGAAACTATTAGTCAGCAGAAAGTCACTAAGCCTTCCGCAGAATCCTGTCAGCAGTATCTGTCAGTAGTATCTTCAACAATTCCTTACATTGTTGAAAGCCCTCAACAACCAAGCGTTAACTACACCTAGGAAGGACACTAGGGACGCCAATAACGGAATCCATACTAAGGACCCTTCATCATCCAAACATATCCACTTTGTCAATGTTGTCACCATTAAGCCAATAGATAAGGATATAGAAGAAAGTGACAAAGATGAAGTTGAAGTAGAAACCGAGACTAGGGATGAAATTAGGGGAGTTGAGGTTAATAAGGGAAAAGAGTTAGAGGAAGTAGAAACTATAGAAGAGTACTTTGATAAGTTGCCCACCAAGGAAGAACGGGAATATCATAAGGATTTATTCGATGGCCCCGAGACACCATATATCCTTGGCACACCCCTTATCAAAATGGGAGACCCCTCTAACATCAACATACCATGCAACATCGGGCATATGCATATATGGAAAGCTTATATCGATCCTAGATCTCCTATAAACATCATGACTAGGACTTATTATAATTGGGTAATGAAGAAACAACTTGTTTATAGGATGATGCCCAATAAGAATTTGATAAGTAATTTTGTAGGAAGAGTGAAGGGATTGCATGTGATTATAGGTAATTTCACTTATGAGATCGATTTTATGATAGTAGAAGATACTCGTCCGGTGATAGATGATTGCCTAAGTCAAGTAGTGTTCGAAAAACCATTTGTTGAGGCCACTAGGATGAGCTTCTACAATTCTTAGCAACATGACTCATCTTCTGACATTTCAAACACTTAACTGCACATGGTTCTGCATGATGCTAGTGACACTTGCCACAAAGTGGTAGCAGCCCATCATATCCCTCTGCTTGTTCTGGTACGGCCATAAAAGCTTTGACAGTCTTGTGGAAAACTAGAAGGGGGGTTGAATAGTTTTACGTCTTTTTAATTCGTTATAAAAGATAGTTTTAGTGTTTTCTTAGTTTTTAAAATTTAGATTCGATAATATATGATCTCAAGTCTTGCATAATATAAAAAAATATCAATAAGTAAGACATAGCAATGATAAGTAAAGAAATAAATGAGAGATGGAAAGATTGAACCGCAAGACAAGAGATTTATAGTGGTTCGGCTACAAGGACACCTTCCTTGCCCTACTCCACTCCCCGAGCACCTAACTCGAGAGTTTTCTTCACTATATCAACAAGCTCCCTTATGGCGGAGAAAACCTTACACACCAATTTACACACCACAACTTCTTCACAACTAAATCACAACTTCTACACAACTTCTTCACACCAATCTACTTCACAACTAACCACTTCACGCCTATCTTCTGCACACCAATTTTCTTCACAACTAACAACTTCACACCTAGCTTCTTCACTACAATCTAATTCCTAAATTTTCTTCTTCACACCAAACAACTAACTAATCACACAATCAATATACCTAGCACAACTATCTACAATCAAATATTCACAACAATCTTCACAAAGAATTATGTAAATAATCTTGATGATGCACCAACAACTTGGATGTGGAGATCACAACAGGTTGTAATACTTCTTGTCTTGGAGGATAGAAGTATTCTTCTCTTGCACTTGAGAGGATGATGTTTGAATCACTTTGAAACAAAGAATTATGTATTTATGATCAAAGGATTAAGAGAATAGAAATGGGGATCTAGAACAGAAAGTTTAGGAGTGCAAAAGGTGAGAAAATTCTGTGGGATGAACCAGTATTTATAGGGAGAAAATTTACTGTTCTAGAGCGTGGCCGGTCCCCTTAATTAGAGGCCGGTCCCCTTAATGATTAAGGGGGCCGCCTAAGGAATTAAGGGGGCCGCCCCTTCAAAATGTTGGATTTTCTTGTCTTCTAGTGGGGAAAAATTTTCTGGATAAAATTTGCTATTTTTGGTTGGAAATTTGAAATCATATATTTATAATGAATTAAACATATTCTTTTAATTCCAAAAGTAATTTTGTAAAAGATATAGAATGTTTAATACATTTTATAAAAATTCTAGTGATTATAAAAAATTTCCTTTGATCATGAAATGCAATAAACACTTTGTTTATTCATACCTTAAGTGATATGGATGCAAAGACAAATATTAAGCACTAAAAACTTGTTTACGTCATAAGTTTTAGATTAATGAGTTTATGCTTTGTAATTATCAAAGCATAGAGATATTGTTAATATGCTAACAATGTTTTTAGGCATTATTTATGTCAACAATCTCCCCCTTTTTGATGATTACAAAACCTTAAACTCATTAGGTCTAAAAAATAATTTTTAGACAAGTATTATTAGAGTTTAACATTCTCTTCTCCCCCTTTTTGTAAAATCAAAAAGGTTAGGCCGTTTAAACTTCATAAAATAAGTTAAACGGGTAGAGAGCTCCCCCTTGATGTATGCTCCCCCTCATTTGAGAGCATCAAGGAAACGAGCTATGGAAATCTTGGCTATAAAAAATATGTGAGGAGAACAAGACATATATACATGCAAAGCAATAATTATGCAAATAAAAATAGATTCATTCAA
This sequence comes from Artemisia argyi, assembly GCA_030686995.1. Taxonomy (NCBI): domain Eukaryota; kingdom Viridiplantae; phylum Streptophyta; class Magnoliopsida; order Asterales; family Asteraceae; genus Artemisia; species Artemisia argyi. The sequence goes on from CM060689.1 coordinate 114,042,619, forward strand.
GCATCATAGAAATGATTAGCATTACAACATTCAATATGCTTAAAGCATATTGATTACAATAAAACAAAAGAAAAGACATAGTCCTATATTACCTAAGAGAGTACTTGGACTTGCTTGCAACCCATGGTTGATTGTTTTATTTGCTTGAAGGAGAACATAAGCATAAGGCTTAGTTGTTAGATGGATAGGGATATGGAGTGGGGTATGGAGCGGAAGAGGTGGATCTTACGATGTTGTATCGTGTTAAGGGTGGTATGGGATGAGGACGAGTGAAGAGATATTCAATCCAAGAAATATCTTCACTCAAGTATAGGATTTATTTTTGAAGGAAGATGCAACAAGGGCAATAGTGAGTGTGGTTTGTAACTTGATCCAAGTTGAGAGAGTGAGGAAGGCAATTGTTGTAGGGTGATGATGGAGGTTGCCCTTTGTTGCGTTGTGCAAGATGCATGGCATTGAGATCACTAAGATCATGGATTTGAAATATTTCATCACGGAACTTTTTCTTTTCCATGGCAATGTGGAGAGAGTCATTGTGTTGATATGGATGAATTAGGTTTGTGTAGTTGGAATTGTAGTTAGATGGTTGATCAAACTTGTATGGATCATTATATATGGTTGGAGGATGAGATGAGTGGTTTGGCATAAAGGAAGATGTTTGGCCAATGTTGTATGGTTTGTAAAGAGGAGCAAATGAATGTCCTTGTGAATTTGGTGTAAAGTTTGGGAAGTAAGTGGTTGGAGGTGTTGAGTGTTTTCCAACTTCATTGGTTATGATGGATTTGTTACGAGGGCTTTTTCATCGCCAAACGGGTTTTTCCGTCATTCTTGCAAGCCTTGAGGCTTTTGGTTTTGGTTTGTTTGGAGAAGTATTGAAGGGATGAATGGAGAGGGTGGAAGATTGGGGATATTTATAGTGTAAGATTTGTGTGTTTATGGATGGATAAAGTTTGTTTGGGAGATTAGGACAAAATGTGTTGGTGAAAAATGGGAAATGTAGGTTGAAATGGGCTAAAAAGCAGAAAAGATTCTGTAAATCCATTCAGCAGATGGCCGGTCCCCTTAAAATTAAGGGGGCCGCCTTACATAATTAAGGGGGCCGCCCATCTGATGGTTCCAAGATTGCCAGAAAAGGGTTTTTGGCAGAAAATTTGCAAAAAGGTTGTGTTTTTGGATTTGGATTCAAGCAAGTTCAATTCCTTTAGGCAATATAGCATCTAATCTAATCAAGATATAACATGCATGCAAAAACACATAAGCAAAAGAGCAAATAAGCAACACATAATAAGCAAAAGGAGACAAGTAAAGGTAAGAGCACTTAAACTTCCTAAGGCACCTATCTTAGATCAAAGGCAAAGGCAACTAGTGAGTCAAGTATCTAGTGATGAAACAAGATGACAATGTTATGAGTGATTATGTCCTAGTGTATGCCTATATGCAACAAATGTGGAGTTGTGATTGTTTCGACTTCTAAATGAAAAGGAAATTCTTAAGAAACAATCCAAAATCTCCTTGATTCGATTTTTGCTCGATCATGAATGTCAAAGATATATATTAGACTATATACCTTGACAGTTTATGTGAGAGTTTATGCATGATTTTGGAAGACAATGTTTTTAGCATTAGTCAACAATGCAAGGAAAATGATGTTCATGTGATTCCTAGATGTGAGAATAATTTTTAAAGAAAATTGATTGGGTTTTACAAAAGAGTTTATGCAAAGAAGATAAACTTTCCCAATCTTTAATTTTGTGCGAAATAGATTCCTAGACTCAGAAATGGAGAAGTGGAAGAAAAGAAAATCTATTTTTTTTTTTTGTCTAAATGCAATAAAATTTAGTCAACTTGTTCCATCATTCCTAATCCTAAACGCAAGTGATTGAATAATTTACGCTTAAGGGGTTTAGTGAATATATCCGCTATGTTATCTTCCAATGCAACCTTTTCTATAGATATGTTCCCTTTTTGTACATTATCCCTAAGAAAGTGGTGGCGTATTTCTATATGTTTAGTCCTAGAGTGTTGCACCGGATTTTTACTTAAATCTATCGCACCTTTGTTATCGTACATAATGGGAACATTTTCTAACCTAATGCCATAGTCTATAAGAGCTTGTTTCATCCATAGTGCTTGTTGACATGCCTTTCCAGCGCTTACATATTCGGCTTCGGTGGTAGAAATAGCAAGAGCGGTTTGCTTCTTTGAAAACCAAGATGTTAGACAACATCCCATAAACGTGCAAATACCGCTAGTGCTTTTTCTATCTACGTAGTCTCCCGCATGATCCGAATCCGCATAGACGATGGTTTCTATGCCGGATCCCTTAGGATACCATAATCCTAAGTGTATAGTGCCTTTAATATATCGGAAGATACGCTTAACCGCTTCTAGGTGAGAGGTTTTGGGATCCTCTTGAAAACGGGCACAAAGGCAGACACTAAACATGATATCGGGTCTACTTGCCGTCAAGTATAGTAAACTACCTATCATTCCTCTATACTTGGTGTTATCTACGGATTCACCTTCATCATCCTTTGTGAGCTTTACTTCCGTAGACATGGGAGTTTTCATGGGTTTTGAGTCTTCTAGGCCAAATTTCTTAAGCATTTCCTTAATGTATTTAGATTGGTTAAAGAATATTCCATCTTCTAATTGTTTTATTTGTAATCCTAGGAAGAAGTTAAGTTCACCCATCATACTCATCTCAAACTCATCATGCATGATTTTGGCAAATTCATTACACATGTCTTGACAAGTCGATCCAAATATAATGTCATCAACATATATTTGAACAATGATGAAATTTGGGTCTTTCCTTTTAGTGAAAAGAGTGTTATCTACCATTCCCATGGAATAATCATGTTTAATAAGGAAAGCTTTTAATCGATCATACCAAGCTTTGGGAGCTTGTTTGAGTCCATACAAAGCTTTCTTTAACTTATAAACATAATCAGGTTTTGCGAAATCAATGAATCCTGGAGGTTGTGCCACATATACCTCCTCATTGATAAAGCCGTTAAGGAATGCACTTTTCACGTCCATTTGGAATAACTTAAAATCTAGGGCGCATGCATAGGCAAGTAGTATCCTAATTGATTCTAATCTAGCTACGGGGGCATAAGTTTCGTCATAATCAATTCCTTCTTGTTGATTATAACCTTGGGCAACTAACCTAGCTTTATTCCTAGTAACTACTCCATTTTCATCTAATTTATTCCTATATACCCATTTAGTTCCTATGATGGTCATATTCATTGGATTTGGGACTAATTCCCAAACATCATTTGCCTTAAATTGATTTAATTCTTCTTGCATAGCTATAACCCAACTTTCATCTTTTAAAGCCTCATTAATATTCTTAGGTTCTATTGCTGAGAGGAAACAGAAGAAATTATTTTTATCTTGAGCTTGTGACCTAAGGGTTCTTTGGTTAAGATGTCCTATTATATTATTTAGTGGATGTGACCTAGATTCTTTAACATTTACAATTTCGTTATTTCCTAAGTTAATGTCTTCATTATCATTTCCTATGGGTTTTGTTTTACTAACCTCAATAGCTTCTTCTTCAACTAAGTCATCATCTTCTAAAGGCAAAGTTTTAGGAGGTGGTGGTGTTTCATCAAATGTTACATTTAGTGATTCTTCTACTTTCATGGTGTGTTTGTTAAGTGTTATATATGCTTTACTTTATTGTGAGTATCCTAAAAATATTCCTTCATATGATTTTGGATCAAACTTAGTGAGGTAATCCTTAGTGTTTAGAATATAGCATTTACTTCCAAATACCCTAAAGTAGCTTAAGTTTGGTTTTCTACCTCTTAGTAACTCATAAGGAGTTTTTTCTAGAATTCTCCTAATTGATACCCTATTAATAATATATGTTAAAGTATCTATGGTGTGACACCAAAATTTTTGTGGGATGGATTGTTCATTTAGCATTTTTCTACTCATTTCTTGTAGTGACCTATTTTTTCTTTCTACTACGCCATTTGATTGAGGAGTACGAGGAGCGGAGAAATTGTGAGATATTCCATTTAAATCACAATATTTTCCGAATTGTACTACATTGTCAAATTCCCTACCATGGTCCGTCCTAATGGCTACTATTGTGCATCCTAACTTGTTTTGAATCATTTTACTAAATAATTTGAATTTTTCAAAGGCTTGGGTCTTGTCACTTAAAAACCTAGTCCACGTGTATCGTGAGTAGTCATCTACAATTACTAAGGTATATTTGTTTCCTCCATAGCTCCTCACAGCGGATGGACCAAAGAGATCCATATGTAATAATTCTAGGCACCTAGTAGTGGATACTATATTTTTAGTTTTGTGACTAGCATGAACTTGTTTTCCAATTTTACATGCATCACAAAAATGCTTGTCATATTTTAGATTAGGCAAATTTCTAACTAATTCCTTAGAGGCTAAAGATTGTATTTGTTGCATGTTAGTATGTCCTAATCTCCTATGCCACAATGTGGAGTTTTCATCTAGGGTCGTTAGGCATATTCTATCCTCAGGCTTGTTTCCTAGTTTCATAACATATATGCCTCCTTTCCTAATTCCTCTACCTATAATTTTTCCATTCTTAACTATTTCACTATCCTCTTCGGTAAAGGTGACTCTACATTTATTGTTACATATTTGTCCTATACTAAGCAAGTTATATGTTAAATTATCTACATGCTCTACATTTTCAATAGTAAGTGAGTCTTGAGAAATCGTACCTTTGCCAATGATTTTTCCACGTAAGTCACTACCGAAAATAACGCTACCTCCATTATATGCCTTGTATGTAGAGAATAGCTTGCGGTTCCCCGTCATGTGCCTCGAACATCCGCTATCCTTGATCCATTCGTCAGGCTCCAAGTCAATTCCCAAACATATTTCGTAAGTTCCTTTTGCCATAAAACACTTTTCATCTCTTGGTTTTTCTACTTCTTCTTTGTCACTATCACTCCATGTTCCACTAACAAATGCACCTTGATTTTCATAACCCGGCGGCTTTAGACATTCGCCAATGAGATGATTTGGACTTCCACATCTAAAGCACTTTCTTTTCCCGTAGTTGTCACTTCTATTTCTTTGGAACGGTTTTCTTTCGTCTCGTGATGATCTAGTGAATCTTCCTCGTCTCTTGAAGAATTTCTTGAATTCTCTTACGGCCATTGCATATTCTTCGTCTTCACTTTCGTCACTTGAATCATCATCATCACTAGGTTCCTTTTTGGCTTTTCGAGCAATGGATTTGGTTTGTTCTTTCTTGACTTTGACCGTTTCCGAATCTCTTCTTATAATTTCTTCATGGACCTTCAAGTTGCCAATGAGTTCATCTAGTGATAACGTCATCAAGTTCTTTTATTCTTCAATTGCCGTGACCTTAGCTCGCCATTTCGGATGCAATGCCCTAAGAAATTTCCTAACACAATTTTTACAAGAAAATGTCTCATCAAGTGCTTTTAAACTTGTGATGATAGTGTTAAATTTAGCAAAAGCATTATTAATTGATTCCTCTTTCGGAATCGTAAATTGTTCATATTGTTGTACAAGAAGATCTATTTTGTTATCTTTAACTTGACTATTACCTTGGTGAGTAATTAGTAAAGAATCCCAAATTTCTTTTGCGGTTTTACACATAAAAATTCTTTCATATTCTTTGCGTGGTAACGCATTATAAATGAACATTTTAGCCTCATTATTTTTTGCTAGTTTCTTTTTTAAATCATCATTTTGTTTTTCAAAAGATACAATTTCATCCATTTTAGTTTCAACATTATATTGAATAGGGGGAAAATCACCAAAGGTAATAATATGCCAAAGATCAAGATCTTTTGATTTCACATAAGTTTCGAATCTATTTTTCCAATATAAAAATCCATCACTTTCAAATAGTGGTGGTCTTTGCATAGATTGCCCTTCTAAGTATTTTAAAGATTCCATAGATCGTTACAAGTTTTAAAATACAATATATTTTAAAAAATCTTGCTAGACGTGGCTCTTGATACCAATTGTGAAAAACTAGAAGGGGGGTTGAATAGTTTTACGTCTTTTTAATTAGTTATAAAAGATAGTTTTAGTGTTTTCTTAGTTTTTAAGATAATATATGATCTCAAGTCTTGCACAATATAAACAAATATCAATAAGTAAGATATAGCAATGATAAGTAAAGAAATAAATGAGAGATGGAAAGATCGAACCGCGAGACAAGAGATTTATAGTGGTTCGGCTACAAGGACACCTTCCTTGCCCTACTCCACTCCCCGAGCACCTAACTCGAGAGTTTTCTTCACTATATCAACAAGCTCCCTTATGGTGGAGAAAACCTTACACACCAATTTACACACCACAACTTCTTCACAACTAAATCACAACTTCTACACAACTTCTTCACACCAATCTACTTCACAACTAACTACTTCACGCCTATCTTCTTCACACCAATTTTCTTCACAACTAACAACTTCACACCTAGCTTCTTCACTACAATCTAATTCCTAACTTTTCTTCTTCACACCAAATAACTAACTAATCACACAATCAATATACCTAGCACAACTATCGACAATTAAATATTCACAACAATCTTCATAAAGAATTATGTAAATAATCTTGATGATGCACCAACAACTTGGATGTGGAGATCACAACAAGTTGTAATACTTCTTTTCTTGGAGGATAGAAGTATTCTTCTCTTGCACTTGAGAGGATGATGTTTGAATCACTTTGAAACAAAGAATTATGTATTTATGATCAAAGGATTAAGAGAATAGAAATGGGGATCTAGAACAGAAAGTTTAGGAGTGCAAAAGGTGAGAAAATTCTGTGGGATGAACCAATATTTATAAGGAGAAAATTTATTGTTATGGAGCGTGGCTGGTCCCCTTAATTAGAGGCCGGTCCCCTTAATGATTAAGGGGGCCGCCCCTTCAGAACGTTGGATTTTCTTGTCTTCTAGTGGGGAAAATTTTTCTGGATAAAATTTGCCATTTTTGGTTGGAAATTTGAAATCATATATTTATAATAAATTAAACATATTCTTTTAATTCCAAAAGTAATTTTGTAAAAGATATAGAATGTTTAATACATTTTATAAAAATTCTAGTGATTAGAAAAAATTTCCTTTGATCATGAAATGCAATAAACACTTTATTTATTCATACCTTAAGTGATATGGATGCAAAGACAATTATTAAGCACTAAAAACTTGTTTACGTCATAAGTTTTAGATTAATGAGTTTATGCTTTGTAATTATCAAAACATAGAGATATTGTTAATATGCTAACAATGTTTTTAGGCATTATTTATGTCAACAAGTCTCTTGCCTTCAGTTCTGTTGGTGATGGTGGTTGTTATTACAGTACTGATTGTTGTTGTTATGGTTGTTGAAGTTGTTGTTCCTCTGATGGTCCTCCCACTTTCTCTTATTGTCAAATTAGTTACCTCTTGGGACGACACCATGCTTAACCACTTGTTTTATAAGGCGCTCAGCCATGTTAATAGCATCATCTAAAGTCTCTGTGTTGTACGACGTCACATGTCCCTTGGTACTGGCAGGTAATCCATCAATAAACTTCTCCAATAACTTCTCATTTTCTGGAACCATGTGAGCACAAAACACTTTCAACTCCTGGACACGGCGCACATAAGCAGTAAGATCGGTTCCTTTCACAGCCACATGATAAAACTCAGTATCCAACTTCCTTAAATCACTATGAGAACAATACTTCTTGACCATCTCTTTCTTAAAATCATCCCACGAAAGATTAAAAGCATTCTCCAGACCTTTCTCTTGAGCAAAAGCAGTCGACTAAGAGAAGGCATGTTCCATCAACGTACCTGTCACATACTTCACCTTGCAATCCTCTGAACAATTGCTCTTCTAGAACACTGACTCCACCTTCTCAAACCACTGAGTTATACGAACAGCTCCCTCAGTTCCCTTAAAGCTAGTGGGCTAATAGTCCATGAAATTCTTATAAGTGTAGAAATGGTTAACAGCCTGAACTCCCGCTTGACCAACATTCTGGGGACCATCACCTGCTTGCCCGGCAAGTGCTGCTGCAATTCCTTCATTAATCATCTGTTGAATCACAACCTGAGTCATAATCCTAGGTGCCATAATTATATCAACCAATACAAATGTACAACATGTAAGTATTCGATCAATCATAACAGAATCACATCACAAGACAATAACATCACAAGAACATCATCATATAGCATACATACAATATCAATAACAGTACATTACCCAAATACATCATAGATTTAATACTTGATGTAACACCCCCATTTTCACAATTCGCAGCGGAATTAGAGTTAGGGTATTACTCCATGGTATCATAGTCACAATAATAGAAAATGACTAAAAAAGAAACGTTTTTATAAATAAGTTATCATTCATTAAAATATCAGAGTTTTATTAAGATGAGGTCCCGTGAATTTAAGTGTTAAATAGTGTTTGAATGATAACAAGATTGAAAGTCCTCCGAGTTCAGTGCCGCTTCCTGCCATATCTCCGTAACGGCTATATACCTAAGATACATGCTTAAAAAGTTAACTCTAGGTGTTGAGTGAGAGTCATAGGTTTTAGTAGTGATGTGAATACAAGTTTAGTAAAGCATGGGCTACGTTGTTTTACACCCATGTAGAGTATTAGAAACCGTATTTAAACAGTTGTATCTGTCAGTATTGTATGATCAGTACAATACTACAGAAAGGGTGTGATGAGACGAAAAGTGTACCGCTTTTAGGGGGTCATTTAAGGCCAAAGTCGAGATTATTTGATCAAATATTGCAATAAATCATTCCTTTTGTCATTTTAGGTACTTTTGAGAGGAAATTTGCAGAAGGAAGCATTTTGGACGTTTTTGGAGCGAAAAAGTGAAGAAAACGACAAAGTCTCCAAAATATGCTAGAAACAATACCTGACGGCGTCAAGAATTGCTCTTGACGGCGTCACGACTTGGAAAAGGGTTGGATAAATAAAATACACGTGACGATCCAGAAGGTTTTTGAAGTAGTTCGTGACAGCGTCACCCTTTAAGGTGATCAAGGCCGTCACGTGTAAATGCAAAGAGAGATGGCCATCAGGATTAAAGAGTGACGGCGTCACGTGTTAATAGAGGTAGGCCATCACATGTTAAATTAAAGAGTGATGGCCCAAAAGACTTCCTGAAGGGGTCACGTAGGCCATCACGTGTTAACTAGTCACAACTTGCAATGGAAGGCCATCACGTGTTAACTAGTCACAACTCTAGTTTATTGGAAGTATCCCAATGGTGTAAGCTGCTCCTCCGACCAGGAGTGGATTCTAATGGAAGGGCAGAGCAAAGCGCGGTAGTTGTTATTGTTTTGGCCATAACGTTTGCATACGAACTCGGATTTAGGTGATTCAAAAGCCCACGCGAAGAGGACGAAGAGATCTACAATTAGGTGAAAAAAATGGTGATGACGCCATCAAGTTTTAGGGCTGACACCGTCAGATTGGGCAATGCAGAAAATTGTCTATAAATACAACATCATAACTTCATTATTTGTAAGCCCCAAACCCTAAGTCCGATTCTAGGGTTAGGTTTGGTGTTTTTTCAGTAACTTAGAGGGTTTCAATCACTCTATAAACATCTTATATTGGTTTGTTGATTCTATCTTAATCATGTTTTCCATTATCATTGTTGCTTATTCTTCATTGATTATGGTTTGCTAATTCACCTTGTGTCTACTTATGATTGTATGAAACTTGTTTATAATCAATTAGATCTTATTGTGTTCTTGTTGATGCTTGTGTCTATCTTCATCAATTAGGGTGTGACAAATGCAATTAATCTAATTGGTTTAGTTTATAATTCTTGCTTCCTATTGTCTCTTGTTTAATTGGGTGATATCGATGTTAGGCTTAAGAAAACTGGTAGACTTCCAATTGGTAACATGCTTGAACGTCTTAAGAAACATGAATCGGATGTGTACTACGATTAATTGGTTGTGTTTAATGCATAAGTGACTATTGGGGAGGCCATGATATGATACTGGGTGTCTGTCATAGGAAGAGATAGAAGCTTCTAGAGTTGGGGAAATTTGTACACACCCCCACAAATGGTATTATGGAATACAACCCGTCAATTAAAACAAGGTGTGACAATTCAATAGGTATAATATGATAGCTAGCAAGGAGTAATACATCATAGGTAGATACGCTTCACTTCCCTTGTAGAACCCTAATTTACTTTTCTTGTATATTAGTTTAATTAGTAGCTTTTGGGTTAGTTGATTAGCAACTAATTCCGCCCCTTTTCCCAAAACCCAAGATTTTTACTTGCTTTCCATAAAATATAAAAATACAAAAAGAATCATCCCTCACCTCTAGACCTAGTTAGATTAATTTCAATCCTAACCCGAACACTATTCTTTGAGTTGAACGATCAATCCCCCGATACTTGTCACTATACTATACTATAACGGTCAGGTACACTGCTTGGTGGGGATTGCAAGCCTCTTGAGATACCTTGAGAGGTGAAACCTTTTGCGAGGGCGCAATTCCACGCATCAAGTTTTTGGCGCCGTAGCCCGGGGAATAGTTATTATCTAGGTTAAATTTTTTTTTATTAGGTCTACTTGCTAGATTCCTTTCTAGTATGATTTTTATTTTTATATTTTATAGGTTTTCTTTAGTCTATCTTTTTCTTTGTGTGTTTGTTCGTAAATTTCATTGACTATTCCGTTTGCCATTATGGAGAACTTGAATCTACAAAATCTGACACTAGAATCTTACATGAAGAAATATAATTATACTAATTTGGACTTTTCAAGATGTAGGAGTGAAATGATGAGAACTAGATCTTGCATTGATTTTAGTGAGTCCTTGAGAAAAGAGACCAAGTGCATAAAGCTTTTAAAAAATTCACCTTAGGAGCTCCATCAAACCCTCAAAATACCTCATTTAGTGAAACCTATGCACAATATGAGCCTTCACCTAGGATAGTTTCTTATGAATCCGACCGATATTGTGAGATGGTTAATGTCAAACCAACTAGGTACATGCTTGGATTAGATTTCACTAAGACATATGATGAACATGAGGAATCCTTTAGGAAAAAAGAACATAGTGATCAAGTTATTGAGAATGATTCTTATGAATCGGACCATGAATTTGAGGTGAATAGAAAAGGATTTGAAATACCTAGGTGCATGTTGGGGATTGACTTTAGCAAAATACATAATAAGCACATAGGTGATGTTGATGAGATGGAGAATAGAGTAGAAAATCCAAGTCCACCAAGTACTCCACAACTTCCGCCATCACTTGAGGCATACACACCACCCGTGACTTACCCGGAAGAAGTAGACAAGACTTTAGGAACCCCAATGGAAGTAGAACCTTTGAACCAAACACAACTAGAGGATGTAGGTTTGAATACAGGTAGTGATAGCCTTACTCTTAGACTAGGGAATTTCCTAGTGTTGACGAACCGGAACCAAAATCTTTACACACCTTTCCATCCTTCGATTTACACCTAGGAGACAAAAGAGGAACCGAACCACCCATCAACCAATATTATCCAGGTAGTTTTAGGATGAAGGAAGCCATTCACTCACCCCCTCACCTCACGTGGCATATTTCCACCCTAAGGGTGTGTATCGCTACTTGCACCCGCACCTAATCCTAAGTGTAGGAAAAACCTACCCTATTTCCGTTAAATAAGGGTAGAGTCAGGCTCGTGACTCGAATAAAAATAAGCGCTTCTTGGGAGGCAACCCAACCCGTGTTTTAAATTGTTTGATGTTTTTATTTTATTTATTTGTTAGATTGTTTGTTTATTTGATTTTATTTGTTTCCGTATGCATGTTTTATTTTTATTGTTTGTGGCTCATGTTTCAAAGTAAATTGTGAAAATGCTTTATTTTGTTTTTAACTTCGTCTTAACTACATATAAAAGTATTTTGCAAAAGATAAGTGTAAGGGAAATCTAAATTTGTTTATAAGAACGGGATTGAACATAAATCACAACAATATTAAATGAACATGCATATTAGTATTTGTTTGAGTCAAATGCTTGTATCGAGTCATAATGATTATTTTTGCAGGATTTCCAGGAGTTAAGGCATAAGTTTTTCCAGGAATTTTCCGGAAACTAACCAAAGAATTTCTGCAGGTCACTTCTGACGGCATCAGGATTAACACCTGACGGCGTCATGTGTAAAATTCTGGAAATTTTGCAAGTTTTGTTTTTCTGCCGGAGTCGTAAAAGTTTTTGTTAAATCTTTAGTTTTATAAACTCCAGGAAATCTGCAAATATTCATTCCACAAGCATTATATCTTTAATTGTTTTGTTTTTATTTCTAAGTCTGGAATTACATCTAATTGTGAGTTTTCTTTGTTCGGTTTGATGCTTTGGGTTTTTGTGTTTGTTTTCTAAGGTTTAACAGGTTATATTGGACAAGAAGATGATTTATATTTCGGAAGGGAAGCTTTCAAAGTTCATTTTCTTGGAGGAAGATCTAACCATGTTATCATATTACCCACACCGAACGAATCAGGGGAGTATTTGTTTCATTCTTTTACCTTCATTACTTTTAAATCCTTTTTATTGAACATTGGGGACAATATTCAGCCTAAGTGTAAGGGGAGGGTAAATGATGATACCTTAGAGAATGCAATTGCACTTGAGTTTGTTTTTTCAATAGTAGGTGTGTAATAAAACTAAGAGAAATACTTGTTAGGGCAATTTTAGCGCCAAATTAAAATTTTTTTTACAACATTTAGGAGTGAAGCTTTAGCCTTAATGAGCGTCTCATGGACAGGAGTTGTATGACTAGCACAAAAACCATACCACTGAAAAAAAATTTTCACCCAATTATGTGAGGTTCGACTTTAGATTTGTTAGGAAAAGAATTCATTATTAGTGTTTATGAGTGTACCGGTAGCACTTAGATTCTAGAACTTGCGTTAGTGATGCATCCCGAGACCGTTAGTGAGACTACATTCGTGTAATAGGATTTACTACATGATAAGAGGCATTAGGATCACCCTTTTGTTAAACCCGTATTATAATTAATTGACCAATAAAGTCATATTTACTTGACTAACAAAGTCAATTAATTTTTCTCACACCTTTGCTTTGTACCCATTTTTAGTACACGATACCCCTAGTACAACCCTCTGAGCCTATCTTTTCATTTCTAACTTTAAGCATTTTACTTAAAGGAAGAATTTGTTTATAATCCACCCCAAATGTGCAACCAAATCGCCTTAGCCTTACGTGTATGCACTCATCTTTATTGCATTATTGTTATTTGCTTAAACCCTTTGTTAATTGTGTAATTGATTGCATGGTTGCTAAGTCGAGTCATATCTTATACATATTGTTTTTGGACGATTGGGACTCATGGGTAAAGTACTAGTGTTATGGAGTAATGGGGAAGAACATCATATATTACCCTCATATGTGCGTTAATCTTAAAAAGTACTCCAAGTGTTTTGATTATCTTGATTCGAGTCATTAGAATAGTTAATTGTAAAGTATGTAAAAGTTCAAGTGTAAGGGGAATGCAAATTGCCTATGATGTATTATTTTGGATGGTAGGATAAGAGTGTATGCAAAAAGAAAATAAAAAAAAAAATAAAAAAATCGAAAAAACAAGAGAAAAAAAAGAAAAAAAAAAGAAAAAGAAAAAGAGAAAAAACATACGGACTACCATCCCGTTTCATTTTATGTTTGTTTTATGTTTTGTTAGTTTTTGATTAGCTTAAGTCGAGTCGAGTCTTGGCTTAGCAACGCCACATTGTACATGTATTTAACCAAGATGATTAACTCGCCACTAGTAAATATTGTCTTTATCCAAGAAAACCGTGTTTACCATATCCCTACACCTCACGTTATAACCCTTTAAAAAGACCTCTTTGATAGTTTATCCTAGGTGCTTACGCCATGTGGTGGATGTTTGATCCTTTCCCAAGCCTATGGTAATCTATTTGCTATGACAGGCAGTGAGACATGTTTTCCATTTCCATATTGTGATATATACTTTATTACACCCGAGAGATGTGAGTATCTAAACACTATTTGTGAGGTGCTAGTGTATAATTTCCGTGCTTGTTTTTGGTTGAAGTGGAACGATTATTTATTGCAATTACTTTTATATTAGTGTTAAATGACCCCAAACTTGTATTTTGATTAGAATAAAAGAGCATTTGCTTGAGAACAAGCAAATCTCAAGTGCAAGGATATTTGATTAGACGAAAAGTGTACCACCTTTAGGGGGTCATTTAAGGTCAAAGTCGAGTTTATTTGATCAAATATTGCCCTAAATCATTCCTTTTGTAATTTTAGGTATTATTGAGAGGAAATTTGCAAAAGGAAGCATTTTGGACATTTTTGGAGCGAAAAAGTGAAGAAAACGACAAAGTCACCAAAATATGCAAGAAACAGTACTTGACGACGTCAAGAATTGCTCTTAACGGCGTCACGACTTGGAAAAAGGAGATAAATAAAAGGGATAAATAGTACAATAGCCCAGTTGCCCAACGGTTAGGCATATCTAGCCCCTTTTTTGAAAATTCCCGTATTAGCACGAGCAACTTTTAAGATTGGGCAACTTCCATCAAATGGAGACACGTGTCGCGTATATGTATTTTGGGCAATAAGTTTTAGTTGGCAACCGTAATAGGGCAACTGGTTTTTTGGTCATTTTACACATTATACACTATTTTGCCCATTGGCTTTTGCTAGGACCGTATACGAAAACAAACTAATACGAAGGAAAATAATCATAAACTTAAAAAACAAACAGTCTTTCCTGTATCACCATTAACCACTTCTTCCCTCCATATCGACTCACTATTATTTGAATCTCCAATGTTCAATATCCAATGTTCTTACAATATTATTTCACTTACTGAATCTGTTCCGGTTAATTTGTATGTTTCGCTGATTCCCACACGCACTCCCTGTTCATTGAACAGTGATTACACAAAATTAAGTTTACTAGTGATTGTTGATGTTATCAGTTAGGATGTGGTATAACAGAGTTTGTTAATTGTGTTATTGTATTGCCCTGATTGACACCAAAAGTATTTTATTGTACAATTTTTCGTGGGTTTATAGTTTGTGTGTCAATTTTTAATCGTTTATGTGGTTTATGAGTTCATTTGTGTTTATAGTTTGTATTTGATAAGCCCCGAATTTATCCACTTTAGTTTATGTGGAAATATGGGGTTAATGATAGACTGGCCTAAGTCAACTAGGGTCATAACCACTGATATACGCGTATACAAAACTCTCAATTTAAATGGTCAAATACCAAGGGGTTGTACTTAGGTTCCAATTAGGCATTCAATGATTATTAAATATGCGTTTGTATGTATCAGCTGAACTGTTGGTGATAGTGTTTACGGCGCCTCTATACGTGTCTGCATACTAAATTTGTTATGTATTGTAGGTTGGCAGTGAGCTTATGTTTTCTTTGTAGGAGCAAACTGAACTATTTTTGGTTAAAGTTCAAGTGGTTGCCTCTGCAAGGTCCGTTAGAAAGTCCAGTGTTTTGAAGTTGACTTCATGGTTGGTTAAGCTACATTCCGGTAAATAATTTATTTTGTGGGTCGATGGTACTTTATGTAATCGTTGGAAACGTTCCAAATTTTCCCTATTGTTGTTGGTGTATGGTATGTTTATAATCAACTTATTAATATAGTAATATTAAGTCTAGTAATTTTCAATGTTTTTCTTTTGTTAGCTGAATTATGAAAGTCAATTCAACACATGACCATTTTTTTGTCTATTGGTTTATGAGATGCATTTGCAGACTGAAATTACACATTCAAAGAAGTTAGTTTGGAAATGTTATTGTATAACACAACAGTTAGAAAATTGAATGATTTTCATGAAGCATAACCATGGAATCTTTAAATGACATTATCTCAAACAGTTTGGGTTCATAATGTTGGGAATCATAGTTTGTACTGTTCGGTGAATTTGGTACTGGTAGGATAAAACTTAGTACGGGTCGGTTACGGTTGGTACTGGTAGGGTAAAACTTACTACGGGTCGGTTACCCTTGGTACTGGCAGGCAAAAACTTAAGACGGGTCGGTTACGTTTCGTAGTGTTTGGCACTAAATTGGGTAATTCATTATATTAGTTTACACAAACATATATTCATGAGAAACATAACATTTATGCACTCGATCAAATCAAAACCCTAAATTAAATCTATATCATCTCAATCGTGTTTACCAACCACATATAATCTTCTAAACGATCATAAACCAGAATCCTAATCATATTTTTTCCAATCTTAATGGCGATTTTGGATCATTCTAGGGCACACAACATGGTTGCTTACTTACAGAAACTAGAGGGAAGGCAAGAGTTTCACCAGATAGTTGATTTTCTCAATTCCAGTTACATAAGGTATGCTATTACAAAGAATCCTACTATACATGTTTCTCAAATCAATCAGTTTTGGCGCACTGCCAGTGTCAGCACACTTGATAATGGTGAAAAAGAGTTAAATGCTACAGTTGATGGCATTGCCATGGCCATTACTGAGTTATCTATTAGGAGGCATCTCAAACTAGCAGATGATGGTGCTATCAGTTCATTGCCAAATACTGAACTTTTCCTCAATCTTTCCTATATGGGATATGGGTTAACTTATGATAACTTAACTTTTAAAAAACCACAATTTCCGCCTCAATGGAGATTTCTCATTCACACCATCCAACATTGTTTAAGTCCAAAGAAAACTTGTTGGGAACAATTTAGTAGCAACATAGCAACTGCTATTGTTTGCTTGGCAACAAAAAGGAAGTTTAACTTTTCAAAATTGATTTTTGATGGTATGGTGAGAAATGTGAAAAGCAAATACAAATTTTTAATGTATCCCAGATTCATTCAAATATTTTTGAACAAGTATCAGCTTCTACCTCACAAAAACATTTTAAAAACTCCTACCCTTAGCCGAAAGGTTTTTAGTAATATGAGTACGATTTGTAATGGGTATAAAGGTAGTGAAGCACCACTGTTTTTATCAATGATTGTTCCATCAGCTGAGGGTGAAGGATCAAGAACCCAAGCTCAGTCCCATGACACACCCATAAGTGTTCCATCATCATCACAACCTCATGTTACAAAAACATTTACTAGAAGAATCAAAAAGGACTCTGTTGAACGGCAGGTCAGATATCCTACTGAGCCAAGTGTAGCAGATGAGCCTGTCCCTGACATAATGGTGCGGGCTGCCAGTACTGTCACAGGCTTAGAAGGTGGGCAGGTCAGTGGTAACATTCACAAGAACCAACACATGGCAAAACCTACTGATTCAGTTTCTCATGAGCCTGAATCAGGTGATATAAACCCCATGCCTCAATATACAATGGGTGATGTGCCTCATGATACAGTGGTTGATATGCCTCATGATACAATGGCTGATATGCCTCATGATACAATGGGTGATATGCCTCATGATACACTGGCTGATATGGTTCATGTTTTGGGTATTCCGAAAGTGAACCCAGATGGAAGTGATGTAGGTAGTCTGAAATACAAAGAATTGATGGAAATTTGTACAAAATTGTCAGACAGAGTTAATGGCTTGGAGAAAAAGTTGAAAGATACACGGGTACTTTTTGCTCGCGCTTATACCAAGCTGATTGAGAAAGTTAAGAAGTTGCGCAACAAACACAAGGGCAGTAAAGGTAAAACGAAATCAACCGTTTTTAGGTCTGATACTTCAGAAGGTTTGGAGGAAGTTGATTTGGAGGATCTTTCACAAATGGGGAGGATCGTTGCTGACGTTGTTGAGGAACCAAACATACCATTAGTCCAAGAGGGTGCAGAGACTCACGAGAGGTTTGAAGAAAAAATGGGATTTCATATGGCTTTGAAAGATGCTGCTGGACATAATGTTAACGGTACTGTTGAACATATTCGTACTGGTCGCGGATCTTGTTGTAATGCTAGTCGCATGAATATGGATGAAACAGCTGCACAGACATTAGTACATATCAAAGATACTCCTACTAATGATAGCTTAAGGAATTTGAAACATAAACGGATTGCAAAGAAAACTAAAACTAGAAACAACAAACCCGAAACTGAAGCACAAAAGATGAGGTATATGAAGCAATATCTAACCAACCAAACTCCTTGGACTTATAGTCAA
Organism: Artemisia argyi; assembly: GCA_030686995.1. Classification (NCBI taxonomy): domain Eukaryota; kingdom Viridiplantae; phylum Streptophyta; class Magnoliopsida; order Asterales; family Asteraceae; genus Artemisia; species Artemisia argyi. The sequence goes on from CM060689.1 coordinate 114,060,778, forward strand.
CTGAAAGGCCAATCTTATGAACAGATAGTAAATCTATACAGAATTGCTCGCAAGTGGAATGACGACTTTATTCCAATTGCAGAAGAAAGTACAAGATTGAAGATAGGTGGTTTTTCAGTTGGAATCAAACTCTTCAAAGAAGCAACAAAAATATGTTTCAGACCAAGAGTAACAAGAATTGACTGTAGAATAGCTTAAACATATGTTGAATATTGTTCCGTACGATGGTATGAATGCAGATGCTCTACAAGCAAAAAACCCAATCATAGACTGGGAGAGCTACACTGATGAATTTGGAAACTACTGGAAGATCATAAGAGTTGGAAATCGTTGTGAGGTATACAAACACTTTAAAGATATGATGAAAGCTTTTGACATATCAGATTTGATCAAGTTATGGAATTTAGTCAATGAAAGGTTCAAGTTAACACAGATAGCTATTGGCAAGGAAAAAATGCTATGGGTCGAATTGAATAGACTTTTTGAACCAGATAAAGCTGATAAATTATGGAAGTTTAATGCAGATGAAGCATCAATGAAATGGATATTGTATGATAGTTGTGGAGTTCACCATGTGTCTACAAAAGGTGGAACTGACATATACATGTTGGTAGAGAAAGAATACCCATTGTCAATACATGCTCTGTCTATCATGTTTTCTGTAAAGTTAACTGTCGAACAAGAGACTGAGATGGCAAAAGAACTGGTACGGAAAATCTTCCTACACTGTAAACGTTATGTTTGGAAATGACCCAAATTTTAGTTGTAAGAAGCAACATATTAATCTAGTAATTATAATTCCGCTATTTGTGTATGTTTAATTTTGTTTTCCTAGCTTCCATTTTTAAAGATTATAATTATTTATTTTGCAATTACAAAGTATTTTTTGTATAATAGTATGACATTTTGCTCCAATGAGTTTCAGCATGAAGTTGACTTTTCAAAATCAATTAAAGACATCACCAACATACGATGAACATCATTTGATGCTGCATGACTTAATTGATCATGGTTTTCATGTTACTAGTTTACAAATTATTGAAATCATTACGTCCTTATGATAAAGGTTGAGATCGTCGACTATTACATTCATTTGGGGTATAGTTGACCAGTCTTCGATTTGTAGTTTACCTTGCATAGCCTGTTACTTTAAATCAAACATAGGACTAGTAATTAAAGATATACTTTTCATTGATAGAGGTAAAATGCAGTAACCGTTCCATACATCAGACATTAAAACAAGGTTAGAAACATAGTAAAAAAACTTACAAACACCACATTCATTAAAAACTTATTTTCAATGTCACCCCAACTGGTTCGAACCAGAGCCCTATGCCCCGCTTTTATCCCTTTCCCACATTTCCTTCCTTTCTTTCAATTGTTGAAAGACATTTTCAAGAGTCGAAATCCTACTTTCCAACTTAAGCTCCTCCACCAAGTTTTGTTGCTGCTGATCCACCACGTTTTGCGGCTGCTCCACCAAGTATTGTTGCTGCACCACCTCATTTTGATCATCACCCACCTCCTCTTGATCCTCCTTCTCCTCTTCCTCTATATCTTCTTTGTCATTCAACCCCAGAACCTCATCCCAGTAAAAGTCGTGTCTCCGCACCCATCTCAGTATTTGTTTCCTCATCCCGGTGCTAACCTGCCTGTAATTCCCAAATTTCAAACGGGATCATACCTGAATTCATTGAACACCGCATCCCACAACAAGGTGTTTTTTAACACAAACTCGTATTCGTCAGCCTCACTTAGAAAACATCCATTTGCATCTGGGCCTGCCATTTTTAACGGTGGTTAATTTCAAAGGGATTAGTGTTTTGGTGTGTGTTCTAGGGTATACAAAGGATGTTATAAATAGGCAGCAGTGTTGTAGAACGGTTCCCAATAGGATGGGCGGGAACAAAAGCGGGACCAAATGTGGCAACATTTCAAAATTTTACGTAGTAAATGACCAAAAAACCACTTGACTAGTCAACTAACGTTGCTAGGATATATGCTTTTTTTATTTTTTAAATACTTATGTTTTATTTATTTTTGTACTTGTGAAGGGTAACTAAAGTTAATCTTTTTTAAATACTTAGGTTCTATTTAGGTTTTTCTACATAAATTAATCTATTTTTAGCCATATAAGTTTGCTTCATTTATTACTACTCTTCTCCTATACGCTTCTTCAAAAACTTTCTTAAATTTCTTTCTTCAATTACATCCTTCATTATGGCGTCTAACATACCAATTTATGATCAACTCGCAAATCAGATTGGTTCTAGGCATTTTGATAAGGTCCTCCTTGCTCTGTTTGCTAGGGAGATAGAGGCCAACAGGGGTGACGAGAAGCAGTATGTGAAGATGATTAAGGAAATACAGGTGCGTGTTGAGCACATGCATGCTATCTTACTGGAGCTTGAAAAATTTGGAGCCTATAAAATGATGAATGAACCCTTGGACCGTCTTAAGTTAGCATAGCAGGAGGATTTGGAAGAAATCACCTTTTGACGAAAAGGCGACAAGCAAGTTTGCGCCGCACCACTGAAAAGTCAAGGATTATCAAGAACCTCAGGATGTTTAAATAAGCAACATTGTTAAGGTTTCTGTTACTATTTGTGGTATAAATGCTATGTAAGTTAAGTGTACTTCTGGGTTGTGGGTATGTCTCTAAGTAGTCTAGTTGATCGTGTATTGACGTTTTATCCAGAATATTATGTATTTTTGGTCTTATGAACTTTTATCAAGTCTAGAATGGATTACTATGAATTTTAATAATGAAACTATGTCTATTTCAAAACATTCTTGCGTTAGTTGATTTGTTGTTTTATTTTGACTAGATCTAAGAATTGTACCATACTTAGAGTAAATGCATTCACCATTGTTATAAAATAAAAAGAGTGCACACAAAATATACAAAAAATAAAACAAAAAAAAAGGTTGCCACAAACGATAATTAGTTGCGCAACTATTCCAACCAGGTTGCCCAAAGTACAAAATAAAAGTGTGTCGTAAGTCGTTCAAAAGAATATATGATTCTAAAAGAACAAACAACAGTATACTAGTGTTACATCATGTTGTTTATTCAGAACTAGTAAATAACATAAATTTTTCATTGAACAAAACATAAATGGGACATCAAAAAATTACAAACTAAATTTCGGTGATTTTTCTGGATCAAATGACAAATGTAATTTGTCATAATCAATACACTCATCGTCTGATGACTGTTCTTGTTGATCAGAAGCAAGTTTGCATTTTCTATAACCCCACATATTCTTCCAACTCTTTTTTTCTTCTTCTTATCTGCTTTTCTTAAAGCTTTTTCTTCAAACTTTTTGACTTTTTCTCTCTGTTTTCTTGTTTTTTTCTTCAAAATACCATCTAACAGACTCTTCAAAGGTGGTATCCTGTTGATTCTCTGCAACTTGAACATTTGGTTTTATCTCTTGCATGTTCATTCTTGAAGTTGATGGCCTAAATTCTATTATAGATATTTAAGATTTTGTAGTGATTTGGTTGTTTAGAAATGTTGCAATTTATAACCATTCCATTGTCAATTGAAAGGTTTTTTTTTTGCTTTGGAAAAGACACACTGTTTAATTATTTATTGAACAGTTAATGAAGAATATTTATGACATAGTGCATAACTAAACATATGAAATAACAAATAACATACTTAATTATTATTATAACTAAACATATGTAATGATATGTTGAAAGTACAAGCACTAAAAGAACTCTACCACAGATGTGGTGGAAGCTCGGGGGAGTTTCAAAATCTTCCTAGCCAACTCCCAATTTATCTTGATATTTTCATGTGCTTCATTTGTTAAATTGCTGACCCGGATATAGATTTTCTTCAGAATTGGGGAACAAGCAAGTATAAACTTTATTATACGCACTTCATTATCAGAAACATGAAATGATTTATACACCACACTCTGCAGTTGCCTTGGGCTCAGTATGTTGCTTGGTGACTCAAATGCAGAAAGTTGAAAAGGAACATCACTAAGCTCGTTAGCAGCCTGAAAAAAAAACATAATAGTGAGATGCAAAAACATGCCAATGTATCATTTTTTTTTTTTTTTTTTTTTTTTTTTTTTTTTTTTTTTTATACATATTTATTCCACTTACGCTTGTTTCTAGAATTAGCAACTTTGGAGATGCAGTAATCATTCCAATGACAAATGATGCCATAACATTATTCCCAAAATCGACTCCGGACAGAGTAAGAGTCTTGAGGGATACAAAGTCGACAGCGACATTGTTATTGGAATTAGCTTGTACCAACATCTACAAAAGTCGACATTTCATATTTATTATAGATTTATTTTAAAATGCATACCTTCAATTTTTAGAACTCAAATTAGGCTTACAATGCAATCTTCAAAATCCAATGTAAGCGTCTCAAGCTTTGGAAGAATTGCCAGGTAAAGGAGGTTGGACGCTGTAATTGTCATCTGTTTGTTGCAAACACCGAATGACAAATGTAACTCCTTCATATTTCTGAGTTTTGCTATTTCCAACAGTCTCATTTCCTTTGTAGTATCCATATTAACTTTCAGAAACTCAAGTAGGGGACAACGCACTATAAACTCCCAAAATGTACCGCCAAGAAAGTTTACATATAACAATTCTAGCCTCAATAGTTTTGGGAAAATAGAAAATGTTTCCAAATTAAGCATCTTACAATGATGAAGTTCCAAATGTTTCAACTCCGTACGGGAGTAAATTTCGCTTGGCAACGTAATCGGTTCACCATACCAGTTTCTAACTGTCAGCTCCTCAATTCCGTCATTAGACAAGAATAAAAGCCAATCCCCAATCTCTTCATAACTCAAGTCTGAGATGCCACAAACAGGTTTTGGGTCTATGGAGAAGACAAACCTTCTTATTGGACCAATAAGTTTAACTAAAACCCTTGTTATATCATTCTCATCAAACTTAGTTGTTAGAAAATAAAAGAAATCCTCATCAAGTATTATATCGGTTAGCAAACACCACTTAAACCTCCAGTTTCTAGCTAACGTTGAGGTCCTCACCTCTTCTTTTGGTGGCAAACGATTCAAAATATTAGTGATAACATTATTTGGCATCTTGCCAAAATATTCTTCTGATGCATAGTCGGAGGTTCTATGAACCCGGTGACGACTGGTTTCAGCAAACGACATAATATAAGTTGTATTTGAGTATGTTTTTCAGTTGTATAAATGTTGTCTTACTTTTTTATAAGATGGTTAATGTATTTGGTGTGGCATTCAATGTGTTGCAGTTTTTTGTATGATGGATATTGTAGTTGGTGTGGCATTCAATGTTTTGCACAGTGTATGCGGGTCACGTTCTAGTATAAGATGGAAAGCGGCAAAAAAAGGTGAAGGTATATCTTAGTAAAAGCGGCGCATAGGGACGTCATGTGTACATATTATTTGTCTACATAGTATGTGTTACTATGTAAGTTTACTTTAGAGTCCATGTATTCAGATTAAATGAAGCAACATTATTTGTTGGTCTATCCAACCGGCGTTGTTGTAGCAAAGTGTACCCATATCCTATAGTCGTCTAAAAATACTCGTCCCTCCTAAGACAATCACACACACATAACAAACCCATTTTAGTTTTCCATTAAAATAAAAAGTTGCCCCAAAGTACAGGTTGCCTAACTTATACATAAAAAGTTGTCCTTATAAAAAAAAATTGCCCGCCTTCAAAAAAATGTTGCCCTAAAGTATAAGTTGCCAAATGTACTATATTGTTAGTTTATAAAATTTTACTTTTACTTAAAGACGAAAAATGTAAAAGTTGCCCGAATTAAAAAAATTGTTGCCTTAAAGCACAAGTTTCCCAAATGTACTATATTATTATTTTATACAATTTGAACAGATAGTAAAAGAGAAAATAAATGCAGTTGAACAAATATATAAATGCACTATATTATTATTATTTATACAATTGTACTTTTGCAAAAGACAAAAAATTTTAAAGTTGCCCAAATATGGTTGCCTCATGAATCACAAGTTGCCCTAGAACTAATACTTTATAAATAACAAACATATAACAACAATGCAAATCAAGAATTTAAGATAAAGCATCGAAACTAAAGTAGTACGTACGATATGTTGAAACTATAAGCACCAAAACATGAAACATTAAGATATAACATAATAAATTATTCAAATAACATACTTATGTATTATAATAGCAAACACCTTAAAAATCAAATTTGAATACATGAACCATCAAATTATAGTATTGTAAACACCAAAAATTCTTTGACGGATATCTTCAATTTCTTGATTTCGAAGATCAACTCTAATTTGATGTTCCCGTATGGTCGCTTGATCTTTTCTGTTTTGCTCCTCCAACTTGTTGATGCGGTTAATGTAAATTGCAACCAACTCTCGTTCAGTTTCAGGTCTGACAGAATGGTTTTTATCAAACTTATCTTCAACAATGAATTTTCTTTCATTAGGAGAAGTATCCTTTGAACGTTTATGTTTCTTTGAATTAGGATTTGAAGATGATGAAGCCATTAATGTTACAAAGAAATAAAATAGGAATGAAATATATAATGCAAAATATATGAGAAGTTAGATGTTATCCTTGTGCATTTATTGGAACATTAGCGTCACAACGGTTAATTGACCGTGGGTAATTGACAACGGTTTCCAATGTGTGTAATTATATGGAGAGAACCAACTTTTGTTTGAATTACTTTAGAGGGCAACTAATGAAATGGATTGTGTTCATTGGGCAACCAGAGTTGGCAGCCTGTACTGGCCAACGATTATTCTATTTAATAAAAATAAACCTATATAAGATAAATAAAATAGAAGTTAAAGTGAAAAAGACATAATGGCCAAGTTAAAGTCAACAAGAGAAAATGACAGTTGTATGTACTTATAAATTTAATAAAAATAAGAGTATTTTTTGCACTTGAATGTACTACAACAGTACATTCTTCCAATTGAGCATGTCAGGGGTATTTGGAACATATGCAGACAAGGGAAGGTATGACGGAGCATATGAATATGGAAAAAAAAAACAAAAACAAAAAAAAAAATAATAAAAAAAAAATAAAACAAAACAACAAAAGAAGTAAAATAACTAATGATTCTTCAAATAACTGTATTCCATATTTAATTGATAAGGAAAGTCAAGTGGTAAAAAGCAATGTCTTGTCAAGTTATTAGGCTTTCACAGTAACCCAAACATTGTTAATAGGGATTACAAGTTACGAAATGATTGTGGCAGGGCAAGTGAACCTTTACCATATCTGGACATGGACAGTGGTGCAACCTTTTGTCATATTTTTTGGGCAACTATCCCAACTATGAGGCAACTGTTTGGAGCGTTTTTTATTAGTCTTAACTTTGTAAGACGCATATAGGCAATGTAATCAATTTGTGGTAAACTTTGTTAAATGATGCACAAAATTCAGCCGTCGTGTTTGGTAAATGGGATTGACTATCAAATTTCTCCTATCAAACTATTAGATTTGTACAACATTAGAAATGGGATGAAAAGTATATACTCAGTTGGTGTAACAAAATGTCATCAAAATTTTGGTCAAAACCGTTGACTTCCTTCTAGTTTGTGTAGGTAAGCAAGCATGTTATGATCGTTTAGAAGATTATGTGTGCTAGGTAAACCCAATTAAGATGATATATATGTAATTTAAGGTTTTGATTCGATCACCTGAATACATGTAATGTTTCTCTTGAAAATATGTTTGTGTAAAGTAAGATAATGAATTACACAATTAAGTGAAACATATAAGCGAACCCAAAGGATAGTCCCAAATAGTACATAGCGTAATCGACCAGTACTATGTTTTAGCCTACCAGTATCAAATACACTGAACGGTACAACGTATGGTTCCCAACAGTATGATCCCTAACTGATTGAGATAATGTGATTTCAAGATTCCGTGGTTATGCTTCATGAAAATCTCATATTTTCTATTTGTTGGCTAATGAAATTGCATTTCCAAACTAACTTGTTTTAATATGTAATTGCAGTCTGCAAAAGCATCTTCAAAGAAGCCATAAACCAATAGACAAAAATATGCTCATGTGTTGAATTGACTTTTAAAAGTCAGCGAACAAAAGAAAATCATTGAAAATTACTAGAGTTAATGTTACTTGATTAATATGTTGATTATAAATATACCATACACCAACAACGTTACGGAATATTTTGAACATGAAGCTTAAAGTACCATCGACCAACAAAACAAATTGCTTATAAGCATGAAGCTTAAACATCCATGAAGTATGTCAACTTCAAAACCATGCAGTGGACTTTCTAACGGACCTTGCACAGCCAACCAATTGAGCTTTAGATGCACTTAAACCATGTATCACTCCAGTCATGGGTGGTGGCCAGTTGCCTATTGGATTTGAACTCGAAGGATCTTGTGTGGGAGATGTTTTCCTGTTACCAACTATTTTTTTTAGATGATGGATGTCTACCTCTTGGTCTTTTGGGAGCAGCTACAGCACTTGAATCGGAAGTTCTGGCTATTTTGGGAGGTCTACCTCTTGGTCTTTTCAGAGCACGTGACGCATTTGAAGTTGAAGGAACTTGCAACATTTTAGAAGACTGGATTGGTTGATCATCCATGTCTTCATGTTTTACTGCATCTGCAGCTTTGGAAGTGGTAGGTGTGGATCTTATTGGAGCAGCTTTTGAATTGGAAGGTTTGGATCTTTTTGGAGGAGCTTCATCCTCTGAAGTTGATACACTAAACACCTCCTCTGCAACATCATCTTCACTAGAAACATCCTCATTGATTGGTGCAAAAGAAGTCAACTAAAGTCAACCACAGGTGTGGTCAATATAGTCAAACAGCCTAGACCAATGCTTCTGGGTAATAAAGGGTATCACCAGGTCGTTATGTCCCAGCGAGGTGTGAATTGTGCTTTAGCGTGCTTGTGATCGGGTGATTTTTAACAGGAAAGGGTTGTGATAAGAATTATGAAATGAAATAGCATAGGAAAGCTATATGATTGATTACGTGAATTTAGATTAAGAAGAAACGAGCTAAAACCTAAAAACTTACGTTTTAATTACAAACGTGTACTGACGTACGCAATAAAAAGTGAATCTAAACAATTAAAAAGGCTACGGATATGATATTAATGTTTTTACAATCCTAATAAATAAAGAAAATTTTTAGAAAAAGAAAAATTACTTTTACACTATTTAATTATTTATTATTAATTAATTACTAATTACTTATTAATTAACTAATTAAACTAATTTAAATTATTAAAAATACTAAAAAGACTTAAAAAATTAAGAAATTTTTTATAAATCTAATTAACCATCATAGGAATCCTAAAAAATTATAACAAGTTGGTTTTATATATTTTTAAACTATTTTACTAATTATTATTCTAATTATTAATTAATTACCAATTAAACTAACTAAATTAAAAAAAATAGAAAATGAACAGTAGAAATTCTAGAAAAATTCCTAAAAATGTTTTAACTTATATAAAAGCTAGGAAAATTATAAAAACTAGGTATCACTTAATGAAATCTAATTTTCTATTTAATACTTTAATATTAATTAATAATTAATAAATATAATATTAAATCTAATAATTACTAAATTACAATGTAAAATTCTGGAAAAATTTCTAAAAATACTTCAATATAAAAGAAAATTAAGAAAAATATAAAACTGCCAATTACTTAATAAATTACTAAAAAGGAAAATTAAAAAGATAAATTAAATTAAATAGAAACTATCACTTATTTTTAAATTGGATTTTTCTGGTTTTTCTTTTAGAAATCTATTTAAATACTAAAAATATGAAACTTTTGTGAAGACAACTTTTTTATAGCTTAAAAATAAGCAATATGGACAATAAAAGCTAAATCTGTTGACTTTTGTTGACTTTTTGATGGAAATCAGCCTTTGTGGGGTCCACAGGGGTGGATTTTGGTTCAAGCAAGTTCCTTGAATATGAATAAGCTAGAAACTAGCAAATAAGTCTCTTGAATAAGCCAATAAGCCAGAATAAGAACTTGGTATCCTTATTTGTACACATAAATTGGGACAGAGTCTAATGGTGATTCTAGGTGGGGTCCACTGAGCTTGAGCTCAAAAACTTGCTGAAACTTGGAAGGTGGCTAGGAGAGGGGTTGAAAGGACCAAAAATAGGGTAGTGGTAACCACTGAGGTGGCCAGGAAGAACCACCAAAGATAGGGGTGTGGTGACTGTGGTGTTGCAACAGGGGAGGTTCTCCCCCTGCAGGTGTGTTTGGGCAAAGGTGGGGCCCACAAAAAAAATTGCAAAAATATAGTGAGAGTGGGATTTCAAAGTTCAGCCGGGGGACTATAATATGTGAAAGTTTCAAGCCCAAGATCCTAACTCAAAATTCAAAACAATTCATGCCATTTTTGCCTTTTTCTTGAAATATGCAATTTGACTTTTGTGATTATGCTCCTAGTTTGACTTATTTGGATTTTGTTTGCTTCTACTAGACTGAGAATGATGTAAATAGCAATATTATGACCACTGCAAGTTCAAATTTCCACTAATGAGCTACTGTGTATGATTTGGCAAGGTTAAAAATCCATACAGTGGACTATGTGAGCAATTAAGTTTGATTTTGACTTTTGGTTGAACCAATACCTGATTTTATGACTTTGAAACCCTACTTAACCCTACTTAAACATGTATCAATAAGAATCAACTAATAAGAATCACTGTATCTCAGTGGAGTTCACTAAACCAAACACCCCTTTAATTGACTGTTTTGAAGATTTTCAAATGTTTATGAGTTACAGAGGTTACACTATTGATTGATATCAATTACTTGTGCTATATTGGACTTTTAAAAACTAAAATGATGCAGAAATAAGCAACCTAGATGACTTAACTAATTATGCACTAATTAGACAGTTAAAATTTAAAAATGATGCAAATGTTAAATCTAAATTAACAATGAATAATGATCAACTATAATGCTCAAATGTGATCAAATAAGCACAGAAACATAGATAAGCAACATAGATAAGCAATTGTACAGTATAAAATGGAATTTGGAACTCACAAATGAACCAAGCATAAATCTGATGAACCAATTGCCATTATCACAGCCTATAGCTTACCCATAAGCTCTAAACCCATACTCCATAGCACACATGCTTCATTTCTTCTGCTTCTTCTTCCTTCTTTTTTATTTTTGAGGGGATTTTTTTATTTTTTTGTAATATATATATATATATATTTTTTATTTTTTGATTTTTTATACTAATCTGATTTTTAACATCACTAAAAGCTTGTAGAAGCTTTATAGGAGCTTACATGAGCTAATTGTGTCCATAAATACAAATAATAACAACATTAAGAGAAGATGAGAATTTTACATTTGAAATAAGCATAAACTGAATTCAAACTCACAAACTGACATTGATCATTGAAAAAGGTTTTAATACACTTAGAATGCTAGAATTACAATCTTGAAAACTTAAAGGTACACTAAAAAAAATGAAAGCTTAATTATTTAACAACACTTTTAACTAAAAATAAAACTAACTATCTCAATACTCCCTCTTCTGTCTTTTTTATAGGCTTTCTTGAAGTCTCCACTTGTTCCTGATCATTTCCCATCGAAGATATTGGCCATTGGATGGGCTTCAAGTGATCTCAACCATTCAAATCGATTTGGCGCCAATTTTTCTTTTATTGTCAGGAGTGGGTTGAGTGAGGGCAAAATGGAACAATTAAGGCTTCTTGGATGTATCTGTAAGTTGGGGGAACAAGAAGTGGTGAAGGTTGAGGTGGAGGGATGGAGTTTGGCAGTAGCAGGTATGAGTTTGGGGGGGGGGAGAAGTCAAATGGTTTGACTTGGGGGAAGTAGTAAAAATGGGGGTTGTATTTTATTAGTGGGGAGTGGGCTGGGGTATGTGTTGGGCCAAGGGGTGTTGGTTATGGGCTGGAAAGGGTGTTGGGTTGGTTTTGGAATTTTGGGTAAATAAGTTTCAAGGGTCCGTTTGGTATTTAACTAGGTACAAGGACCAATTTTGAAATTTCCCCAAAGTTTGAGGGCTGAACTTATAAATTCTCCAAAGTTTATCACAAGGACCAATGTTGCCAACTCTAATAATAGAAGGACCATAGTTGCCATTTTCCACTTTTAAAACCCCAATGACCATTTTTTGACAATTTCCAAATGTTTATGGACCTTTTCTGCCATTTGCTCAAAGATTCATTCAAGGACTAATTTTGTAAACTTAGAATATCTCAGGGACCCTGAATGATAATTTTCCATATTTTGAATAACCAAGGACTAGTTTTGACATTTTATGAAAGTTGGGGGACTGAAACTGCCAATTTTGCAAACTTTGTTCGTTTTTCATTTGTTTTTACTCATTTTGCATCTAAAACATATAAAACACATTTTCTGAGATATTTTCAGTATTTTGATGCTCATTTGAGTGTTTTTGGATGTTTTTGCAGTTCAGATTTGACCAAAAATGATGAGTGTTTAAGCACTCATCAATCCCCCACACTAAACTATTGCTAGTCCCTAGCAATCTTTTGAGGAAAATTAAAGGATTTGAATCTCTTTACCAAAAGCCATTACTTCTGGAGTAGCCAAATATTTTAGTTCAAGTAAGAACTATGGTACACCGATAACTATGTGATTTTGAGCAAACCACCAGCTTTCAACGGTTTTGATTTGCCTTTACCAGAAGCCGTTTACTTCTGGACTAGCCAACTCTTGATGGACACATTCGACATCTTGGTGAGTTGATTACCAATTATGGCTTTCCACTGCCTTTACCACAAGCCATAACCTTGCGGGCTAGCCAACTCTTTTACTTTTTAGGATATGGTGAGTTGAGTACCATAGAATTTTTGGAAAATTGTCAGCCATCAACGGATTTGAGTTATCTTTACCAAGAGCCGTTTGGTCCTGAATTAGCCAATCCTTTTGTCGTTTAGACATGGCGGACTGATAACCACAAAAAATTTTGAAATAAAGTGAAAAAAAAAATTTAATTTTGGCCAAAAACGAGGGTACTAGAAGGTAAAATGTGATCAAATTCGCTAGAATTCCCCCCCTACACTTAGAATTGAATATTGTCCTCAATATTCAGAGTCCCGGCTATTATGCCGACTCTTTGAACGTAAAAGGGCAATATTACAAGCTAAATGTGGAAATACCATTTTTCACTTTATTTATATATACATACGAACACACATTTTTTTTAAAACTTATATACATATATACATTGCAAACAGCAGGGGATGGCCACTCCCCCACACTTGGGTGTTAGAAAGTAGAAAGAAGTCAGAGATATGGGTGAAAACCCATATTGTTCTACTGTTCTTGTTCATCGAGTCGCTAGCTTGACTCGATCCCCGAATTCAATTGTCCTTGGGGAAAGTTTGGAGATCTGGGACAACCATGGATGGTATGTCCTCTCAAAAGTAATGTTTCAACCGATGCCCATTCACTTTGAAATTTGGACCGTCGTTTTGAGATAATTCGACGGTGCCATAAGGATAAACCTTTGCGATAGTGAATGGACCAGTCCAACGGGTCTTTAGCTTTCCTGAGAAGATCTTGAGTCTAGAGTTGAAAAGGACTCGGTCACCAACGTTAAAAATGTGGTTCTTGATTTTTGAGTCATGAATTTTCTTTGTCTTTTCCTTATAGATCAAAGAGTTCTCGTAAGCTTGATCACGGAGTTCATTTAATTCATTCAGTTGAACTTTCTGATGATCACCCGCAGTTTTGAGGTCAAAATTTGCATGCTTGAAAGCCCAATAGGCTTTATGCTCAAGCTCGATCGGTAGATGGCATGCTTTCCCGTACACAAGCTTGTAAGGCGTACACCCGATGGGTGTTTTGTAAGCTGTATGGAAAGCCCAAAGTGCATCATCTAATTTACCCGACCACGATGCACGATTTTCACCTACAGTTCTTTCCAAGATTCTCTTAATGCCCCGATTGGAAACTTCTACTTGTCCACTTGTTTGTGGGTGGTACGCAGTAGAAAGACGGTGAGTTACACCATACTTTTGCACGACTTTATCAAATTTGTCATTGCAAAAATGCGTACCACGATCACTGATAATAGCACGTGGAGTTCCAAATCGAGCAAAAAGAGCTTTCAAGAATTTTACAACAACTCGGACATCATTAGTGGGTAAAGCTTTCGCTTCAACCCATTTTGACAAATAGTCAACAGCCACGAGTGTGTACTTATTTCCATGAGATGATGGAAATGGCCCCATAAATTCGATGCCCCAAACGTCAAAGATTTCACAAACTTGAATTGCATTTTGAGGCATTTCGTTCTTTTGTGATATATTCCCGTGACGTTGACAAGCGTCACAGGATTTGACTAATTCTTGGGCATCCTTGTAGATCGCGGGCCAATAGAAACCGGAATCAAACACCTTTTTGGCGGTGTAGTTTGGATTGTGGTGCCCCCCCGTGGGACCAGCATGGCAAGCCTTTAGAATTTCAGTGGCTTCCTGACCATAAACACACTGCCGGATGACTTGATCCACACAGATTTTAAAAAGGTAGGGGTCGTCCCAGAAGTAATGTTTCACATCTTTAAAGAACTTGTTCTTTTGTTGGGACGACATCCCTTTCACAACAAAGTTACCCACATGGTAATTTGCAAAGTCGGCAAACCATGGGGTAATAGAATCTCCACGAAAGGCAACCGCATTGAGTGTCTCTAGAGGGAAGGTTTCATTAATTTCCTTCTTTTCGAAGACATCTTGGTGGGGGTTTTCCAAACGGGAGAGATGATCAGCAGCTAGGTTCTCAGCTCCTTTTTTATCACGAATAATGATATCAAATTCTTGCAAGAGGAGAACCCAACGGAGTAGTCTCGGCTTTGCATCTTGTTTTGCAAAGAGATACTTCAAAGTCGAGTGATCCGTATACACTATGCTCTTGGTCAATATCAAATATGGCCGGAATTTTTCAAAGGCATACACCACTGCTAATAATTCTTTTTCAGTGGTGGTGTAATGACTTTGAGCCTCGGTCATTGTCTTGCTTGCATAGTGTATAGGCTGAAAGTGTTTTGATTTGCGTTGCCCCAAGACTGCCCCTATCGCATAATCACTAGCATCACACATGAGTTCGAACGGCAAGTCCCAATCGGGGGCAACAAGAATCGGTGCCTCAGTAAGCTTTTTCTTTAATGTTTCAAAATCTTCAATGCACTCGGGGGAGAAGATAAAAGGAGCATCCTTCTCGAGGAGATGGGTCATAGGCCCGGCGATTTTAGAAAAATCTTGAATAAACCTACGATAGAAACCGGCATGACCCAAAAAGCTCCTAATACCCTTGACGATAGTGGGATGAGGTAATTTTGTGATGACATCCACTTTGGCTTTGTCAACCTCAATCCCGTTCTTTGAAATTTTATGGCCGAGGACAATGCCCTCTTTGACCATAAAGTGACTCTTCTCTCAATTTAGACATAACCTTGTGTCTTCACAACATTTGAGCATGTTGTCTAAATGGGAGAGACATGATTGAAACGAATCCCCAATGACCGAAAAATCGTCCATAAAGACCTCCATAGTTTTCCCGATCATGTCGGATAATATGGCCATCATACATCTTTGAAACGTGCCCGGAGCATTACATAAACCAAATGGCATACGTTTATAAACAAAAGTTCTATAGGGGCACATGAAAGTGGTATTTTCCTGATCCTGCGGATCAATGAGAATCTGAAAGTAACCCGAGAAACCATCGAGGAAGCAATAGTACTCATTCCCCGCTAATCTCTCGAGCATCTGATCCATAAAAGGTAGAGGAAAATGGTCTTTGAGTGTGACGTCATTTAACTTGCGATAGTCAATGCAGACACGCCAACCCGTAACCAATCGAGTTGGAATCAACTCGTTTTCCTCGTTAGTGACAACAGTAATGCCACCCTTTTTTGGAACACAGTGTATTAGGCTCACCCAAGGACTGTCCGAGATAGGGTAAATCAGTCCGGCATCAAGAAGTTTTAAAACTTCTTGTTTGATGACCTCATGAATTTTTGGATTCACCCTTCTTTGTTGTTGGACTGCTGGTTTGAAGTCGTCCTCCATTAAAATCTTGTGGGTACAAAATTCGGGGTCAATGCCCTTGATGTCGGAGAGTCTCCAAGCAATTGCTTGTTTATGTTACTTCAAAACTTTTATTAGAGCAGCCTTTTCCTCAACACTTAAATCCTTAGCAATTATGACGGGTAATTTATCATCACCCTCCAGAAATGCATATTCAAGATGAGGCGGAAAGTCCTTACGTTCGACCTCAGGAAAGTCATCAGTTTTCTCAACATTTTTGACTTCCTCTTTATGAAGTGTTTGTGGTAGAACAGGAAGAGGAGAGGGATCTTCGTTTATTAATTTCTCAAGTAGGAGAATATCCTTCTCGGGGTCAATCTCTTAGTTATTGATTCCATCGGGAATCGAATCACTCTTGGGAAAGGCCTCAATTTCTTCTAAGACGAAGTCACTTCCCTCAAACGGAGTGAGGGAAGGAGAAGAATTGGAAATGATGGGGTGAGAAGATGGAGTGAAGTTTTCACTCGGAGAATCATCAACGAAACCTAAAACCTCTTGAGCGTACTCCTCAGCAGCAACATCGATGACATCTATTCGGTTTACCGATTCAGAGTCATAATTGGAGGAGTACCTCGAAGTTTGATTGAGGTTGAAGGTGATGGCTTCCGTTCCAACATGCAATGTGATCTCTTGCTCATATACGTCGATGAGAGCACGCCCAGTTCTAAGGAATCCCCTTCCAAGAATTAGAGGGACCCTTGAATCGGCATCAAAGTCAACAATCACAAAATCTGCTGGAAAATGGAACTTTCGCACTTTAACGAACACGTCCTCGGCAATGCCAAGTGGACGAGAAATTGAATGATCGACAAGCTCTAAAGTCATGCACGTGGGAGCAAGTTCGGGAAGAGAGAGTTTCTTCCACACAGAATATGGCATCAGGTTAATGCTAGCCCCTAGATCGGCCAAGGCGAAGCATTCAACCATACCCGGAAAAATACAAGGAATGAGAAATTTCCCGGGGTTTCCAAGCTTCTCGGGAAGCTTTTTCAAAAGAACTGCTGAGCAGTTCTCATTCAACGGAGTTCTAGCAATCTCGAAGAGTTTTTCCTTATTACTTAACAGATTCTTGATTGTTGATGCAAACTTGGGCATCAAGAGAATAGCGTCCGCGAAGCTAATGTCAAAGTGCAAATCTTGGAAGATTTCGAAAAATTTATCCATTTGGTGACTAGCCTTTTCGCGGAGCTTTTGTTCATTGAGACGTGATGGGTAAGGAATAGAAGTTTTGGATTTAGGGTTGTCCACTGGAGTTTCTGGTGGTTCAAAGACAACTCCAGGCTTACATCTGGTTTCTGGAATAACCTGAGGTTGGACATGTGTTGTACTTCGTGAGCTAGGAGTTTGCACCTTGTCCTTTGTCACCTCAGGTTCACTTTCCACTACCTTTGGAGGTGAGGAAGAAGAGGTAGTAGGAGTCGCGGGTTCATCATATGAAGCACCACTTCTTGTTGTGATTGCCTTAGCATCGCCCCTCGGGTTAGCGATCGTGTTGCTCGATAAATTAGTACCTGGGCCCGAGGGTCGATCATTTAAAGACATTTTGATATCAGAAATCTGGCTGACCAGCAACTTGTTCAACTCTTCTTGGGATTTCATGAATTGCTTTAACAACTCGTCAGATGAAGGCCAAGTTGGAACAATGGCTTGATTCAGATTAGGAACATTTGAAGCTCGATTGTAAGGATTGGGACATTGATTTTGAAAATGACCCTGATTAGGGTTGTTGTTTCCATGAAAATATCCGGGATTGAAATTACCCTGACCTTGGTTTCGATTAAAGTTTCCTTGATGCTGGAAACCTTGATTTTGGAAACCTTGGTTTTGATTTTGAAAACCGTGACCTTGATTGAAGTTACCTTGGTTTTGAAAACCTTGGTTCACTCTATTTTGATTTTGGTTATGGTTTTGGACATTTTGGTTTTGATTAAAACCGGGAGGTCCAGGGTAGTGGCGAGAACCAAAGCTTGAATAGCTTCAGTGAGCTTGTCAATCTTAGCATCCGTGCTAGATTGACCCACAGAAGATGAAGTAGAAGGACCCGCATTGATTTGGGAAACAATCAGTTTGCTTCATGTAGAGCGGACCTTGGACTTGTTTTCTATGATTTGCAAAGCTTCTTTGGTGGTTCTACTCAAGAAATTACCTCCCGCGGAGGCATTGAGTGAATCCTGATCAGCTTGGCTCACGCCATTGTAGAAAGTATCGAGTTGCATCAACTCTGAGAAACCATGATGTGGACACTTGCGAAGTAATTCTTTGAAACGATCCCAATCTTCACCAAATGATTCATCATATTTCTGAGTGAACTTGGTGATTTCGTTCTTAAGACTCGTGGTCTTGGAAGGTGGGAAGAATTCATTCACAAATTTTTTGACAAGATCTTCCCATGTCTCAATAGATCGAGGAGGTTGTTTTTCAAGCCAAATCCGGGCTTGTCCCTCGAGGGAGAATGGGAAGAGAAGAAGTTTTATTGCTTCACAAGGGACATTTTTGTACTTGATGATTGATGTGATTTTATTGAACCATTGAATGTGAGCATGAGGATCGTCCCTCTCAAAACCGTAGAATTGACTTGAGGTTACAAGATTGATTAACCTGGTTTTGAGCTCAAAATTATCAGCCACGATGGCTGGGACAACTATGGCATCTCCGTAACCCTCGATGGGTGCTTGGAGAAGCTCACACATGGGGCGGTCTTCCGCCATTGTGACAATAGATGTGGCAACAGTACGGATCTCAGATCCGACTGTTGCTGTTGAACGTCTCTAACAAGCTCACGTAATGGGCTAGTGAACCTTGAAGAACGAGTGCGCATGCACTAGAAACAAAACTCACTCAAAACAAATCGAGGCAAAACGACAGTGAACTTAATCAATAATCGCAAGCAAGTGGCTTCTTTAAGAAAGGTACACCACTCACAGGGATATAAAGGCAAGTTTTGATCTTATGTTTGGGAACTTATTAATGTCCACACCCCTAGTTGGTAGGTGTTCTATCTTGGTTTGCGATGGTTTATTTTTATGTATTATTATTATTCACAAGAAAAAGACGGATGTTTTTGGGTTTTTGTGTATATGTGAAAAAAAACTTTTGGAATTATTTTTGGTGTCGTTACATTATCCAAAATCGTATCTCTTTAAGAATCACCTTAAAAGAAACACGTTATGGAGAACATTACGATTTGTTTTGTTTGTTTTTTTATTTTTTTGGTGTTTTAACACTTTAGGAAAAGTGTTAACGACTTTTTTGTGTTTTGATTTAAAAATTTACAAAAGTGATGGATTTTTACAGTGATGATGGTGAAATAACACTAATCTCTTCAGACGTTGCAGAAACGCGCACACCTCTCCGGCAGCGGCGCCAAAATTTGATTGGAGCAAAAGCAGTCAACAACAGGTGTGGTCAATATAGTCAAACAGCCTAGACCAATGCTTTCGGGTAACACAGGGTATCACCAAGTCGTTATGTCCCACCGAGGTGTGAATTGTGCTTTATCGTGCTTGTGATCGGGTGATTTTTCACAGGAAAGGGTTGTGATGAGAATTATTTGAGAATTATGAAATATAATAGCTTAGGAAAGCTATATGATTGATTACGTGAATTTAGATTAAGAAGAAACGAGCTAAAACCTAAAAACGTACGTTTTAATTACAAACGTGTACTGACGTACGCAATAAAAAGTGAATCTAAAGAATTAAAAAGGCTACGGATATGAAATTAATGTTTTTACAATCCTAATAAATAAAGAAAATTTTTAGAAAAAGAAAAATTATTTTTACACTATTTAATTATTTATTATTAATTAATTACTAATTACTTATTAATTAACTAATTAAAATAATTTAAATTATTAAAAATACTAAAAAGACTTAGAAAATTAAGAAAATTTTTGTAAATCTAACTAACCATCACAAGAATTTTAAAAAATTATAAAAAGTTGGTTTTATATATTTTTAAACTAGTTTACTACTTATTATTCTAATTGTTAATTAATTACCAATTAAACTAATTAAATTCAAAAAAATAGAAAATGAACAGTAGAAATTCTAGAAAAATTCCTAAAAATGTTTTAACTTATATAAAAGCTAGGAAAATTATAAAAACTAGGTATTACATAATGAAATCTAATTTTGCTATTAAATACTTTAATATTAGTTAATAATTAATAAATCAAATATTAAAT
Source organism: Artemisia argyi (assembly GCA_030686995.1). Taxonomy (NCBI): domain Eukaryota; kingdom Viridiplantae; phylum Streptophyta; class Magnoliopsida; order Asterales; family Asteraceae; genus Artemisia; species Artemisia argyi. The sequence continues at coordinate 114,081,073 of CM060689.1, forward strand.
CAAATAATTACTAAATTACAATATTAAATTCAGGAAAAATTTCTAAAAATACTTCAATATAAAAGAAAATTAATAAAAATATAAAAATGCCATTTAATTAATAAATTACTAAAACGGAAAATTAAAAAGATAAATTAAATTAAATAGAAACTATCACTTATTTTTAAATTGGATTTATCCGGTTTTTATTTTAGAAATATATTTAAATACTAAAAATAGGAAACTTTTGTGAAGACAACTTTTTTATAGCTTAAAAATAAGTAATATGGACACTAAAAGCTATAGCAGTTGACTTTTGTTGGCTTTTTGATGGAAATCAGCCTTTGTGGGGTCCACAGGGGTGGATTTTGGTTCAAGTAAGTTCCTTTAACATGGATAAGCTAGAAACTAGCAAATAAGTCTCTTGAATAAGCCAATAAGCCATAATAAGAACTTGGTTTCCTTATTTGTACACAGAAATTTGGACAGAGTCTAATGGTGATTCTAGGTGGGGTCCACTGAGCTTGAGCTCAAAAACTTGCTCAAACTTGGAAGGTGCCCAGGAGGGGGGTTTAAAGGACCAAAAATAGGGTAGTGGGACCCACTGAGGTAGCCAGGAAGAACCACCAAAGATGGGGGTGTGGTGACTGTGGTGGTGCAACAGGGGAGGTTCTCCCCCTGCAGGTGTGTTTGGGCAAAGGTGGGGCCCACAGAAAAAATTGAAAAAATATAGTGTGAGTGGGATTTCAAAGTTCGGCTGGGGGACTATAATATGTGAAAGTTTCAAGCCCTAGATCCTAACTCAAAATTCAAAACAATTCATGCCATTTTTGCCTTTTTCCTGAAATATGCAATTTGACTTTTGTGATTATGCTCCTAGTTTGACTTATTTGGATTTTGATTGCTTCTACTAGACTGAGAATGATGTAAATAGCAATATTATGATCACTGCAAGTTCAAATTTCCACTAATGAGCTACTGTGTATGATTTGTCAAGGTTAAAAATCCATACAGTGGACTGTGTGAGCAATTAAGTTTGATTTTGACTTTTGGTTGAACCAATACTTGATTTTATGACTTTGAAACCCTACTTAACCCTACTAAAACATGTATCAATAACAATCAACTAATAAGAATCACTGTATCTCAGTGGAGTTCACTAAACCAAACACCCCTTTAATTTTCTGTTTTGAAGATTTTCAAATGTTTATGAGTTACAGAGGTTACACTATTGATTGATATCAATTACTTGTGCTATATTGGACTTTTAAAAACTAAAATGATGCAGAATTAAGCAACCTAGATGACTTAGCTAATTATGCACTAATTAGACAGTGAAAATTTAAAAATGATGCAAATGTTAAATCTAAATTAACAATGAACAATGATCAACTACAATGCTCAAATGTGATCAAATAAGCACAGAAACATAGATAAGCAACAGAGATAAGCACTTGTACAGTATAAAATGGAATTTGGAACTCACAAATGAACCAAGCGTAAATCTGATGAACCAATTGCCATTATCACAGCCTATAGCTTACCCATAAGCTCTAAACCCATACTCCATAGCACATATGCTTCATTTCTTCTGCTTCTTCTTCCTTCTTTTTATTTTTGAGTGGATTTTTTTTTATTTTTTTGTAATATATATATATATATATATATATATATATATATATATATATATATATATATATATATATATATATATATATATTCTTATTTGATTTTTAACATCACTAAAAGCTTGTAGAAGCTTTATAGGAGCTTACATGAGCTAATTGAGTCCATAAATACAAATAACAACAACATTAAGAGAAGATGAGAATTTTACATTTGAAATAAGCATAAACTGAATTCAAACTCACAAACTGACATTGATCATTGAAAAAGGTTTTAATACACTTAGAATGCTAGAATTACAATCTTGAAAACTTAAAGGTACACTAAAAAATGAAAGCTTAATTATTTAACATCACTTTTAACTAAAAATAAAACTAACTATCTCAATACTCCCTTTTTTGTCTTCTTTATAGGCTTTTTTGAAGTCTCCACTTGTTCCTGATCATTTCCCATCAAAGATATTGGCCATTGGATGGGCTTCAAGTGATCTCAACCATTCAAATCGATTTGGCGCCAAGTTTTCTTTTATTGTGAGGAGTGGGTTGAGTGAGGGCAAAATGGAAAAATTAAGGCTTCTTGGATGTATCTGTAAGTTGGGGGAACAAGAAGTGGTGAAGGTTGAGGTGGAGGGATGGAGTTTGGCAAGTAGCAGGTATGAGGGGGGGGGGGGGGGGAGAAGTCAAATGGTTTGACTTGGGGGAAGTAGTAAAAACGAGGGTTGTATTTTCTTAGTGGGGAGTGGGCTGGGGTATGTGTTGGGCCAAGGGGTGTTGGTTATGGGCTGGAAAGGGTGTTGGGTTGGTTTTGGAATTTTGGGTAAATAAGTTTCAAGGGTCTGTTTGGTATTTGACTAGGTACAAGAACCAATTTTGCAATTTCCCCAAAGTTTGAGGGCTGAACTTATAAATTCTCCAAAGTTTATCGCAAGGACCAATGTTGCCAACTCCAATAATACAAGGACCATAGTTGCCATTTTCCACTTTTAAAACCCCAAGGACCATTTTTGACAATTTCCAAAAGTTTAGGGACCTTTTCTGCCATTTGCCCAAAGATTCATTCAAGGACTAATTTTGTAAACTTAGAATATCTCAGGGACCTTGAATGATAATTTTCCATATTTTGAATAACTAGGCACTAGTTTTGACATTTTATGAAAGTTGGGGGACTGAAACTGCCAATTTTGCAAACTTTGTTCGTTTTTCATTTGTTTTTACTCATTTTGCATCTAAAACATATAATACACATTTCCTGAGATATTTTCAGTATTTTGATGCTCATTTGTGTGTTTTTGGATGTTTTGCAGTTCAGATTTGACCAAAAATGATGAGTGTTTAAGTACTCATCACTCATCACTTGGAACATCATTCATTGCCTTCGAATAGCACTCATACTCAAGGTTTAGCATCCTCTTTTCAAGCCATTTTATCTTCCTTACAAGGTGTTAAACCACATCGTCACTGGATTTTTCATTAACAATTCCCCATTGTTGCTTCCTTTCAGCCCAATCTCCTCTGTAAAAGTACATCGCCTCAACTGGTTCCATCCTTTTCTCAAGGTTTTGTATCTTCTTCTCAAGCTTTGTAATCATGCTTTCATAATCCTTCTGCTCTTCTGCAACTTGTTAGGTTAACACATGTTAGATGTAATACATATATCAAACTAATATGGTAACTCTATTTCTACCAAGTTTTTCACTCATTCAAACACCCCTAAAGTCCTACACAAGACAATTAGGACTTATTAGCTCAAATTCAAAGGCCCTTAATTGGCAAAGTCAAACACAATTTGCACTTTAAGTAATGCACTTTCACTTGCTAAAGTAAATATGGTTGCTTACTAAATTGGAAAGTGAAATTGCAGTATGGCAACAACAAATAGGCATTCAGTAGGGCAACAACAAATAGGAAAATCAACATCAAAATTGTCTAAGGACATGCTCAATGTTTGCCATTTGAAATAAAAACCAAAAATGCATACCTTTATTTGTCTCTGCTTGCTTCCCCTTCATGGGTTTTGAGGTCTGACCCAAATGCATACCTTTACTCGTGTCTACTTGCTTTCCCTCCATAGGTTTTGAGGTCTGGCCCAACATAGCCTGAATGGTTGGAAATTCCTCACTGGGTCCTTTTTTCAGCTCTGTCAATTAAGATGGGACAGATGATCAACAAAAGGTCAACTCAAATCATTATGTTAAACTATTATTCTAAACAAGAACAATGCAACAATGTGCTAACCTTGAACCATAGCATAGTTCCATAAGTCGTCCAACATTTCATCCGTCACATCATCCCCTGGCTTCCACGTATTCTTATACCTTTCATACATATAGTCTACCATGTCTTCGGTGTATTTCAACTTGCTCCAGTCTTTGTTCGCCATCGCAAAATTCACGGTATGTTTGAGATTGATTTGTTTAATCGTTCTAGGGTTTGAAGGTTTGTATGTGTGCCGATGATCGGTTTGCGCAGTAACAGTAGCTATGATATGTTTGTGAAATAGCCGTTTTATATTCTTGTGTAGCCTTTGGGTTAAAAAAAATATGAAATGACCAAAAAACAAGTTGACTGGTCAACTAAAGTTGTAAAGCAACGTCCCTAAGTAAATAAATGGCTTCGAGGGCAATGTGGAAAGATAGGGCAACTTGGTAAAATTCTGCAACTTGGTAGATTCGCATTAATTTTACTTATATTTGGAACTCCAAGTAAAATTTATGATGTATTTTAATTATGTGTAATTTTTAGGAATATTTGTACCATATATGGACACAATTTATGTGTCATTGCAACCAGTGGCGGACCTAGAACTATATAGTTAACCAAATGCCCTTCAACATATCTATTTGATGATAATATGTTCATGTAAGTTGGAATGTACTATGCTAATATATGATTCTACTGCTACATACTTCTAGTACATTTGCAAGATATGTTGGTATGTTTTGTGGTGTTTGGCCTAACATTTTGTAGGAAAAGTTATAAGTGATGATTGTTGCTGTTACTTTACAAGAATGCAAATATTCAAAACATAACTGGATCATTCATCATTCATTCAAGCCAAAAGATTACAATTCAAAGAGTTCCATCCACAAATCACTTCCCAAGTTAACAAAAGATTGCTAAATCAACAGACAAAAACAAAAGAAAACAATCTACAACTACATCAATGCCTAGGGCATGAAAGCCCAAGTACCACTTCTCTATCTTTAGGAAGAGGAGGGTTTGAATTTCTTGTTCTGGATGATGGAGGTCTGATGGGGATCCAGTCTGGGTCTTCTGATGATTCTGATGATGTTGGAGATTTGGGGGCCATAACTTCCTTACCCCTTGAAGTGCTTGGTGTCTGATTCAAGTTTAAAATATCCTTAAACACTGGAAGATCATGTTTTCTCTTCTGTGCTTGTTCCTTTGTTCTACATCCATTGCGGGGAGGATGGAACGGTGGCACATAGGTAGGGAGTGGTGCTTCATCATCGGTTATTTCATGAACCTCCATAACCTTGGTTTGTTGTTCCTTCTCCCTAATCCCATCAATTATATCATTGATTAGATTAGTCAACAAAATAATCCTGTTACGCTCCCTTTCTTGTGTTTCAAGTAGACAACCACGGATAGCAGCAGCTTTTACGTTCAATCGAGCCAGATGTTACGTCTCGTTGAGTGGTACTTGACGGTCCTCAACTTTCTTTTCTAGTTGACTACGCTCTTCCATGAATCGCTGCAAACAACTCTTGTCTTCATTCATTTCATTGTTGAAATGACCCTTGAATTCCGTCGCTAAATTATAAGAGCCAGATACTTCTTGGATTTCATTTATGTTGGTGGAAGAAGAAGAATCCATGATAAGTTATGTTACAAAAAGTATGTTAGATAAATTAGTTATGTCATATGTGTTGTGTGTTACCACTAATATAAATATTGTTACTTTTGGTCAAACTGCTATTGGATGTGAAGGGATGGGTAGTTATTGTGTGTTCATGCATGTGGAAGGGAAGTTAATGATGATTTACTGTTACTTCGTGTGGCTCAAGGGTGTCAATCAAATCATGTGTCCTTATAAGTCATATAAAAACACAAATTAGTAATAATAACCAAAGATAAATTACACATTAAACAGACACACACAATTAATACTTGTTCATGTATGTAGAAATGAAATGAAGCATGAGTAATTATTGTGTGGCTCAAGGGTGGTAATTAAACTCACTATGACTATAAGTGACAAACAAACAAGATAAATTAATCACTAACAAATTAACATCTCAACCTAAACACAAACATATACTCACAAAAAAAAAAACCAGCCTTTTTATAAGAAAGAAAAAGATGACAACACCTATGCCATTTTTCAACGAGTTGGCTGTTGCTGCTGGGTCAAGCTTGGTTAGGGACATGTGGTTGAAAGGTTTGAGAGGGAGGTCAGTGTCACATTAGTGGATGAAGTGGAGCTAAGAAAAAAAGCCAAGGAGATTATGAGTCGTGTGGCTGAGAGGGACTTCGTGCTTCGAGAGCTGGGGATGGTATTTGCTTTTGAATCCTCTGTTCAGAGCATTTCAGAGCTCACGAATCTGCAAACCCAAGATTTGACGGATGTGTCAATGATCTTGGTGAATGTTATCAAGAAACAAAAGCGAGCAACGGAGCTTTTGTTGTTCATTGACAGGCTCAAAGCCATGCCATATTGATGCATTATGTTTTCTCCTTTTTTGAAGATGTCTTATGTTTTAGTATCTTTCATGTTTTTAAGTAATGTAAGCTCTATGGATGTGAAATTGAAGAAATAACATACCTTTCCTGTTTTTTTTTGGTTATTTTATTGCTGTGGTGCTGTTGTCGTCATGTGTTGGTTGTTTGCTCTGCTCATACGTTGGATTGTTTCAATACCGTTGGGATTAACTTTTTGGCGAATAGTGCACCTGTTACAATAAGGTGACTGTTAAAGGTAAGTAATGGCATCGCTTTAAAAACGATAACATATTGCGGATTGTAAAATTTTACCTTAACTGCAGTAACAGCAATCCCTGAGGCCCTTGTGTTTAGAAATATCTGGTGCCCACCATCCTAGTTCCTATGCTAAAAATGTTTTGGTTAATTCAAGTGTCTATTATCACAAAGTTTTCAACATACATAAAAAGAGAATGTCAACTTGACCTTCCTAGTTGATTCACACGCGCTAATCATCCTTGTAATTAACCTCGTCTAACGATGGGCCCAGCAGAGACCATATGTTTAGCTGCAAGCAGGCGTTGTTGATTGAATGGATGTCAGAACCCGATGCCCGATTGGCTGAGTCCAGCTCTGACATGCCATTCAATCAACAGGGCCGGATTACCGCAAAACCTCAAAGTTGTGGCAAATATATTTTCACCCTATAGTTAGTCTACTAAAACCATGGAGTAAGGTGCAAACACAGCCAACTTGAATCATTCAGAAATGCTTGTACTTAATCAACTTGTACTTAATCAACCTCTTACCTAGGCCATAATGCAGCATAAAGAGTGTCGCTAAGACCCTTTATTTTTTTACACAAATTATGTTCAAAGCATATCAACCTATATTAGAAAATAAACAACAATTCACAAAAAAAAAAAAAAAAAAAAAAAAAAAAAAAAAAAAAAAAAAATAATAATAATAATAAAATAAATAAATAAAAAATAAATAAAAAAAAGCAAAATTAACAAATTACATGTAGTGAAAAACTGAAAATGCATATCAAACCAACATAAAAAATAAAGAAAAAGTACCTTAATTTTAGTTAAACAAGGAGTATAACACCTAATCTGAAAAGGGTACAATCAGATTTAATCGGATCCCTCAAAATCTGCAAAAAGATTATAACACCTATTCTGAAAAGGCTATAATCATATTCAACCGGATCCCTTACAAGCTGCAGAAAGGTTCACAAAACCAATGGCGGTAGAGTGGGCCGGAGCCGCCGTGAATTAAAATGAATAAGGCAGTTTCCAATGGAGACGACCGACTAAAGGGGATACAACGGGATGGTCCACGATGGAGACGACAACTTTGTGCGACGGCGATGGTTAGCAGGAGACGCTGACTGGTTCACCAGTTTTGTATGTATGACTGTAGGCTTCTTCTCGTACTTAGATGAATATAAGGTCACTGTTTTAATCCATGTTAAATGACCAAAATACCCAGTTGCTCTGTATTGGTTGCACAAAAAACAAATATTGCCCAAAATACAATACGAAGCAAGTACTGCGTACCAACAGTGGATGGTCGGACACGTGTCATCCTGTAGCTGGTTACACGTTAGTTGCCCTGGGCAACCCGGGCTAAAACGAGAATTTTCAAAAAAGGGGCTACATATGCCTAACACACTGGGCAATGGGCTATATTAGTAATTTTCCCTAAATAAAATACATGTGACGATCCAGAAGGTTTTTGAAGGAGTTCGTTACGGCATCACCCTTTAAGGTGATCAAGGCCGTCACGTGTAAATGCAAAGAGAGATGGCCATCAGGATTAAAGTGTGACGGCGTCACGTGTTAATGGAGGTAGGCCATCATGTGTTAAATTAAAGAGTGATGGCCCAAAAGACTTCCTGAAGGGGTCACGTAGGCCATCACGTGTTAACTAGTCACAACTTGCGCTCGCGGTAGCTGTTATTGTTTTGGCCATAACTTTTGCATAGGAACTCGGATTTAGGTGATTCAAAAGCCCACGCGAAGAGGACGAAGAGATCTATAATTTGGTAAAAAAAAATGGCACTGATGCCATCAAGTGTTATGGCTGACGCCGTTAGATCTGGCCGGGCAGAAAATAACCTATAAATACAACATCATAACTTCATTATTTATAATCCCCAAACCCTAAGTCCGATTCTAGGGTTAGGGTAGGTGTTTTTCTAGCAACTTAGGAGGTTTCAATCACTCCATAAACATCTTATATTGGTTTGTTGATTCTATCTTAATCAGGTTTTCCATTATCATTGTTGCTTATTCTTCGTTGATTATGGTTTGCTAGTTCACCTTGTGTCTACTTTTGATTGTATAAAACTTGTTTATAATCAATTAGATCTTATTGTGTTCTTGTTGATGCTTGTGTCTATCTTCATCAATTAGGGTGTGATAAATGCAATTAATCTAATTTGTTTAGTTTATAATTCTTGCTTCCTATTGTCTCTTGTTTAATTGGGTGATATCGATGTTAGGCTTAAGAAAACTGGCAGACTTCCAATTGGTAACATGCTTGAACGTCTTAAGAAACATGAATTGGATGTGTACTACGATTGATTGGTTGTGTTTAATGCATAAGTGACTATTGGGGAGGCCATGATATGATATTGGGTGTCTGTCATAGGAAGAGATAGAAGCTTATAGAGTTGGGGAAATTTGTACACACCCCCACGAATGGTATTAAGGAATACAACCCGTCAATTAAAACAAGGTGTGACAATTCAATAGGTAGAATTTGATAGTTAGCAAGGAGTAATACATCACAGGTAGATACGCTTCACTTCCCTTGTAGAACCCTAATTTACTTTTTTTGTATATTAGTTTAATTAGTAGCTTTTGGGTTCGTTGATTAGAAACTAATTCTGCCCTTTTTTCCAAAACCCGAGATTTTTACTTGCTTTCCATAAAATATAAAAATACAAAAAGAATCATCCCTCACCTCTAGACCTAGTCAGATTAATTTCAATCCTAACGAACACTATTCTTTGAGTTGAATGATCAATCCCCCGGTACTTGTCACTCTACTATACTACAATGGTCAGGTACACTGCCTGCTGGGGATTGCAAGCCTCTTGAGATCCCTTGAGAGGTAAAACCTATTGCGAGGGCGCAATTCCACGCATCAGGGTGTTACTGTACTAAGTTCATGAATCACACCTTAACAATCTGGGTCATGTGGGCTGCAGACCCAACATGGGGGGATGGGAAGGATAACTTGCCAAAGTTATTCCTTCAGTGGATTCAAATATAGTACTTATTGGTACCATCCAGAAAGATGTTAATACCAACGGGAGTTGTCAACTTCCAATAGATCTATCAACTATATTCGCGTTCGCGTAGGTAAAATATCCCAAATGATTAGATTCATGAATTTTGGTTATGTAGTGGTGGCAGATATATTACTCGTGCAATAACCAATGAAAAGATTTATATTCGGTTTAAAGTAAAGCAAGTAGAATGTATCTCCCTCACAGGGTTTGTAAAGCATTTAGAAAGCATTTAAAACGTGTGAGGCTAAGAAAACTCACCTGGGCTTTAGGATGTTATGATTGATGTGAAAAGTGACTCAAGGATTAGACTGCTGACTCACGTATCCTGGGTGTAGGGTTTGGTGTGTGTGTATGTATGTATGTCAAGTCTTAGTCTAGGTTTAAGTAATTACTCTTAAGGTTTATAGATATAACATAACACCGTTCAGGCCATCACAATTCAGAAGTATATGACTCCTCACATGAAGCTCCCTACTATTGTATTATGTTATCAACATAATACCGTTCGGGCCATCATGATTCAGAAGTTAATACTCCTCACATGAAGCTCCCTATTATTGAGTTATGTTGTTATTAAGTTTTAGTTATAGCATAACACTATTCAGGCCATCATAATATAGAAGTACATGCAATAATCGTTTGAGGAGCCAGGGCACTTTAATTCGTAAACCCAGCAAACCTGTCAAAACGAAATATCCACGTGGTACTCTGTTGGGATCATAGTTTTTACTATTTTATCAAGTCTCGGTCATTTGTAATAATAGGTTGCTTAAGTTACTAGTTACTTTCATTTATGTTATGTTATTAGTTTACTAAGCTTAAGACAATGAGTCCATGGGCCTTAAAGCCCATACGAAATCCAAGAAGGGAGGACTAGGAGTGTTGCCCTAGCTCCTCACCTATAAATAGAAGTCTTAGGCCATTGTAAAACTTGGTTGTTTATTTGAAATCATAAGGAAACTCTTGCTCTTATCATTCTCTTATTCAAATACTCATCCCATCCTTATATCTATCTCATTCTTGTTTGTGTGAAATCAATATGGTGACCTAACAAGTGGTATCATTCGCCATATGAAGGTGTTGCTTTGTTTCTCATTAAAATTTGTTCCATAAAAGCTTTTTTAGTCGTTATTTTTTCTTAAAAATTGTACTTTTTTGTTTGTTCTTTTGGTTTTTATCACATATTTGCTTATAAATTCGTGCTACAAATCATTTCAAACACTAAAGTTTCAATTTTTTTTTTCTTCAAAATAACGTTTTGTATTTTTGTACTATTTTTTGAAATTTGTTTACTTTTTGAAAATTATTGTCAAGTTTATTACTTTCTTCAATATTTCATCATTTTTCAACTTGTAGTACAAAAATCTTGCACTAAAAACTCTTTTTTGGAGCGCTTTCTTTGAAAAACAAAGTAGTGCTAACTTTCGAAATCCATCTTTGCCTTATTTTCGAGAACGTGTGATTTTGCTATCTTTCGACTTACGGATCGTGTACTCAGTCTTTTCTCTCTTGTATAAGGAAGAAAAGTACTTCGACTTTTGGTTAATTTTCGAAATTGTATAATTTCGAAAAGTGTTATTGGTGTTCTCAAAAAGTTCACAAATTTTCGAAATCACCATAGTTTTTCGAAAACTTCTTTGGTTTTTCGAAATATCTAAGTTTTTCGAAAATATTTCTAAGTTTCGAGAAACTTTATTTCGAAATCTCAAAACTTTCGAAAACTACATATTTCAAAATCCTTGAGCAACAATTTTTTCGCAATCCTCATAAGTCAAGTTTTCGCAATCTCCAGTTCTGTGACAAAGTTTCGAAAACATCTACTTGGGCATACTTTTCGAGATTTGGCAAAACTATACCTTCTACAAGATCCATCTTTTCACACAAGTGTTTCATAATGTCTCAACCACCGTATTACAACTTTAACAATCCTCAGCAACATCAGTATCAACAGTATCATCAGCAACATCAGCAACATCAGCAACAACAACAGTATCAACAATCACCACAATATTATCATCAACCGGTTTACTCACAACAACATAACTTCATGCAACAAATGGTTCCAATACAACAATCTTATCCGATGTCACAACAACAAAGCCAACTTCCACCAAAACCTACTCACTGGTTTGACAGGATGTGTGAAGTCATTTCAACTCTACAATCCAGATACGAAGCAGGCTCGCCTGACACCCCACCAATGCTAACACCGGGTAATTATGTTCAATGGGCAAGTCGATTCTTAAGGTTTATTGAGCTCAAGAAACCCAATGGTAAGTACATGAAACAAGTTATCCTTGAAGGACCATTTCCTTGGCCTGTTAACTACGTTGGCGTGACCTACAGGCTGATCCTACGGTAGCTCCAACTACTGTGCGTGTTCCTGAGTCTCAACTTACTGAGGAACAAAAACACCATCATGAAGCAAATGAAATTGCTATGTCTTACATACTTCAAGGAATACCAAATATCATATTCAGAACTGTTGATGCTCAAACAACTGCAAAAGCTATGTGGGAACACGTCCATCTACTGATGCAAGGCACACAATTGAACAAGGAAGACATGGAATCTAAACTTTACTTGGAATACACTAACATCGTGATCGAACCAGGGGAATCTCTTGAGTCTTACTTTCATCGTTTCACTAATGTCGTCAATGATTTAGAGAGACATGATATAACTCTTCCAAGAATCGCTGTCAATAGAAAGTTTGTTAGTAGTTTGGGTCCTGAGTGGCAAAAGTATGTGACATTTGCAAGACAAGCCAAGAATCTTCACAGGGATCCATATGGATTGTTGTACGACTATCTCAAGCACTATGAATCTGAAGTTGAAAAAGACAAACTCACCCGTGGAGGACAAACATCACCACCTACCTCTAATCCCCTTGCACTCGTTGCTCAAACTCCTACTTCACATCCTCCGATGTCTAATCAGGAACAGAATTATTTTAGTCACCAGCATCCTCCTGCTTCTCAATACGCTACTAATCAAATTGCTCCATATGACAACAATGATAGCATGTATTACTCTAATCAGTTTGAAGATGATGATGATGACGTCAATACGTTGAATCAAGGACTTGTTCTTGTTGCTCGTGCTTTTAGCAAATTCTCCAACAAAACCAACAACCGTCTTCGTTCTTCATCAAATACAAGAAACCAAGCTGTCATTCAAGATGGTCGAGTTGAGATTCAAAATCGTAATTCAGGACGTTCAGGTGGTTATACTGGAAATTCTGGATATGGACAAAGAGTTCACAACAATGGGGGATTCAGAAACAATCCAGGTGCTCCTCAGCGAAGTAATGACAATACTGCTTGTAACATCACAGTCTCTGGGAATGCGATGTGGTGCTACAACTGCAACGAAAAAGGTCATATTGCAACTGCATGCCCTCACCCAAGAAAAGGTAGTCAGTTTCACAAGCAGACATTACTTATGGCTCTCAAAGATGAAAAGGAAGGAACTTTCAATGCTCAAGAGAACAGTTTCTTTGCTAATGCTTACAATGATGATGAAATGGAAGATCTTGAAGCCAATGCAGCTGTGATGCTTATGGCCAACATGCAGGAACATCAATTGAATGATTCAGGCCCAGTGTTCTCCACTGATGGCTTATCTCAGGTAAATGACCTAACCATAAGCTCCATACATATTAATGCATCACCCTATGTTTCTGAATCAGATCAGGCGCAAGTTGTTCCTTCTGAAACATTTTTCTCTTCTCAAGAGGATGAACTATTTGATGATGACACTGTCGTCTCATTTGATGATCCTATTGTGCAAGACGAAAATGACTTTAGTGAACAACATGAATATCCTTCTGATCCAGCTCCTGACTGTACAGTTACGGCCATACAACTTAATAATCAACTTCTTTCTAATCACATAACGGACGTGCAAACAGAAGTTTTGAAAGAAAATGCCAAGTTAAAAAAGGACATTGAATGTTATAAAAAGCAACTTTCAAGCTTTCAATATGTCATTCATCGTGAACAAAGTTTTGAAAAGTCATTTCAAGAATCATATGTCAAAGAACAAAATCTTCAAAAGCAAATGTATGACATTGTTGAGTCAAACGGTAAAATCATTTCCAAACTGGAAAATGAAAAACATGATCTTCAAAAACAAGTCGTTCAACTCCAACAGGAACTTTCAAAAACACGTAAAGAGGTGATAACTTGCAAACAGGAATTTTATGAACATAAAGTGCAAAAACGTGAAAAAGAAAGCTCTTTACTTGATGATAACATCGCTCTCGAAAGTCAAATCAAAGCTTTTCAAAACATCGTTTATAAACATGGGGAATTTGTAACGACAATTCAAAAGTTTTCGTTAAAACCAAGACCAGGTAAAGGTTTTGGCCTCGGCGATTACAGATCCTCTTTTCTTCGCACTGTGTTCAAAACAAATCCTAAGCTATACAGTATGGACCAATTGATGGATAATAATGTTGTGCGTGTTATTGTATATGATACTGAGGAAGAATACGAACTTGAAGAGCAGAGTCGATCAAAAATGAGTCATGTTGAATTTTGCAAACCATATGATTACTCAAAAGCTCCTCACATTTCAAAATCTTTTGTTCCATCAAGAGAAATACCTGAGAAATCATGGTATGTTACTGAGTCTTATGTTTCATCTTCCAATGGAGCTCCTGTCAAACCCGTGGCACAAGTAAATGGTCCATTACCTTCTTCTGGTCATGTGACACCATTACCAATACGCTGTAAAGTTTTAGACTATTTTCAAACATTCATGAAAGGCATTGATACTTTGGAAAACGTCATTGAACAACATTCAGAAATTACAGTTCATACTTTTCAATCAGCTTACGAGCGGGAAAAGCGAGATATTTTTCAAAAACAAATTCTGCCTTTAGTTCAAAATTTGCGTTATTGTGCTACTCGTTGGGAACAGGAACTCCAAAAGGAAGTTAAAGATATGAAAGAAATTTTCGCTCTTAATGAAAATGCAATTTTGGTTCAACAAAGCAAAAACCGATTTTTGAAAGAAGATACTGATCGACTCTTGGAACAACTTCTTCAAGCTGATTTTCATAGTTCTCTCATGAATGAACTGCATTTTTCCAGCAATACTGAATTATTTGCCGAGTACTATGCTGAACTTGTTTCGTTGAGGTCACAAAATGAATCATTGAAACATCAAAATGAAACATTGCGTCAAAACAGTGATGTTGTGATAAACAAACTTTCAAACGAAATTTGTCAACTTAAAAATAAGATTGATTGGTGTCAAGCTCAAAGTATTGAAACTGAATTGCAACTGTGTAACATGCATGAGTCTCGTAAAAACAAATGTCGTCAACGTAAAAATGAAATTGCGGAGTTAAAAAATGAAATTGCAGAGTTAAAGATTGAAAACGCCGAATGGCAACAAAACCGCGATGACATTCGTTATTGCAATGGTTTACTTGAGTCTGATATTCAGGACAAAAAACACATCATCATTGATTTGAAAGAGAAAATTAGGCTACTTCAAAAAGGAAAATTCATTGACACCACTGTGATTGCACCAGGAATGTTTCAAATAGACATAATAGATAAGGGTAAGCATGCTACGCGTTCTAATGTTAGCTCTTCCACTTCCACAGGTCTAGTTTCCCCTAAGAGTGTTAGAAGCCCAAAGCCAAAAAGAGTTAAGAAGACTAAAAAGAGTAGGCTCTCGCAACGTAAAAGTGGAACACTAGAAGTGCAAGAAGTAGAAGATCACCTTAGGAACTCGAATAAAAATAATGTTGCATCTGATTTAGATTTTAATCTGGCAAATTGTAATCCAAATCTTAATGTAACGAATGCTGAACCTTTAAATGTTTTGAATATTAACGCATCCTGTGTGTTTTGTCGTAAAAGTGTGTTATTTGGTAATCATACCAAATGTGTAGCTAATACTCTCTTAAACCGCAAAAAGAAACGTAGATCCGGCTCTTCTTCTAGGTCCACTAATGCTTCTAAGTCTACCTTAAGAAAAACGCCTACTACAGTTTCTAATGATGTTGTAGTCAACCCACAAGTAGCAATCAACAATTCTAGGAACCCGCCCAAAGCTAGTGCATTCACTAAGAACAAAGCAAAAACTAGTTGGAATTGGCAACGTTGGTTACAATACAAACCAAATTTTAAATGGATTCCTAAATTCTTAAATACTTGCATTTCTAACCAACATGAACCCACTATTTCCTCGGGTTCCACCCTTACTTCTGTTCCATCTCTGTCGTCTTCTTTTGATGCAGGTGGTTCAGATCGTTCTCTGGATTGTTGATAGCGGTTGCACCCGACATATGACAGGCAATCTCAAACTGTTAAAGAACTTTGTTTCAAAGTTTATTGGAACTGTCAGATTCGGGAATGATCAATACGCTTTAATCATGGGTTACGGAGACTACATGCATGAGAACATTGAAATTAGCAGAGTTTATTATGTTGAAGGCTTGGGTCACAACCTCTTCTCAGTCGGTCAATTTTGTGATGGAGATTTAGAAGTAGCATTTCGCGAGAGAACCTGTTTTGTTCGTGATCTACAAGGAAATGATTTGATGTCTGGCAAATGTGGCACTAACCTTTATACAATTTCAATGTCTGACATGATCGCTTCATCTCCAATCTGTCTTCTATCCAAAGCTGAAACGACTAAATCTTGGTTATGGCACAAACGCCTTTCTCATTTGAATTTCAAAACAATGACTGATCTCGCTAGTCACAAATTAGTTGAAGGCTTTCCAAGATTCCGTTATGCCAAAGATCATCTATGTCCAGCCTGTGAACAAGGAAAAAGTACTCGTGCTCATTTTCCCTCAAAACCTGAACACAGTACTAGTCACGTTTTACAATTGCTTCATATGGATTTGTGTGGTCCGATGCGTGTTCAAACAATCAACGGTAAATGCTACATTCTAGTAATTGTGGATGATTACTCTCACTGGACTTGGGTTTATTTTCTTCGATGTAAAGATCAAGCTCCTCAAATGATCATCACCTTTCTCACCAAAATACAAGTTCAGCTTCGAAACACTGTCAGAATTGTTCGAACTGACAATGGCACAGAATTTAAGAATCAGACTCTAAGGTCGTATTTTGAGAAAGTGGGAATTGAACATCAAACATCTATTCCACGTACACCCGAACAGAATGGAGTTGTCGAAAAACACAACAGAACGTTAGTGGAGGCTGCTCGAACGATGTTAATCAACGCTCAATTACCAGATTACTTATGGGCAGAAGCTGTTTCAACCGCCTGTTACACTCAAAACCGTTGCATGATCACAAAACGCCACAACAAAACCCCATATCAGATTGTTCACAAAAGGAAACCAAACATCTGTCTCTTTCATGTATTCGGTGCTTTATGCTACCCAGTCAATGATCGTGATGATCTAGGTAAACTTAAAGCAAAGGCTGACATAGGAGTATTCATAGGTTACTGTGAAAATTCTAAAGGCTATCGGATCTAGAATCGTCGTACTCGGGAAATTCAAAAAACTATTCATGCTAATTTCGATGAACTCACTCAAATGGCTTCTGAGCAACACGGCTTAGGACCCGCAACCAACCGTCTTAATTTTCTGGTCTCTTCAGCTGAACCATTGTCACTTTCTCGTCAAGAAGTGGAAACCTTGTTTGCTCCATTGTTTGATGATACGCCTGTTAACCGTCCACCTGAGGCCACACCAAATTCCACTGCAAACCTTGATCAACATCAAGTACCTGATACACCTCAACAAACAACAACTACTGTTGGAAGAGACGGTCCTCCAGTCATATCACCTACAACAACAGAACAAACTGGGTCTAACTCACTACAATCAGCTGGAGATTCCATACCTTTATCAGTTCCACAACCCGCAGAGCATGACCCAGAACCATTCATTAATCCATTTGCAAATGCTCAACCTGTCTCAGACATTGGTGAGTCATCTACACGCAATTTGGGTCCTGCTCACTTGCGAGATTCTTATCAACTTCATCCCTCGACACACAAATGGACTAGAGACACCCCTTAGTTCAAATTATTGGCCATCCAGATGTACCTATCATGACAAGATAACGCCTTCACACAGACGGTGAAACTTGCATTTATGCACTCACAGTTTGTGAAACCGTACCCAAAAATGTCAAAGAAGCAATGACTTATGAAAACTGGATTGAGTCTATGCAAGAAGAATTTGAAACCTTTCAAAGACTAGCAGTATGGGAATTGGTTGAAAAACCTGAAGGCATCATCATCATTGGTTTAAAATGGTTCTGGAAAAACAAACTGGATGCAGAAGGCACAGTCATACGCAACAAATCACGCTTGGTAGCAAAAGGTTATTCTCAAGAAGAAGGTATCGATTTTGAAGAATCATTTGCTCCTGTGGCTAGACTTGAAGCTGTGCAGATGTTCTTAGCACTTGCTGCTCATCGGAATATGATTGTTTACCAAATGGACGTGAAAACGGCTTTTCTGAATGGTCAACTCCGAGAAGTGGTTTATGTCAGTCAACCTGAAGGATTCGTTGATCCAGAACGTCCCAATCATGTCTACAAGCTTAAGAAGTCTCTCTACGGTCTTAAGCAATCCCCCAGGGCGTGGTATGACAAGCTTTCTAAATTTCTGTTGGCTAATAATTTTACTATAGGCTCGGTGGATCCAACACTGTTTACAAAAACCTACGGGATAGACTTATTAATTGTTCAAGTTTATGTCGATGACATTATTTTTGCATCGACCAACAAAAATTACTCAATGGATTTTGCAAAATTAATGACAGATAACTTTGAAATGTCCATGATGGGTGAACTTACATTCTTTCTAGGACTACAAGTTCATCAATCACCCCGTGGAATTTTTCTAAATCAGTCCAAATATGCTCTTGAGATTTTAAAGAAACATGGTATGCAAAGTAGTGATACTATGAATACACCGATGGCCAACTCTACTAAACTAGATGCTGATTTACATGGGACTCCAGTTGACCCTACCAAATACCGAAGTATTATTGGGTCCCTCATGTATCTCACATCCAGTAGACCTGATATTGTATTTGCTGTGTTTATGTGTTCTCGCTATCAGGCTAATCCAACTGAAAAACACCTTAATGAGGCAAAAAGAATCCTTCGATACATAAAGGGAACCATTCACTTGGGGATCTAGTATCCGAAGGATTCTGGTTTTGAACTAATAGCTTTTTCAGATGCTGACCATGCAGGATGCTTAGACTCGCGAAAAAGTACATCAGGTGGCTTACAGTTTCTTGGAGATAAACTTGTGTCTTGGCAATCAAAGAAGTAGGATTGCACATCACTATCATCTACCGAATCTGAATACGTAGCTATGTCTGCTTGTTGCGCTCAAGTCATTTGGATGAGATCACAACTTAAAGACTATGGCTACTTATTCAACAAGATTCTGATTTACTGCGATTCTAAGAGTGCGATTGCAATCTCCTGCAACACAGTTCATCATTGCAAATCCAAACACATTGATCTCCGATACCATTTCATCAAAGAGCATGTCGAGAAGGGTACAGTTGAGTTATATTTTGTGGGCACTGAGTACCAATTAGCGGACTTACTTACAAAACCCTTAGCTCCATCAAGGTTTGCAAGTTTAGTTCACCAAATTGGTATGCGATGTTTGACACCATTTGACTTACAAAAGTTTTTAAAACAAAAGTAAAGTGTCAAACATCAATTATTTTACTATCTTTGTCAAATAAATATTTTTTTCTTTATTTTTTATTAAACCTCAAAAACACAAAAATATTTTTCTTTATCATTAAAAAAAATGCAAGTATACCGCTCTTTTTCAACACTTTGACTGCTTACAAGTGTTGAGGGGGAGATTCGCCTAAAATTTTATAAATTTTTTCCAAAAACGATATACTTGCATATTACCTTTGATGCGGTAAGTTAAGTTGTTTCGGGATTTCATAAGATATCTCGTATCTCGTATTTCCTTTTCTATATATGGTCTTGTAAGTTAGAATCTCTTTGTGTCCTTGTTTAGTTTTTAAGACTTATGTTGCAAAATGGATAGTTAGGGGACTAATAGTGTCAAATTTCAAAAGTTTTAATAATAACACAAACAAACACCCCCCCCCCCCCGGTTTCTTTTTTTCTTTTCTTTATAACTCAAAAAACCATAAACCCTTAAACCCTTTCTCCTTAATCCACGGCCACAATTCAATCGAACAATCTGTGCTATCAAAATTCAAACCGTAAGTTTCTACATGATCCTTAGATGATTTCTAACATTGGTTTTTGTTTAATCACAAAGTTAATGGCTAGATTTCACGTATTTTCGATTTAAAATGTTAGGGTTTATGTAATTTCGGAATCAAGCAATATGTGTTTAAAAGATTAATTAATGAAAGGGCTTTCGTGCTATTACATGTTTCTATCCTCTCTATCACGTTTAATCTTATTTTAACACACGATTGTGTGATTTTCGAAACCTAGGGGTTGATACAAATTGGGTTTTTCTTGATTTGTTGTTTGTTTTCGTGTTTTTCTTGGTGGGATATGGCATCTTGAGTGTATGTATCATCCTTGTGCCCATTAATTTGAATAATTTCCATAAATGCATGATTCTCGAAAAATAGGGTTTCGTTCTTAATAGGTACTCTCGTTCTGTGTTGGTATGAGCTGTTTCACTGTGCTTATATGCTTCTATTCTATGTTTATATAACACTTGAACATGACATCCTCAGTAGAACCATATTTTGAATCCTTATCGTGAACATGTTCTTGCATTTTATTAAAATCACTGAATATGATAGTGTACCATGTTTCTAATCATTGAATACCATCATTTGCAACAGGTCTTATCATTTGGAACACTATTTATTCTCACAAGAACATACGTTGGATGTTCTCGAAATTCTTGTATAAGAATTTTTTTCGAGAAAACATTTTTTCGCAAATACCTGCATTGTTGAAATTTTTTCGAAAACACATTATTTTCGAAAATATCATAGTAATGTATTTTTTTCGAAAATGATCTCTATGATATTCTTTCGAAAATATGTGTTTGCGAAAAATCTTTCTTCTGTGATCAAATTTTTTGAGATCACTATTAAGACAATATTTTTCGCAATTATGCCTAATAAGTATTCTCGAAATTTATTTCTCTAGGGCTGTTCTCGATAAATTTTATCGAAAACACACTCTGAAATATTTCTCGAAAAATACTCAACTTGCATGTTTGCGAAAATTGTCTTAACTTGTCTGTTTCTCGAAATTTTTTGATATTTGTTACAAGTTTTCGAAATTGTGTTACATACTAATGTGTTCTCGATAAAGTTGCACCATGTACTATTTGTGATCATTGTAACTTCGAATATTGGTACTATGTGATTATGAATGTATAATGTAATATTGTATGAACTTTGTGACCATGTGACAAAATAAGTACTTCATGACTTATATTTATCTTTGTTCAATCAATCACTATACATGCTGTAATCAAACCATACGTGCTTACATGATTCTTAATGTTTATCTTTAATCAAACTTCGCTATCATGCTAACTTGTAACAAATCTCGATGTTTGGTTTATGATAATGTTTTTCAGAATAATATGGCTGAACACAACGAGAACGTCCCTGAACAAGCTCTTCCATTACTCACCATGGATGATATCACTCCCGCTAACTACAATGTTACGATTGGCAACAACAATCCACGAGTTGATTTCGACAAATTAAGAATTACTGAGAACTCGTGCAGGATTGTCAAAGATATTCTACTTGCACATCCATGCAAACATCTGCTCATCTGTTCTACTTCAGTTCCTCTGTTCTACCTTCATCAGTTCTGGCTTACGGCTAAGGCTAATTTGGATGATGAGTCTTTTACTGTTACATTGGATTGCCAAGTCTACACTGTAGATCACGACGTTCTTCGTACAGTCCTTCTCCTGCCTCAAACTGACAACGAATTTGCTCCAATACTACCTGAACTGGACCTTCTTGACTTCTTTGTTGAGTTAGGATATGATGTTGATGACGACGTACCTCTAGTCAAACATTCCTGATTCAATGCCAAGAATATCCCTCAGCCTTGGAGAACATTTTGTCTGTTGGTTGTAAGATCGATATCAGGAAGAAAAAGTGGTCATGAACATCCTAGGCTTGAACATTTGCAAACATTTTGGGGAATGGTGACTTTGACACCTATTGACTTTGCAGTTCCAATTATGAACGATATAGTCTATAGCATTCAAACCGAACGTGTAAAGACTATGATCCCGTTCACAAGATTCACCAAGCTTCTCATAGAACATTTCTGCAAAGACACACCAGAATTTATCAAGAGGATGGAAGATCCTAATGAGCCGAAGCACCTCTTCGAGGACGACTTCACCACCTCATTCATCAAGATGACCACTTCCTCTACCAAGATTAAAGGAATGAGGCTTCCCGAATACCTTCTTGATGACAAAATCAAGAAAAGTCTGAACTACAAATTGTATGATAATGCTTACAAAGGGGTACAGGAAGAAGCTATTATACAGACTCGAAGCAAAGGAGGTGTGAAGTCTGGGAGTACTACAAGCACCACTGGCTCACCACAGACTAAGTCTAAGGCTGCTCCCAAGACAAAACAATCAGCTAAACCCAAGACTTCCACCAAACCTAAACCAACATCCAAACCCAAACCTGTAACCAAGCCAAAGCAGAAGGTAACTCCAAAGTACATTCTTCATGATGAACCTACACCTCCACCTTCTGACAGCGAATCTGAGTTCGACACGGAATCTGAAGAAGAAGAACCAGACTATGAACTGAGAGTAAGAGCACCTGAAGAAGGATTTCCTGCAACAGAGATCGCTATACAACAAAGTCTAGAAACTTATGAAGAAGAGACAAGAAAAAGGAAAGGGATCACAATTAATGAGCCTAATGATGATGATGAAGATGAAGACGAACCAATCGTTGAACAGTTGGTCGATAAACGCAAACTGAAAAGTATAGTTGTCGACACCCGAGCTGAAGAAAAGCAACTTCGCAAAGAACAAAGGAAAGCAGCTCTCGAAAGTCGACTCATGTCTCAACCTCCAACACCACCACCTATCGATCAGTCAGAACATGAAGGAGCTACAAGCAGCATGATTCCTCCCGTTGTGTCCACTACGTTAGAATCAGCTCCACAACCTGATGACACCGTTAAAAATACAGACGATACAGGAGATGTCAATATGACTGAGACTGCTAATGTAGAGGAGAATGTTGGCGGACAAGAGAATATTGCTACGGATCAGGAACATGAATACCTCATTACTCCAGAGTTTCTTGCACGAGAAGTAGAGGTGTTAGCCTTAAAGTTTTGTTATATTCGGGAATTGCATTAGTCTTTAACTACAAGGACTAGTCTTGCCATTAGTGTATAGATTACCTTGTATTCTTGTATAAATACCCCTCCTAGTCCCAACTAGGAGGGTGGATGTCTCTTTGTATTCTCTAGGTGTGTGTGGTTTCCTTCTTTCTCTCTCTAGAAAACACACACACCTTCCCCATTCTTTTAATCTAATAATACCATGTTTATTCTTTATTTCGAGCATCCCCGACCTCCTGAAGGTGTTTCTTGATAATTACAATTGGCATCAGAGCTAACCAGGGGTGAATCGTGGTGTTTTGTGGTGAAAAATCGTGTTTTTGGGTGAATAAAACGGATCTGGTACTGTTCATCAAAGGTTTGCCGAGTTAGGTAAGTTGCCGAGTTAGGTAAGTTGCCGAGTTAGGTAAGTTGCCGAGTTAGGTAATTTGCCGAGTTATGTTTTGCCGAGTTAGGCTGTTTCACCTAATCGTTTATCGAGTTAGGTTTTTCGTGGCTTACTCCTAAGTCGATATTCGGCCAAATTTTTCCGAGTTTGCCGAGTTAGGATATTGCCGAGTTAGGATCTGCCGAGTTAGGATCTGCCGAGTTAGGATCTGCCGAGTTAGAAAAACTTGCCGAGTTAGAGAAAACTTGCCGAGTTAGAAAAACTTGCCGAGTTAGAAAAACTTGCCGAGTTAGAAAAACCTGCCGAGTTAAGTTTCTTTTTCTTCTAATTTTGCCGAGTTTGGTATTGAATTTTGCCGAGTTAGGCTGTTCCAACCTTATCGTTTATCGAGTAAGGATTTCTTTTGGACTAATCTAAACGAAACTCTGCCAAAATTGACTTAGGATATCGAGTATCGAGATGGGTTTTTGAGCAAGGACACATCAAAGGATTATTATATAAACAAAACCCTTACCTCATCGATTAACCTAATGTCTATATACCCTAAAACCTAACTTTCATCCTCACCTAAAACACATGATATTATTGGTAAACATCTTATAGAACATGATTCATTTTAATGTCTCATTATCTAAATACCAATATATCACACACCAAAAACACACCACGTTTTGCTTAAACGATCCTGATCAAGAATCACAATCAAATAACAACAGCTTGTATCGGATTTTGTGATATGGGGATAATTCGTTATTATTTATTCGGGTTTGAAGTAACATTTTACGGGCGCGTGTACTTATTTCATCTTCTTTCTTTCTTCACTACCGCGAAGATGACTTGTTTGGGCATATATTAATGGTGACGAAGACTTGGATATCTAGTTACTTCTGTGATTCTTTCTCTCTATACCCACAGAGTAGCTATCACTTTAAGGAGTTACGTTGTAGTGCTCAGTGTCTCACGTAGTTGAGGATATGTCAAGATGGATTGTGCTTATTACACTTCTTTAGGGGTATAAGGTACACCGTTCTTAGTCACAGGATAGTACAAGCTTAAGTCACAAGTCTGGGGGATTTTACTTCATTCTCAAGTTCATCATATCAGGTTATCTTCATATGGGGCTACTACAGAGAGCCGTTGTTGATTCAGAGGTTGATAAAGAGTAAGACAGTTTCAAATGGTATTGTTAGTAGATTGGGATTATCGACATCTTCTCACGGGCTTATGTGATTAATGATAAAGTGCTTTTAGTTAATACTTCAAGTACACAATGTCATGCTGATTCCGATGAGATCGCAATCATCAGGGGAGAGAAATGTGTACATCGAGGACGCACAACAAGTTCACGAGATCGGGCTTAATGATTTATGAAATGGTTTGTGTCGGAGATTGGTTGATTCTATATCCTTATCCTCTCAACTCTTTCTACGTACTTCTACCTTATCCACCTTCACCAATTTCGGGCATCAAATTCAAGATGATCGGTGTTTCAACTTGTTACTTTGGTGTTATCATTTCATGTGTACATTATGGGCTGATTTGCTTTATGCAAGATAACTGGAATGCATTTGGTGAGATGAAGATGTTGATATTCAGTTCCCCCGAATGGACAATCTTGAAGAAGGTCGAGTCTACAGTCTGTTCTACATTTTCCGCTGTGTGTTTGAAGACTAAAGACGGTTTGCAGTTAATTATCAAAAGACTTCTTCAGTTTCAGGGCATTCATCAGAATGGTTGTCAGTTTGGGGGAGAGCACTAATTAGGGGAGAGTGTAAAGCCAGATTTAATCCCTAATTAGATTTGCTCACATTGTTCTTCTGCAAGTAAAAAGATGGCAGCTGAGAAGATTCAGGAAGCTGAATGAAAGAATGAAGTTTGAAGACCACTCTCAGAGCTGCTGCGCTTATGCTTTGTATTTAATTTTACTTATAGGGAACATTGTAAGCAATTCCCATATAACTTCACTTTGGGGAGAGATTGTTAGCCTTAAAGTTTTGTTATATTCGGGAATTGCATTAGTCTTTAACTACAAGGACTAGTCTTGCCATTAGTGTATAGATTACCTTGTATTCTTGTATAAATACCCCTCCTAGTCCCAACTAGGAGGGTGGATGTCTCTTTGTATTCTCTAGGTGTGTGTGGTTTCCTTCTTTCTCTCTCTAGAAAACACACACACCTTACCCTTTCTTGAAGCTAATAATATACCATGTTTACTCTTTATTTCGAGCATCCCCGACCTCCTGAAGGTGTTTCTTGGTCTTTACAAGAGGAAGCATAGGAACGTCGTAGAAAAGAAAATGAAGAGAAGAACGCGTTCGACACCAACATATTCCTTAAGTCATCTTCTCAGCAGACTTCCTCAGCACAACCTCCACCTCCTCAAGACTCTCCACCAAAGGATCCGACTCCTCCTGCTTCTTCTTCAAGCTCTCACAACAAGTCATCATTCGAATCATCACCTGAGCATTCATCTCCCACAACTTCCGAAACCGCATCAAAGCAGCATTCAATCAATGAATCGAAACAACCAGTTGATCTTCAGGAACAAGTCAACAAACTTACCAACATGGTTACCAGTCTTACCAAACAAGTTGAAGATTTTTAGGAGTCAAAGCAGCTGATCGATAAGTTCTTGAACTCTGATTACACAGGATTTATTAGGACTGTCACACAAGACTTTCTCACTGAAAATCTAGTTGAGATGGTCACTCCTGAAGTAGCAAACCTTCTTGAACCAATCAAGGACAACTTAGATCACAGAATCAGAAGTGTCGTTAGAAAAATGTTGTCAACAACACCATTCACGCTCCACACTGCAAAAGCTTCTACTGCAGCTCCTGAATTATCCTTCAATGAAATGCTTGCTAAACTCTTCGACAATGTTGCCTCCAAAACCACACAGACTACTGAAGAAAAAGCACTTATTGATGCTATGGCGGCTTACATATCCAAAGAGTCATGCAAAGATGCAACTGGAACCCTGAAAAGGTCAAGAAAAGATGACGACCCTGACCCAAACTCAAAAGGCAAGAAACCTAAGTCTGGAACCGGTCCCTCATCTTCTCTACAACCACGAAAGGACTCCACTCCTCCTGGTAATCAACAACACCCCTCAGCTACCAGTCAAGGTCCAACTGAAGAGGAAGAAACTTTCATGGAACCTACTGATGACTACCAGGGTCAACCTGACACCGATTACAGTGCTTCACCTATTCCCGATTCTCATGCTGGACCATCGTCATCATCCAAGGCTAAAGACAAAGATGCTACTTCTAAGTCCAAGAAATCAAAGAAGAAAAGACGTCATTCATGGCTCGACAATGATGACACACCTCAGAATGATTGGTTGACAGAAATGGTTCAAGCACAACCTCCTCTCGTAGATGAAGAACCCCTTCCTGGTAATACTCTACAGTTCACCCAAGTCATTATGAAGGATCTTCAGATTAACACACTCACGAAGACAGAGCTAAGAAGAATCAATAGGGATGCACAGGAATTCCTTAAGTCCAGATCTGGAAACAAAGTGGAATACGAGTATCATATGCAAAATATAGCCAGTGCAATGTCTGTCGAGTTTGACTGGCTAAATCCTGAAATGAATATCGATCTCAGTTCCAAAAACCATGAGAAGCCTTACTTCACTGACTGGACTAAACCTTTACCGTTGACAGGATTTCCAGATAAACCCAAGTTACCCTACAGCTACTTCTTCAACAATGATCTTCGTAACATCCAACTCACCCAAGAGACATCCAAGAAGAAATATGCTTCCTCACTCACAATCTCAGTACCAGCCGCAAGATACGAAATTCCTGCTATTGAAGAGACCACTCGAGTTTTCAGCAACTCCATCGTAGCTTACGACAGAGATGCTTTACACGGGATTCAACACTGGCCTGAACGTCGTCGTCTCGGTTATACCAGCAGATTAGGAGAAAAATCATTAGAAAATGTGAAGCATAAATCTAAGATCATCGCTATCTTGGAGATTCAAGAGTCACAACGATTTAACTACATATTCATGCGTGAGATTGTTGTTAAACGACAAGATGAAAAGAAGTACAAGTTCTCTGAAGCAGACTTTCCAGACCTTAATCTTAATGACATCGAAGATATGTATCTCAAAAAGGTTCAAGGAAAAATGCGTGGATTCAACAGAGAAGTTCAGTACAACTTCATGGCATCACTACTTCTATTCATCCGACGATTGATAGTTCAAGAAAGAGTGGAAGATCTTCAGCTTGGAGTGGAAAGTTACCAACAGAAGATCAATTTGACAAAGCCGCAATTCAGATTTGATGGAATCTATCAAATGTCACAGTTTACTCTCATCCAAGACCCTGCATTTGGTTTCACCTACATCAACAGCAAAAAGCTACAAAGCTTCATGAGGTTCAATGAGATACATAAATTCTATGATGTTACACTAAAATCCGTTCGTGATGGGCTTGTCAAAAGGTTGAATGATGATCGCCGAAAGATAGCAAAGGGGGAACAACCTAGATGGAAATCCAGCTCAAGAAGACAAGTTCGTAACTTTGTCTTGAAGATTGAAAAAAGGTTATTTCGACGGGAACAGATCAGACGACTAGAAAGTTATATCGGTGTCAGACCATCGTTTCCTATCAGAAACTTCGAAAGACCAGAACCTAAGTTCACTGACTTTGATGCTCCACTTCCTGACGAAGATTAACTTGGTACATTTGGTTATTCACTTTTCAATATCAATTGTTTCATTTGATTGAATTATTTTCATAATGGCTTGTGCACACATATCAGTGTACAATCCGTTCTTGTAAAGAAAGGACACTGAGGTACGCTTCAGTGCCTCAATCCTTATATAAGGAGCGAAGGCTTCTTACTTTTGAGTAGAGTTAATCAAACATTTTCTGATTTTCATAACTCTGCTCAAAAGGCAAGTATTTCACCTCAATGAGTATTCACTTGTTGAGGGGGAGCACTTAAAAAAAAAAAAAAAAAAAATTCATCGTTTGCAAACCAAAAGTTCTTGTTGATATCTCCCCATAAGACTCAAAAAGCATATTTTAATCAAAAGTTTATCAAAAACAACATCTTATATGCTATTTTTGAGGGGGAGAAAAAGTGAATGTGATTAAAATATGAAAGTTCAAAGTTACTTAAAGTCAAATCTCATGCGAGCTAGACTCAGAATTGACCCAGGAATTGACAAAACATAAAAGTTAGTAATCTCGAAAAGACTTATCCTCGACGGGTAATAACATCAAGTTAGTTACTAGAGCTAGTTATCACCTAAAAGCTGACAATGGAACTCTTTAACTAGCCACGTAAGTGTGTCTCGAAAAGGATTTGTCTTAGTAGAAATGTACCATTTCGAGAAACTTTCTGTAGACTTGACCAGGCCGGGTAATAACTTCAAGCTAGTCTAACTAGTGATGTAAGCGTGTCTCGAATCGGTCTTGTTCACTGAATGTGGATCAATTCAAAAAGTGCTTGCTCCTCCCGCATGTGCAAATTTATTAAACACTTATGAGCACATGTGAAGGGGGAGCCCTTCAAAAGTAAACACAAAACTCACAAAGTGTTAAACAAAATGTTTGATAATCACAAACACTTTGAGAGATTTTCAATCAAAGGTTTCATGGCTACTGTCGGATAATCATGGAGTTATAAGGTGATTAAGATAGGAAAAACCGTCCTATGATCCGCCAGAGCCGGAGGGATCTACCCAAGGACATCACCAATAGTTAGAATTAGAAGTCCTTAGGTATGATACAAAAAAGGAGAAAAGAATGAAAGGGAAAGAAGGAGTTGAAGAATTAAAAAGAAAAGTAAAGAAAAGGGTGAAAAGAAATAGCCCTCCATATGTTCAACCTTAGGGCAGACACCGGGTTCAATTCGCTATGGGTTGTTGCTAAGGCGACACCGGTATTGAAGATAAAGCCATCATGGACCCAGTGACGCACTGTACTAAACCTTCTTAACCACTCAAGTTCTCTTAAAAGAGCTTGTTTCATTATCACGGGGAATCGATGTAATCTATCGACTCATCTCTTAGAGATGGTTGATATTGAAACAGGAGACCCCTCCCTAGTCTCCGCATAGGAAACCTAAGTGTGCACTTTTCGAGTCTAGAGCCATGAGATACATCAAAGATCTCTTAAGAACACTTAGCATTTCTACAACTGGTGTTCTACATCAATGGACACCAGCTGTAAATTATCGAGTCCTTCGCAGATCTTAGCAATCTGCCGAGAACGTTTATGAGAGAATTTACATAAGTATTTCTCAATGATTGAATGGAAATCCTGCCAGGGTCAACATCAAACAGCCCTGACAGCAGGTCACTTCGGTAACTCCTTGTGGGTTACGCTTAGTGTTTGCAGTGGTTTCTTAGCGGTCTACAGTCGTGGAGTGATCCCTAGCGACTCACCTAGTCATTGAGCTACTTAGTAGGTCTTGTAAGCCCCTTCGGGAGTATCTGACATAGGAACGGCCTTGATAAGGGTTAGAAGGAGTCTTCACAATATGCTGTTGACGATCTCTAATTCCTTATCTGTAAGTACCGGATGTTTTATTGCTAACTGTTTGCATGTAGGGTTACATCATCTCCATGGCGACAGATTCCACATGCTCATACATGCATCTTGAAGTCATCAAAAGCTCCCTCAAAGATCAAAGCAACACAAAGTTCAAAGAAAGATTCTACGCCAAAAAGAAGAATCTACAAAGTTTAAAGACTAAAGATCTTAAGTAAAAGAAAGGGACTACGTGCATGTATAAGTCAGAATTCAAAGATGTATGAGCATGTTGGAATGGCGGACTATCACCACAGACGCGAAAGTGACGAAAGGTAGACAACTTCATAACTTGATCACTATCACTACAACAAAGAACAAAGTACAAAGAACGATGAAAGATTCTTATCACATTATTATTGAAAGACGTCTAAAGCTATGAAAGTCAAAGATGAAGAAATGACAAAGACGTCAAGCAACCGTGATGACCGACCCTTAGGGGGAGATTGTTGGGATCATAGTTTTTACTATTTTATCAAGTCTCGGTCATTTGTAATAATAGGTTGCTTAAGTTACTAGTTACTTTCATTTATGTTATGTTATTAGTTTAATAAGCTTAAGACAATGAGTCCATGGGCCTTAAAGCCCATACGAAATCCAAGAAGGGAGGACTAGGAGTGTTGCCCTAGCTCCTCACCTATAAATAGAAGTCTTAGGCCATTGTAAAACTTGGTTGTTTATTTGAAATCATAAGGAAACTCTTGCTCTTATCATTCTCTTATTCAAATACTCATCCCATCCTTATATCTATCTCATTCTTGTTTGTGTGAAATCAATATGGTGACCTAACATACTCCTCACATGAAGCTCCCTAGTATTGTGTTATGTTTCTAACTCAAAAATAGGTTTTTATACATATTATGAAAATAGTCCGTTTATACCCTAAACTTATAAACTTGTAACAATTAAGCATATAACATTCTATCTTTCATACAACTAGACCCTGCACTTATATATTTTCAATTAATGGCAGAAATAGTCCTTAAACTATGCTAACTTTCAATATTTACCCTTTATACCCTTAACTTAACTTTATTTGCAAAACTAGTCCTTTTAAGTTTTTAACTTATTTTACTTACTATCCTAAGGTTTTAGAACTTTGTAAAAAGGGTCCTTATACTTATTACTTCTAAGATATGTCAAAAACAGTCTCTAAACTTAGTATTTTTAGAAATTTACCATATATACCCCTATGCATGAAAACTATTGCAAAACTAATCCTAAATTTAAGTAAACTGTATTTTTATGAAACAACTAAGTTTCCTAGATAATGTTAAAGTAATATATACTAATTTAAGTCATCCAAATCAGATTATAGCACATAATAAGGCAATTTAGTATGTAAACACATAATTATCTAAAACTAGGGTTTTGAAATGAAAACTTGTAAAAGAAAATGACCAAGGCTTAGGCAAGGGTTCCTAGGTGATCTAAGGCATCCTAATACTATCCTAGGACTGAACTAAAGCTAAAAGAAGCGTGGTTGAGGTTTACCTAGGTTGGGAACGCTTAAAGTGAAAACTAGGGTTTTCTAAGCTAAAACTAGGACTCGACAAGGACTAAGGCTCTACCACTCGACTCCTACTGGTATTGAGGGCTTAGTAATACATAATATGAGTGAGATAGAAGAGAGGAGAGACATAAAGTGAATGGAATGGGGGAGGGCTGCTATTTATAGGGTAACGAGTGTATTAGGTGTCATTTTAGGGTGCTAGGTTTCGAGGAGGGGGGGTTGACTCATGGTAGCTAGGAGTCGATGTGGTAAGTCTAAGGAGTGACAAGGAAGAGCTATACATATCTTGGGGGCTGGTATAGGGTGTTTGTGGTCTAAAACAACCGAAACATCAAGTAGGTGACAAGTAGGTGATGCACCTACTTGTGTGCTAGCTTTGGAGGTGATAGGTTGCCTACTTGAGGTGCTTAAGCTGCTAGGGTACTTGCTTGGGTGGTTTGTGGTGCTATGGTAGCTTAGTTTAGGTGTTAGGTATAGTTTTAGCCTAGTTTTGTCTAGTTATAGGTTAGGGTTTTTCCTAGGGTTTAGTGTCTAGATTAGGGTCCTAAGAGTGATTAGGGACTAGTATTAAGGTTTAGGGATCATTTCCTAGGTGGTGGTAGTTTAGACTAAAGATTTGGGAAGGCTTTGACCTAGTTTTGGGACCTAAATGTCCTAAGTT
The DNA here is from genome assembly GCA_030686995.1 of Artemisia argyi. Lineage (NCBI taxonomy): Eukaryota > Viridiplantae > Streptophyta > Magnoliopsida > Asterales > Asteraceae > Artemisia > Artemisia argyi. Next base: position 114,113,108 of record CM060689.1, read on the forward strand.
TGCTTAGTGAGAGATTAGGGTTTATCCTAGGTTTTAGTGCCTATATTAGTGTCCTATAAGAGCCTAATGACTAATACTAAGTCCTAAGAGGTTTATACTAAGTGGTGGTAACCTATGGTGAAGTTTTGGGATAGTTTAGACCCAATTTTGAGAAGTTATGACCTAGTTAGGGTTTTGTGCTTAAGGGACTTGTACCTAAGTTCTAATGGGTTTTACTAGTGCCTAAGGGTCCTAAGGTATCCTAATGTTCCTAAGGTAACTCATACTTAAGCCTTGAATACTTTCAAACTAGTTCAGATAAGCAATTAGGGTTTTAAAGATGACCGTAAACACATAGGGTTCAATTAGGGTTTTGATATGGTTTCTAATAGATATAACATATTAGAGTGATAGATTACTTAGTGTAATGATATCTAGAACCTAGACTTGACATACTGGGGTGTTTACATAGTGTAAACATAGTTGATTGGTCCCGAAATGGTCAGTTATTATTGACCAAGGTCAATAAGTCAAAGACAGCTCCGTTCCAATTCTCCTGTGATAGTATAGTGTGTTCCCGGGTCGTTATGTCCCAGCGAGATTGAAATGGTGTTTTTGGAAAACGCTTTTGAAAATGAGTGGCACTGAGGACAGTAGCCAAGATGATTTGGAATTGGTTTTGCTACTGATATTTGGTATTTGTACAATGATATAATATTCCAATAACAGATATACAGATATATGCATAAATTCACAATTTGGAATCAGGTAACAGACAGAAAAGTGGGTTTTGACAAATTACAAACTACAGGGGGTGCAAGTGAAACTTTTGAAAACTTAAAATTAAAGAAAATTTAAAATGAAAATGAAATGATAAAAATGATTATTTTAATATTTAAATATTATTTAATTAATAAAACTATTTAAAATCTAATTTAAACCTAATTTTAATTAACCAAAAATGATAAGGATTACAAATTTAACTAAAAATTTGTAAAAATAATTTCTAAACCTTAAAATGAACTTGAAGAAAGTATAAAAAATAAAAATAAATATTTTTGTCTTTTTATGAGTTTTTTATTAATTAAAAACTAATTATATTAATTGTACTAATTAAACTATTTTAAATTACAAATAATACTAAATTAACTTAGAAAATTACGGAGAAATTTATAAAACTATTTAAACATCACAGAAATCCTAAAAAATTATAAAAAGTTTATAGAAATTATTTTTAGACTATTTCACTAATTATTTACCCTTTAATTAATTTAAATCTAATTTAACTAATTTAAATAAGAAAATTGGAAAATTAACAGTGGAAATTAAAAATATATCTTTTAAAAGTCTTAACTAATTTATAGAACCTAGGAAAATTATAAACACCTACTGTTATTAATTAAAATTTAAGAAAACTAATTAATTACTAATATTACCTATTTAATTAATTAAACTATTTTTAAATCTAATAAATAGTAAACTGATTAGGAAAAATCTAAGAAAATTATTTTAAATACTTAAAGGTACAAGGAAATTAAGAAAATTATAAAAATGGAAAAGTGATTATAAATAAGCTGAAATGAAAATTGAAAAAGATAGAATCTATTAAATAGAAACTATCACTAATTTTATGTTTGCTTTTTTGGTGTTTTTCTTTTTGACAGCTAATAATAAGATGAAAATAGGAAACTTTTGTGAAACAACTTTTATTAGAGCTTAAAAATAAGCTGTGTGCACCCCTTAACCAAAACAGTTTGACTATCTTTGACCAAGTAGGAAATTGAGCTCAAATGATTATATGTGGGGTCCACAATGATGAAACTTGGTTCAATTAAGCACAAGGGACTTATATAAGCTAGAAACAACAAACTATAATCACTGATATGCTAATTAGAACCAAAATAAGCACTTTGATACTTAAACTCAACACAGAAATGGGACAAACTCTAGGGTTGATTCCAGGTGGGGTCCACTAAGCTTATGGTCAATGTTTGTAGCCTGCCAAGAGGGGGGTTGGGAAAACCCAAATTGGACCACTGGGACCCACTGAGGTGGCCTACAACAACCACCAAAGGTGATGGTGTTGTGGTGGTTTGCTGATGCAGGGGAGGTCAGTCCCCCTGCAAGTGTGTTTCAGGGGCAAAAAGGTCCACCAAATAAATTCATAAAAATGAAACAATGCAAGGAATCAAAATTTCTACTGGTAGATTATTCACCCAACAATTTTCAAAGCTTCAATCAAAGTACAAAAATCTACAAAATTCTTGCCATTTTAAGAAAAACTGAGATGCACCCTTTTTGACTTTTTGAGAAAACTTGGAATTTTGACTTTTTCCAACTTTGATGCTTCTTAATGAACTGAGAACAAGTACTTAAGCTATAAAAAAGCTATTCTAAGAATAAACTTCAAAGATTAAGCTAATGTGAGGGATTTGAGGTCCCAAAACCTCAACAGTTAACTGTTGAGGGTGATTGAAGTTGATTTTGACTTTGTGGTGCTCAAAACTTGATTTTTAGACTTTTCTTGACTCAATATGATCTGATGCAATCTACTAATACAAGAATAACAACAATTCAACAACAAACACACATAGAACAGTGCTAATCCAAACACTCCTTTATCTGTAGTCTGTTTGTGTTTTTCAAAGAGTGTAAGGGTTTAGACCACAATTAACATACAGTAAGCATGAATTATCACTAAGCAACACCTAAGTAATTAAAATCAACAACAAACATCAACTAGTCTCAGCAAATTCCTAGTTTCACAATTATTTACTAATTTAGAAAGGAAAACTACACAGATTCAATTCTTCCAATAATAAACTGAGATCAAACAAACTACACAACACTAAACCTACTCAAATGAACATTAAGCATGAGTCAAATAGAATAGACTAGATAAATAGACGTTAAGCTATCATTTTAGAGGAAAATCAAAATAAGCCAAACTTACAAACTACCCTTAGCATGAACAAAGGGTTTTCCACAGAAGCCTATCTTTAGATAGGCTTATCTACTTCCAAACTTGCTTTGCATTGCTTCTGAATACCTGAAATCGATCTCAAACAAACCACAGTTGACTTATGTTGACTATTTTTATATTTTTGATTTTTATTACTAGTACTGAATTTTATGGTCTCTACAAGCTTTAACAAGCTTAAGGGAACCTAAGTGAGCCTATAGAAGTCCATGAACCTTGATACAATTAACTACTAATATTATTGAGGAATTCAGAAATCTGAGTAAATTGCAATAACAAAAACAGAACTGAAACTTGGATTTTTATAACTTAAAAAGACTTAGAGTACAATAAGACAGCTACTACAATGCTTGAAATATGAAAATTACAACTGAATTTGAGATTCTAATTTAATTCGACATAAAAATAAACTTAATTGACTACTTGGCTTCTTCCTTGCATTCTCTTCTATTTATACTTGAGGAATAGGGCTTCTTTTGCCTCTCTGATCATTTCCCACTCAATCTCAGCCCTTGAATCTTCTGAATCATCCCTGGCCTTTGATCTCAATTTTGGCGAGAAAATTGGGTGTGTGGGATTTGGACTGTGATAGGCAAGGGGGCGGCAGAATTTAATGCTGAGGTGAAGGGAGGTGTGTAGTGGATTGGGCGGTGAAGATGGGAAGGAGATGGTGGGCTGGTGAGGTAATGGTTGCAAAGGCAAGTTGGGGACGGGTGTGAGAGGGAAGCGTGAACAGGATGTTTGTTTGACTTGGTTGACCAAGGGTCAATGTTTGACCCTATTTTTATTATAAGGGTGTTGGGCTGGTTGTGGAGTGGGCCAAAATTAGGGAGGTGGGCTTTTGGTTTATGGATTGGATTGGATTGGAGTAGTAGTATTATTAAGGGTCCGGTTTGGTTATATTTAGGACCATTTTTGTAATTTTGCCGAAAGTTTAGGGGTGTGACTTGGCATCTTTCCAAAGTTTCCATAAGGGTGTGTTTTGCCATATGATGAATAGTATGAGGACCAAAACTGATTTTCCATTTTAAATTTCCCAGGGACTATTTCTGCCAAACTTTCAAACTTCAGGGACCAAATGTGTAATTTCACCAAACTTTTCCGCCAAGGACCAATCCTGCCATATATGAGAAGTACAAGGACAAAATATGTTTTTCTCAAAGTTTTAATATCCCAGGGACCATTTTTGACAATTTTCCAAACTTCAGGGACTAAACTTAACATTTTGTGAAACTTTGCACCAAAGGACTAATTATGTAACTTTTTGATTTAAAAGGACATTTGGTGACTTTTTCAAGTTTTTAGAACAACCAGGGACTAGATTTGACAACTTTTGAAAGTTGAGGGACTGAAACTGCCAATTTTGCAAACTTTGTACGTTTTTCATCTGTTTTTGATTGTTTTGCATTTGAAACATATAAAACACATTCCTGGGATATTTTCACTATTTTGATGCAATATTGAGTGTTTTTACATGTTTTGGCAGCTCAGAAAAGGTAAAAATGATGAGTATTTACACACTCATCAATCTCCCACACTAAAACATTGCTAGTCCCTAGCAATTCTTGTAAGTAAGAGCTTATAAATTCATGGTCCATTGATTTATAACTTTCTTATAAAAATGAAATAGTACTCTTTCATTTTAATAAGACGATTATAAATCATCCTTAAGTAGTATCGGCAGAAAAAGGAGAGGGTTAACCACACTTAAGGTAATGTGGTACGGGAATGTTTTGAGAGAGTGGACAAGTGTTTTGACTCGGAATTTGGAAACTTGATGGGATTGACCCATGAAGTTGAGAAAAGCATTGTGGGACTTACAATGTTTTGAGGAAAGGTTTAGAGATTGTGGAGACCTGTGGGTTATGGGCCCACTGGCTAAACGTGGGTTATCAGCATTAGCCATGTTAGTAAGTCGGGTTTCTAGTGATGCAGTACTACTGTTAGCAACTAGTTGCCGGATGGCACCCTGAGTTATGGCTTTGCAAGATAACACAAGATTAGAAGGATTATATCATAAGTCAGTCATAATGAGGATTACGAAAACTCCGACTTAGATATTCTTACAACTTCTAACTAATAGAAACTTGTGAAATGACAAGAAGTACAAGTTCTAACTCTTAGAACATTGTAGGAGGAGGTAGAGAGAGAGAATAGAGTTGGAAAAATAGAGTGAAAAATTACGGAGGAACGAAACGAAAGGATAAGAGGAAGTGAAGAAGTGAAAAGGAAGGAAGGAAGGAAGGCAAGGGATGAAAAAGAAAAGTACGGAGGAGTAGGGGATAACGGAAGAGTGGGATTAAAATAGAAGAGTAGGAATAGGTAGAGTGGGAAAAAGACAGGAGTATAGGATTAAACGATAGAATGAGGAAAGATAGAGGGATAAGATACCTGGAAGGATTGTATCCTAAGGAGGAGTAGATTTACTAGATTCCCACGAAGTTTGTTTCCCTCCTAAAGGTCTCGGTATAATCCTTAAGGAATTATCTAGTTTTCTAAAGATAGTCCTAAAATCTAAAGGTGAAGGTAATCCTAAAGGGAGAAGGGCTAGAAGGGATAGGTGATTCTATAACTAAGGGTTTGTCACTATTTCTAGGTAAAGTTCTAGGTTTAGTCTTTTGACCTAAGTTATCTATCCTATGTCCTAAGTACTTAAAACCGGGTAGGATAATATCCATAGTATCTTCCTAGTGGGATTCTAATGTATAACCTAAAGAGTGTCAATTCCTAAGAAACTAAGTATAGGTAGACTAAAATCCTCAAATGTCTTATTCTTAGTTATAACTAGTAACCTCGAATTCTAAGTTTGGGTTTATAAAACTTAGGGTAGGCTCGAGATATCCTAAAGGTATATTATTCCTAGGGGTTTCTAAATCCTTATGTAACTTTGAGGATAGTGTGTGGAAAATCCTAATAAGGGGTTGGTTATTATGAAACTAAGTGTGGGTAAACTATATCCTCAAAGCGGTTTGTTCCTATTTCCTATCCTATTACTAAATTAGATGCTAAAGGCTTAAAGTTCTAGGTTGGTGGTATACTAATCTAATCCTTTGTTATTCCTAAGTTTCCTATATTGTATCCTAAAGCTTTCTAATCTAATTCTAATATCCTCGATACCAAGTATAATTCTTATCTTAGATTAAATCCTATCTTGTAGGGATGTTTTCCTAATTTCTACCTATTGGGATTAGGGATTTGGTTTCTAACATATAAAAACCTCAGAGATTTTAAATCTTATTTTCTATTTCCTTAAGGGTTTCTTAAAGATAGCCTATTTTGGTGATTCTAAGTATCCTATTTCTAATCCTAGGTTTTCCTAAGGGTATCCTAAAATTATTTCTAACCTTAATATGGGAATTCTAGAATGTATACTACGGGTTTTCTAAGAGGGGAAACTACTTCCGGAATCATAGTAATCTAGGGGAGTAGGAGGTAAAGAGGGAAAGATAGAAGTATGCTCGTATATAATACCATTATATACTTGCATATAGGAGTAGTTAGGGGAAGGATCTCTAACTAAGGGAAACTAAGAAGTTTCGAAGGAATGAGGATTAGAGAAAGAGAAAGAGTAGTTTACTGAATTCAGAATGAATTCAAATCGTTATGATGTAGAACGAAGATTCTCATCCTTAGGGGAAATGATAGGGGAAGTGATTTAAGGGATTTAAGGGTTTAAGTGTAAAAGGATAGTGTATGGAGGAGTTGTAACTCATGACATACAATGTCATGAATTAAGGAATGAAATCACAATCGCATATGGTCATAAATAACTTGTCATAACTAAAAGTTTAACAAGTATCACTATTTATGCCATATGCGATTAGGAAAGATGGAGGTTTTGGGCAAATTGCCGGGTATGAAAATGGAAAGGGAGTTTTTATGGGAAAGGGTGATTATAGGGAGTGGATTTGTTTGTCGGAGCCCACTTTATCAGCACTTACTAACTATCTAAAGGGTAATATCCTAGGTTTAACCTAATAATGCCTAAAGTTCAAGAACAATATTTCTAAGGAATATTCTTTTATATTATGAATGTTAAGTTCTAAGGTGTCAAAACTGCCTAATCTAAATTCCTAGGGGTTATGAGTAATACATATCCGGTAGTATTACTCATAGGGTATACTAAAACCTCGAGTAGATTATAACAAGTACCTAACTTGTTATGTTTCCTAATTTTCTATGGTTCGGGGTATCCTAAAATATCCTAATAGGGTTTCTATCCTCAAAAATACTTAAGGGGTTTATAACTAGGGCAAAGTGTTATAACCTATCATATATCTAATTAGTACCATTATTTATAGTACCTATCCTAAGATGGAATTCTAACCAAAAGCTTATTGGGCAACTAAAGTGTACTACTTGATGTTTCTCCTAAGATTACCTAATACCTAAAGTCATAAGGATTTCCTATGTCTAAGTGGGTAAGTGGCTAGTTATCATCTCTTATCTTTTCTGAGGCATAAATCCTATTGGGTTACTATCTAGTTATTGCTATGACCTTTTTCTATCTTCAATAAAAGGTCACTAAAGATTTTACTTAAACTATTTGGGAGATTCTAAACCTAAGTTTTCCTAGTGTTCTAAGTATGTCCTATGGAATTAGGAAGAGTTGTAGGGAAATAGGGAGGTACTAAGGTATAGGGTAGTCTACTAAATAAGCTAGGTCTATTATTAGGTAAATGCGATAAAGGGTGTATGGGTCTCCTAAGTAACATTGATCCTTCGGGTATAAAGAACCTTTAGGGATCAAATGTTGGTGAGGGAAGTATTGGGGTAAAGTTAAAATAATAGGTAGAGGGATAAGAGCTAGTGGGGGATTATTAGGAAAAGGCGAGAAATTTAGAGAGGCTAGGGAAACTAAACTATTCCTAGAGTTTTCTAAAAAAAAGTCAGGGAAATAGTGTTTTAAGGGATAATCTAGTACATTCGGCGAGGAAAGAGCAGTCTCCGGATGTAAACTAGATAAGACGGGGGTAGAGTAGTAGGGTGTAGACATAATAGAAATGATATGCAGCATTTAGCAGTTAAGAAATTATGCAGTTAAGCACTTAAGCAGTTAAGTACTATACTAACCTGTAGCCTATATTGTTGCGGAGGATGACATTGGAACTGAGGACTTTCTCGGGTTTAAGAAAAGTAGTTGTAGTTTAGGTTTTGACCTTGTTCTCTACCACTGAGGTTCTGATACCAATCTGTAACACCCCCATTTTCACAATTCGCAGCGGAATTAGGGTTGGGGTATTACTCCATGGTATTTGTTGGCATGAATATTACGATATTTAATCTAAACATTCTCTTCATGTTTTGATGATGACAAAGATGTAAGTTACAACATATAACGTAAAGTGCTTAAGTTACTTGTGATCACAATTCATCTTTGCATTCATACGTCAACAAGCCTCGACATCTCAACGTCTCGAGTATGCTTCAACAATCACTTAAGGTATGTATAAACAAATGTCTAATACATTTTATGATCAAAGGGATTTTATTTAAACATTACAAAGTTTATAAAATGATATAAACATGTTATATATTTTTGAAAAACAATTTTGGTAATTAAAGGAAAATGTTTAATTCATAACAAATATATGAATTCAAAATTTTAACCAAAATCAGTTAGTTTTTCACAAAATAAACTTTCACCAGAAAAGACAAAGATTTCTGACCGTTTCAGTAGGGCGGCCCCCTTAATTATGGGCGGCCCCCTTAATAATTAAGGGGACCGACCATACAATTAAGAGGACCGGCACGCTCCAATTGTCAGAAATTCTTGCCTATAAATACTGGTTCATTTCTGCAATTTTTCCTTACCTTTTGCACAAAAAATTTCAGTCCCAATCCCTTCAAAACATCCTTTTAAATCCTTTGATCATAAGATCATAAGTCTTTGTTTCAAGTGATCCAATCCTTCACCACTCAAAGTGCAAGAGAAGAATTCTCCCTATCATAAAGCCAAAGATGTATTAGGATCTAGTTAGTGTTTATGTGAAGTTGTGAGTTATGTATATGTAATAAGTAGATCAAGATGATCTTACTTAGTAGTGAGTTTATGAGTGAGTAAGAAGTAGTGGGAAGAAGTAGTAGTGCGGAGAAGTCATGTAGCTGTGAAGAAGTAGATGTGTGAATATGTAGTGGAGTATAGAAGAAGTTGTGAAGTAGTGAAGAAGTCGTGAAGTCGTGAAGCCATGAAGAAGTCGTGAAGTCATGTAGAAGTTGTGTAGTGATTGAAGTTGTGAGATTGGTTCTAGCTACTATTAGAACTCGACATTTAGCCTATTGTCGTTAATTGGTGTAAGCAAAAGTTGTGTAAGGTTTTCTCCGCCAAAAGGGAGCTTGTTGAGTAGTGAAGAAAACTCTCGAGTAGGTGACTCGGGGAGTGGAGTAGGGCAAGGAAGGTGTCCTTGTAGCCGAACCACTATAAATCATCGTGTCCGGTTTGCATTTTCTTTCTCGTATCTCTTTACATTTATTCTTACACTTATCGCTTTATACCTATGCTTGCAAATATGTGTTGATAGTTGCTTATATTGTCATGATGATTAATTGTGTTATAGTTACAAGTTAATATTGTGAGTGTGTGTACAATTATATGATATGGTCTAATAGATTATTATTCACACTTCTTATATTGAGTTTAACTTGATAGATAATTTGATACAAAACGTTTTAAGATTTTAAAAGGAAAACGTATTCACATAAAGATCAACCAAAGCTCCGTTCATAAAACTAAGTTTGGAAAACTAATCCAAAAGCTCATATATATAATTGATCATATTGATTATATGTTGTTTTCATACTAAACTCTAATTGAAGGTTTTTCAAAAAAATAATTGAATAAACTCGAATCAACATTTTGAAATAAACTTTTTATAAACGAAAAAGAGGGGAAAACTATTCAACCCCCCCCCCCCCCTTCTAGTTTTCCACAATTGGTACCAGAGCCACGTCGCTCTAATTTTCAAAACAAATGGTTTTAAAAATTGAGTATGATCCATGTATCAAATTACCCATTAAGGAGGATTAAATATGAAAAGTGTTTTGTTGATTAACTTTTATTAGTTTTGATATTATATACACTAATTATACTAGCTCGAGATAAGATTATGATTAAAACAAGTGTTATATGTTCGTTATTAAAATCAGAAAGTTACACACCTTTCTACAAAGTCAGAAAACACTTTTTTGCAAAAAATGTAATTTTGAGTACCAGATGGGCGGCCCCCTTAATTGTCTGGGCGGCCCCCTTAAATATTTAAGGGGTCCGCCTATCTGTTCGCAGTTTTTTCAGAAACTTTGAAAAATCATACAAAAATAACTGTAACTCCTTAGAAGTCGTGCCACCCGGCATTTTAAAGGTAATTGAGTCTACTTTCATTTAAAAATACTTACAAGTAATCATTACAAACTTAAATATGTCAGAAAGTTAAATACTACACGGAGGTCAAAAATTTGAGTCTTGTTTTAACGTAAAACTTGTATTTTACCTTTTCTTTCGAGTCGGGCATTCCTAGTCGGTATATCTTTGAAAAATTAAGTATTTATGCTTTCAAAATATTGATCTTAATTAAATTTTAAAGTGGTTAAGAAACTATTTTATATTCAAATAAAATCGAGCTAAGTAAACATTGGTATATATATTACACAAAACAACGACAAGTGTTTTATGTGCTATGTGAACTCATTTGTGATTTTATTTTGTTAATAGAGTATACTAGATAATCGTTGCTATTTGTAATTTAGCTATTTGAATATCTTAGCATATGTGTCATATACTCTATTAGTTCGTAGCTAGTTGTCCGTTGTGTGTTCATAATAAGTAAAAATAAAGAGTCTTTCACAAAAACAAAACATATAACAATCATGAAATAATAAGTCAACTTTCAATCATTCACTAATAAATAATCTTTGGATTAATGGAACATACTATCAAAATGTTTATTTATTTCAAATGAGTGTCCGTGAGGGTCAAGAAAGATCTTGATATTATATCAATTCGTTATTCAAATTATGGTTGATATATTTATCAAATCTAATTGAGACATTTTTGAGTGTGGACAAGAAATTGGATTGCTATTTGTTTAGCTTCAAGATTATATCAAATTACAACAAAAGATATAGTCTTGAATCTACATACTCAATCACACTAGATTGATATGAAAATAGTTACATCATTTGTAGATGAAAAGCGTATGCATTGGATCATAACTCACACTTGTGTTGATAATGTCATATTGAATCTACTTGTCCAATAATTGTGTTCCAAATATTAGAATAACATTTTAAACACATTCATAAAATATACAATGAAGTAGGATTGACGACTTGGATGTTTCGTCCGAAATATTCAAGAAATTTACATTGCAATGCAATGGATAAATGTGTCATATCCGAAAAACCAAACATGAGCAAACTAACAACATATGTAAACTTTGCTCACACTACTTAAAATCATCACTTCAAGATAAAATACATATTTAAGAATAATACACACTATATATTCTATGTATTTCATTTTCTTTGTAGCATGAATGGTTGTGTTACAAGATAATGCACTACACTTTCCTTTTTGAAATAATATAAGTTATTAGAATTGAAAAATAATTTGTCATAATCCATAAACAAGTAAAATTTATTTTTCAAATAGTAGTTAAATTATGATATATAACAATGACAAAAATCATAGAAAACAATATTTGTCTAAGAATATATTAACGTCTTGTTTTGATATCATTTGAATATCACAAACTCATTTAAGATAAATAATCTTAATGAGATTCATCTCACAAGATATGCTAAGGAGCACTCTTAAAAGTCTAGCACATTTTTTAAATCAAGTAATATTCTATCAAAACCAAATAATCGGTAAATCATGAACAAAAGATTAAAACTTTGCGTTTACTCTTATCTAAACTTTCAACACATCTCTATTGGGATAATGGGTAAAATATATAATGTAGATTTACCTTCATAAAAATATGATATTTGAGTCACATTAAGCCAAGTATTAGTGAATCAAGCAAACTTCATATTTGGTACTCTTCGATAGGTAAATTTAGGAACTCAATTTCTTCTAAAAAGAGAATGACTACTGGAGAATCTATTGACTAGAAATTCAATTTAACCTAACGGTTGAATTGCTTCTATGTGAGAAGTTGGGTGTGTGTAACCCGTAAAAATGGTCACCACTAGTAATAGTCTCATACTCACTCTCCAACTTGATTAAATTGCTCTTCCTATATATACGTAACGCTAGTTTACTTTTATGAACTTTGCTTCTCATTAGATTCTTTCATTCCTAGATTTATGGCATATCGCATATATGTTGTTTCTAGATGTTTATTTGCTCCTATGTGATTTGATTGTATGCCTTTACATGCTTAACTATATGTCCAGATGAGCACGAATTTAAATGGGAAGGAAAAACACACTCACTCACATATATTCTTCTACCTTACACTCAAACCTCATAACCCTTCTTCAGTACATCCTCAAACCACCCATGTGTAATGAAAAACCGAATCATCCTTTATAATATCAATCTCAAGTCATCCACCAGTTCCATGCCCTCAAAATTTACCTTCCTAAACCACATCTTTCCTACACTATAAATACATATGCTTCATCTTTAATGATCATCCAACCAAACATATCATCCCCCAACAACCCAAGATCTAAACTCTCAAGAGTTGCTAAGATCTCCGTAAAACCCATTTGGAGGAAAAAAATTGACTCTTATCAAAGCTCAAGTGATGTTGTTTCAAATCAACCAATACCCAAATCTTATGCTCATACAAATAAACCATCTCACAAATAAAGCCAAACACCCATGCTTGGTTCCACCAATGCTTCTTCTCATGATGAGCATGCACAATCCGAAAACAACAATCCAAACCTCATCACCAATGCTTCACTTGATGTTCATTCAACAAAAACTCCATCCACACATGAAGCCTATCTTCCATCCATATCATGCTTTCATGATTACCCAAGCTCTAACATGTCTCCACCACCAAGAGTGTCACCACCACACCCTATAACTCACATGCTATTTCTATGTTGCATGTCCAATCATCCATCCCTAATTAAAACCACAATCCACCATCATAACCTTTCTCCAAACACTTGAAGTTCATTGAAGAACTCAAGGAAGCCTATGAGCTTAGTGCTCTTCTTGCCTTGCACCTTGCTCAATGCAACTTGGAATGACTTCCCTCTAGCTCTCCTTCATCACCCCACAACTTGAAACAAGTTGCAAAACATGTCAACAATTTTCCTTGTTGCATCTTTCCCCAAAAACAAACCATTTCATTGAAGGAACACTTCACTTGGATTGAGTATCTTCTTGCTAGTTCTCATCCAAAATCCTCACTTGAACAACATCCAAACTCTCAATCAACCTCTTCCGCTCCTAAATCTACACCTCTAAACTCCCTACATTCTACTAAGTGCGTCATCACCACCAAAACTTAAATCCCTAAAAGTCATGTGAATTTCTTTATGAAATGCATCTTTTCCACTTCCTAGCAAGTGAAGAACACAAAGAAGATATTCAAGCTTCAAGTGTTGTTGAGGCATCATCACCTAATTCACATATTCATCTTCGGTTGTCAATCAACAAAACACCTAAAAATCCCATGATTCCCAATCATCCACCCTTGTCAAACGATATATTAATCTAAACCATATTTGTCAACCTTTTGTCATTACCTTCCCTTTTCATTCACGCTCATCCTTCTTCATTTTTCTACGTCTTTAAAAGAATGTATCATTCTCATCTTCATTTTTTAACCCTTTTAGAATATATATTTTGGCATCTTTCGCCAAAATATGTCGGTAGAATCTTTGCATTAGGTTCTAATCATTATCATGTCTTAAGCTTTGGTCATGGTAATTTTTTTTGGGAGTTAGGTTGTTGTTTTTAAAACAATAATTGCATGTATCATATTTTTAGTGCATATACCTATTACGTCCATATATTGTTCCCCTATTAGTATCATGCATATATCTATCATCATCATTATATATAGTTTCACTCAGTGTTCTAAAAGGCACGCCAAGGCGCCGCCAAGGCGTCGCCAAGGCGCGAGGCGTGGCCTCGGCGCCACGAAATGGACCAAGGCGTGAAGTCTAGGCGTCGTGTGAAAAGGCGTGGAATAAGGCGCGAAAAGGCGTGCCAAGGCGCGCCTTATCGTATGGCGTGGCGCCATTTTTAGAAGAGAATGATGTGGGCTTAAATTTTGGGCCTAGTAATTTCTAAACATAGTTCAAATTTTCACTTTATTTCTTATGCATATCACTTTTTGTAAGCTCACCTTTTGTAAACTCACATTTTGTAAACTCGATATACATATAAAATATGATATTATAACATAAATGATAAATACATAAATATTTTTTCGCCGCCTTAGTCACGCCGCAAAAAACGCCATGGCTTCGCCATGGCGCATAAGGCTTGAGGCGTGGCCTTGCCGCCACGCCACGCCTCATGCCATTTATAACATTGGTTTCACTTGTCTACTAACTTTGTTTTGAAGGATTACTTCATCGCTCGATTCTTTGGTAGCCAAAACAAGTTTTGAGCATACACCAAGGGGGAGTATACACCAAGGGGGAGCATTAAGGTTGATAGGATGAAGGCTTCACTTACGATGATGCAAGCTCGCCTTTTACATTCTTTCTCAAGGGTTCAAGCGTAGTAGAAGTCTCGTCTAAGAGTCCACCTTTATAACATCCCGTAAAATTTTCCTACGATTAACACATTATTACAACATAAATTAACCATTTTTACCCATAACAAATTTTTTTTATATACTTTGTCAATTCCAACGTTATTCACTCTTACCTTGAAACGACGTTTACACCTGAACCTTAATAACCTAGATACCATACATGACTTAAAACATTGATACTTAATAATTATACGTTTCAATAATTACCAAATACAATTTATATAAATCCTGAGCCTACAAAAATTCCCATGTGTACTCACTAATAATACTGGACCTCTAAGAACCGAAAGGACCTTAACCCCTCACTCATCAACTAAACAGACTTCTTTATTCTTGGCCCCTTTCCTTTGGACCTGATTCACTAACAAACTTACCTCTAACTATTATTTTTACAAGTCACAAGTACATGTTTGCTTTAACTCAGTTGATCGTAACTTTTACACACGACATACCTCTTTTATTTCACAACTCTAGTTTCCATGCTTCTAAGAACCATGAATAACAATTGTTATCAACTTTCAAATATGATTACTATACTAGAATATTGATCAAGTTAAGGCACCTAACACGTTTCATCTCAATTTGACACAAATAATGACTTTGTTCCAATGACACTTCGTATACATTGTAATAAACCACCAACTTTCTGTAACGTATTTAAATCCCAATTTTAAGGCCCTTCTGGTCCGAACCAGGAAAAGTGTAAAACACGAAAGTTGTCCGAAATAATGTTTTACGTCTAGACTCGCGAGATTTTAAACCAAAAATACAATACTAAGCTATTATCTGTAATATACGACCTGGACTCAAACTTGAAGACTCACCTCCCTCAAATGTAACCTATAACTCATGTGTAAACTCTTACACCACCTCCCTAACTTGTTACTCCCTCAAATGTAACCTAGAAACCATATAACTCCAAACTTGCCTCCTATATATATGTCCTAAAACATAGTGCATATCACCATCAAAACTTCATCAAAAATTCTGCTCTCCTCCTCTTGTTGCTGCTGTCGTGAACCCACAGGACCAAGGAGACCATTGTGGTGCTATTTCCCTAGTCACATCATGCTAAGATTGAAGATCCTTTGGTGCTATATTGTTCTTGGTTCTTTTCTTCTTCAAGACCTCTTCGTTTCAAGAGTTTAAAGGCTTCTCATCTCTCCTTCTTATGCTTACTGCCGTGTAATGCCACCACCACCACCTCGTTCCACCTCTTCTTCACGTTATATTGTAAGTCGACACACAAACAATCAACTTTGTTAATTCGATTAATTTAGTTTTCGTGGAATTAAGATTTGAATAAAAACATTTATTTTAACAAATTATCTTGTGGTTGAAAACAATTAAAAATGATGCTATGATGTTGGTTTGTCATAAGCTTACCTTGAAACTGCTTATTTGAGAGTGTTTACTTGGATCGAGCTTATAAGCTTCGGCTTATAAGCTCATAGCTTGTTATGTGATTAAAATTTGGTATAACTCATGTTAGTTGTGTCATTAGCTTATTTTCAGACTTATGACTTATTTTTGTTTCATTTACCTTCATTTTATTTTTATTCTTTTTCTTTCTTTGGTTCGAATGGAAATTACCACCACGACTCAAGGGTCCGTTTGGATTGGTTTCGGCTCATACCACCACGACTCAAGGGTCCATTTGGATTGGTTTCGGCTCATACCACCACGACTCAAAGGTCCATTTGGTTTGGTACGACTAACAGCCACAGGCCACGAAAGGGGGTGTTTAGATTGCCTATTTTTCTGCTTATTATGGAGTGTTTGGAATCATTTATACTAATTATATAAGCTGTCATAATTTTATTCAGCATGAACAGTGACCATAAAATATTTTTGACACCGTATAATCTTAAAAATATGGTAGTACACTTAATTACCTTTCCGGGGATATAAAGAACGTAAAAATCGGATTTAAAACGAAGAAGTTATGGCCAAATGAAATTTTGAATTATATGTATATTTTTATTCAGCATTATATTGGTAATTTGAATCCTTCGCAGAACTGAAATGCGTCGTTTTGGGCACCTTCTGACCCGTTTCGGCCTTCTGCCGAAACACGAAAGTTGTCTGGAACGATGTCTTGCATAAAATCTCTTTTGAGTCCGAGATGTGAAAATGTGTTTTAGTGGGTCGTTTGGGCTGGGTCAGATTTAAGTAAAGTAAAGTATATATATATATATATATATATATATATATATATATATATATATATATATATATATATATATATATATAGAAAAGTCAACATAAAGGCCAAACTAGTACTTTAATCGACGTTAACACATCGTATGGACTAAGACTATCGGGTTAACTATACATGTGACATAACGGACTAAAACGAATCATATTAAGCTTGCATTTCCATACTTAAAATATATTATCTCAATAACTTTTATTATAACAAAAACCGATAACAAAACAAGAAGGATAGTTACATTAAACCTTTTCTACATATTAAAACATATGTTTTATTATAAAACATACATTATTTGGGGGACACCGGGTGAATGCCTAAAACTTAACCATCCACTCATTATAATGCTTATCTGCTATTTGATTCTTACGTGTTTATTTCCTGTCATAAGTGTGTTATATGTTTTATACTATGGTATGTGTATTCAAGTCTTAACCTTAAAACCACCACACGAATGATGATACTAAACTTTTACAAATATTAATACAAATATTCCACGAAAACTAAAACATATTATCTTTTGAAAACTCATACGCATTGATTACTCTTCGCGTACCGTATTTGTGACAAGCTCATATTCATTAGGTAGTGCCGAATTCAATATCATTATGCTCCAATTCTTGACATCACTTATGTTGCTCTTTTCGGCCATACTCTTTGGCACCGTTGTGTTACTACGTCACTACCTTCCAAGGTGAGTCATAGCCCCTACTCTTACTTGTTTTACAATGGTTTATAAACGTTTTTGGGGGAGATACATGCTTAACTACTGCTTTTACTTTTACAAGTATTCATTAACTAAATACAGGAGATACATGCTTAACTACTGCTTTTACTTTTACAAGTATTCATTAACTAAATACATGACTATATTTCATATAAACTTTACTAGTTTACACATTTCTATATCTCATGAGGAGATACCTGCTATAGACATGATTACAAGTGATTTTTCAATGGTATGCTATACTTGATCTCTATTGCCTAAGTTACCTATTACCAAAAGTCCCTCGTTCATGCACCTTAATCACTCGTAGGGTGAGCGTAAGTAGTTTTGGATAGATCTATTAGGGATTGACAATCCCCATTTGGTCGCTAGAGGAAAGCCACCAAATGCACGCTATTTGATTTCATAGGTTACTGGTAAATACCTATCCTGAGGGCCACTGTTTTACATCATTATTATGGATAATTTTGATGCCTGTTAATCGTTGAGTATCATGAGCTTAGAGCAATAGAATGATAGTACTGTAGTCATGATACAGTACTACAATGACTGATGTTTGGGGCGTACGATGCTGTAGCCCACTGTTTTATTAAACTATGAGATTGTGCTCACTGTATAGCAGGAAAACTACTAATAATTGGCAAACGAACTACTATTTTGGTGTTGACCCGGTTAGGTCAAACAAACTAATATTTTGGTGTTGTCCCAGTTAGGACAAACAAACTACTATTTTGGTGTTGACCCGGTGAAGGGCAAACCAACGGATTAATTTGTATAAAATTGATTAAGGAAATCACTCATTTTCTGATTTTGATAAATCAACGATTTAAGCTATGAACATTAAGGATTTACTCACACTTTAATTTGATAATCAGCTGTTATTATAACTACTATGGACTCACAAACTCTTTGATTTTGGAAATCGATATTCGAAACTATAAACTCTATGAACTCACCAACCTTTGTGTTGACACTTTTAGCATGTGTTTATCTCAGGTCCATAATGAGCAAGGATGGCAAGGAGGAGCACGAATACTTATATAGGCTATAAATTTTCCTATCATTCGAAAACTGATTTAATAAACTTTGGGACAAATGGGGACCTCTTTTAAAACTCTGTTGTTTATATTCGAATGATAGATCTTTAAAATGACTATAATGACAATCATTTTCTACTAATAAACTGTGCGCTATGAAGTAACACCCAATCTAATTTCCGCTACATGTTTTCAAAACTGGGGGTGTTACAACCTTTTTGCTTCGACAAAAGGGGGAGAAGAAGTGTAAACAAGTAACTTATACATTTTACTATGAGTTATAGTTTACATAGTTTGTCATCATCAAAAAGGGGGAGATTGTTGGCATGAATATTATGATATTTAATCTAAACATTCTCTTCATGTTTTGATGATGACAAAGATGTAAGTTACAAGCCTCGACATCTCAACGTCTCAAGTATACTTCAACAATCACTTAAGGTATGCACAAACAAATGTCTAATACATTTTATGATCAAAGGGATTTTATTTAAACATTACAAAGTTTATAAAATGATATAAACATGTTATACATTTTTGAATAACAATTTTGGTAATTAAAGGAAAGTGTTTAATTCATAACAAATATATGAATTCAAATTTTTAACCAAAATCAGTTAGTTTTTCACCAAATAAACTTTCACCAGAAAAGACAAAGATTTTTGACCGTTTCAGTAGGCGGCCCCCTTAATTATGGGCGGCCCCCTTAATAATTAAGGGGATCGGCACGCTCCAATTGTCAGAAATTCTTGCCTATAAATACTGGTTCATTTCTGCAATTTTTCCTTACCTTTTGCACGAAAATTTTCAGTCCCAATCCCTTCAAAACATCCTTCTAAATCCTTTGATCATAAGATCATAAGTCTTTGTTTCAAGTGATCCAATCCCTCACCACTCAAAGTGCAAGAGAAGAATTCTCCCTATCATAAAGCCAAAGATGTATTAGGATCTAGTTAGTGTTTATGTGAAGTTGTGAGTTATGTATATGTAATAAGTAGATCAAGATGATCTTACTTAGTAGTGAGTTTATGAGTGAGTAAGAAGTAGTGGGAAGAAGTAATAGTGCGGAGAAGTCATGTAGCTATGAAGAAATAGATGTGTGAATATGTAGTGGAGTATAGAAGAGGTTGTGAAGTAGTGAAGAAGTCGTGAAGTCGTGAAGCCATGAAGAAGTCGTGAAGTCGTGTAGAAGTTGTGTAGTGATTGAATTTGTGAGATTGGTTCAAGCTACTATTAGAACTCGACATTTAGCTTAGCGTCGTTAATTGGTGTAAGCAAAAGTTGTGTAAGATTTTCTCCACCAAAAGGGAGCTTGTTGAGTAATGAAGAAAACTCTCGAGTAGGTGACTCGGGGAGTGGAGTAGGGCAAGGAAGGTGTCCTTGTAGCCGAACCACTATAAATCATCGTGTCCGGTTTGCATTTTCTTTCTCGTATCTCTTTACATTTATTCTTACACTTATCGCTTTATATCTATGCTTGCAAATATGTGTTGATAGTTTCTTATATTGTCATGATGATTAATTGTGTTATAGTTACAAGTTAATATTGTGATTGTGTGTATAATTATATGATATGGTTGATGCGTGGGAATCGCAACAGGTTTTACCTCTCGAGGGATCTCGAGAAGCTTACAACCCCCACCAGGCAGTGTACCTGATCGTTGTAGTATAGTATAGTGACAAGTACCGGGGGATTGATCGTTCAGCTTAGGAATAGTGTCGCTAGGATTAGAAAGCCTAAATACTAGTTCTAAGGGTGAGGGATGATTATTTTTGTGTTTTTATATTTTTAGAAAGCAATTAAAATCTCGGGGTTTGAAGGATTTGGGCGGAATTAGTTGCTAGCCAACTAACCCAATACTAAGATGCAATCAAAATAAAATACTAAAAATGAAAATAAACTAATTTATACTAAGGTTGTGAGCAGTAATTGGAGAAAATGTGTTTACTTAGATTTCACTACTCCCTAGACATCTTTTACACGTTAATTACTTGTTATAATTGCATGGATGACGGATCGTATTCCTTAATACCATTCATGGGGTGGCACACATAACTCCCCAATTCTATGAGCTCTTATCTCCTCCTACACCATGCCCAGCACAACTATAGGGATTGTAAACAGTGGCTCATGCATTAAATACAACCAATAAAGACCTAGTGCGCCTCGGTTCATGTTTCTTAAGACGTTCAAGCATGTTACCAATTGTAGATCTGCCAGTTTTCTTAAGCCTAACATATAAATCATTCATCCAAAACAAGAATAAACAAGTAATCAACATATAATTAACATCTAGGTTTCATTAGATCTAAGCAAACACAAGATAGATCTAGCCTAGCATAATGGAATTGAGACAAGAACAAGATATAGACAACCAACACATAGACATATTGATTGAATTAAAGGAACACTTATCTCAATTACAATGCAAGGTATCAAGGGTTTGGAACCCTTGAAAAACCTGTAAAAGTTGCACCAAAATCGTACTTAGGATTTCTCCAAAACTTCTCTCTTCATGTGTGAAAATTAGAAAACTATATATAGAAAAATAGGTCTGACGGCGTCAAGACAAACATTGTGACGCCATCACCTCGCCGCCAAAACTCTTTTCGGACTGCCTAGATCTACTTCTGACGCCGTCAAGACTTATACAATTCCAGGCCGTCATGACTCTTTTACTCTTGACGCCCTTCCTACGTGACGCCGTCAAATCTGCTCTGGATCGTCATGGAAATTCATGAAATTTGCTCTTGACGCCGTCAAGGTATTGCTCTTGACGCCGTCACCTACTGTTCCAAGCAAGGAAAATTAAGACTTTGGCGTTTTCTTCACTTTTATGCTCCAAAAACGCCCGAATTGCTTCCTTTTCCAGATTTCTCTCCGAAAGTACCTAAAATCACAAAAGGAACGATTTAGGGCAATATTTGATCAAATAATTTCGAATTCGGGCTTAAATGACCCCCTAAAAATGGATCATTTTTCGCCTCATCATATACCCTTACACTTGAGATTTGCTTGTCCTCAAGCAAATGCGCTTTTATTCTATTCAAAAGACAAGTTAGGGGTCATTTAACACTAACATAAAAGTAATTACAACAAATAATCGTTCCACTAAAGACCAATAGACAAGCACGGAGGTCATACACTAGCACCTCACAAATAGTGTTTAGATACTCACATCTCTCGGGTGTAATAAAGTGTAAATTACAATATGGAAACGGAAGATATCTCTCACTACCTGTCATAGCAAAATAGATTACCATAGGCTTGGGAAAGGATCAAACCTCCACCACATGGCGTAAGCACCTAGGATAAACTATCAAAGAGGTCTTTTAAAGGGTTGTAACGTTAGGTATAGGGATATGAAATACACGGTTTTGTTGGATAAAGGAAGTTTACTGGTGGCGAGTTAACAATCTTAGTCAATTACATGTACAATGTGGCGTTGCTAAGCCAAGACTAGACTCGACTTAAGCTAATAAATGAAAAATAACAAAAACATAAAATGAACATAGAATAAAAAGGGATGGTAGTCCGTATTTTTTTTTTTTTTTTTTTTTTTTTTTTTTTTTTTTTTGCATACACTCTTACCCTACCATCCAAAATAATACATCATAGGGGATGGAAATTCCCCTTACACTTGAATCTTTACATACTTTACAATAAACTAATCTAATGACTCGAATTTAAGAAAATCAAAACACTTGGAGCACTTTTAAGATTAACGTACATATGGGGGTAATATGTGATGTTCTTCCCCATTACTCCATAAAATAAGTACTTACCCATGAGTCCCAATCGTCCCAGAACAATATGTACAAGGATATGACTCGACTTAGCAACCATGTAATCAATTAGAAAGTTAACTTAGGGTTTAACAAATAACAATAATGCACTAAAAATGAGCGCATACACGGAAGGCTAAGGCGATTTGGTTGTACATTTAAGTGGGGTGTAACAAATTCTTCTTTTAAGTAAAATGCTTAAAGTTAGAAACGAAAAGATAGGCTCGGAGACTAAAAATGAGTACAACGCTAAGGGTGTGGGAAAAATTAGTTGACTTAACTAGCCAAGTAATATGACTTAAATGGTCAAGTAATTATAATACGGGTTTAACACAAGGGTAATCCTAATGCCTCTTATTATGTAGTAAATCCTACCACACGAATTCAGTCTCACTAGCGGTCTCGGGATGCATCACTAACGCAAGTTCTAGAATCTAAATCTACCGGTACACTCATAAGCACTAATAATGAATGCTTTTCCTATCAAATCTAAAGGCGAACCTCACATATTTGGGTGGAAAATTTTTCTGAATATACGGTTATGTGCTAGTCATACAATCTCCTATCCATGAGACGCTTGCTATGGCTAAAGTTTCACTCCTAAATGTTGTAAAAAAATTTAAATTTGGCGCTAAAATTGCACTAACAAGTATTTCTCATAGTTTTATTACACATCTACCATTAAACAAAACAAACTCAAGCGAAAGTGCATATGTAAGGTATCATCTTTTTACCCTCCCCTTACACTTAAGATGAACATTGTCCCCAATGTTCAAGTAAAGAATGTAAAAGTGAAAAAGTAAAGAGAATGAAATCAAATACTCCCCTGATTCGCTCGGTATGGATAATAGGGTGGCCAGGTTAAATCTTCCTCCAAGAAAATGAACAATCAAAGCTTCCCTTCCAGAATATAAATCATCTTCTTGTCATACATAACCTGTAAAACCTGAGAAAATAGACAAGACAACCTCGCGTAAAATCGGCGGCATCCTATATAAGTTACTAAATCCTAGAAAACAAGATAAGATATAATGCTTGTGGAATGAAGTTTGCAGATCTCTTGGAGATTATAAAACTTAATAATTCACAAAAACCATAAGACTCCGTTAGAAAAACAAAACCGGTAAAATTACCAGATTTTAACTCCTGACGCCGTCAAGAGTAACCCCTGACGCCGTCAGAATTGACCTGCAGAAATCCTTATGTTAAGTTTCCGGAAAATTTCTGGAAAAACTTGGTCCTACTTCCTGGAAAATCCTGCAAAACTTCATTATGACTCAATACAAGCATTAGACTCTAGCAAATACAAATATACATGTTCATTTAATATTGTGGAGAATCATGATCGGTTTGTTTCTTAAAAACATATTTGGGGTTTCCCCTTACACTTATCTTTTGCAAAAATACTTTTAGGTGGAGTTAAGACTACGCTAAGCAACAAAGTAAAGTATTTCCACATTTAGTTTAGAAACATGATCTACCAACAATAAAAATTAAGCATGCATATGGAAGCAAATAACAATCAAACAAATAAAATCACACAAAACATGGGTTGCCTCCCAAGAAGCGCTTTTCTTTATTTACGAGTCTTGTAGCTAGACTCAAGGTCATGGGTTACTACGTGATTCGGGTGAGTTCCTCATTGAGGACATCTTTGGGATCAAACTTAGGTTTCAACTTCCTATCGGTTTCCTTAGTATGGTATGACCTTTCAAACTTTTCTCCATCCGGATCATACAAAGTCATTCTAATATGCCATGACTCGTCACCTTCTTTAGGTGGCTTGTCCCACCTCCATTTACACTTGTCTCCCTCTCTTTTCCACGTATTCATCTCTATATTAATAGGCATTACACTGAAGAACTCAATCATCTTCCTAAAGACTAAGGGGTCCTCAAAGGGGTCTAGCTCTTCATCTCTAGCTATGAGTTGTTCTACCGAATGTGTTTTTTCCACGAAATCTTTCTCTAGATAAAATGGGCATTGAGGTCCTATGAAGTTCCTTTCTATCCAAGGTCCGTATCTAGATGGTCTCCTATTCATCTCTACCCAATGCGGTGTCGGTTCATCATCACAATCATAACTATGCTTCTTTACATCGTACACCGACCAAGTATCGCCTTCACCTACCGCTATCTTAGACTCCCTACAATCTATCATGGCACTAGCGGTTGCTAAAAATCCTCTTCCTACCAATAATGGGCATGTAGTGTCACTAACCATGTCTAGGACGTGAAAATCCGCTAATATAGTTAACTTTCCTACGTGAACAACTACATCCTTAATCATTCCAACCGGGTGGGCAATACTCCCATCCGCTAGCCCTATCAATACCTCCATTTCCTCTAACTTTCCTAGCTTAAGAGCGGTGAATAAGGATAAGGGAATCAAGTTGAGGCTTGACCCTAAATCGGCTAGTGTGTCGAAAGCTTCGGATCTTCCTATCTTACAAGGCAAAACAAATATACCCGGATCATCAAGCTTTTTAGGCAACTTGTTTTGAACGAAGGCGGTCCCATTTTTACCTAGTTTAAACTTCTCATATTTTTCTAGGAGGGCACTATAGTAAGGAGCACGCGCTAAGACATCAATGACGGGGCGTTCAAGGTGAAGTTCCTTGAATTCATCGTCAAGGTCTGGCGTAGGAAGTGTTTCAACTATACTTTTGACCGGCTCTATATTGGGTATTTTATTTGATTGGTCCTTTTGAAGAACTTGGTTTTGTTTGAAACACGTGCTCGTTGATTTAACCGAGTAATATTGTGGACACGAAGTGGGTGACGAAACTGAAGATATGGAATTAACGTTTAGTTTCGGATTCTTGATTGTGTCGCTTGGGAGTGCTCCCATTTCTCGGTTATTGAGAACTTTCAACAATGCGTCAATTCTAGTGGTCATCTCGCTTTGCTTGTGTTTGAAATCGGCTTCAAACTTAGATATGCGAGCTTCTTGAGATGCCGTAAACTTTGACATCAATCCTTCAAGATTGTTGGTACTACCATAGTTGTTAGAAGGATTGTTGTTGAAAGTACGGTTGGATGGTGGACCGGTTGGTTGGTAACGGTTAGGCGGATTGGAAGGATTGGGTTGATTTTGTTTCCACCTAAGGTTCGGGTGATTTTTCCATGAGGGGTTGTATGAATCACCGTATGTGTTTGGCTCGGGCTTGAAAGTGTACCACTTATCTCCCGCTTCGTCGGTACGCTTGGATGCGTAGTCCGCAAAAGCTGTTCCGGGGAGTTCCACACAATCACGAGTGTCATGGGGACCACTACATAATTCGCATGAAGAAGTGATTTTGTTCACTTGGCTTGAAGGCTTAGGAGCTTCGTAAGATTTCATGAGAAACTTGACTTGGTCCTCAAGTTCCATGATCCTACGGTCGGGAGTGCTAGAATTGTTTGAAGGTAAAGATATTGCCTTGACCGTTTTGTTCAAGTCACGGGGATCATTCCAACTTTCGTTGTCATAGAGAGCAAGATCTTCTATAAGTTCCCATGATTGTTCCGCACTTAGATCACGTAGCTTACCACCGGCCGATTGGTCAATGGCTCGCCTCGTGGAGATGTCGATATGGTCATAAAAGATTTGGACTTGGAGCCAAAGATCTATGCCATGATGAGGGACTTTTTGGAGTAAGTCCTTGAAACGAGTCCATGCTTCATAGAGAGATTCATTTTGACGTTGTTGGAACATCAAGATGTCATTTCTAAGCTTAGTAGTTCTCCCCGGTGGGAAAAATTGAGCAAGGAAACGAGTGGTGAGATCATCCCATGTGGTGATGGATCCCGCGGGTAAACGCTCAAGCCATTGACTAGCTTGATCCCGTAGAGAGAATTGGAATAGGCGTAATCGGGTTGTCTCTCTAGTTACAACATCTAGGTCTATGGAATCTACGATTTTGAGGAAGTCCTTAAGATGTTGGTTTGGGTCTTTGGAACGAAGTCCATGGAATGCACATCCGCTTTGCACCAACCGGATGGTGTCGGATCGCAAGGGAGTCACATTGGCTCCGGTGAGCTCAATGGTGTTTCGGTAGCCTTGGTGGCTAGGTCGGGAATACTCACCTAAGGTTCGGGGCCTAAGTGGTTCTAATGGTGGGTTTTGTTGTGGTGGGATGACGGGTTCAAAGATGTTCCCGTTGTCCATGGTGTCGGGTGGTTACGAACAAAGGCACAAAGAAATAGATAGACTAAAGAAACCTAAAAAATAAAAATAAAATCTTACTAGAAAGGAATCTAGCAAGTAGACCTAATAAAAAGAAATTCTAACCTAGACAATAACTATTCCCCGGGCTGCGGCGCCAAAAACTTGATGCGTGGGAATCGCAACAGGTTTTACCTCTCGAGGGATCTCGAGAAGCTTACAACCCCCACCAGGCAGTGTACCTGATCGTTGTAGTATAGTATAGTGACAAGTACCGGGGGATTGATCGTTCAGCTTAGGAATAGTGTCGCTAGGATTAGAAAGCCTAAATACTAGTTCTAAGGGTGAGGGATGATTAGTTTTGTGTTTTTATATTTTTAGAAAGCAATTAAAATCTCGGGGTTTGAAGGATTTGGGCGGAATTAGTTGCTAGCCAACTAACCCAATACTAAGATGCAATCAAAATAAAATACTAAAAATGAAAATAAACTAATTTATACTAAGGTTGTGAGCAGTAATTGGAGAAAATGTGTTTACTTAGATTTCACTACTCCCTAGACATCTTTTACACGTTAATTACTTGTTATAATTGCATGGATGACGGATCGTATTCCTTAATACCATTCATGGGGTGGCACACATAACTCCCCAATTCTATGAGCTCTTATCTCCTCCTACACCATGCCCAGCACAACTATAGGGATTGTAAACAGTGGCTCATGCATTAAATACAACCAATAAAGACCTAGTGCGCCTCGGTTCATGTTTCTTAAGACGTTCAAGCATGTTACCAATTGGAGATCTGCCAGTTTTCTTAAGCCTAACATATAAATCATTCATCCAAAACAAGAATAAACAAGTAATCAACACATAATTAACATCTAGGTTTCATTAGATCTAAGCAAACACAAGATAGATCTAGCCTAGCATAATGGAATTGAGACAAGAACAAGATATAGACAACCAACACATAGACATATTGATTGAATTAAAGGAACACTTATCTCAATTACAATGCAAGGTATCAAGGGTTTGGAACCCTTGAAAAACCTGTAAAAGTTGCACCAAAATCGTACTCAGGGTTTCTCCAAAACTTCTCTATTTATGTGTGAAAATTAGAAAACTATATATAGAAAAATAGGTCTGACGGCGTCAAGACAAACATTGTGACGCCGTCACCTCGCCGCCAAAACTCTTCTCGGACTGCCTAGATCTACTTCTGACGCCGTCAAGACTTATACAATTCCAGGCCGTCATGACTCTTTTACTCTTGACGCCCTTCCTACGTGACGCCGTCAAATCTGCTCTGGATCGTCATGCAAATTCATGAAATTTGCTCTTGACGCCGTCAAGGTATTGCTCTTGACGCCGTCACCTACTGTTCCAAGCAAGGAAAATTAAGACTTTGGCGTTTTCTTCACTTTTATGCTCCAAAAACGTCCGAATTGCTTCCTTTTCCAGATTTCTCTCCCAAAGTACCTAAAATCACAAAAGGAACGATTTAGGGCAATATTTGATCAAATAATTTCGAATTCGGGCTTAAATGACCCCCTAAAAACGGATCATTTTTCGCCTCATCAATGGTCTAATAGATTATTATTCACACTTCTTAAATTGAGTTTAACTTGATAGATAATTTGATACAAAACGTTTTAAGATTTTAAAAGGAAAACGTATTCACATAAAGATCAACCAAAGCTCCATTCATAAAACTAAGTTTGGAAAACTAATCCAAAAGCTCATATATATAATTGATCATATTGATTATATGTTGTTTTAATACTAAACTCTAATTGAAGGTTTTTCAAATGAACAATTGAATAAATTCGAATCAACATTTTGAAATAAACTTTTTATAAACGAAAAAGAGGGGAAAACTGTTAGGTCACCATTTATGTAAACACAAGTATGATATTGAAAGAAATAAGATGAGGATGAGAGATGGTTGATTATGTGAAATATGAAAGGTGAAAAAGCAAGAGTTTCATTAAGGAAATCAAATAACCAACAAATGAAAAGGTTACATTAGCCTAGTATTTATAGGAGGAGGAGTAGGGCAACACTCCCTTCCTCCCTCCTTTCATTCTAACATGGGCTTTAAGGCCCATGGACTTTACAAACTAAGCCTTGTAACTTAAACAATGTAGAATAAATAACTAAGCAACCTATTACAAAATGTAATGACCGAGACTTGACTAAAATACATACATATGATCCCAACAATCTCCCCCTAAGGGTCGGTCATCACGGTTGCTTGACGTCTTCATCTTTGTCGTTGACTTGTGACATGTAAAACTCTAGACGTCTTCAAAATGGTTGAATGATAATGAATATACTTTGCTCTGTGTCTTTGTTCTTTGGTGATGATGTAGTGATGAAGTTGTCTGCCGTTCATCACTCCTGCGTCTGTGGTGGTAGTCCGCCATTCCAACATACTCATACATCTTTGGACTTATACTTTCACGTACAAGAAGTTCCTTTGCATACACTAAGATCTTTAGTCTTTATACTTTGTAGATTCTTCTTATTGATGTAGAATCTTTCTTTGAACTTTGTGTTGTTAAGATCTTTGGGGGAGCTATCATTTGCTTCAAGATGTATGTCTGAGCATGTTGGAATCTACCATCATGGAAGTGAGGTACCTGCGAGTAAACAGTTAGCAATAAAACAACCGGTACTTACAGATAAGGAATTAGAGCTCATCAACAGCATATTGTGAAGACTCCTTCTAATCCTTATCCAGGCCGTTCCCATATCAGATACTCCCGAAGGAGCTTATGAGACTTACTAAGTAGCTCAATGACTGGGTGAGTCGCTGGGGATCACTCCACGACTGTAGATCGCTATGGAACCACCGCAAACACTAAGCGTAACCCTTGTGGGGTTACCGAAGTGACCTGCTGTCAGGGCTGTTTGATGTTGACCCTGGCAGGATTTCCGTTCAATCATTGAGAAATACATAAGTAATCCTCTCATAAACGTTCTCGGCAGATTGCTAAGATCTGCGAAGGACTCGATAGTTTACAGCTGGTGTCCATTGATGTAGAACACCAGTTGTGGAAATACTAAGTGTTCCTAAGAGATCTTTGATGTATCTCGAGGCTCTAGACTCTATAAGTGCACACCTAGGTTTCCTATGCGGAGACTAGGGAGGGGTCTCCTGCTTCAATATCAACCGTCTCTAAGAGATAGGTCGATAGATTACACTGGTTCCCCGTGAGAATGAAACAAGCCCTTTTAAGAGAACTTGAGTGGTTAAGAAGGTTTAGTGCATTGCGTCACTGGGTCCATGACGACTTAATCTTCAATACCGGTGTTGTCTTTTGCAACAACCAGTAGCATACGTATTGAACCCTGTGTCTGCCCTAAGGTTGAATCATATGGAGGGCTATTTTTTTTCACCCTTTTCTTTGCATTTCTTTTTAATTCTTCAACTCCTTCTTTCCCTTTCATTCTTTTCTCCTTTTTTCGTATCATACCTAAGGACTTCTAATTCTAACTATGGGAGATGTCCTTGGGTAGATCCCTCTGGCTCTGGCGGATCATAGGACGGATATTCCTATCTTAATCACCTTATAACTCCGACAGTAGCCAAGAAACCTTTGATTGAAAATCTCTCAAAGTGTTTGTGATAATCAAACTTTTGGTTAACACTTTGAGAGTTTTGTGTACACTTTTGAAGGGCTCCCCCTGCACATATGCTCATAAGTATTTAATAAATTTGCACATGCGGGAGGAGCAAGCATTTTGAATTGATCCACTTTCAGTGAACAAGACCGATTCGAGACATGCTTACATCACTAGTTAAACTAGCTTGAAGTTATTACCCGGCCTGGTCAAGTCCACAGAAAGTTTCTCGAGATGGTACATTTCTACTAAGACTAATCCTTTTCGAGACACGCTTACGTGGTTAGTTAAAGATATACATTGTCAGCTTTTAGGTGACAACTAGCTCTAGTAACTAACTTGATGTTATTACCCGTCGAGGATAAGTCCTTTCGATTTTACTAACTTTTATTGTCTCATCAATTCCTGGGTGAATTTGAGTCTAGCTCGTACAAGATACAACTTTCAGCTTTTTCTTCATATATTTTAATCACTTTTTTTCATTTTTATTGTCTCGTCAATGCCTGGGTGAATTTGAGTCTAGCTCGTACAAGATACAACTTTCAGCTTTTTCTTCATATATTTTAATCACTTTTTTTCATTTTCTCCCCCTCAAAAATAGCATATGAGATGTTGTTTTTGTTAAACTTTTGATTAAAATATGCTTTTTGAGTCTTATGGGGAGATTCACCAAGAACTTTTGATTTTGAACAAAGTATTTTGTTTTGACAAGTGCTCCCCCTCAACAAGTGATTAGGTTTTATTGAGGTGAAATACTTGTCCTTTTGAGCAGAATTATGAAAAACATAACACATTTGATTAATTCTACTCAAAAGTAAGAAGCCTTCGCTCCTTATATTAGGATTGAGGCACTGATGCGTACCTCAGGGTCCTTTCTTTACAAGATCGGGTTGTGCACTGTAATGCGTGCACAAGCCATTATGAAGTATATAATTGACAAATCAAATCAAACTCTTACAACTTTCTACCAATCAGGTCTCTGAAATGTCAACACCGGGAACTTTTGTCTGCCTCCAACATAGCTTTCCAATCTCCTGAACTGATCCCTGCGCTTCAGCCTATTCTCAATCCTTGTAATGAATCGGCGTGCATCCCTGGTCTCATCGGTGTTCCATCTTTTGGATTTCCCCAGTGCTATGTCATTGATTCTGCTTTTGATTCCATCTCTGACGAACTTCAAGGTTTCATCACAGAACTTATGTAATTCTTTGTAGCCCATGAAGCAGTTTCGACCGTTGACACTGCGGTAAGTGAACCCAAATGCCGGATGCTTGATCAAGGTGTATTGAGGTAGATGTTGAAGGTCGGGGATGTCGAACATGTGAGGCTTGGTGAGATTCAGCTTCTTCTGATAACTTTCCACTCCCAATTGAAGATCTTCAACTCTTTCTCTAATGACAATCTGCCTGATGAAGATTAGAAGAGCTTGGATAAAGGCAAGCTGCATCTCTTTAGGCAAGCCACAGAGTTTTCCTTGAACTTTGAGCAGGTACATGTCTTCGATGTCATTGAGAAGTAGTCGTGGAAAGTCTGACTCGGAAATATCGTCCTCCTTTTCATCAAGTCTTTTGAGTGTGATTTTGCTGAGGAAGGGGTACCCAAAGTGAGTGACAGTCGAGATGAATTGAATGGAGACTATCTTCAGATCACTTGCTACATCGCCCATCGTCTGATTAAGTCTGCTGCTTCGATAGTACTGTGCCCGGTTGTCTGGCCAATGATGTATACCGTAAAGTGCGTTTCGGTCATATTCAACAACTTTATCAACGAATAATGCTGAAGCTTCTTCTTCGATGGCATTGTTGAGATATCGAGCTGCAGGGAGAAAGGCGAGTGAGGTAACATACTTCTTCTCAATCTTGCTGCCAAGTTTCAGAAATTCCAAGTCTGTGTTGAAGAAGAACTTGTATGGGATCTTCGGTTCCTTAGGCTTCCCAATCATCGGTAGTGGTTTGGACCAGTCAGTGATGTAGGGTGCGGTTTTCCTTGTGACCGGATTGACATAAGATTCAGGATTGATCCAGTCAATATTGCTTGACATAGCTCGAGCAATATTTTCCAGATGATACTCAAGTTCGATTGAGTTAGCAGACCGGTCTTTCAGAAGATTGAAAGCATCATTCTTGATTCTTCGCAGCTCTTTCTTATTCATCTTTTTCATCTTAAACTTTTGCTGAATTAATTGAGCGTATTCCACCGTTCGACCATCTTGAGGTTCTTGATTATCTTCAAGTGGTGGTTGCGAATTGATCATCTTCTCAAACCAAGAGTATTCGGCACTATCATCTTGGTCTAGCCATTTAAGGACGGTTTTTGGTTTCTTTGGTTCTGTGCCTTTTGGTGAGGTATCCGGTTTGGGTTGATGATACTTTCCTTTCCTTTCTTTCTTTTTCTTCTTGGAGGACAGTTCTTGAACTTCATCTGGTTGAGGAATCTCGTCACCACCGGTGTATTCAAAGTGGTCGTGTGCCTTGGGAGCAGAACCTGATGCCTTCGGTTGTTGTGTGGAAGTTGTTGTTGTTGAAGGGATAACCGGTGTTTTAGATTGAGATGAGGGTCCTTCGGCTTGTTTCTGTTTCTTTGCCTGAGAATTCGGATCCCTGTCTTCATCATCTCTTTGACGCTTCAGTTTATCGGCCTCTGTGCTGCAAGTCGCTTTGTTCATTTTGTCTTTCAATGCTTCCAGGATTTTGGCTTCTTCCGGAGTCAAGGTGAACTTGCTTGCCAGCTTGTCCAAGAGTTGAGCTTCCAATTCATCCATAGATAGCCCTGGTAGTGGAACAGGAGACTTGTCAGCTCGAAGAGTGAATGTGGTTGATCGGATGACTTTCTTGACAGCTTGCTCTGCGAACTTGGTGAGTTCATCTCTCATGGGTGCTAGCAGATCTTTCAACTCAGCAACTAAGTGTTGTGCCATGTACTCTTGTGCTTGAGCTGCCAATGTGGCTTCCAAGTTCTCTTGTACGTCTTTAGCTAAGAAAGTATCAACTTTATCTTGCAGCTCTTGGACGTTCGAATTCAGCTTTGTCAATTCAGTAACTTGGGTTACTAATGTTGCCACCTGATCTTCCAGTCTGTTTCTCTTCTTTTCATGTACTCTTCTGAATGCTGACTTTAGCAACTTTGATGTAGCAGAGGCTTTAGTGCTTGGTTTCTTGATTGATTTGTCGTGAGTTGATTCAGATGCAGGAGGTGATGACTGTGAGGATTCAATGTTGGTGGTAAGGTCTTTGTCATCTCCTTTCTGTGGTTCGGGTTGATCAACTTTCTTTGCTTTGGCTGCTTCCTCTTCCAACCTTTGTTCTTCAGCCAGTCTTTCAGCTTCGGCCTTAAGCCTTAGTTCTTCAACAAGCTTGGCATCTTCTTCTCTTTTCAACTTTTCTTCAGCCAGCTTGGCTGCCTCTTCAGCCTTCCTACTTTCTTCCATTCGGATAGTTTCCTCCAGTTTGGCTTGTGCAAGCTGCTCAAGCCTAGCTTCTTCAGCTTCCTGTTTTCTCTTTAATTCCTCTTCCTGAGCCCTTTCCCTAAGCTCCATTTCTTCTACAGTCATCAACCGTGGAGCATCAGTATCCATGGGATCTTCCTCTTCTTCTTCTCCCGTTGCTGAAGCATTAGTCATTTCAATGTCTGTGGGAGATACTGAAGGATTGTCGTAGGCAACTAAGTCAGTGTTGATCCCTGTGGCAGACTCAGGAATACTGCTTGATCCGCTAGCTTCGGTAGTTTGAGAGAATACTGGAGGTGGAGGAGGTAGATCAGCATTGAATGCATCAATTCGGCTGTGGAGGAGACCCAGGTTGAGAGCCCTTTCATTTTCTTCTTCAACTGAAAGGCCTACAGACTCTTGTTCAACAGTTACTGGTTCCTTCATCTTCTCTCTCCTAATCCTTTCTTCTTCCAGGATTGTCTGTGCTTCAGTGAACGGTCTTTGATTAAGATATGCTGGGTATACAGCATTATCAGCAAACTTATCAATGTTAATCTCCCAATCTTCGAACGTCAAATCCTTATCGTCAATTTCATCAAGATTCAAATCCTTATCAACGTTAGCATAAGCTTGTCTATACACTGGACCTTCATCGGATTCGGTTTGTTCAAAGTCAGCCTGTTTTGGAGAAGATTGTGGTGAGGGAAACCACCCAGGTTCAGGAATGGATGCAGGCTGCTTGGCAGGAGTCCTTCTTTTGAGAGTACCCTTCTTCTTCTTTGACTTGGTAGAACTGCCGGAGCTCCCAGTCTTGGTACCTGTCTTACCCTTAAATGGTTGAAGTTCATCCAAGAAACCAACTTTTTCAGCTTCAAGAGCTTGAAGGTAATACTTGTAATTCGTGCAAGCCTTCACTTTGGCATTCAAGAGACAGTCAGGAAATTTCTGTCCTTGCTTGCGTGTGCTGGTGTCAAGTCTCTTGATGACTCTGAGAGTATCTTCATTTCTGAACGTGTTCTTATCTTTGTCATCAAGTCTCTGTAGGATATCATCGTATTCACGAAGGAAGCTCTCGATGAGTAGTTTCGTGAAACGAACGAATGGAATGTTGGTTGTCTTGTGTTGAATGTGCCACACAAGGTCTTCCCAGATAATGCTGGCATAATCAACTTTCTTCACATTAGCCACTGCCCAGAAGAGTTTGAGGTGTTGGAGCTTTGGGTGTTCGTGGCCAGTGTCTCTGCCAGACAAGGACTTGGCAATCAGAATGTATAAGGTTCTCCATGGTTGTGGAAGATACCTAATATTGACCCTAGAATGTCTTGTCATAACTTCTTCTGATTCGTCATAACCAATATCCCGTAACCACTTTATCAGCTCTTCTTCGGTAGGTACTTGAACATATTCTTCATCTGGGCCGAGTTCTGGTAACCCAAGAACATTCCTAAGCAAGTCAATGTCCACAGTGACTTGACGGTTATGAAGCATACAGGTGAAAGAAGCCTCCCCAAGATCTAGCTGGAGTGTATGCCAAAACTGGTGGATGTAGAAGCAGGAGACTGAGGCAGACTTGGTGAACAACAGCTTATTTGGGTGATATAGAAGAGCATCTACTGCAATGATACAAGAGGACTCGTTGCAAGTGATTTTGTTGAAGTTGATTTGGAGGTTGTTCTTTCCAATCTTCCTGGTGTAATCTTCTGGGAATGTCTCTTCCCATGAGAGCTTAGGTTCGGGTTCTGGTCCGTATGGAACGTCATTGTGTTTAGCCATCTGAATTGATCATAAACAAAACAAACATGGCAATGGTTGACGGTGTTAGCTTAGACATAAGATTACATGATTTGCATATTGAATCATTGATCAGTGGGTGTTTGTGTGTGTGAAAACGTTTGATATATGACAAACTTGTGTTTTATCACATGGTAGAAACTTCTAACAATTATGTTACAACACAATTTTATCATTACAAGAAGTTACACTTTGTAAATTTTACAACACTTAGAAAAATTCTTGATTTGGACAAGTTTACGCGTAACATGAAGAATCTACGCGTAACATGACATAAGCGTAAGACCTGAATTTAGGCGTAAGTGCAAAGTCTACGCGTAAACTTATAAGTTACGCGTAAGGTGAATCTTAAGCGTAGGATCAATCTTACGCGTAAGATAAATCTTAGGCGTAGGAATTGAACTTATGCAAAGGATTACCCTTAAGCGTAAGGTATAACTTAAGCGTAGGTTATGACTTATGCGTAAGTTCAAGACTTGCGCGTAAGGTCAAACTTATGCGTAAGAATTCTTATTTAAGCGTAAACTTTGTCTTATCCAAGACAAAGTTTGTCCACGTGTCGAATCTTACGCGTAAGATTCAATCATACGCGTAGGATGAATGATTTGCGCGTAAACAAGCAATTTTCCAGAAAGATCACCTTGCATAATTATTTGTTTGATTCCTGAAAGTGTACAAAACATTACCACTGATCAATATTCATACCATTACGCTTAATATCCACTTTTTAAGCGTAAACAAGCCTAAACATCAGTTACGCGTAGAAACGCATGAACACACAATTACGAACACACTCAAACATGAATCTGGGTAAGATTAGGCATAGGGCAAGTGTATCGAACAACCTAAGGATCATATGGTCCAATTTATAACACAAATCATCCACAGAATCACAAGATTAAAACTGCTAGTGCGTTTCACCCCTAAAACTTTGATTCATGAAAATGAGATGTAATTGTTGCAATTAAACCACATGTATGAGTTCCTAGGCATGTATTAATACAATCCCCATCACCAATTTCAAACCTAAAGCACCAAATCAAGAACCCCTAATTCCATCATATGAACCCTAAAATCCAATCGAATGATATAGTGTTTCTGGGTACGATTAGAGTTAAGAAACATGTTTATATACATCCTAATATCATTTCCCATTAATCAAATCAATCATAACATTACAAATTTCTGGGTTTAATTTCTACGCACAACCCTAAGATGAAATTCATAGATTATGACAAACCTAACCGTTGGATTGTAATAAAATTAAAAACCATTGTTAGAAATCATGATCAAAACATGTTTACACTTACAGATTCAAAGATTGATGCACGGATTTATCAAGTGATTGTGGATCGTTAGATTGAGTAGGTGAAAGAGTAATAACTTTTTGCAGGTGAAGTAAATGCGTGGTCAAGGAGGGTTTTGACCAAGGGTAAAACAAGTTTCAGGTAATGACACAATTGGTCCCTTAACCTCAAGTTTCATGCAAACCTAATGCCCAAACACTTAATCACATATAACTTTCGTTAATTAACACCAAGACATGATAAGAACAACTTGTGGTACTCCCCCTCGACCTTAGACCGTAGTAAAATACTGAAAAATTAATTATTTTGGTCAAGGAGAGTAACCCGAAACACTTTTTGAATCAACACTATTGAGAAAACGTATGTATTTTTGGTAAAATGCAAGTATAAAAGTTAATATATTTTTGAGAAATTTGAAAATACTTTTCCTCCCCCTCAACACTTGTTTTAAATAATTGAAGACATTTTATAAAAATAGTGTTGAACGAGATGGTTTATACTTGCATTTTTTTTAAAGGAATATTTACAGAGATAGTTTTGATGTTTGACGATCAATTATATTTTAAAAACTTTTCCAGATCTTCTGGAGTCAAACATCGCATACCAATTTGGTGAACTAGACTAGCAAACCTTGATGGTGCTAAGGATTTGGTAAGTAAGTCCGCCAATTGGTACTCAGTCCCAACAAAATAAAGTTCAACGGTACCCTTTTCCACATGCTCTTTGATGAAGTGATATCGGAGATCGATGTGTTTTGATTTGCAATGATGTACTGTGTTGCAGGAGATAGCAATTGCACTTTTGGAATCACAGTAGATGGGAATCTTGTTGAATAGGTAGCCATAATCCTTAAGTTGTGATCTCATCCAAATGACTTGAGCACAACAAGCGGACATTGCTACATATTCAGATTCTGTTGACGACAGTGATGTGCAGTCCTGCTTCTTTGATTGCCATGACACAAGTTTATCTCCGAGAAATTGTAATCCACCAGATGTACTTTTGCGTGTGTCTAAACATCCTGCATGGTCAGCATCTGAAAAAGCAATTAGTTCAAAACCAGAATCCTTCGGATACCAGATTCCCAAGTTAATGGTTCCCTTTAGGTATCGAAGGATTCTCTTGACCTCAGTGAGGTGTTTTTCAGTTGGTTTGGACTGATAGCGAGAGCACATGTAGACAGCAAATACTATATCAGGTCTACTAGCTGTGAGATACATGAGTGACCCAATCATACTTCGGTATTTGGTAGGGTCAACAGGAGTCTCATGTAAATCAGCATCTAGTTTTGTGTATAGCCCATTGGTGTATTATAAGTATCACTGGTCATCATTCCATGTTTCTTTAAAATTTCAAGAGCATATTTGGACTGATTTATAAAAATTCCACGGGGTGATTGATGAACTTGTAGTCCTAGAAAGAACGAAAGTTCACCCATCATGGACATTTCAAAATTATCTTTCATTAATTTTGCAAAATCATTAGAGTAACTTCTTTTTGTTGAGGCAGAAATAATGTCATCGACATATATTTGAACAACAAGTAAGTCCTCCCCGTAGGTTTTTGTAAATAGTGTTGGATCCACCGATCCTTTAGAGAATTTATTGGCCAGTAAGAAAGTGGACAGTTTGTCATACCACGCTCGAGGGGCTTGCTTTAGTCCGTAGAGTGCCTTTTTGAGTCGGTAAACGTGATTAGGACACTCAGGATCAACGAAGCCGTCTGGTTGGCTCACGTACACTTCTTCACGGAGTTCTCCATTAAGAAATGCGGTTTTCACATCCATTTGGTAAACAACCATGTTCCTGTGTGCAACATAGGCCAAAAAGATCCGAACAGCTTCATGTCTAGCCACTGGAGCAAAGGATTCAGCAAAATCAAGTCCTTCCAGTTGAGAGTATCCTTTCGCTACCAGGCGTGATTTGTTACGTATGACAGTTCCTTCAGCATCAAGCTTATTCTTCCAAATCCATTTTAATCCGATGACAAAGATTCCGTCAGGTCTTTCAACTAATTCCCAGACTTCTAATCTTATGAATTGCTGAAATTCCTCTTGCATAGATTCAATCCAGTTGTCATAAGTCATTGCTTCTTTAATGTTCTTAGGTTCTTCGTGACAAACTGTGAGTGCATAGATTCAAGTTTCTCCATCCGTGTGAAGTCGTTGTCTTGTCATAACAGGTGCATCTGGATGGCCAATAATATGAACTAGTGGATGGTCTCGAGTCCATTTGTGTGTGGAAGGATGTAGTTGATAGGTATCTCGCATGTTAGGAGGATCCAAATTGCGTGTTGACGACTCAGCTATATCAGGAAAGGTAGGAGCCGGTGCAAACGGGTTAAAGAACGCATCAGGATCATGCTCTGCGGGTTGTGGAACTGATTGTGGTGTGGGATCTTCAGCTGAATGGTGGGAGTTAGAAACAGTTTGTTCTACTGTAGATGGTGATGCAATTGCAGGACCGTTTCTCTCAACACTTGTAGTAGTTTGTTGAGGTGAGTCTGGTACTGGAATGTTTTCAGGTTGAGCAGCGGAATTAGGTGAGACCTCAGTAGAACGGTATACAATTGTATCATCAAATAGTGGAGCAAACAAGGTTTCCAATTCTTTGCGGTTGAGTGGCAATGGTTCAGCCGAAGATTCCGGAGAGTTAAGACGGTTGAATTCGGGTCCTAAGCTGTGTTGCTCAGAAGCCATTTGTGTGAGTTCATCAAAATTAACGTGAATGGTTTCTTGAATTTCTCTTGTTCGACGATTCCAGATTCGAAAACCTTTAGAATTTTCACAGTATCCAACGAACACTCCTATGTCAGCCTTTGCTTTAAGTTTACCTAAATCATCACGATCATTTTTCGGATAACAAAGTGCTCCAAATACATGAAAGTAATCGATATTCGGTTTTCTTTTGTGAACAATTTGATAAGGTGTTTTGCGATGGCGTCTTGTTATCATGGAACGGTTTTGGGTATAACATGCGGTTGAAACAGCTTCCGCCCATAAGTAATCTGGTAATTGAGCATTAATCAACATAGTTCTAGCAGCTTCCACTAACGTCCTGTTGCGTCTTTCAACAACTCCATTCTGTTCTAGGCTTCTAGGAATAGATGTTTGATGTTCAATTCCCACTTTCTCAAAATATGACCGAAGTGTCTGATTCTTAAATTCAGTTCCATTGTCAGTTCTGACTATTCGTACCGTATTGCGTAGCTGAACTTGAATTTTAGTGAGAAAGGTGATGATCATTGAAGGAGCCTGATCTTTACTTCGTAAGAAATAAACCCAAGTCCATCTGGAGAAGTCATCCACAATTACTAGTATGTAGCATTTACCGTTGATACTTTGAACACGCATCGGTCCACACAAATCCATATGAAGCAGTTGTAAAACATGATTCGTACTTTGCTCAGGTTTTGAAGGAAAATGAGCTCGAGTACTTTTTCCTTGTTCACAGGCTGGGCATAAGTGATCTTTAGTAAAGCGGAATCTTGGAAATCCATCAACAAGTTTGTGACGAGCAAGATCAGTCATTGTTTTGAAATTCAAGTGCGAAAGACGTTTGTGCCATAACCAAGATTTAGTCGATTCTGCTTTGGAGAGAAGACATATCGGAGATGTAGCAATCATATCTGACATTGATATTGTATAAAGATTAGAACCACATGAGCCATACATTAGATCGTTTCCTTGTAAGTCACGAACGAAACAGGTTTTCTCACGAAATGCAACTTCTAGATCTCCATCACAAAATTGACCGACTGAGAAAAGGTTGTGTCCAAGGCCTTCCACATAATAAACACGACTGATTTCAATGTTCCCACTGATATAGTCACCATATCCCATGATTAAAGCGTAATGATCATTCCCGAATCTGACAGTACCAATGAACTTTGATACAAAGTTGTGTAACAGTTTGATATTGCCTGTCATATGTCGGGTGCGTCCGCTATCAACAATCCAGAGAACAATCTGTACTACCTGCATCACAAGAAGAAGACACAGATGGAACAGAAGTAAGGGTGGAACCCAAAGAATGTGTGGGTTCCTGTTGGTTAGAAACACATGTATTCAACAATTTGGGAATCCATTTAAAGTCTGGTTTGTGTTGTAACCAC
This sequence comes from Artemisia argyi, assembly GCA_030686995.1. NCBI lineage: Eukaryota > Viridiplantae > Streptophyta > Magnoliopsida > Asterales > Asteraceae > Artemisia > Artemisia argyi. The sequence goes on from CM060689.1 coordinate 114,153,972, forward strand.
CGTTGCCAGTTCCAACTAGTTCTTGCTTTCTTAATGTTAAATGCACTAGTAGGTGGCGGATTCCTAGAGTTGTTCTCGGCACCTATGGGGGTAACTTCAACTTCTTTAGAAACCGTAGACGGCGGCTTTCCTAAGTTAGACTTAGAGGCAGTAGTGGGCCTAGAAGGAATGCGTGTCCTACGTTTCTTATGACGATTAAGAAGAGAATTAGCTATACATTTTGTATGATCAGCAGATGATACGCTTTTACGACAAAACACACAAGATGCATTAATATTCAAAACATTCAAAGGTTCATCATTCGTTACATTTAGATTTTGATTACAATTTGCCAGATTAGAATTTAAATCTGATGCAACATGAGTTTTATTCAAGTTCCTAAGTTGGTCTTCTACTCCTTGAGCTTCTAGTGATCCTCTTTTACGTTGCCAGAGCCTATTCTTCTTTTTACTTTTTCGCTTGGGTCTGCTAACGCTATTAGTGGAGACTAGTCCTGTAGAAGTGGAGTTACCAACATTAGTATTTTGAACAACATTTCCTTTAGAAGATTTGTCTAATTGATACATTCCTGGTGCTATCACCGTGGTGTCAACCATCTTTCCTTTTTGAAGTAGCTTAATTTTCTCTTTCAAATCGATGATGATGTGATTTTTATCTTGAATTTGAGACTCAAGTTTCATCGCGGTTTTGTTGCCATTCGACATTTTCAATTTTTAAATCCGCAATTTCTTTCTCATATTTGAGACAGAGACTTTTTAAAGACTCATTGTTTTTGCAAAGCTGACACGAGTTTGAAACATTTTGATTTTGAAGTTTCAATTCCTTTTTAAGACTTTGAGCTTGACACCATTCAAGCCTTTGTTTGAGTTGACAAATTTCTTTTGAAAATTGTTTTGTCACATCATCATTCTTAATTCTCAGCTTTTCATTCTCATGTTTCAGTGTCTCAATTTCCACATTTAACAAGTTAACACAAAGATCATCCATAAGCATAGAAGTACCAGATTTATAGAGATCATTCATGATAACAGACAAAATATCAGCATTGAGAACTTGTTCCAAGAGTCGATCAGCATCATTTTTTAAAACTCTATTTCTTTGCTTTTGAACCAAAATGTCATTTTCAGTTGCGTTGAAAACGTTTATCATATTTTTGACCTCTTTTTGAAGTTCCTGATCCCAACGTGTAGCACAGAGACGGAGGTGTTTGACAATTGGCTTCATTTGTTTTTTAAAAATATCCCTCTTTTCTCGCTCGTAAGCGGATTGAAAAGTTTCAATTTTTATTTCTGAATTACGTTCAATTGTTTCCTCCAAAATTTCAATGTCTTCCATAAAAGTTTTGACATAATTTAAGACACGACAAGTTTTTGGTAATGGTGTAAGTTCACCGGATGATGGTAAAGGACCATTTATTTGTGCTACAGTTTGGACAGGGGCCGCATTAGAGGATGAAACATATGACTCTTCGATAAACCATGATTTCTCAGGTATCTCTTTTTGAGGAACAAAAGATTTAGAAAAAGGTGGAGCTTTTGAATAGTCATATGGTGTCCAATATTGAACATAACTCATTTTTGATCGACTCTCATCTTCAAGTTCTACTTCTTCCTCAGTATCAAAAACAACAGCACGCACAATCGTATTATCAAGCAAATGGTCCATACTGTAAATTTTAGGAATTTCTTTGAAAGCTGTGTGAAGAAACATTGAATTGTAATCACCAAGTGCAAAACCTTTATCGGGTCTCGGTTTTAAAGTAAATTTCTGAATTGTTGTGACTGAGTTCCCGTGTTTGTAAACAATATTATGAAATTCTTTGAGTTGTTTTTCAAGATCAACAATATCACCAAGTAAATCATCTATATACTTCCTTTTTCGTATTTTGTGTTCACAAAATTCCTTTTTGCAATTTGACAATTCTGTTTCTGTTTTTGAAAGGTCTCTTTGAAGACGTTCAACTTGCATTTTCAGTTCACATTTTTCACTTTCAAGTTTAGAAATCAACTTTCCGTTTGTCTGAATTAGATCTTGCATCTTGTGCTGAAGATCTTGCTCTTTGTTGTAAGATTCTTGAAAAGCTTTTTCAAAACTTTTTGTATGTTTAATCTTTTCTTGCTGACTTGAAAGTTGTATTTTATAACACTCAATATCTCTTGCAAGTGCCGCATTTCTTTCTTTTAAAACTTTGTTTTTCTCGTTGCATTTTGCAATTAGCAATTGTTGATCATTCAGTTGTTTAGATAACATTATGAGGTCAGGGTCTGGATCAAATGATGGTTCATGTTGTTCGAAATGATCATGTTTATCATTCTCAATAGGATCATCAAATGAAACAACTGTGTCATCATCAAATATGACAACTGTGCTTATTTGTTCATCTGTTTGAGAAGATGAAGATGATTTAGATGGAACAACTTGCGCCATATCTGATTCAGAAGCAGAAGGTGAAGCTATTTCATGTATTAGGCATGCTTTTTGGTCATGTACCTGAGACAAGCCGTCAGTGTAATACACTGGACCTGAATCATTAAACTGAAGTTCCTGCATGTTGGCCATAAGCATCACAGCTGCATTAGCTTCCAGATCTTGCATGTCATCATCATTGTTCACATTTGCCATGAAGTTGTTGTCTTGTTCAGGGAAATGTCCATCTTTTTCATCTTGAAGAGCCATGAGTAATGCCTGCTTGTGAAACTTACTACCCCGAGTTCTCGGTTTGGGACATGCTGTCGCTATATGACCTTGTTCATTACAGTTGTAGCTCCACACTGCATTCCCTGAGTTGGAGTTCCTTGTTGCAACGGGTTCAGACCTTTGCTGAGAAGACCCTGAGTTGTTCCTGAACCCTCCATTGTTACTAAACCTCTGATCATTCCCAAAATTTCCTGAAGAGCTTCCTGAACCAGATCGACCATAGCTACGATTCTGAATTTCCACTCTTCCATCATTGAAAACAGCTTGATTCCTTGTGTTAAAAGATGAACGTTGACGGTTGTTTGTTTTATTGGAGAATTTGCTAAAAGCACGAGCAATAAGAGCAAGTCCCTGATTCAACGTGTTAAACTCATCATCGTCATCGTCATTGGAATTTGAGTAATACACTGCATCATTGTTGTTTAATGGAACAAGTTGAGTAGAAGCATTCTGTGGAGATGAATCATAAGGGACCATTTGGTTCGAGGTGGAAGATTGTGGATAACTGAAGTAGTTCTGCTCTTGAACATATGCATGATTTGACATCGGTGGTGGAGCATAGGGAGATTGAGCTACGAGAGCCAAAGAATTTGGTGTTGGTGTTGGTGTTGGTGTTGGTGTGTATCCTCCTCGTAGAGCTCGATCTTTTTCCACTTCAGGTTCATGGTGTTTCAGAAAATCATACAACAAACCATATGGAGCATCATGAAGATTTTTGGTTTGACGTACAAATGTCACATATTTATGCCAATCTGGACCAAGACTACCGACGAATTTGGAGTTAACTGCTATCCTTGGTACTGTGATTTTGTGACGTTCCAGATCATTGACCACATTTGTGAAACGATGATAGTAGGATTCAAGTGACTCTCCTGGTTCAATTGTGATGTCTGTGTATTCCATGTAAAGTTTGGATTCCATATCATCTTTGTTCAATTGAGTGCCTTCCATGAGGAGATGAACATGTTCCCATATAGCTTTGGCTGTTTTCTGAGCATCGACACTTCGATAAATTGGATTAGGTATTCCTTGAAGTATATAAGCCATTGCATACTCATCAGCTTCACGATGTAGTTTCTGTTCTTCAGTGAGTGCAGTTTCTAGAAGAGGTCTATCACCAGGAGGACGTGGAGGATCAGCAGTTGGATCACCAGCTTCAAATCTTGTTGGCCACTCAAATGGTCCTTCAAGTATCTCTTGCTTCAAGAATTTCCCATGAGGTTTCTTTAATTCAAGAAATCGTAAGAATCGACTTGACCATTGAACATAGTTCCCAGGTGTTAGCATTGGAGGTGTTTCAAGTGATCCTGCCTCATGTCGGGATTGTTGAGTCGTAATAACTTCACACATTCTATCAAACCAGTGAGGTTGTTTGGAGGAGAACTGAGTGTTCTGTTGTGACATCTGATATGATTGTTGTTGAGGAATGATTTGATGTTGTTGCATCATTAGATAATGATGTAGTGGATTATACGGTTGTTTTTGAACTTGTGATTGTGAAGGTTGTTGATACGGTTGTTGCTGATGGTATTGTTGTTGTTGATACTGCTGATGTTGCTGTTGATGAGGAAAGTAGTAATTAGGTGGTTGAGACATCTTTAAACACTTGTGTAGAAATGGATCTTTGTAGAAGATTGAAATTCACGTTCCTTTGATTAAGTCCAAAATCCCTGGGGTAAGTTCAATTCTTACGCGTAACTATAATCTTACGCGTAAACTTTTAGGTTATGCGTAAAGAGTAGTTTTAGGCGTAAACAAAAGAGTTTAGGCGTAAGTTTCCTCTTTACGCGTAAGCTTAGGCTTATGCGTAAGTTTAGACTTATGCGTAAGGTTTAAACAACCAAACAAATCTTCCAAACTTATCCAAGCTTGAAAGATATCCAAAGTCGAAGTATTCCACTAACTTATCCAAGCTAGGGAAGTACTGAGTCACCGTAACACAAGGAGAAGACCTTTGATGAAAGTTATGCGTAGAATCTGTACCTTACGCGTAAGATTGACTTATGCGTAAAGTTTATGCGTAGAATCTGTCTTCTGCGTAGGACTCACAACTTACACGTAGAATCTTGAGCATAGGAATCACAACTTACGCGTAGGAATAGACTTACTCGTAGGTTTTATGTGTAGGAAACCAAAGTTACTCGTAAGAAAAGGGTTTGACCTTAGTTACGCGTAAGAAGAGGGTTTTAGGCCAAAAGTTACTCGTAACAAGGACAAAAAGTACTGTTCATAGCTTTTGAGTCGTACTATTCACTTTAGTTACGCGTAAACTGGTCATAAACTTGAAAAATCTCAAATTTTTGAAGAAAAATGCTTAGAAATAAGGTACTTTTGATCAAATAACTTCACCAATACTTAGAAAACACTAACTATAGAAGATTTTGCTACCAAAAACTAGTTTTCCAATATCAAAGAAGCTATAAAACCTTAAAAAATCACAACTTTATGCAAAAACTAAGCTTCAAATCACTATATCAACCTTGAAACTTATCCAAGCTTCAAGATTTGAGTGAAAGAAACCAAGAAAAATGCAAAAAGATGAGGAATAAGCACCATATACCCACGTTAAGACCAAGAAACACACTTCAATATCTATTTGGCGAATGATACCACTTGTTAGGTCACCATTTATGTAAACACAAGTATGATATTGAAAGAAATACGATGAGAATGAGAGATGGTTGATTATGTGAAATATGAAAGGTGAAAGAGCAAGAGTTTCATTAAGGAAATCAAATAACCAACAAATGAAAAGGTTACATTAGCCTAGTATTTATAGGAGGAGGAGTAGGGCAACACTCCCTTCCTCCCTCCTTTCATTCTAACGTGGGCTTTAAGGCCCATGGACTTTACAAACTAAGCCTTGTAACTTAAACAATGTAGAATAAATAACTAAGCAACCTATTACAAAATGTAATGACCGAGACTTGACTAAAATACATAAGTATGATCCCAACAAAAACTATTCAACCCCCCCTTCTAGTTTCCACAGTATTATAGTCACAATAATAGAAAACGACTCGAAAAGATACGTTTTTATAAATAAGTTATCATTCATTAAAATATCAGAGTTTTATTAAGATGAGGTCCCGTGAATCTAACTTTTAAATAGTGTTTGAATGATAACAAGATTGAAAGTCCTCCGAGTTCAGTGTCGCTTCCTGCCATATCTCCGTAACGACTATATACCGAAGACACATGCTTAAAAAGTCAACACTAGCTGTTGAGTGAGAGTCATAGGTTTTAGTAGTGATGTGAATACAAGTTTAGTAAAGCATGGGCTACGTTGTTTTACACTCATGTAGAGTAGTAGAAACCGTATTTAAACAGTTGTATCTATCAGTATTGTATGATCAGTACAATACTACAGACAGGGTGTTATTGCACTAAGCTCATGAATCACACCTTAACAATCCGAGTCATGTGGGCTGCAGACCCAAGATGAGGGGATGGGAAGGATAACTTGCCAAAGTTATTCCTTCAGTGGATTCAAATATAGTACTTATTGGTATCATCCAAAAAGATGTTAATACCAACGGGAGTTGTCAAACTCCAATAGATCTATCAACTATATTCGCGTTCGCGTGGGTAAAATATCCCAAACGATTAGATTCATGAATTTTGGTTATGTAGTGGTGGCAGATAGTGTACTCGTGCAATAATCAATTGTCACACCTCGTAATTTCTAGTCATTTTTCCAAGCCTCGACAATTTACTATTCACAAGTTACTATTCATCATTTACTATTCATCGATCACTATTCATCGTTTTTTAGGTCAATTTGACATTCCGAGACATATTCAGAAATTTTACTATTCACTTGACACTATTCATTCCCGAGAGAAAACCACTATTCACGTGCATTATTCATGTCATCGTAAATTTTGTTTACGAGTGTTCAAATTCGCGTAACCGTATTGGTTCAGGAGCGAATTCATGCATTATTGTCAGGGACATTGCATACGGACTAGAAATAGTCGACATATCATTATTACGGCACTTGCATACTATTCCACTCGTAGGATAATTAAATTTATACTTTTGGTACGATTAACGATTTACGTACGTTTATTTTAAATAAACGCTAATACGCGAACTATAAATGTGTCTAACGTGTCCGACACTCCCGATTTTGATCCTAATACATTTTCATACTCATTTCTATAATATAAAAACTATAATATTAATTTACCCGGTATTTTGGAAATTTAACCATGACGTATCGTACGTTTAACTTAGTAACGCCGGTTTTCACCAAAATTGAACGATAATCACCCTAACTCTCCGTACTTGTACCCGACTTATTTTTACAACTTTTATAACTTTATTACGTCCCGAATAACTTCAACAAAACTTATTTTTAACAAACCCGGTACCCGATTAAACCTTAAAACCTTAAACCTAAACCTAACCTAACTATACTTAATCACTAACACTAATATTTACTAACTAACTACCCAACACCCTTCCCTTTTTCCCTCACCAAAACCGGCCAAGCCCCCCCCCCCCCTTGGTCATCAAGTTTTAATTACCTCACCAAACTTATTAAATGCTCACCAAACCAATTGTCCAAGTATATAATAAACTTTCTTAACCCTTTTTCATTAAAATCACTTTTTACTTCACTAGCAAAACTTTTTCTCTCATTTTCTTGGTGTTTTGGTTCGATTTGGGTTAGACAAGGAGCAAGGAGAAGAAATTTTGCAAGATCATTTCATAAACTAGTTAGTATAATCATCCTTGTTAGGGTTTTGAAATAAAAACTCAAGGATTAGTAAGCTTTTCATCATCTAAACTCTCTAAACCACCAAGTAAGTATACAAACTCATTTTTATGATTTTTACAAGTTATTATTATGTTCATATAATTTTCTTACAAGATCTTATACATGCATCATCTTGTACCACTTCATTTTTGTATATATTAACTTTAAAGCCCTAGAAATGGAAACATATGAAACTCTTGTTAGACCTAGTGGATTGATGATGTTTAAGGACCCATGACACGCTAAGAAGGTGTATGGTAGGATTAGATTAGCTTTGTGGTGTTTGAAAGTGGTTTGATGGAGGATGGAACTAATTTCGAGACTTGAAAATGGTTTTGAAACTTTTGATATACCTACTGTCCTTATTATAAATTCGTGGGAAAATCAGTGGATGATGACTAAGTTTTGACCAAAGATTTAGAAAATACATTCAAAAACGAAACTTTAGGCGAAAGAACGGGTTAAAACGAGTTTATAACGAAGGAGATATGATTTTTGCAAATTTAACGACGAAAACTACTTTTCCAGAAAACTGCTTGCTGTTGGGCAGAATACGATGGGTATTTTGAAGCATTAAACGTAACCTAAAAGAGCCGAGTTGTCTAAAATATACTAGTATACACAAAGACGAATCCGTGGACATAAAGAACAAGGAAAACGAGCTTGAAACGACAAAGTTATGACCATTCTAACATCGTCAAACTATATATATATATATATGGATACAAATAAAAATAACAACGTACGCGCTAAACGGTATATTTTCTAGTAAATATTACTAAGGACTATTTTCTTATCAAACGAATACGTATGACCCGAAAGAATACTTATACGACTTAACGACATATTTCAAGGTTTTCAATACAAGGAATTTAACGCTAACGCTTTTTAACGAGATAGTACGACAAGTTATATACTCCTATATAAGGACTTATTTTCCTAAGTATGGAATCTATTTTTCTACGACGATAACTAGTATTTTCAAATTACGAGTGGTATGAGTATCATGTGCATGTGCATTCATTTCATTACGGCTTGATCTAAGTTAGATCATGATTATTCATTTAGGTTGCGGCTAGTACTCGCGCCTCATTGTCCCGACTACTTTTACCTCATTGCACCATCTTTGTACCATCACTTCGAGGTGAGTTTTCATAGCCCCGTTTTAATTCTATATTTTGATTTCAAATCCCACGGGGGAGAATACATTGCATTACTTGTTTTGTGTACATGCCTAAGTATAAAATTTCATACATTGCTTAAGTTGTCTTATTTACCACGTCTTGAAAAGTCCCCTTTTATTATCATGGACCGTTAATTTCTGGTACTAAGCGGGAGTGAGTGGATAGATCTATCGAGGGTGACGCCTCCATTCGTGTTTGGGTTGCTCCAAATGGAACGAATGCATTTCATGTCTTTATTATTAGAGTGTCTGGTAAACACTCATTGGGGCCAAGTATCGTCTAGCTTCGGGGTCATGAGCTTAAGAGCCAATGTATATACTTTCCGGACATCCTATTTCATGGCATTACTTATGGCATTTTGTACACTAGAATTTACTTATAAACCTATGATTATTCACCAACATTCGTGTTGACCGTTTTTCGCAATGTATTTCTCAGGTTATTAAGGTAGCTCATGTGCATGCATTTGGACCTTCATGGAGTCGCGGAGTCGACGCGTCTCACTATATTTTCTGCACTTATGAAACGTTTGATCTTGTTGAACTTATTCTAACTGTTTTGGCAAACTCTTTTGGGACCTAAGCTTTGTAAACTCTGAATGTTTTAATGATCAAACGCTGTATTTTCTAAACGACACTTTAGGTCGTTCAATATAACTGTAAGTATGGTGCTATGACAATCACCCCAGGTATTCCATTCCGCTGCCATTCAGGTATTTTGGGGGTGTGACAGATTGGCATCAGAGCTAAGGTTATAGCGAACTAGGATGTATCATGGACCCTAGACTATAACCACATCATCATAGCATCTCATCATTTTATCATAGGTGCATATTCACTATACATGTTGCTTTACGCACACACTGTACGAGTTATTCATACCCATACTCATATATATATATATATGATTATATTGACCTGGTTCACAAGTGACATGTCTTCAGATACCCACGCCGTTATCCTTTCGTCGGATTCCGACATTGAAGATGCCTTGTCATCTTCCACTACCATTATACCACCAGCTGTACTCACACCACCATTAGCACTATTGAATTGTCATAAGAGCGAGGTTCTCATTCAGCCTATACATAGAATGCCGTTTGGTAGAGTATTCAGACTTAATTTTAATGGACTTATTTGGATGCTTATTACAAGGGAGATAGCATGTCTTATTTCCTTCACTAGTAGGACGCTTACTACTTAGGTACTACCACCACTGTTGGTTACTTATTACACTATTGGTCGTCCCATAGTGCGTACTTCAACTTTACCTCTTGGATATCGCGAGAGAGCGCGAAAGAGGGTAGTATCCCATTCACTATTATCACCATTATCTCCTAACTCATCACTAGGATCTCATTGTCATCAATGTTATCCTCATCCTTTGGAATACCACTATTGTCATTTCCCTTTTCCATTTCCACTTGCCACGAATTAGATAACACCTTGTGGATAATACCAAGATTACGGACTCAACAGGAACATCTGCAGGTTCCTCAAGAATGGTTTAGAACCTACGCTATCTAGAACTTGATCGATGCACAACTACAGACACTACTTCAGGACTATCTCGACCTTATGATGCCATAAACCTGATTTCACCTAGAAGGACTACAGGAAGTCTTTAGACTAGACTTATATCTTTACTAGCTGTTACTATTTTCCTAGCCACGAGAGGTGTGGCATAGTTCAAAGAAACTTGTAGTATTTTGATTGATGTACGAACGGAATCACCAAGTATTGACTCTACTATAGGGGAATGGTTGTGCTATCTATGATATTGGCCCATATAGACCGAAACCTTCATGTATTATATTCATGTGTTATGAATATGATGATTGTTATTACCGATAAATTCTCATGGACTCTCATGATTTGATGGAAATAGATTTAAGCAAACCACTCCAAGCATGACGCAAGCCGCTGTTGGACAATTCATTGCCAGGAACGCAACTACCGCCCTCACCAAGGAACTTACTCACGTGGAATTTATGGGTTGTAATCCCCCCTTCTTTAGCGGAAATGTAGACACAAAAGAATTTCTCAAATGGTTCGAAGAATTAGAAACAATCTTTCAAAGTGGTGGCTGTCGTAAGGAAGACAAGGTTAAGTTCGCCACTTGCACTTTTCAGAAGCATGCCCAGAAATGGTGGACTAAGTATGTCCAGGTAGTAGGAGTTGATGCTGCTTACTCACACTCTTGGGAGAAACTAAAAAGGATGATGAGTTTGAAGTTTTGTGTGAAAAGCGAATTACAAGCAATTGAACAGGAAACACTAAACCTTACCATGGAAGGAAATGACGTTGTCAAGTATACTGCTTATTTTTATGATTTTGCTCGACTAGGCTCTGCAATGGATGAACCGGAAAGCAAGAAACTCGAAAGGTACATCGGAGGACTTTCTCCTGAAATTCGTAGGATGGTCATCGCATGTGAACCCAATACCATGTCTGAAGCTATCCAGATGGCAATCGAAACAAAGGAACTCATAGTTCGCGACAAGACATCGGGAGACAATAATGACAACAAGAGAAAATGGGTCGGTAATCAGGATGCTAATGCTACTCAACGACCATTTAAGATACAACAAGTGGTGGGGACCTTTACTGCTGGGTCAAGCCAAAAGAAAGGATATGTAGGTAAATTACCCGAGTGCAACAGGTGTCAGTTTCATCACAAAGGACGTTGCCCGGAACCATGTGGCAACTGTAAGAAGATCGGACACAAAGCCAAGGATTGCAAGACTCCCACCCTCGCAAAGCATCAGGAACTCACGGTAATCTGCCGTGAATGTGGAGTAGTGGGACACTTCAAGAGTGAATGCCCGGTGTTGAGAGACCGGAACTGGAGGAGGCAGTTCATGTTTTAAAACCATAGTTCGAGCCCTCTAGGGTTGTACTTTCTTTTGGTACTTTCCATAAGTACGTTGATGTAACCTAGTTGTATTAAGCACTTTCCTATCCAATGTAATGACTATCTTTTGTTACCTCTATGATAACCATAACTTTCGTTTACTCCGCTTTCTATCCCAATCGTTCAATTTTCAATCGTTTCGTAACATTATGTCATTGCCTTATTAGAGATTAGGCCGATTTAGTATTTGACGGACTAGTAGATTATTACCATTCCGTAGTATTTACCCATGTATCCAATAAACCATTCCACGAGTTTTATTTCAAACTATTTTACTACCTTATGGAGAAATTGTTTTTATCAAATTCTAAAATAAGCCGTTTTGTTACCATACTATAAACTGATTTTTCCGATACTACGCCATATATTTACTATTATTACGCGAAATAATTTTTATATTACTTTGAAAGGGAATATTTAGTATACCATTTTTAATAACAACGCGTTGAACACCATCTAAAGCTTTTGAGAAAAATAATATTATTTTGATTAAATCAAGCATCGCATCATTAGTCCTCAACTATACATAGCCTGATCACCTATGTATACTTCAGGAAAGATTATGCCATGAAGGAAATGGTTACTTTATAAAGTATTGTTAATAACAATCTTCATCCAAAAGCGTTTTAAACAAATAAACTCTTTTATGAATATTTCTTTCTGACAAATTTTCTCTGGATACTTACCCCACCTGTCACACACTTAGTCATTAAGTTAGACTTTCCATTGACTTCTTTAGGAGAGACTTCCCATATTAAGTACTAGGAGGATTCCTTGATACAAGAAAAACAATAAAAGGGTTACGAAAAACTACTAACCTAGAATAGAAGTATACACCAAGGCAATTTATAGCTCAATAACAGTTCTAAGATGCCACTGGACCATCCGACCCACCATCTCTGACCTAGTTGTCCGATTTTATTATTCAAAGGTACTAGCTAGACTGAGCTACGGGATCAAACACATTGTGAAGGTACGCTAAGCATCACCATGGGAATAAACCAAGCCTCCTAACCGATACTGTAAAGTGTTTTGAGTTAACATGGTCTCATCCATACGCAAACTTCCCTGCAGTGAATTTACGACAAGAATGATTGATTCGAATTATGGATATCGATATAGATTCCCCTAAAGCATTATGTTCTTTAAAACTTCTGGATAACCTCACCTATACATCGAGAAAGGCATCAGACTCAAGAATATCTCCCCAGCTACATGTGAAGACAATACGGAAATTCATCGACATGGTATCAATTGAAACCCTCATATTGCCAACATGATAACAATTTCAACGATAAACCACCTCAGGACTTAAGTTGGTTGGATACCTAGACTTGTAGTTTTGTCGAATAATCGCCAATAGGCATTTTCTAATGTCAGGAACCGAATGTTAGACACCTATGCATTTATGCGAATATTTCCGATCCTACTATTTTATCCTTGTTAGTATTTTTACTTTTAAATGAAGTGGATTTCAAAATTTTGTCCATACAAATCACATATCTCGTGGAAAATAATTTTGAATTGCCTATTTTGAATAAATACGACCCTTTTTAGCCAGTATTTACTTGAACCATTATACAATGAGAAATGTTTAAACATCAAACTTTGGTAAATAGTTCTATTCACAACATGTTTGAAAACCGCGTCACATTTCATAACTATTAAATTTTGAATCATCAATAAAGCTAATATTGAGTATACCATTTGTTCCATTTTCTAAAATTGTTTATTCAGAAAAAGATTTCGACCAAAAACTCGAAAATCGCGAGATAAATTTGGAAACAAATCACCATACTATATCGCTTGTGCATTTAGGGCTTTGTGACTTGACAATAAGGAATATTGGAATAGGTGATGAAGGAAATTAGGAGGAACATCATAGAACGATTACAAACGTCAGTAATGGAAACCAAGCACAGTAGGCAAAGAATGACACATGTCTTAGCAATCCATTAGACCAAAACCCAAAGAATCAAATGTTGTTAGCCGTATTTTATCTTCTTCGTATAACGCCGTGTTCGAGAGACGTAACGTTGTGGAATTAGTCACAAGATTTATCGTACCGTTTCAATTATTCCTGATAAAGGTGATCGAATCACCTTGGACTTCTAGCAATCATTTTAAGATTTCCTTCGGAACCTCATAAAGATGTGAACACCGCCTATCATCCTCAGATCGATGGTCATAACGAGAGAACGATTCAAACATAGGAAAGTTATACTCAGAATATGAGTGATTGACTCTAGAAATGGTTGGACTAACCATTTACCATAAATTGGATTCTTTTACAACCATAGTTATCGCGCGAGCATAGAGACTACACCATTTGAGGCACTTTATGGTCGAAGTACCAATTACCCGTTTACAAACTGAAATCGGAAAGTTAAAAATTCACTGGTATAGAACTAAACCATGGAACAACAAAGGAAATTTCACAAGACAAGAATCGGTTACAAGCAACGAGAAACTGGTAGGAGTTATGTTGGTACATGACGCACATCATACGGATTGGGTATCCTTGAACAAGCAAATTTACTAGATTCACGTGAAAGAACGAACTAAATTGAAAGCTTTGCCTTGAAGAGGCATGATACGATTTTGGTAACACGAGAGATTGAACTTTTAAGTATATTGGACCATTTCAGATTCATGATAGAATCGACCAGCTGAAATATAAGATTTGAGTTCTGACAGAGTTCAGCAACATATATTACCCATATTACATTATAAACCTGAAGAAGCACTGATCATCTATTGACGAACCGAACTCGGAAAAAGCCAAACTCACTATTCCAGTAAGCATTCATGAAATAACCAGAAATTTCCTACAAGTCAAGAATCAATTACAAATTCTACAGGTTGTAAACCACAAAAACTTCAAGTTGATTGCCAAATCACGTTGAAAGTTCTGCCTAGGAAAGGCATGATATTATCCGGAAAGATGTGGAAAGTTAAAACCGATATACACTGGAACACTTAAAAGTTCAGACAGAGTAGGCCTAGTGGCCGTCAGACTTGAGCCTTGTTAAGGAACAGCCGGATTACACAACTATGTTTCACATAATCAAATCCAGGAAATGACTTTCAGATTAGTCACTTATAATCCCATTTGGAAAGAATTCCAACCCAAAGACAAACGTAAACCTGGTAAGAGGATCAATAGAAATCATGGACTGTTAGAATCGAACGATTGAAGCAAAGTCGAATTCCTATCATGAAAGTTCGCTGGAATTCTTGAAAAGGACCCGAATTTACTTGGGAACGAGAGGACCGAATGCAACTCAAGTATCCACGTCTTTTTACCAAATGTACTCCAGAGACCAACCAAAACTGAACTTCGGGACGAAGTTCCTGTTAGTGGGGAAGACTGTCACACCTCGTAATTTCTAGTCATTTTTCCAAGCCTCGACAATTTACTATTCACAAGTTACTATTCATCATTTACTATTCATCGATCACTATTCATCGTTTTTTAGGTCAATTTGACATTCCGAGACATATTCAGAAATTTTACTATTCACTTGACACTATTCATTCCCGAGAGAAAACCACTATTCACGTGCATTATTCATGTCATCGTAAATTTTGTTTACGAGTGTTCAAATTCGCGTAACCGTATTGGTTCAGGAGCGAATTCATGCATTATTGTCAGGGACATTGCATACGGACTAGAAATAGTCGACATATCATTATTACGGCACTTGCATACTATTCCACTCGTAGGATAATTAAATTTATACTTTTGGTACGATTAACGATTTACGTACGTTTATTTTAAATAAACGCTAATACGCGAACTATAAATGTGTCTAACGTGTCCGACACTCCCGATTTTGATCCTAATACATTTTCATACTCATTTCTATAATATAAAAACTATAATATTAATTTACCCGGTATTTTGGAAATTTAACCATGACGTATCGTACGTTTAACTTAGTAACGCCGGTTTTCACCAAAATTGAACGATAATCACCCTAACTCTCCGTACTTGTACCCGACTTATTTTTACAACTTTTATAACTTTATTACGTCCCGAATAACTTCAACAAAACTTATTTTTAACAAACCCGGTACCCGATTAAACCTTAAAACCTTAAACCTAAACCTAACCTAACTATACTTAATCACTAACACTAATATTTACTAACTAACTACCCAACACCCTTCCCTTTTTCCCTCACCAAAACCGGCCAAGCCCCCCCCCCCCCCCCCTTGGTCATCAAGTTTTAATTACCTCACCAAACTTATTAAATGCTCACCAAACCAATTGTCCAAGTATATAATAAACTTTCTTAACCCTTTTTCATTAAAATCACTTTTTACTTCACTAGCAAAACTTTTTCTCTCATTTTCTTGGTGTTTTGGTTCGATTTGGGTTAGACAAGGAGCAAGGAGAAGAAATTTTGCAAGATCATTTCATAAACTAGTTAGTATAATCATCCTTGTTAGGGTTTTGAAATAAAAACTCAAGGATTAGTAAGCTTTTCATCATCTAAACTCTCTAAACCACCAAGTAAGTATACAAACTCATTTTTATGATTTTTACAAGTTATTATTATGTTCATATAATTTTCTTACAAGATCTTATACATGCATCATCTTGTACCACTTCATTTTTGTATATATTAACTTTAAAGCCCTAGAAATGGAAACATATGAAACTCTTGTTAGACCTAGTGGATTGATGATGTTTAAGGACCCATGACACGCTAAGAAGGTGTATGGTAGGATTAGATTAGCTTTGTGGTGTTTGAAAGTGGTTTGATGGAGGATGGAACTAATTTCGAGACTTGAAAATGGTTTTGAAACTTTTGATATACCTACTGTCCTTATTATAAATTCGTGGGAAAATCAGTGGATGATGACTAAGTTTTGACCAAAGATTTAGAAAATACATTCAAAAACGAAACTTTAGGCGAAAGAACGGGTTAAAACGAGTTTATAACGAAGGAGATATGATTTTTGCAAATTTAACGACGAAAACTACTTTTCCAGAAAACTGCTTGCTGTTGGGCAGAATACGATGGGTATTTTGAAGCATTAACCGTAACCTAAAAGAGCCGAGTTGTCTAAAATATACTAGTATACACAAAGACGAATCCGTGGACATAAAGAACAAGGAAAACGAGCTTGAAACGACAAAGTTATGACCATTCTAACATCGTCAAACTATATATATATATATATGGATACAAATAAAAATAACAACGTACGCGCTAAACGGTATATTTTCTAGTAAATATTACTAAGGACTATTTTCTTATCAAACGAATACGTATGACCCGAAAGAATACTTATACGACTTAACGACATATTTCAAGGTTTTCAATACAAGGAATTTAACGCTAACGCTTTTTAACGAGATAGTACGACAAGTTATATACTCCTATATAAGGACTTATTTTCCTAAGTATGGAATCTATTTTTCTACGACGATAACTAGTATTTTCAAATTACGAGTGGTATGAGTATCATGTGCATGTGCATTCATTTCATTACGGCTTGATCTAAGTTAGATCATGATTATTCATTTAGGTTGCGGCTAGTACTCGCGCCTCATTGTCCCGACTACTTTTACCTCATTGCACCATCTTTGTACCATCACTTCGAGGTGAGTTTTCATAGCCCCGTTTTAATTCTATATTTTGATTTCAAATCCCACGGGGGAGAATACATTGCATTACTTGTTTTGTGTACATGCCTAAGTATAAAATTTCATACATTGCTTAAGTTGTCTTATTTACCACGTCTTGAAAAGTCCCCTTTTATTATCATGGACCGTTAATTTCTGGTACTAAGCGGGAGTGAGTGGATAGATCTATCGAGGGTGACGCCTCCATTCGTGTTTGGGTTGCTCCAAATGGAACGAATGCATTTCATGTCTTTATTATTAGAGTGTCTGGTAAACACTCATTGGGGCCAAGTATCGTCTAGCTTCGGGGTCATGAGCTTAAGAGCCAATGTATATACTTTCCGGACATCCTATTTCATGGCATTACTTATGGCATTTTGTACACTAGAATTTACTTATAAACCTATGATTATTCACCAACATTCGTGTTGACCGTTTTTCGCAATGTATTTCTCAGGTTATTAAGGTAGCTCATGTGCATACATTTGGACCTTCATGGAGTCGCGGAGTCGACGCGTCTCACTATATTTTCTGCACTTATGAAACGTTTGATCTTGTTGAACTTATTCTAACTGTTTTGGCAAACTCTTTTGGGACCTAAGCTTTGTAAACTCTGAATGTTTTAATGATCAAACGCTGTATTTTCTAAACGACACTTTAGGTCGTTCAATATAACTGTAAGTATGGTGCTATGACAATCACCCCAGGTATTCCATTCCGCTGCCATTCAGGTATTTTGGGGGTGTGACATCAATGAAAAGATTTGTATTCGGTTTAAAGTAAAGCAAGTAGCATGTATCCCCCTCACAGGGTTTGTAAAGCATTTAGAAAGCATTTAAAAGGTGTGAGGCTATGAAAACTCACATGGGCTTTAGGATGTTATGATTGATGTGAAAAGTGACTCAAGGATTAGACTGCTGACTCACGTATCTTGGGTGTAGGGTTTGGTATGTGTGTGTATGTATGTCAAGTCTTAGTCTAGGTTTAAGTAATTACTCTTAAGGTTTATAGATATAACATAACACCGTTCGGGTCATCATAATTCAGAAGTATATGACTCCTCACATGAAGCTCCCTACTATTGTATTATGCTATCAACATAATACCGTTCTGGCCATCATAATTCAGAAGTTAATACTCCTCACATGAAGCTCCCTATTATTGAGTTATGTTGTTAATAAGTTTTAGTTATAGCATAACACCGTTCAGACCATCATAATCCAGAAGTACATGCAATAATCGCTTGAGGAGCTAGGGCACTTTAATTCGTAAACCCAACAAACTCGTCAAATCGGAATATCCACATGGTACTCCTCACATGAAGCTCCCTAGTATTGTGTTATGTTTCTAACTCAAAAATAGGTTTTTATACTTATTATGAAAATAGTCCGTTTATACCTTTCAAGTTTCTATATTTACACTTTCTACCCTAAACTTATAAACTTGTAACAATTAAGCATATAACATTCTATCTTTCACACACCTAGACCATATACTTATATATTTTCAAGTAATGGAAGAAATTGTCCTTAAACTATGCTAACTTTCAATATTTACCCTTTATACCCTTAACTTAACTATATTTGCAAAACTAGTCCTTTTAAGTTTTTAACTTATATTACTTACTATCCTAAGGTTTTAGAACTTTGAAAAAAGGGTCCTTATACTTATTACTTCTAAGATATGTCAAAAAAGTCCCTAAACTTAGTATTTTTAGAAAGTTACCATATATACCCCTATGCATGAAAACTATTGCAAAACTAGTCCTAAATTTAAGTAAACTATATTTTTATAAAACAACTAAGTTTCCTAGCTTATGTTAAACTAATATATACTCATTTAAGTCATCTAAATCAGATTATAGCACATAATAAGGTAATTTAGCATGTAAACACATAATTATCTAAAACTAGGGTTTTAAAATGAAAACTTATAAAAGAAAATGACCAAGGCTTAGGCAAGGGTTCCTAGGTGATCTAAGGCATCCTAATACTATCCTAGGACTGAACTAAAGCTAAAAGAATCAAGGTTAAGGCTTACCTAGGTCGGGGAAGGCTTAAAGTGAAAACTAGGGTTTTCTAAGCAAAAACTAGGACTCGACAAGGAATAAGGCTCTAACACTCGACTCCTACTGGTATTGAGGGCTTAGTACTATAGAATATGAGTGAGATAGAAGATAGGAGAGGTGTGAAGTGAAAGGAATGGGGGAGGGCTGCTATTTATAGGGTAACGAGTGTATTAGGTGTCATTTTGGGGTGCTAGGTTTCGAGGAGGGGGTTGACTCATGGCAGCTAGGAGTCGATGTGGTGAGTCTAAGGAGTGACAAGGATGAGCTATACATAGCGAGGGGGCTGGTATAGGGTGTTTGTGGTCTAAAACAGCCAAAACACCAAGTAGGTGACAAGTAGGTGATGCACCTACTTGTGTGCTAGCTTAGGAGGTGATAGGTTGCCTACTTGAGGTACTTAAGTTGCTAGGGTACTTTCTTGGGTGGTTTGTGGTGCTATGGTAGCTTAGTTTAGGTGTTAGGTTTAGTTTTAGCCTAGTTTTGTCTAGTTATAGGTTAGGGTTTTACCTAGGGTTTAGTGTATAGATTAGGATCCTAAGAGTGATTAGTGACTAGTATTAAGGTTTAGGGATCATTTCCTAGGTGGTGGTAGTTTATACTAAAGATTTGGGAAGGTTTTGACCTAGTTTTGGGACCTAAATGACCTAAGTTTGCTTAGTGAGAGATTAGGGTTTATCGTAGAGTTAATTGCCTATATTAGTGTCCTATGAGTGCCTAATGACTAATCCTAAGTCCCAATAGGTTTATACTAAATGGTGGTAACCTATGGTGAAGTTTTGGGATAGTTTAGACCAAATTCCGGGAAGTTATGACCTAGTTAGGGTTTTGTGCTTAAGGGACTTGTACCTAAGTTCTAATGGGTTGGACTAGTACCTAAGGGTCCTAAGGTATCCTAATGTTCCTAAGGTAACTCATACTTAAGACTTGAACACTTTCAAACTAGTTCAGATAAGCAATTAGGGTTTTAAAGAAAACCGTAAACACATAGGGTTTAATTAGGGTTTTTGATACGGTTTCTAATAGATATAGCATATTAGAGTGATATATTACTTAGTGTAATAATATTTAGAACCTAGACTTGATATACTGGGGTGTTTACATAGTGTAAACATTGTGGTGTTGGGTATATGTGGATACGTGAGCAGGTCTAGAGAGTCATGCATGTAATGAAAAGTAAATATTTACCTGTGAAATTACCTTGTGATGGAAATAATGTTGATGAAATTTTATGGGTTGTTACACTTGACATAAGTCTTACAAGATATGCAAAACAAGTACAAGTTTCCGATAAAATCTACTAACTGACACTATCAGTTTAGTACGTACAAGGCAAACTACTATCACTACACTAAACTACTACGAATGATCTAGTCTATGTTCTCGCTCGCTGACGGTCCACCATACTTAGCCATCACATCCATATTGTCATCAAACCTGAATCGAGCCATCCTATCATAATAGGCCTGTATCTGCATCGCATGCAACTCACTCCATAACTCCTGGATACTACGACCATGATGACGATCATCAAAATGCAAATACACCTCTGTCATAGTCAACTGCTCTACCATCTTCTCGATCTCAACCATCCTCTTCTCCAATGAATCCAGATGCTCCTGAAGCTCGGTATCCGCCTTCTCTACCGTACTCAACTTTCCATCCTGCCTATGCAACCCAACAGACAACTTACACTGGTACAAATAGTTGTATTGGTCACGCCAAAAATGTGTGACGATATGCATATAGTCACACATGTTTTTTTCGTTGTGTTTCACTAAAGGTCCCGCCACCGTAGGTGGCATATGGTCACATTGTTGAGTTCGTGGCCTTTTCCATCGAAAAAGAGTGACCAAAACCCCGAATATGTGTGACAAATTAGGCACAAGTTTTGTTGGATTAGTCATTATCAGTGACCGTAAACACCTTATAGTCACACGAATGTTTTTTGAGAGTGACTATTGTTCGTCCTTTGGCCACATAAATATATAATATATGTGACATTTGAGATTATCTATTCAAGTAAATGTGTATTTTGTGTGACTATTGATAATCCAATGGCCACATGAATATACAATAAATGTGACATTTGTGATGATTTAGTCACACAATGGGTATTATTTTTTTGGAGTTAGTCACATACAATTTAACACAAAGTGGCCAAAAGTGTGAATAAGTGTGACCATATGCTGTTTAAAGTGAAGAAATGTGTATTTTGTGTGACTATTGATCATCCAATGGCCACATGAAGTTTATGTTTGTGTGGCCTTTTGTAATATTTAGTCACACAAAGCATGTTTGTTTTGGATATTTAGTCACATACCATTAAGCAAACAGTGGCCAAAAGTGTTAATAAGTGTGACCATATGCTGTTTAAAGTGAAGAAATGTGTATTTTGTGTGACTATTGATCATCCAATGGCCACATGAATTTTATATTTGTGTGGACTTTTGTAATATTTAGTCACACAAAGCATGTTTGTTTTGGGTATTTAGTCACATACCATTAAGCAAACAGTGGCCAAAAGTGTTAATAAGTGTGACCATATGCTGTTTAAAGTGAAGAAATGTGTATTTTGTGTGACTATTGATCATCCAATGGCCACGTTAATTTTATGTTTGTGTGGCCTTTTGTAATATTTAGTCACACAAAGCATGTTTGTTTTTGGTATTTAGTCACATACCATTAATCAAATAGTGGCCAAAAGTGTAAATAAGTGTGACCATATGCTGTTTAAAGTGAAGAAATGTGTATTTTGTGTGACTATAGATCATCCAATGGCCACGTGAATTTTATGTTTGTGTGGCCTTCGGTAATATTTAGTCACACAACGACTAAAGCAAACAGTGACCAAAAGTGTTAATAAGTGTGACTATATGCATCTTTTAGTCACATTTAAAAAATCAATATATATCAAAACAATTCAAATATATATCAAAACAAATTCAAATACAATAAAATTGGAATGTATATAACTGAACAAAATATAGAATTGGACATCCTTTTATACACCAAGGAGTCCTAGTCGGCTTACAATAGTTTCTTTATAAGTATCTATAATCTTTTCCATAAGCAAGTAGCAACTTCGAGCGGTCTTAATCTCTGAGCAGTACCAACTTTAACTAGCAGTAATAACTTTTTTACTAGCAGTAGTAAATACTTCGCCACATTTTCTTTGAAGTTCATGAGCTGCACTAAATCCATCTAAGCAATATTAACACAAACATGATCAGCAGTAATTCAAACAACATCATAAAGACTTTTAATCCAAAACAATGAACATACTAATAAAATTTGCAGTTAAACTTACAAGTTTTTCTCCCATTGATCTAATCTCATCATCTGGATATAAAAGCCTTGAAAATGTAGGCTGTTGCATATCAACACATCAGGATGAGAGCAGAACTAGAACATGTCAAAGCTCACAATATAACAGAACTAGATGAGCCACTGGTTCAACTATCTGCACAAACATGATAGGAGAGTTAATACTAGTACCACGTTAGTACTGCTAGAGCAGAGTTACTACTGCTAGTATATATATATATATATATATATATATATATATATATATATATATATATATATATATATATATATATATATATATATATAACAGAATGTATATAAATGAAGCAAATATATATACAATTTTAATGTCGTATATAATCAAATTCTCAACTATCATAAGTTAAAACATGTTGACTCTTCGCCGCCTTAGCTTGCTTTTGCAAGGTTTCACTAGAGACCAAATGTTTTCGCTTCGTTGGTACTAATTTTAGTCATGTATTTTGTTCACTAATATTTGGTATCATAGTTGGTGGTGTAACCTGTAGAACCGGTTTGTCGTGGCTTAAGTGTTTTCGTATGTCCGATAGTTTTAACAGGTTCCTATATGTATATATTAAACACGGTACATTAGTCACGTAAGTAAAACTAAAAAAATCAAAGGTGGATGTTTTATTACTTACCACTGTTTCCACTACTGGTACGTTTTACAAAGTTTCAATGGCCATTGGAGTGGTCATCTGCAATATAAATTAAGAAATACAATGGTGTTATCATTAGAAAATGAAATTGTTAACAACATAAAAAATGGCTTACATCTGAGTCTAATGGCAGTTTCTTTCTGCAAAAAAAATATGGGAAATGTAAGAAACCAAGGCACTAATAACGCTGCATAATATAAGATCTGCCAACCATGAAACAGTAAAAATATACATGGGTTGGCTTTGGTGACTGAGATGGAGCATACCCACGCCTCGAAAATGAAGTGTGCCAGAAAATCCAGCTGAGGGAATTTTTAGCCAGGCATCCCATGTATCATCCTCACCCGTGAAAATAGCTCATGTAGCCCCTGCAAGAAACAAGTAACGTGATTAATGCTAACATAAAAGACCACAATATTAGATGTCCCAAATATAAGTTTTGCCTCAAAAACAAACATACGGGTTGCATATCAAATCGGGCAACAAATAATATACAATTGGTTGCAATTTTATGCAGTGCCAAACGTGGAATGAATAAATGTCCAACACATTACCAAGCAAGCAAATCACTAACATTTGTACAAATGAAACAGTTTGACAAAAAGCAACCATATTTGAGTTAATTTCCTATATAACAGATGTTATGTTAATCTTTTGATAGATAACTTACGCAACTGCGATAAGCAAACTCCAACTGTTCAGCAACATCCTCCCATAGTGGATACCAATCAAGACTCCCTTTACGAGCAAAACAGTGGCCTCTTAGAACACGTCGATTGTCTCCATTCCAATAAACAGGAAAACTATGTCGTCTTAATAAGTCTACCTGCAACGATTACCACCACACGAATTTATAATCAAAAACATGTTTTAGGCTAGTTTAATCCACAAAAATCAATGTAAATCATTTTATATTCGATTACACGTTTAAGAAAATATAAATTAAATATGTGTTTAAGCATACCCATGAATAGAGTAGGATAGGTGAGATGAGGGTGATGGTGGCTCGACTGTGATGGTGGTTATCTCGAACCAAACAACCGAAGCAAACAAACTCTCCCATACAGTTCCCTTGTCTTGATGACGGTGATGGTGTGGAGGAGCGATGGTTGGTGGAACCACGACGAGATAAGGCGGTGAAGTTTGGCGGTGGTGTGAGTCGGTTCTAGAGAGAAGGAGAAGAGATGAATAGAGAGAAGATAGATCTGACTAGTGTAAGTGTTAGTGTTTTGATTTTGGGGGAAAAAGGGAGGGATCTTGAGTGGGAGATTCAAATTTTTGGGGAAAAATTAGGGGCGGATCTTGAGATCTTGAGCGCCTGATTAAAATTTTAGAGATTGAAAGCCTATCAAATGAGCTCGAAATGTTTGATGAGTTGAGCTCAATCTTATATATATAAGTTCGACTCGAGTTATTGTTGAGTTCTCGAGCTTGTAAGTAATATAATTTTTTTTAAGTGTACTAAGTGTAAATATTTATTTATGAATGTATCAAGCTTTTCGAGCTGAAGTCGAACCGAATTCAGTCCTTAGGTTATATTATATTTTAATTTTAATTTGGGTCAGAAAACACATCTTTACAGAAAAATCTAGCTTTTCGAGTCAAGCTCAAGCTGAGTTCAAACTTTCTCGATCCCGGATAACATGATCGAGAGGGTGATGGAGGCTTGACTGTACGTGATGGTGGTGGATATGGTGGTTATCTCGAACCAAACAACCGAAGCAAACAAACTCTCTCATATAGTTTGTCACACCCCCAAAATACCTAAATGGCAGCGGAATGGAATGTTTGGGGGTGACTGTCATAGCACCACAGTTAAAGTTATATTGAACGACCTAAAGTGTCGTTTTGAAAATACATCGTTTGATTCATTCAAAATATTCAGAGTTATAAAACATAGGTCCCAAAAGTCTGGAAAAGTTTAAGGAAATAAGTTTAGTACAATCAAACGATAGTTCATAAGTGCATGAAAATCCAAAATGAGACGCGTCATCCTTGTTACTCAATGAAATGACTCCATGCATGCCATGAGGAATATGTCTTAGTTACCTGAAAATACATTGCGAAAACGGTCAACAATAATGTTGGTGAATAATCATAGGTTTGTAAGTTAAATCGTATGTACATTAACCACAAGTATAAAGTAAACCGACAAAATATCAAAAATGCTACATTGTCTCTTAAGCTCATGACCCCGAAGCTAGGCATAATATTGTATTGGCCCCAAAAGAGTGTTTACCAGGCACTCAAATAGTTTAGACATGAAATGCATCCGTAATTCCATTGGAGCAAACCAAACACGGATGAAGGAGTCACCCTCAATAGATCTATTCACTCACTCTCGCTTGGCAATATAATTAGCGGTTCATGATAATAAAGGGGACTTAACTTGGTTGTAAGGCAACTTAAGCAATGTATGGAACTTAATACTTGGGCATGTACAAAAATAATTGATGCAATGTATTCTCCCCCGTGGGATTTGAAATCAAAATATTGAATAAAAACGGGGCTATGAAAACTCACCTGAAGTGATAGTACAATGTGATGAAATGATCGGGACAACAAGGCGCGAACACTAGCCGCAACCTAAATGAATGAGTATGATCTACTTTAGATCATGTAATGATGTAATGAATATTCATGCACATGATACCTATACCACTCGTAACTTGAAAATACTTGTTATTGTCAAAGTAAGGTATTATCCATACTTAAGAAAAATAAGTCCAACTAGACTAATAAAAACTAGTCGTAGGATATCGTATATAAAACGTTAGTGTTATATTCATCGCCTTGAAAACCTTGAAATAACGTCTAGTAGTCGTACAAATAAGCCTTGGGTCGTACGTACTTCGTTAGTTAAGAAAATAATTCTTGAACACTAAATCTAGGAAATATAGTATTTAGTACGTAGTTATATTATTTCTATTAGTGACTACTTATATATATATATATATATATATATATATATATATATATATATATATATAGTATTGACGCTTTTAAAACGTGTATAACTTTGTCGTTTTAAGTTCATTTTTTTCGTTCTTTATATCCATGGGTTCGTCTTAGTATGTACTAATATATTTTTGATAGCTCAGCTTCTCTAGGTTACGTCTAATGCCTCGGTTTGTCCGACGAAAATCGTCCAACAGCATGAAATTTTCAGGAAAATAGTTTTCGTCATTAAAATTGCAAAAATCATAACTCCTTCGTTATAAGCTCGTTTTAATCCGTTCTTTCGCCCACGGCTTCGTTTTTGAAAGTATTTTCTAAATCTTTGGTCAAAAATTACCCACCATCTACTGATTTTCCCACGTTTTCAAAATATGAACAGTAGGTATATATATTCTTTCAAAAACCATTTCTAGGGTTCCAATCTAGTTTCAACTTCAACCAAATCACTTTCAATCATCACAAATCTAGTCTAATCTTACCATACACCTTCTTAGGGTTTCATGGGTTCCTAAACATCATAAATCAAGTGGATCTAACAAGGATCTAACTATAATCTATTTCTAGGGCTCAAAAGTTAGATATGTATAAAATGGAGTGGTATAACTAACATATGCATGTAGATCTTGTATATATATCATATGAACATTATAAAAACTTGGTAAAATTATAAAAATGAGTTTCATACACTTACTTGAAAGATTAATGAGCTTTTGATGGTGAAAACCTAAGTAAACCTTGAGTTTGTATTACAAAACCCTTATAGGAGTACTAAATACACTAGAAAATTACTAGATCTTGAAAAATAAATGATTCTTGCTTGTTCTTGTTGTTTTGGCCGAGCACCACCAAGGAGAGAAAAGAGAAAAAAGTTTCTTGTTTGATTTGGTGAAATGAGGTTCAATGTATATGTTTTTGTTATATGTATAATATTAGACAAATATATGACAAACATTAATGAGTTAGTAAAATTTCAAAGGCTTGTAAGAAATGAGTATGGAGGGGGGGGGGGCATTTTATGAAAAATGGAAGAAAACATGAAGATAGTGTAAGATAGTTGGTATAATTTAGGTATTATAATGTATATATTAATAGTTTTAGGGAATACCGGGTACCGAGTTAACTAAAAATAAATTTTAACGGAGTTAACCGGGACATAATAAAGTCGTAAAAATTGTGAAAATATGTCGGGTATCAATATTGAGTGTTCGGATGATTATTGTTTAGTTTTTACGAAAACCGTCGTAATAAAATTAGGCGTATGATATTAATTAAATAAATTTCTAAAACACCGGGTAAATTAATATTATAATTTTTATATCATTATTATGAGTATGAAATTATAGTAGGATCGTTGTCGGGAGCGTCGGACGTGTTAGTCACATTATTGATCGCGTGTTAACGTTTATTTAGTAATAAATATACGTAAAAAGTCAATTATACCAAAAGTATTAATTTAAATATCCTACGAGTGGAATAGTATGCAAATGCGATTATGATGATATACAGACTACTTCTAGTCCGTATGAAATGTCCCTACTGATAATGCATGAATTCGCACCTGAACCAATTCGGTTATGCGAATTTGAATACCCGTAAACTGAATTTACGATGAAATGAGGAAATGAATAGTGTCATGTGAATAGTGAAATTTTTTAATGTTTCTCGGATTATCAAACTGACCTCAAAAATGATGAATAGTAAAATGATGAATAGTAATTGATGAATAGTAAGATGTTGAGGTTTGAAAAAATGACCTGAAATTGTGGGGTGTGATAGTCGCCCACCCAAAAAGGAATTCAGTCCCTGAATTCAGCTAGTGTTGGTCTCGGAAATTGACTTGGTGAAAAGATGTGGATACTTTAGTCGCATTTGGTCTTCTCATTCCCAAGTAAACTCGGGTCCTCTTCGAGAATTCCAGCGAACTTTCACGATCGGAATTCGACTCTGCTTCAACTGTTTGACCTCGCAGTCCATAATTTCAACTAGTTCTTCCACAAAGTTAAGCTTGTCATCGAGTTGGATTTCTTCTAATGGTATTATGGAAGACTCGTCCGAAAGACATTTCTTGAGGTTCGAGACATGAAACGTGTTGTGTACGTTGCTGAGTTCTGACGGAAGTTCAAGTTTGTAAGCTACCGGACAAATCCTTTCCAGTATCTTAAATGGACCAATGTATCTCGGGTTCAACTTCCCACATTTCCCGAATCATATCACGCCCTTCCAAGGCGAGACTTTCAACATGACTTTGTCTCCGACCTGAAATTCCAATGGTTTGCGTCGAACATCTGTGTAGCTTTTCTGTCTACTTCTAGCTGTTTCGAGTCTCTCTCGAATCTGAATTATCTTTTCTGTTGTTTCTTGAACCATCTCCGGGCCAGTACATTGTACATCACTGACTTCGGCCCAACAAACTGGAGATCGACACTTTCGACCATAAAGTGCCTCGAATGGTGCTGCTTTTATGCTTGAATGGTAACTGTTGTTATAGGAAAACTTGATCAACGGAAAATGGTTAGCCCAGCCATTTCCAAAGTCAATCACACATGCTCTAAGCATCTCCTCAAGTGTCTGAATAGTTCTCTCGCTCTGACCATCGGTCTGAGGATGGTAAGCAGTGCTCATGTCTAACTTGGATCCAAAAGAATCTTGTAATGACCGCCAAAAGTTTGAAGCAAAACGACTATCTCTGTCGGAAATGATGGAAACTGGTGCACCGTGTCTTGAGATTATTTCCTTGATATAAAGTCTAGCAAGTTGTTCCATGGAATAAGTCTCTCTAATGGGTATGAAGTGGGCTGATTTGGTAAGGCGATCAACAATTACCCAAATAGCATCGTAACCTCCTGACGTCTTGGGAAGTTTAGTGACAAAGTCCATTGTAATATGTTCCCACTTCCATTGTGGAATCTCTGGTTGTTGAAGTAATCCTGACGGTTTCTGGTACTCGGCTTTCACATTAGCACAGGTAAGGCATTTGCTGACGTACGTAGCTATTTCTGCTTTCATGTGTGATTCATGCATAATCAATTCTCGTATCCCACCATAGAGAGGTATCCAACTTCGGTCCTTGAAGCATAACACTCCATCCGATCTCTTTACAAAGCCATTTTTGTTTTCTCGCATACCATAAAGTTTCTCATGTGGTCGATTTTCTTCTTTGAGAGCCTCAATCTGAGCTTCCAAAATTTTTGATGGTAATGGCGAAATGATTGTCATTCCCAATGACCTAACTCTCAAAGGTTTGAGTCGTTCTTTTCGGCTAAGTGCATCTGCTACAACATTCGCTTTTCCCGGGTGATATCGGATTTCACAATCGTAATCACTCAGCAATTCTAGCCAACGACGTTGTCTCATATTGAGTTCCTTCTGATCAAGTATATGCTGTAAGCTCTTGTGGTCGGTAAAAATTACGCACTTGGTACCATAAAGGTAGTGTCTCCAAATCTTGAGTGCAAAAACTACAGCACCCAACTCCAAGTCATGAGTAGTGTAAATCTTCTCGTGTGTCTTAAGCTGTCTAGATGCATAAGCTATCACCTTCTAGTTCTGCATTATCACAGCTCCAAGTCCTTTATGCGAAGCATCGCAGTATATCACAAAGTTTTCAATCCCTTCTGGTAGTGACAAAATTGGTGCGCTACAAATCTTCTGTTTCAATAACTGAAATGCGGACTCTTGTTTCTCTCCCCATTCGTACTTTTGATTCTTTTGTGTCAGCTTAGCCAGCGACTTCGCTATCTTAGAAAACCCTTCAATAAACCTTCTGTACTATCCGGCAAGTCCTAGGAATTGACAAATTTCCGTAGGAGACTTGGGCGTAGCCCAATCCTTTACTACCTCGATCTTTGCTGGGTCGACTTGTAATCCTTGGCTATCAATGACATGGCCAAGAAACTGAACTCTTCATATCCAAAAATCACACTTTGAAAATTTGGCATACAATTGCTCCTTCTTAAGTTGTTCCAGGATTGTTCTGAGGTGTTCTTCATGCTCTTCCTTACTCTTGGAATAAATCAAGATATCGTCAATGAATACGATCACAAACTTATCAAGATACGGTTTGCACACCCCATTCATGAGATCCATAAATACCGCAGGTGCGTTGGTTAATCCGAAAGGCATTACTTGAAATTCATAATGACCATAACGTGTTCTAAATGCCGTCTTTGGGATATCCTCTTCCCGAACTCTAAGTTGAAGGTAACCGGATCTTAAATCAATCTTGGAATAAAAACTGGAACCTTGTAACTGGTCGAACAAGTCGTCGATTCTGGGGAGTGGATAACGGTTCTTCACCGTTAACTTGTTCAACTCACGATAGTCGATGCACATTCTGAAAGATCCGTCCTTCTTCTTTACAAACAAAACCGGTGCTCCCCAAGGCGAGGAACTCGACCTAATGAATCCTTTGTCCAAACGTTCTTGTAATTGATTTTACAATTCCTGCATTTCCGAAGGTGCAAGTCTGTACGGTGCTCGTGCAATTGGTGCGGCTCCTGGCACTAATTCAATTTGAAACTCAACTTGGCGTGTAGGCAGAAGTCCTGGCAATTCTTCTAGAAAAACTTCTAGATATTCCTTAACAATTGGCACATCTTCAAGTCGTTTCTCATCCGACGTCTTCTCCGTGATGTGAGCCAAGAATGCATAACAACCCTTCTTTATGTATTTCTCGGTTTTAATGCATGATATAATACTGAGTCTAGTTCCACTTCGCTCTCCACGAACAACCAAAGTTTCACCGTTATAAGGAAAGTGAACAACTTTCTCATCACAAATAATTCTCGCTCGATGTCGGGATAACCAATCCATACCGATAACAACGTCGAAACTTCCAAGTTCTACGGGCATGAGGTCTATATTGAATGGATGGTTTAGGAAATTTATAGTGCAACCACGGACAATGGTGTTGGTGTTAACTAAAGACCCGTCGGCTAGTTCAACGATATAGGAAATGTCTAATGGGGTTGGTTCTATGTTAAGTAAAGGTGCAAATGCAATAGAAACAAAACTTCTATCCGCTCCTGAATCAAATAAAATGGATGCATAACGATTATTAACGAGGAACGTACCCGCAACAACATTCGGATCCTCTTTGGCATCTTCTGCTCCCATAACATAAGCTCTTCTTCGAGCCATTCCACCTTGATTTCCAGCTCCTTGATTCTTCTTCTTTGGGCACTCACCCCTATAGTGTCCAATTTCTCCACAGCCAAAACATGTTACTGGTGGTTTCTGATTGTCACCCAAGTTTGGAATCCTGCAATCTTTGGTGTAGTGACCAATCTTCTTGCAGTTGCCACATGGATCAGGGCAATGTCCTGGGTTATGATGTTTCTGACACTTTTCACACTTGGGTAGATTACCCGCATATCCTTTCCTTTCAGTTGGCCCTGCAGCATAGGCCCTTGCCACTTCTTGCCTCTTAGGTGGTGGTTGTATAGCATTTCCACCTTGGTTGTATTCAAACCTCCTCTTGTTGTTGTTGCTATTGTTTGGGTTGTTGTTTCGGTTATTGGGATAGTTGCGGTTTCGATTGTTGTTATAGTTGTTGTTGTTTCGAGTGTTGTTGCAGTTGGTGTTGTTTGAACGGTTATTGTTGTTGACAGCAGATTTTCCTTTTACCACTTAGACCATGAGTTTCTGAGTTATTCGGATAGCCTCTTCCATTGTTTGAGGATCAAAAGAAATCACATCCCCTCGAATACTTTCAGGCAGTCCACCAATGAAGTTTTCCATCTTTTTCTCATCGTCGGGAACCATAGTTGGACATAGTGCAGCCAACTCTTGAAACCTCCTGATGTAGGTCTCGATGTCATCGCCTTTAGTTACCAACTCATAGAATTCTGTTTCCAACTTTTGCACCTCAGTACGAGGGCAAAACTTCTTTGTCATCAATTTCTTGAATTGATCCCAGGTGAGCTTGTAAGCATTTTCCATACCAATCGGCTGAGCATAAGAATTCCACAAAGACATAGCTTCATCAAGAAGCATACCTGTAGCAAATTTTACCTTGTTGACATCCGGGCAACCGCACATGAGGAATACATTCTCAGTCTTTTCAAACCAGTGGATCAAAGCAATCGCTCCTTCAGTTCCCTTAAACTTGATGGGATCACTAATCTTGAAATCTTTCCAAGTGCATTCACGCCTATTATTGGGTGGTTCAACCATCCCTGTATTAGAAGCAGTCTCAGCAGCTCTTGCAGCAACCTCAGCTCTCTCAACCTCTAGAGCTTCTGCTATACTATCCCTGACAAACTTGCGGATAACGGCTTGAGTCATAGCTGGGGTTTCTGGTGCAGCCTTACCTTTTCTTGGTGCCATACTTCTGATAAATCACAATGGACAACAACCATGAGAAAAATCATAATAGAAACAGTCATCGTACCAAAGGTATACACCCACAACATGTATATATATACAACCACAACAAGTATAAACACAACCACGACATGTATAAATACAACCACAACCTGTATAAATACAACCACGACATGTATAAATACAACCACAACCTGTATAAATACGATAACAATAAAGAGCAACCACGAAACATCATAAATATAATCACAACACATGAATATAATACATGAAAATTTCGGCCTACATGGACCAATATAATATATAGCACAACCATTCCAACATAGTAGAGTCATACATGATACATTTGTTTGTACAACAACCAAAAGACTACAAGTTCTTGAACTATGTCCCACACCTCGGGACTAGGAAAATAGTAAAAGCTAATACAATAAAAGTCTATGTCTAGGCTCCTCCAGGTGCTCTAGATGATCCAGGTGCTCCAGGTCCTCTCCTAAGGCGGCGAATCTCACGATCTATCGCAACCACAATCTCCTCCAAGTGCTCAACTCAAAGCTGGAAGGCAGCCTCCCTCGTCTCTGCAGCTGTCATCCTCTCCTGAGCTACTGCCAACTGATAAGCCTGCTCTCCCTGCGTCTCCTGTGTCATCTGGGCTCTATCCCGTATCTCAGGTAGCTCATCCCTAAGCTGATCAATCAGCTCCTGGTGCTCCTCCTGCCATGCCTCCAGTCCATGATAAGACACGTCAATGCTAACCCTGCCTAAGATCAATCCCTCAACCTGCTCCTCGACCTCCTCAAGTCGACTAGTGATGTTCTCATCTACCCTATAACCCAACCTATCAATCTGCTCCTGTTGAGCCCCTAACTGAGCATCTAAAGTAAAAGTTGTAGGCCCTCTAGCAGCAGCTGCTCTCGAACTCTCACCTATATGGTATACTGGTGGTGGTGGTGGAAGGTCGGAAGTCTCGGTAATAGGTGATGATGGAGTAGTAAACCTTGCACGCTTCCTGGGCGGCAAGAGTGAAGTAGGTATAGAAGTAGTAGTGGGCATAGCTGGTGGTGTAGGTAATGTAGGAACAGTAGGAATCCTAAGAGTAGAGGTAACAGGGCGTACACTCTTTCTAGCACTTATGGTTGTCTTGCTACGAGGAAACATAAGTTTTGGTTCTGGTGAAATAGAAGTAGCAGGAAATGATATGTCTGTATGTGTATGTGTAGCATCAAGTGGTGCAATGGGAGAAACATGAGGAGTAGGAGCAATCTCTTCCTCTTCGAAAGGCTCAGTATCCTCACCTAATGCCAAAAGTGGCGACACAGGTACTGGAGGAATGGGTGGTACCACAGCAGTGGAAGACATAACGTCCTCAATGTCAGAATCTGAGTAAAGTATGATAATGTTCGAATCTGAAGACATGTCTCTGTGATAATCAATGTGAAATAAAAATAAATAACCCGCGTAATGGAATCACCAAAAAATTAAATATGCACTTATGATGAAATGATGAGATGCTATGATGATGTGGTTATAGTCTAGGGTCCATGATGCATCCTAGTTCGCTATAACCTTAGCTCTGATGCCAATCTGTTACACCCCCAAAATACCTGAATGGCAGCGGAATGGAATACCTGGGGGTGACTGTCATAGCACCACAGTTACAGTTATATTGAACGACCTAAAGTGTCGTTTTGAAAATACATCGTTTGATTCATTCAAAATATTCAGAGTTATAAAACATAGGTCCCAAAAGTCTGGAAAAGTTTAAGGAAATAAGTTTAGTACAATCAAACGATAGTTCATAAGTGCATGAAAATCCAAAATTTGACGCGTCATCCTTGTTACTCAATGAAATGACTCCATGCATGCCATGAGGAATATGTCTTAGTTACCTGAAAATACATTGCGAAAACGGTCAACAATAATGTTGGTGAATAATCATAGGTTTGTAAGTTAAATCGTATGTACATTAACCACAAGTATAAAGTAAACCGACAAAATGTAAAAAATGCTACATTGTCTCTTAAGCTCATGACCCCGAAGCTAGGCATAATATTGTATTGGCCCCAAAAGAGTGTTTACCAGGCACTCAAATAGTTTAGACATGAAATGCATCCGTAATTCCGTTGGAGCAACCCAAACACGGATGGAGGAGTTACCCTCAATAGATCTATTCACTCACTCTCGCTTGGCAATATAATTAACGGTTCATGATAATAAATGGGACTTAACTTGGTAGTAAGGCAACTAAAGCAATGTATGAATTTAATACTTGGGCATGTACAAAAATAATTGATGCAATATATTCTCCCCCGTGGGATTTGAAATCAAAATATTGAATTAAAACGGGGCTATGAAAACTCACCTGAAGTGATAGTACAATGTGATGAAATGATCGGGACAACAAGGCGCGAACACTAGCCGCAACCTAAATGAATGAATATGATCTACTTTAGATCATGTAATCATGTAATGAATATTCATGCACATGATACATATACCACTCGTAACTTGAAAATACTTGTTATTGTCAAAGTAAGGTATTTTCGATACTTAAGAAAAATAAGTCCAACTAGACTAATAAAAACTAGTCGTAGGATATCGTATATAAAACGTTAGTGTTATATTCATCGCCTTTTACCACTTGGACCATGAGTTTCTGAGTTATTCGGATAGCCTCTTCCATTGTTTGAGGATTAAAAGAAATCACATCCCCTCGAATACTTTCAGGCAGTCCACCAATGAAGTTTTCCATCTTTTTCTCATCGTCGGGAACCATAGTTGGACATAGTGCAGCCAACTCTTGAAACCTCCTGATGTAGGTCTCGATGTCATCGCCTTTAGTTACCAACTCATAGAATTCTGTTTCCAACTTTTGCACCTCAGTACGAGGGCAATACTTCTTTGTCATCAATTTCTTGAATTGATCCCAGGTGAGCTTGTAAGCATTTTCCATACCAATCAGCTGAGCATAAGAATTCCACCAAGACATAGCTTCATCAAGAAGCATACCTGTAGCAAATTTTACCTTGTTGACATCCGGGCAACCGCACATGAGGAATACATTCTCAGTCTTTTCAAACCAGCGGATCAAAGCAACCGCTCCTTCAGTGCCCTTAAACTTGATGGGATCACTAATCTTGAAATCTTTCCAAGTGCATTTACGCCTATTATTGGGTAGTTCAACCGTCCCTGTATTAGAAGCAGTCTCAGCAGCTCTTGCAGCAACCTCAGCTCACTCAACCTCTAGAGCTTCTGCTATACTATCCCTGACCAACTTGCGGATAACGGCTTGAGTCATAGCTGGTGTTTCTGGTGCAGCCTTACCTTTTCTTGGTGCCATACTTCTGATGAATCACAATGGACAACAACCATGAGAAAAATCATAATAGAAATAGTCATCATACCAAAGGTATACACCCACAACATGTATATATATACAACCACAAGAAGTATAAACACAACTACGACATGTATAAATACAACCACAACCTATATAAATACAACCGCGACATGTATAAATACAACCACAACCTGTATAAATACGATAACAATAAAGAGCAACCACGAAACATCATAAATATAATCACAACACATGAATATAATACATGAAAATTTTGGCCTACATGGACCGATATAATATATAGCACAACCATTCCAACATAGTAGAGTCATACTTGATACATTTGTTTGTACAACAACCAAAAGACTAAAAGTTCTTGAACTATGTCCCACACCTCGGGACAAGGAAAATAGTAAAAGCTAATACAATACAAGTCTATGTCTAGGCTCCTCCAGGTTCTCTAGATGATCCAGGTGCTCCAGGTCCTCCAGGTCCTCTCCTAAGGTGGCGAATCTCATGAACCATCGCAACCACAATCTCCTCCAAGTGCTCAACTCAAAGCTGGAGGGCAGCCTCCCTAGTCTCTGCAGCTGTCATCCTCTCTTAAGTTACTGCCAACTGATGAGCCTGCTCTCCCTGCGTCTCCTGTGTCATCTGGTATCTATCCCGTATCTCAGGTAGCTCATCCCTAAGCTGATCAATCAGCTCCTGGTGCTCCTCCTGCCGTGCCTCCAGTCCATGATAAGACACGTCAATGCTAACCCTACCTAAGATCAATCCCTCAACCTGCTCCTCGACCTCCTCAAGTCGACTAGTGATGTTCTCATCTACCCTATAACCCAACCTATCAATCTGCTCCTGTTGAGCCCCTAACTGAGCATCTAAAGTAAAAGATGTAGGCCCTCTAGCAGCAGCTGCTCTCGAACTCTCACCTATATGGTATACTGGTGGTGGTGGAAGGTCGGAAGTCTCGGTAATAGGTGATGATGGAGTAGTGAACCTTGCACGCTTCCTGAGCGGCAAGAGTGAAGTAGGTATAGAAGTAGTAGTGGGCATAGCTGGTGGTGTAGGTAATGTAGGAATAGTAGGAATCCTAAGAGTAGAGGTAACAGGGCGTACACTCTTTCTAGCACCTATGGTTGTCTTGCTACGAGGAAACATAAGTTTTGGTTCTGGGGAAATAGAAGTAGCAGGAGATGATATGTCTGTAGGTGTATGTGTAGCATCTAGTGGTGCAATGGGAGAAACATGAGGAGTAGGAGCAATCTCTTCCTCCTCGAAAGGCTCAGTATCCTCACCTGATGCCAAAAGTGGCGACACAGGTACTGGAGGAATGGGTGGTACAACAGCAGTGGAAGACATAGCGTCCACAATGTCGGAATCTGAGTAAAGTATGATAATGTTCGAATCTGAAGACATGTCTCTGTGATAATCAATGTGAAATAAAAATAAATAACCCGCGTAATGGAATCACCAAAAAAATAAATATGCACTTATGATGAAATGATGAGATGCTATAATGATGTGGTTATAGTCTAGGGTCCATGACGCATCCTAGTTTGCTATAACCTTAGCTTTGATGCCAATCTGTCACACCCCCAAAATACCTGAATGGCAGTTACAGTTATAGCACCACAGTTACAGTTATATTGAACAACCTAAAGTGTCGTTTTGATAATACATTGTTTGATTCATTCAAAATATTCAGAGTTATAAAACATAGGTCCCAAAAGTCTGGAAAAGTTTAAGGAAATAAGTTTAGTACAATCAAACGATAGTTCATAAGTGCATGAAAATCCAAAATGAGACGCGTCATCTTTGTTACTCAATGAAATGACTCCATGCATGCCATGAGGAATATGTCTTTGTTACCTGAAAATACATT
This sequence comes from Artemisia argyi, assembly GCA_030686995.1. Taxonomy (NCBI): domain Eukaryota; kingdom Viridiplantae; phylum Streptophyta; class Magnoliopsida; order Asterales; family Asteraceae; genus Artemisia; species Artemisia argyi. The sequence continues at coordinate 114,191,730 of CM060689.1, forward strand.
GCGAAAACGGTCAACAATAATGTTGGTGAATAATCATAGGTTTGTAAGTTAAATTGTATGTACATTAACCACAAGTATAAAGTAAACCGACAAAATGTCAAAAATGCTACATTGTCTCTTAAGCTCATGACCCCGAAGCTAGGCATAATATTGTATTGGCCCCAAAAGAGTGTTTACCAGGCACTCAAATAGTTTAGACATGAAATGCATCCGTAATTCCGTTGGAGCAACCCAAACACGGATGGAGGAGTCACCCTCAATAGATCTATTCACTCACTCTCGCTTGGCAATATAATTAACGGTTCATGATAATAAATGGGACTGAACTTGGTAGTAAGGTAACTTAAGCAATGTATGGAATTTAATACTTGGGCATGTACAAAAATAATTGATGCAATATATTCTCCCCCGTGGGATTTGAAATCAAAATATTGAATTAAAACGGGGCTATGAAAACTCACCTGAAGTGATAGTACAATGTGATGAAATGATCGGGACAACAAGGCGCGAACACTAGCCGCAACCTAAATGAATGAATATGATCTACTTTAGATCATGTAATGATGTAATGAATATTCATGCACATGATACATATACCACTCGTAACTTGAAAATACTTGTTATTGTCAAAGTAAGGTATTTTCCATACTTAAGAAAAATAAGTCCAACTAGACTAATAAAAACTAGTCGTAGGATATCGTATATAAAACGTTAGTGTTATATTCATCGCCTTGAAAACCTTGAAATAACGTCTAGTAGTCGTACAAATAAGCCTTGGGTCGTACGTACTTTGTTAGTTAAGAATATAATTCTTGAACATTAAATCTAGAAAATATAGTATTTAGTACGTAATTATATTATTTCTATTAGTGACTACTTATATATATATATATATAGTTTTGACGCTTTTAAAACTTGTAGAACTTTGTCGTTATAAGTTCATTTTCTTCGTTCTTTATATCCACGGGTTCGTCTAAGTATGTACTAATATATTTTTGATAGCTCGGCTTCTCTAGGTTACGTCTAATGCCTCGGTTTGTCCGACGAAAATCGTCCAACAGCCTGAAATTTTCAGAAAAATAGTTTTCGTCATTAAACTTACAAAAATCATAACTCCTTTGTTATAAGCTCGTTTTAATCCGTTCTTTCGCCCACGGCTTCATTTTTGAAAGTATTTTCTAAATCTTTGGTCAAAATTTACACACCATCTACTGATTTTCCCACGTTTTCAAAATATGAACAGTAGGTATATATATTCTTTCAAAAACCATTTCTAGGGTTCCAATCTAGTTTCAACTTCAACCAAATCACTTTCAATCACCACAAATATAGTCTAATCTTACCATACACCTTCTTAGGGTGTCATGGGTTCCTAAACATCATAAATCAAGTGGATCTAAGTATCTAACAAGGATCTAACTATAATCTATTTCTAGGGCTCAAAAGTTAGATATGTATAAAATGGAGTGGTATAACTAACATATGCATGTAGATCTTGTATATATATCATATGAACATTATAAAAACTTGGTAAAATTATAAAAATGAGTTTCATACACTTACTTGAAAGATTAATGAGCTTTTGATGGTGAAAACCTAAGTAAACCTTGAGTTTGTATTACAAAACCCTTATAGGAGTACTAAATACACTAGAAAATTACTAGATCTTGAAAAATAAATGATTCTTGCTTGTTCTTGTTGTTTTGGCCGAGCACCACCAAGGAGAGAAAAGAGAAAAAAGTTTCTTGTTTGATTTGGTGAAATGAGGTTCAATGTATATGTTTTTGTTATATGTATAATATTAGACAAATATATGACAAACATTAATGAGTTAGTAAAATTTCAAAGGCTTGTAAGAAATGGGTATGAAGGGGGGCGGCATTTTATGAAAAAGGGAAGGAAACATGAAGCTAGTGTAAGATAGTTGGTATAATTTAGGTATTATAATGTATATATTAATAGTTTTAGGGAATACCGGGTACCGAGTTAACTAAAAATAAATTTTAACGGAGTTAACCGGGACATAATAAAGTCGTAAAAATTGTGAAAATATGTCGGGTACAAATATTGAGTGTTTGGATGATTATTGTTTAGTTTTTACGAAAACTGTCGTAATTAAATTAGGCGTACGATATTAATTAAATAAATTTCCAAAACACCGGGTAAATTAATATTATAATTTTTATATCATTATTATGAGTATGAAATTATACTAGGATCGTAGTCGGGAGCGTCGGACGTGTTAGTCACATTATTGATCGCGTGTTAACATTTATTTAGAAATAAATATACGTAAAAAGTCAATTATACCAAAAGTATTAATTTAAATATCCTACGAGTGGAATAGTATGCAAATGCGATTATGATGATATGCAGACTATTTCTAGTCCGTATGAAATGTCCCTACTGATAATGCATGAATTCGCACCTGAAACAATTCGGTTACGCGAATTTGAATACCCGTAAACTAAATTTACGATGAAATGAGTAATGCACATGAATAGTGGTATTCTCTCAGAAATGAATAGTGTCATGTGAATAGTGAAATTTTTGAATGTTTCTCGGAATATCAAACTAACCTCAAAAATGATGAATAGTAAAATAATGAATAGTGATCGATGAATAGTAATTGATGAATAGTAAGATGTTGAGGTTTGGAAAAATGACCTGAAATTTTGGGGTGTGATATAGTTCCCTTGTCGTGATGACGGTGATGGCGTGGAGGATCGATGGATGGAGGAACCACGGCGAGATAAGGCGGTGAAGTTTGGCAGTGGTGTGAGTCAGTTCTAGAGAGAAGGAGAATAGATGAATAGATAGGAGATAGATCTGACTAGTGTAAGTGTTAGTGTTTTGATTTTAGGGAAAAAGGGGCGGGATCTTGAGCGGGAGATTGAAATTTTTGGGGAAAAATTACGGGTGGATCTTGAGATCTTGAGCGCCTGATTAAAATTTTAGAGATTGAAAGCCTATCAAATGAGCTCGAAATGTTTGATGAGTTGAGCTCAATCTTATATATATAAGTTCGACTCGAGTTATTGTTGAGTTCTCGAGCTTGTAAGTAATATAATTTTTTTTTTAAGTGTACTAAGTGTAAATATTTATTTATGAATGTATCAAGTTTTTCGAGCTGAAGTCGAACCGAATTCAATTCTTAGGTTATATTATATTTCAATTTTAATTTGTGTCAGAAAACACATCTTTACAGGTAAATCGAGCTTTTCGAGTCAAGCTCAAGCCGAGTTCAAACTTTCTCGATCCCTGATAACATGATCGAGAGGGTGATGGAGGCTTGACTGTGATGGTTGTGAGCTCAACCTTTAATGAGTTCGACTCGAGTTATTGTTGAGTTCTCGAGCTTGTAAGTAATATAAAATATGTTTTCATCCTAAAAACCCTGCAAAACATTCATTGTGACTCGATACACGCATTTGACTCAAACAAGTACTAATGAGTTAAGGTAGGCATGCAAGTTCATGTATCCAATTTTAAAAGGAAACTGCATGTTAAAGAGAGCGAGACTATTAAGAAAATGACATTATAGCTAGTAGGATCTTACGATCCCGATCCGATCATACGATCATGATCTTGCAAAGACGAAAATGATCCTGGGTAGGATCTGATCCCGATCTTAAAACTTTTAATACTTTTAGTTTTTATACTTTTAATCATTTTAAAATTATCTATACTTCTTATAATGCATCTTTGACTCTCTCTCTCTTCCAATTTTTTAAGATTTTCATTCGTACATTTTAAGTAAATACAAAAAATTAAGCTATATGTACAATCAATTTAAGCATTAGCACCTACACACATTGACTTGTCAACACTTATAATTAATATATATAACATTTAAAACACCTTTTCAATTAAAAGTATCATTTATAAACCACAATGTACAAACAAATCAAGCTGCTAAACACTCTCTTCATCAAAATTTGTAAGACATTTTATGCATAATTTTTTTTATAAGTGGACTTGGTCACTCAGATAATATATCATTTTCTCATAACTTCAACAGTTTATCATGCATCTAAAAATATTTTCGCTATCTGTAAACTTTAATTACAGGGTACCTCCCGCCGCAACGCGCGTGTGCCCCGCTAGTAATATATAACATATGCAAAGCTTATCAAACACGCATCACTTATAACATATAATATTTACAAAGCTTATCAAACACACTTCACACACTCCAACATATACTTAATAGTCTATCTCACACTCACACACAGCTGCCTTGTTCTTTCTTTCTCTCTCTCTCACTACTACAACCTAAGTTTGACCCTAAGTTAGATCGGAAGCATATGGTAACATACTTAGATCGCTTCTATATTGACCCTAAGTTTGACAGATGATTTGGTTTATCTGATTATTTAGTTCTTTTTTTTGGTTTATCTGATTATTTCATTATTTGTGTTTATTTAATTAGTGTTATTTAGTGTTAGGGTTTATGTATGATCTGTATATTTATGTTTTTTATTGTTAGGGTTTATGGTTGTTTTTTAGTTTTAGTGTGAATATTTAGGCTAAAACATCAAGTATCAAAGATGGAAGAAGTATCAATGATGGATGAAAAGATACCACTTTCAAGTATGAACATAAACTTGTTCTGGTGTTTCATCCATTATTGATTCATCTTTGTTCTTTGTCAAGGATGGGTGAACCGACACCACTTTCAAGTATGAACATAATATGTATCTGTATCAAAGATGGAAGAAGTATCAGTGATGGATGAAAAGACACCACTCTCAAGTATGAACATAAACTTGTTCTGGTGTTTCATCCATTACTGATTCATCTTTCCTCTTTGCCAAAATACAGAAATAATGAAAATATTTTATCTTAGGATTAGGTTGAAGTACAATAAACATATCAAGAACTTAAAGAGTTTTTTCATGTATTTAGTTACAATGAAAATATTTTCATTGCATTGTTGATATAAATTTAATATGATTTTATTGATTCATGATTAGCTCTCTAATGTCGTAGGACCTACATAACTAATATGTATGTTCGTCACATTTAAGTGAGCAATATAAATGATAGTAAGAATTTGGTTGCTAAGAACTTAAAGCTCAATTATCAGGGCAGATCTATCTAACGATGTAGATGGGTTCCATCACTTTAACTGGACCCCATTTTCTAACAATGTTTAATGGTTCTTTCAATAATCAAGATTAAACATCGTTAGAAAACAGGGTCCAATTAAAGCGATGGAACCCATCTACATCGTTAGATAGATATGGCCTGAACATTGAGACGTCTTCAATGCGATAATGATATAGTGTGTATTGTTCATGACAGGCCACACTCCTTCATTATCGCATTCAAGATGCGTGATGTTACTTAGACTCTATTCTTTACTCAACATTTGTAGATTGTTTGTATCAGTCTGTTTGCTTTATATATATGTATGATGTATTTTTGATATAAGAATTATGTTGCATTTGTATTGAGAGTATAAGGAAGAAAAGTAGCGGATATGTGTGCGAATATTTAGGCTAAAACATCCAAGTATCAAAGATGGAAGAAGTATCAACATGGGTGAACAGACACCACTTTCAAGTATGAACATAAACTTGTTTTGGTGTTGTTCATCCATGTTGATTCATCTTTGCTCTTTGTCAAAATACAGAAACAATTATCAAGTATAATTTATAGGTTCGATGCTTGAATTTAGCGTCTTCGTCTTCCAGCATGTTGGTAAGTTAGAGATTCAAGGCTGAATAATATGTTGTTGTTGGCTAGGGTTGAAAGGATGGTAGTTCATTGCATTGTTATTATAAGTTTAATATGACTTCATTCATGCACGATTAGCTCTATAATGTGGTAGAATCTACATAATTAATATGTATGTTCGTCACATCTAAGGGAGCAATATAAATGATAGTAAGAATCTGTTTTCTAATAACTTAAAGCTCAATATTAGGGCAAATCTATCTAAAGTTATAGAACGGTTCCATTACTTAATTTGGAAAACCTCTACTACCGTTATTAGACGGTGTCCAAAAAACAAAGCAATGGAACCTTTCTGCAACTTTAGATAGATCTAGCCTGATCATTGAGATGTCTTCAATGCGATGATGATATAGTGTGTATTGTTCATGACAGGCCACACTCCTTCATCATCGCATTCAAGATGAGTGATGTTACTTAGACTCTATTCTTTACTTAAAATTTCTGGATTGTTTGTATCACTCTGTTTGCATTCCATTCTTTTTAATGATCTAACTGAGTCTGTAATTTCAACTTACCTTTCCATTCTAAGCTCCCATACAGTTCCTTTTATTTTTTCAACAATATAGCAATGCGGCTGGTGCAGTCCTTTGCTCAAAGGGAGTTGAAACGATAAAAGGAGCTGTAGCGGGGAACTTAGAAGGGTTACGTATGTTGGTTTCAACATACCTTTCCATTCTGAGTTCCCATACAGTTCCTTTTGTTTTTTCAACAATCTAGCAATGCGGCTGGTGCAGTCTGATGCGTGGGAATTGCACCAGGATTTACCTCTCGAGGGATCTCGAGAAGCTTACAACCCCCACCAGGCAGTGTACCTGATCGTTGTAGTATAGTATAGTGACAAGTACCGGGGGATTGATCGTTCAACTCAGGAATAGTGTCGCTAGGATTAGAAAGCCTAAAAACTAGGTCTAGAGGTGAGGGATGATTCTTTTTGTATTTTTATGTTTTATGAAAAGCAAGTAAAATCTCGGGTTTTAGAAGAGTGGGCGGAATTAGTTGCTAATCAACTAACCCAATAACTAAGATGCAATCAAAATAAAATAAAATAAATGTAAATTAAACTAGTGGTGTGAACATTAAATGAGAAAATTGTGTTTACTTAGATTTCATTACTCTCTAGATATCTTTTACAGGTTGATAGTTTGTTACAGTTGCGTGGATGAAGGGTTATATTCCTTAATACCAATCGTGGGGTGGCGTACGTACTTCCCCAACTCTATAAGCTCCTACTTCACTCCTATGTCGAGCCTGCAAGAAGCTCCTAACATGGGATCACTAGAATTCGCTCATGCATTAAATACAACAATAAAAACCTAGTACGCATTGGTTCATGTTTCTTAAGACGTTCAAGCAAGTTACACTATGGAAGTCTGCCAGTTTTCTTAAGCCTAACATCGAAATCATTCATCCGTAACAACTATAAACAAGCAATCAACCCATAATCAACATCTAGGTTTCACTACATCTAAGCAAACACACAAAAGATCTAGCCTAGCATGTTAAAATCAAGACAAGTGTAAGATATATTCAAACAACACATAGACATATTGAATGAATTGAAAGGATACTTATCTTAATTGAACATGAAAGATTTCAAGGGGTGAAAACCCTTGAAAATACTGATAAAATCGTGCTAGGGTTTCTCCAAGTCGTCCCTAAAATTGTCCTCTCTAATGAATGAAAATTACAAAACTATATATAGATTTTCCAATGTGACGGCGTCAAGAAGAGAATTCTAACGCCGTCAACCCGCCGCCTATAATAATATCGGATTGCCTAGATCCAGATCTGATGCCGTCAAGAGCAATTTTCCTCTGGGCCGTCACGTGTAAAGGGACCATGACGGCCTATGGTGACGTCGTCCTGCCCTAGTGCAAAAACATTCAGGATCGTCATGGATTCCACCCTCTTCACCTCTTGTTTTTCTCTTGATGTCGTCATTAAGAACTTGGTGACACCGTCAGGTACTGTTCCCAGCAAGAAAAATTAAGACTTTGCCGTTTTCTTCACTTTTATGCTCCAAAAACGTCCAAAATGCTTCCTTTTCCAGAATTCACTCCAAAAGTACCTAAAATCACAAAAGGAATGATTTAGGGCAATATTTGATCAAATAAATTCAATTCCAGGCTTAAATGACCCCCTAAAAATGGATCATTTTTCGCCTCATCACAGTCCTTTGCTCAAAGGGAGTTGAAACGACAAAAGGAGTTGTATCAGGAACTTAGAAGGGTTACGTATGTTGGTTTATTGCATTCCATTCTTTTTTATGATCTAAAACCAACCATCCACCAAGTAATGTGGCCATTGGAGTTCCAAGAACAAAGGTTGTTTCAAATACACCCTGAATTGCAATATTATCTTTTATTTCATTTACACTATATTTTTTAAAATTTTAATATATTTTTTTTATTTTTTTTGCAGAAATCATACATTGACAGCACCGACTCAAGTTCATTTCAACATACCTTTCCATTCTGAGTTCCCATACAGTTCCTTTTGTTTTTTCAACAATCTAGCAATGAGGCTGGTGCAGTCCTTTGCTCAAAGGGAGTTGAAATGACAAAAGGAGTTGTAATGGGAACTTAGAAGGGTTACGTATGTTGGTTTATTGCATTCCATTCTTTTTTTATGATCTAAAACCAACCATCAATCAAGTAATGTGGCCATTGGAGTTCCAAGAACAAAGGTTGTTTCAAATACACCCTGAATTGCAACATTATCTTTTATTTCATTTACACTATCTTTTTTTAACTTTTAATATATTTTTTTATTTTTTTTTTTGCAGAAATCATACACTGACAGCAGTGACTCAAGTTCATTTCACATATCAATCAGTTCTGAAGGTCCTCCAAATACATGGGCAGACTACTTTCCAAAGGGATATTCTGGATCAGGCACAAAAAAGGAAGATGCTAGGAAGGATAAAACTCCAAAAAAGACTGCCAAAGAGCTTTTTGATGAGAGGGTTCAGGTACTAGGCCTGCCCAATGCTAAGACTTGTGAAGACAAGGGTATAAAACCATGGGAACCAAAAATGCCCAAAGTTTGTTCAAAAGGGAAGGGTAAAAAGAAAATGTATTAGTTGAGTTAGGAAGTAATTTGAATAAACCTGTGTAATCCGTTTGTACTACTTTATTTGACTTTATGAATAAACATGTTGTCATTGCTCAATTTTCTCATTAGTGAACTGAATATGAATTGGTTAATTTTTGTGGCATTTTATTTTTATCCCTAGCAGCATTAAGTTATGCCAAACAGCATTAAGTTCTGAGTTACTAGCATTCACCCAAATTCCAATCCAAACCCGGAGTTGCCCATAAGATAAGTTTGACAATCTTTGACTTTTACAAATGACAATCAAGTTTGACAATCTTTGTTTGACTTTTAACAAAGCATCATAACATAGTCAACAAATCAACATAACATAATTAATCAACAAAAAGATAACTTGATCATATAGTAATCGATAACTTGATTAACAAAGAAACATAAGATAAGTTTTCTTTGAACACAAAAACATTAAACTTCAAAGAAATAACATAATAATGATTAATATCAACTTACATCAGGGTTAATTCAATGAAAATTATACAAACTATTTTGAATGCCTTTGTAAATATCAACAATGTTTCCACGGATTTGTTCTATTTCTTGATTCCGAACATTAACTTTGTTCTGATGCATCAGTATGATCTCTTGGTCTTTTTTGTTTTGTTCTTCCAACCGTGCGATTCGTTTGTTGTAAAGTTCAACCAACTATCGTTCAGTACCATATTTGCCTTCAGAATGGCATTTGTCCCAGCACTCTTGGGTTAGGCCGTGGATTTTATATTTTTCTGGCATTGGAGAAAGAGGAGGAGGAGGAGAAGTATCCCTTAAACGTTTTATTTTCTTTGAAGCAGGATTTGAAGATGATGAAGCCATTGCAGTTCCAAACAAAAATTGAATACGTAATGAAAACATGAAAGAAGTTGGTTGTAATTCCTTTGTATTTATAGGCACACAAGAGTCGCAATGTCACAACGTTTAAGTGTCACAACGGTTTACAAAGTGTCACAACGGTTTACAGTTACTTTTTTACAGTTACACCGGTTCACAGTAATTTATGCTTAGCAGCATTAAGTTATGCCTAGCAGCATTAAGTTCTTTATTAATCAGGTCATAACAGTGTTGAAGTAAGTTTGCCAATTCAGGGAGTAAACACTGTCACAAACACAAATTTTACACAACTAATAACTAGATTAATACCATTATGTTTATTCGTACTATATTTTCTAACATTTGAAACCACTTAACAATGCTTATTACCATTTAAAGTTTAAAAATAAAATTATAGAATGTTTAGGAGCGCGTATTTAATGTGTAAAATTAAAATGATTACAATTAGGCACGAGTAATTAGTGCATTTCACATGCTAATGTGACGTTAAACTTGGTAAATTGCAATAATCTTTAATGTTGAGACTTTCAAAATTCCCTAGGCGTATAGTATGTCGCATCCCTTTTTAAGGCCATCACTTAGCTTTTCAACACACACTTTTTAAAACAATCTAAGATCGAAGTTATGGCTGGAAACAAGAACAGGTGCATTTCATCAAAGAAGAAGCGTTAAAAGTAAGTACTACTAATTAAACTTTTGTACACGTAAACATTCAAAGTTTGTAAAGATGTTATGTACATACATGTTGACTTGGTGTTTTTTTTTTTCTAGTAGAAGTTAGTTAATCCATAATAATTTTGGTGTATTAAGCTTTTATGAATTTATAAAATGGTTATCAATTGGTAGCTTTAGGTAATCAGTTATGAAATTATGTTAGTTTACTACGTAGTAGTTTGAATGTTTTATTCCTTATATTTGTTATCTTCCTAGTACATAAGATCCGTGAAAAAAAACCTAGCTTTACTCACCCAGCATTCAAAACTTACATCATAATATGCCAAAAGGATAATCTTTAATGTTAGAATGTAACATTATTATATCAAAAAATTTCGGCCCCCCAATCAAGACGGTCAAAAGGATAATCTGTAAATTTATCAAAAGGATAATCTGTATAAATTTATCAAAATGATAATCTTTAATGTTAGAATGTTACATTATATACATCATATAAGAATACAAAATTAAAAGGATAATCTGTAAATTTATCATCTAATGCTTATTTGATTTCAGGAAACCAGAGAAGGTATTTAACATTGAAGAGTGGTATGAGTCGTGGAGTTCTCGAAGAAACAAGGCAAGACGCAAAGCAAGTTTGCTTCAAATTAAGAAAGATGAGAAGGAATACAAGCGATCAAAGCCGCGGGTTAGTTCAGTGGAAGAGGATGCGGCTGATGTTGGATTTTTGAGTGAGGAAGAGAGATTTGACTCCATTGAATAGGATAATGTGCATTTTTCGTTTGATCCGGAGAAATCTCCAAAATTTAATTGTTAAACTTTTTATATGTATGAACTGCTTTATTTTACTTTTGTTATGGATACTAATGTTTTTTTTTTTTTGGTTTATTATATATGAATTTTAACTTTCTTGCTTCATTAAAGCTTGATTAAGCTTGATTTTTCATCTATTCATTAAGCTTGATTTATGCCTAGCAACATTAATTTATGCCTAGCAGCATTAACTTATGCCTAGCAACATTAATTTTGAATGTATTGCACATATTTTGAATTTTCGTTACACTTGAATATCACATTTTGCTATAAATAATAGTCACATAAATATCACAATGTGACTATTTTGAATGTATTGCACATATAATACCCTTATAATGTGGCAATAAACATAATTTAGATACACATTTGTGATATGGTGTGATTATTGTAAAGCCTATAGTCACATGATCATGCTACAATTAAATGTGACTATACACATTAGGTTGTGGCAAGCAAACACACAATAAACTTTAGACACACATATTTACTTACGTGACCATATGTATCGAATTTTCGTTACACTTAATCATGTTTCTATGGTTTCGTGTGACCATATATGATATTTGGTCACACTCTTCAAGTGTGTGACATATATATTTGTCACTATTAAATGCATATTGTGACTAATGCTTCAAACTTACTTTTTAGTTGTCACACATTTCAAACGCTATGTGGCTAAATATTCAGCAAAAAATAGCAGTCACGTTTAAATAATGTGTGACAAACTTGACTATATAATTTAGTCACATACACAATTACTTCATGTGACCATATATATATTTTGGTCACACTCTTCAATTGTGTGACATATATTTGTCACATATGTATATCTGTAGTGTGACTAATGCTTAAAGCTGATTTGTATCAGTCACACGTCCCAAATTAAACGTGACTAAATGATCGAAAAATATTTACCAGCTACCCTCTAGTCACATAAATACACAAATGTGTGACATATATCTTCCGAAATGGTCACACAAGTCGGATCGAGTGTGGCTGTTTTTTTTATTTTCAAACATTTAGTCACGTAAATATGTTACAGTGTAACCGTTTGAAATCGACCATGTGTGACGAAAGGCCATTTTTGTACCAGTGTTATCCGTTTCCTTCTTTCCTCTGTTCATCTCCTTTACCTACTCCATAACCTCGGACGGCCGATAACACGTACGCCTGGCCATGGACCCATAACAACCCTGACACCAGGTGATATCCTATCTCAAGAGGCCCAGCTATGCGCTAAGCTCTGAAGGTGTAACACGCGGAGCCGTCGAAGACTCGCCAACCTCAAATGTCAACGTAATCTCTGTCCCAAGGGCATGTCCCAATGCCTCTGACGTGTTTGACTCGTAAGTAACATCCGATATAACAGGTGAAGGTAGTGCGGGAGGAACCTCCTGATCCTCATCCTCATCCTCATCTTCATCATCATCCTCCATCTCGTCATCATCATCCATCTCATCATCCTCACTTATCTCATCCTCATTATCAATCTCAACGTCATCCTCAATAGGTTGTGGGTCCTCTTTAAGACTCGGTGGTGCAAGTGGAAACTGGTCGGAAGGGACTGGTGAAGACATTATACTTTACAGGGAGTATCGGAGAAAATATAAAAATCCTAGCCAAATTTTATGAATTTTTTTTTCATGCAGAAAAATAGAAATGGAAAACATCAAGTTCATGATGGTGCAAAACATGTAATATAAGAGTTTAAGCAAAACTTAAGTAAAGGCGAAGTGGCACGGAGGGCTGGCGGCTATCTGTTTTTTGAAAATGTTTTGACTTACACAAAAATGTTTATAGTCGAGTATGACCTCGTTCTCAATAAACAGTGGCTCTGATACCATTCTGTAACACCCCCAACTCGGGTATGGCAGCGGAACATAGCTAGGGGTATTACTTGAGGGGGTAAAACAGTCACATCATTGAAAACGATCCCAAAAATGACATTTTTAAATAAAAACCCAAATTTTGTTTCATCAAAACCATTAGAGTACAGAGACTCTTAAACATAGTAGCAGGGGAAAAAAACATCAGCTGCAGCGGAAAACATACACAGATAGCCTCCAAGAAGTCCTAGCTACTCCCTCATGCCTAAAAAGATATGCAACTTTAGTTAGTTACCTGAGATAAAACATGCTTAAAAGTCAACATAAAGGTTGAGTGCAATTCATAGGTTTAGTAAATAAGTTGAGCACAAGATTTTAATCTGCAAGATATAAGTGATAAATGCAAATACCGGGTAACAACAACAAAAAATATACATCCCTGTGCATCTAATATTCTAAAATGATAATGCTAAGCTCATGACACGTAAAACGTTAACCAACACAAGTAACAACTGAAATAAGTCAACAGTAACCGTGGAATTTCATAATATAATAAATGCCTCAAAGCTAGATATCTTGCCAAATACCTAGGAAATTCGGATGTAGTACATCACATGCAGACCGGACTCAATCAACATGGCGGGAGGGTCAATTCCTATAGGCCTATATCCTATATATTCGCGCTCACTCGCAAGTGATTAATGGTTCATGATCGGAGGGTCTTGCTTGTGGCAAGGTAAAGCTACTTAGCATATCGGTCAGGAAAAGCATACCAATCAGGAAAGCATACCAGTCAGGAAAAGCATACCATAAACTTTTGTTCTCAGAAAATGTTTAAAAGCATGTATCTCACCCCATGGGTATTATAAACAGTTAAAAGGTAAAATGAAGCTATGAATCACACCTTAGTAGCAGAGAAACGAGATAGCAAAGCACTCAAGTAATATATCACGGCAAATAAACTTCAGCACAACCTAATCAATTTAAATGGCATAACTCAACAATAATACTCGAATAACTCAATAACCAATACTTGAGAAAAATGTTTTAGTTTCAATGGCGTTTTGAAAGAAATACGTTTAAGCCTCATGTAGAAGACAAGAAATTAGAAAAAGAATAAGTCGGTGATCACATAAACGTATTAGGTTTATAAGAGTTTGTATGAAATTTCGGCATGACCTGCTCGTTTATTCATCGTTTTCCCGAGTCAAACAACTCTTTGATTAATTAATTATTTATCGTTTAAACGTCACAATTATAAAATACAATTGAATATATCATTTGATTGTATATTTGTTGTTCAATTTTATCGACCGTTTCGTATTTGTTCGGGTCCAGACGAGTTAAATTAGTCAAAGTCTAACACATCATTCCGTCTTGTTTACTGATGAAGCGAAAAATGAACCATTTTTAGGGGGTCATTTAAGCCCGGATTCGACTTTATTTGATCAAATATTGCCCTAAATCGTTCCTTTTGTCATTTTAGGTACTTTTGGAGTGAAATCAGGAAAAGGAAGCATTTTGGACGTTTTTTGAGCATAAAAGTGAAGAAAACGGCAAAGTCTTAATTTTCCTTGCTGGGAACAGTACCTAACGGCGTCAAGAGTAATACAAGAGGTGGAAGTGGAAGGTGCACATGACGATCCAGAAAGTTTTGTACTAAGGACATGACGGCGTCACCATAGGCCGTCATGGTCCAAATATTAGTGACTGCCCAGAACTATTTTACACATGACGGTGTCAAAAGTGGATCTAGGCAATCCGATTTCATTATGGGCGGCAAGTTGACGGCGTCAGAATTTTCTTCTTGACGTCGTCACCCTGTAAAATCTATATATAGTTTTGCAATTTTCATTCATTAGAGTGTAACTTTTAGGGTGTAACTTTGGAGAGAAACCCTAGTCCGATTTTCACAGCTTTTTCAAGGGTTTTTACCCTTTGAAACCTTTCATGTTCAATTGAGATAAGTACTCTTTCAAGTCAATCAATATGTCTATGTGTTGCTTGAATATATCTTACACTTGTCTTCAATTTAACATGCTTGGCTAGATCTCTCTTGTGTTTACTTAGATGTAGTGAAACCTAGATGTTAATTATGGGTTGATTGTTTGTTTATAGTTGTTACGGATGATTGTATTCGATGTTAGGCTTAAGAAAATTGGCAGACTTCCATTGGTAACATGCTTGAACGTCTTAGAAACATGATCAGAGGTGTACTATGATTTTTGGTTGTATTTAATGCCTAGGAGAATTCTAATGATCCCATGTTAGGAGCTTCTAACGGATCGACATTGGAGTGAAGTAGGATCCTATAGAGTTAGGGAATATCGTACACGGCCCTACGACTAGTATTAAGGAATACGACCCATCATCCATGCAATTGTAACAAACTATCAACCTGTAAAAGATATCTAGAGAGTAATGAAACCTAAGTAAACACAACTTTCCCCATTATTGTTGCACCACATTAGTTTAATTAGATTTATTTTCATTTCTGTCATTTATTTTGATTGCATTTGTAGTTATTGGGTTAGTTGACTAGCAACTAATTCCGCCCACTCTTCCAAAACCCGAGATTTTATTGCTTTCATAAAACATAAAAATACAAAAAGAATCATCCCTCACCCTTAGACTTAATTTAGGAGACTTTCTAATCCTAGCGACACTATTCCTGAGTTGAACGATCAATCCCCCAGTACTTGTCACTATACTATACTACAACGATCAGGTACACTGCCTGGTGGGGGTTATAAGCTTCTCGAGATCCCTCGAGAAGTAAAGCCTGGTGCGATTCCCACGTATCAAGTTTTTGGCGCCGCAGCCCGGGGAATATTTATTGTCTAGGTTAGTATTTCTTTTTATTAGGTCTACTTGCTAGATTCCTTTCTAGCAAGATTTTATTTTTATTTTTTTTTGGTTTTCTTTAGTCTATCTTATTTCTTCGTATCTTTGTTCGTAACCTTTACCATCCGACATTATGGAAGGTGGTAACATCTTTGAACCCGTCAACCCATCACAACAAAACGACCCACAAAACCCAACACTAGCAAACCAACATCTTAGGCCCCGAACCCTAGGAGAGTATTCTCGTCCTAGCCACCAAGGCTATCGAAACACTATTGAGCTCACTCAAGGAGCCAATGTGTCCCCCTTGCGATCCAACATCATCCGGTTGGTGCAAAGCGGATGTGCATTCCATGGACTTCGTTCCGAAGATCCTAATCAACATCTCAAGGATTTCCTTAAAATCGTAGATTCTATAGACCTTGATGTTACAACTAGATAGTCGACCTGATTATGCCTATTCCAATTCTCTCTACGTGATCAAGCTAGTCAATGGCTTGAACGTTTACCCGCGGGATCTATCACCTCATGGGATGATCTCACCACTCGTTTCCTTGCTCAATTTTTCCCACCGGGGAGAACTACCAAGCTTAGAAATTATATCTTGATGTTCCAACAATGTCAAGGTGAAACTCTATATGAAGCATGGACTCGTTTCAAGGACTTACTCCAGAAAGTCCCTCATCATTGCATAGATCTTTGGCTCCAAGTCCAAATCTTCTATGACCATATCGATCTCTCCACAAGGCGAACCATTGACCAATCGGCCAGTGACAAGCTACGTGATCTAAGTGCGGAAGAATCATGGGAACTCATAGAAAATCTTGCTCTCTATGACAATGAAAGTTGGAATGATCCCCGTGATTTGAACAAAACGGTCAAGGCAATATCTTTGCCTTCGAACAATTCTAGCACTCCCGACCGTAGCATCATGGAACTTAAGGACCAAATCAAGTTTCTAATGAAATCTTACAAAGCTCCTGTCACACCCCCAAAATACCTGAATGGCAGCAGAATGGAATACCTGGGGGGTGACTGTCATAGCACCACAGTTACAGTTATATTGAACGACCTAAAGTGTCGTTTTGAAAATACATCGGTTGATTCATTCAAAATATTCAGAGTTATAAAACATAGGTCCCAAAAGTCTGGAAAAGTTTAAGGAAATAAGTTTAGTACAATCAAACGATAGTTCATAAGTGCATGAAAATCCAAAATGAGACGCGCCATCTTTGTTACTCAATGAAATGACTCCATGCATGCCATGAGGAATATGTCTTAGTTACCTGAAAATACATTGCGAAAATGGTCAACAATAATGTTTGTGAATAATCATAGGTTTGTAAGCTAAATCGTATGTACATTAACCACAAATATAAAGTAAACCAACAAAATGTCAAAAATGCTCCATTGTCTCTTAAGCTCATGACCCCGAAGCTAGACATAATATTGTATTGGCCCCAAAAGAGTGTTTACCAGGCACTCAAATAGTTTAGACATGAAATGCATCCGTAATTCCGTTGGAGCAACCCAAACACGGATGGAGGAGTCACCCTCAATAGATCTATTCAATCACTCTCGCTTGGCAATATAATTAACGGTTCATGATAATAAAGGGGACTTAACTTGGTAGTAAGGCAACTTAAGCAATGTATGGAATTTAATACTTGGGCATGTACAAAAACAATTGATGCAATGTATTCTCCCCCGTGGGATTTGAAATCCAAATATTGAATTAAAACGGGGATATGAAAACTCACCTGAAGTGATAGTACAATGTGATGAAATGATCGGGACAACAAGGTGCGAACACTAGCCGCAACCTAAATGAATGAATATGATCTACTTTAGATCATGTAATGATGTAATGAATATTCATGCACATGATACCTATACCACTCGTAACTTGAAAATACTTGTTATTGTCAAAGTAAGGTATTTTCCATACTTAAGAAAAATAAGTCCAACTAGACTAATAAAAACTAATCGTAGGATATCGTATATAAAACGTTAGTGTTATATTCATCGCCTTGAAAACCTTGAAATAACGTCTAGTAGTCGTACAAATAAGCCTTGGGTCGTACGTACTTCGTTAGTTAAGAATATAATTCTTGAACAATAAATCTAGAAAAAATAGTATTTAGTACGTAGTTATATTATTTCTATTAGTGACTATATATATATATATATATATATATATAGTTTTGACGCTTTTAAAACGTGTATAACTTTGTCGTTTTAAGTTCATTTTCTTCGTTCTTTATATCCACGGGTTTGTCTTAGTATGTAATAATATATTTTTGATAGCTCGGTTTCTCTAGGTTACGTCTAACGCCTCGGTTTATCCGACGAAAATCGTCCAACAGCATGAAATTTTCAGGAAAATAGTTTTCGTCATTAAACTTGCAAAAATCATAACTCCTTCGTTATAAGCTCGTTTTAATCCGTTCTTTTGCCCACGGCTTCGTTTTTGAATGTATTTTCTAAATCTTTGGTCAAAAATTACCCACCATCTACTGATTTTCCCACGTTTTCAAAATATGGACAGTAGGTATATATATTGTTTCAAAAACCATTTCTAGGGTTACAATCTAGTTTCAACTTCAACCAAATCACTTTCAATCACCACAAATCTAGTCTAATCTTACCATACACCTTCTTAGGTTGTTATGGGTTCCTAAGCATCATAAATCAACTGGATCTAACAAGGATCTAACTATAATCTATTTCTAGGGTTCAAAAGTTAGATATGTATAAAATGGAGTGGTATAACTAACATATGCATGTAGGTCTTGTATATATATCATATGAACATTATAAAAACTTGGTAAAATTATAAAAATGAGTTTCATACACTTACTTGAAAGATTAATGAGCTTTTGATGGTGAAAACCTAAGTAAACCTTGAGTTTGTATTACAAAACCCTTATAGGAGTACTAAATACACTAGAAAATTACTAGATCTTGAAAAATAAATGATTCTTACTTGTTCTTGTTGTTTTGGCCGAGCACCACCAAGGAGAGAAAAGAGAAAAAAGTTTCTTGTTTGATTTGGTAAAATGAGGTTCAATGTATATGTTTTTGTTATATGTATAATATTAGATAAATATATGACAAACATTAATGAGTTAGTAAAATTTCAAAGGCTTGTAAGAAATGGGTATGGAGGGGGGGGGCGGCATTTTATGAAAAAGGGAAGAAAACATGGAGCTAGTGTAAGATAGTTGGTATAATTTAGGTATTATAATGTATATATTAATAGTTTTAGGGAATACCGGGTACCGAGTTAACTAAAAATAGATTTTAACGGAGTTAACCGGGACATAATAAAGTCGTAAAAATTGTGAAAATATGTCGGGTATCAATATTGAGTGTTTGGATGATGATTGTTTAGTTTTTACGAAAACCGTCGTAATTAAATTAGGCGTACGATATTAATTAAATAAATTTCCAAAACACCGGGTAAATTAATATTATAATTTTTATATCATTATTATGAGTATGAAATTATACTAGGATCGTAGTCGGGAGCGTTGGACGTGTTAGTCGCATTATTGATCGCGTGTTAACGTTTATTTAGAAATAAATATACGTAAAAAGTCAATTATACCAAAAGTATTAATTTAAATATTCTATGAGTGGAATAGTATGCAAATGCGATTATGATGATATGCAGACTATTTCTAGTCCGTATTAAATGTCCCTACTGATAATGCATGAATTCGCACCTGAACCAATTCGGTTACGCGAATTTGAATACCCGTAAACTAAATTTACGATGAAATGAGTAATGCACATGAATAGTGGTTTTCTCTCGGAAATGAATAGTGTCATGTGAATAGTGAAATTTTTGAATGTTTCTCGGAATATCAAACTGACCTCAAAAATGATGAATAGTAATTGATAAATAGTAAGATGTTGAGGTTTGGAAAAATGACCTGAAATTGTGGGGTGTGATAGTCGCCCACCCAAAAAGGAATTCTTTCCCTGAATTCAGCTAGTGTTGGTCTCGGAAATTGACTTGGTGAAAAGATGTGGATACTTTAGTCGCATTTGGTCTTCTCGTTCCCAAGTAAACTCAGGTCCTCTTCGAGAATTCCAGCGAACTTTCACGATCGGAATTCGACTCTGCTTCAACTGTTTGACCTCGCGGTCCATAATTTCAACTGGTTCTTCCACAAAGTTAAGCTCGTCATCGAGTTGGATTTCTTCTAATGGTATTACGGAAGACTCGTCTGAAAGACATTTCTTGAGGTTCGAGACATGAAACGTGTTGTGTACGTTGCTGAGTTCTGACGGAAGTTCAAGTTTGTAAGCTACCGGACCAATCCTTTCCATTATCTTAAATAGACCAATGTATCTCGGGTTCAACTTCCCACGTTTCCCGAATCATATCACGCCCTTCCAAGGCGAGACTTTCAACATGACTTTGTCTCCGACCTGAAATTCCAATGGTTTGCGTCAAACATCTGCGTAGCTTTTCTGTCTACTTCTAGCTGTTTCGAGTCTCTCTCGAATCTGAATTATCTCTTCTGTTGTTTCTTGAACCATCTCCGGGCCAGTACATTGTACGTCACCGACTTCGGCCCAACAAACTGGAGATCGACACTTACGACCATAAAGTGCCTCGAATGGTGCTGCTTTTATGCTTGAATGGTAACTGTTGTTATAGGAAAACTCGATCAACGGCAAATGGTTAGCCCAACCATTTCCAAAGTCAATCACACATGCCCTAAGCATGTCCTCAAGTGTCTGAATAGTTCTCTCACTCTGACCATCGGTCTGAGGATGGTAAGCAGTACTCATGTCTAACTTGGATCCAAACGAATCTTGTAATGACCGCCAAAAGTTTGAAGTAAAACGACTATCTCTGTCGGAAATGATGGAAACTGGTGCACCGTGTCTTGAGACTATTTCCTTGACATAAAGTCTGGCAAGTTGTTCCATGGAATAAGTCTCTCTAATGGGTATGAAGTGGGCTGATTTGGTAAGACGATCAACAATTACCAAAATAGCATCGTAACCTCCTGACGTCTTGGGAAGTTTAGTGACAAAGTCCATTGTAATACATTCCCACTTCCATTGTGGAATCTCTGGTTGTTGAAGTAATCTTGACGGTTTCTGGTACTCGGCTTTCACTTTAGCACAAGTAAGGCATTTGCTGACGTACGTAGCTATTTCTGCTTTCATGTTCGGCCACCAATAAAGCTTTTTGAGATCCTGATACATATTATCAGAACCGGGATGGATAGAATACTTCGACTTGTGTGATTCATGCATAATCAATTCTCGTATCCCACCATAGAGAGGTATCCAACTTCGGTCCTTGAAGCATAACACTCCATCCGATCTCTTTACAAAGCCATTTTTGTTTTCTGGCATACCATAAAGTTTCTCATGTGGTCAATTTTCTTCTTTGAGAGCCTCAATCTGAGCTTCTAAATTTTTTGATGGTAATGGCGAAATGATTGTCATTCCCGATAACCTAACTCTCAAAGGTTTGAGTCGTTCTTTTCGGCTAAGTGCATCTGCTACAACATTCGCTTTTCCCGGGTGATATCGAATTTCACAATCGTAATCACTCAGCAATTCTAGCCAACGACGTTGTCTCATATTGAGTTCCTTCTGATCAAGTATATGCTGTAAGCTCTTGTGGTCGGTAAAAATTACGCACTTGGTACCATAAAGGTAGTGTCTCCAAATCTTAAGTGCAAAAACTACAACACCCAACTCCAAGTCATGAGTAGTGTAATTCTTCTCGTATGTCTTAAGCTGTCTAGATGCATAAGCTATCACCTTCTCGTTCTGCATTAGCACAGCTCCAAGTCCTTTATGCGAAGCATCGCAGTATACCACAAATTTTTCAATCCCTTCTAGTAGTGAAAAAATTGGTGTGCTACAAAGCTTCTGTTTCAATAACTGAAATGCAGACTCTTGTTTCTCTCCCCATTCGTACTTTTGATTCTTTTGTGTCAGCTTAGTCAGCGACTTCGCTATCTTAGAAAACCCTTCAATAAACCTTCTGTAATATCCGGCAAGTCCTAGGAATTGACGAATTTCCGTAGGAGACTTGGGCGTAGCCCAATCCTTAACTGCCTCGATCTTTGCTGGGTCGACTTGTAATCCTTGGCTATCAATGACATGGCCAAGAAACTGAACTCTTCGTATCTAAAAATCACACTTTGAAAATTTGGCATATAATTGCTCCTTCTTGAGTAGTTCCAGGATTGTTCTGAGGTGTTCTTCGTGCTCTTCCTTACTCTTGGAATAAATCAAGATATCATCAATGAATACGATCACAAACTTATCAAGATACGGTTTGCAAACCCTATTCATGAGATCCATAAATACCGCAGGTGCGTTGGTTAATCCAAAAGGCATTACTTGAAACTCATAATGACCATAACATGTTCTAAATGCCGTCTTCAGGATATTCTCTTCCCGAACTCTAAGTTGATGGTAACCGGATCTTAAATCAATCTTGGAATAAAAACTGGAACCTTGTAACTGGTCGAACAAGTCGTCGATTCTGGGGAGTGGATAATGGTTCTTCACCGTTAACTTGTTCAACTCACGATAGTCGATGCACATTCGGAAAGATCCGTCCTTCTTTACAAACAAAACTGGTGCTCCCCAAGGCGAGGAACTCGGCCTAATGAATCCTTTGTCCAAAAGTTCTTGTAATTGATTTGACAATTCCTGAATTTCCGAAGGTGGAAGTCTGTACGGTGCTCGCGCAATTGGTGCAGCTCCTGGCACTAATTCTATTTGAAAGTCAACTTGGCGTGTAGGCGGAAGTCCTGGCAATTCTTCCAGAAAAACTTCTGGATATTCCTTAACAATTGGCACATCTTCAAGTCGTTTCTCATCCGACTTCTTCTCCGTGATGTGAGCCAAGAACGCATAACAACCCTTCTTTATGTATTTCTCGGTTTTAATGCATGATATAATACTGAGTCTAGTTCCACTTCGCTCTTTACGAACAACCAAAGTTTCACCGTTATAAGGAAAGTGAACAACTTTCTCATCACAAATAATTCTCGCTCGATGTCGGGATAACCAATCCATACCGATAACAACGTCGAAACTTCCAATTTCTATGGGCATGAGGTCTATATTGAATGGATGGTTCAGGAAATTTATAGTGCAACCACGGACAATGGTGTTGGTGTTAACTAAAGACCCATCGGCTAGTTCAACGATATAGGAATTGTCTAATGGGGTTGGTTCTATGTTAAGTAAAGGTGCAAATGCAATAGAAACAAAACTTCTATCCGCTCCTGAATCAAATAAAATGGATGCATAACGATTATTAATGAGGAACGTACCCGCAACAACATTCGGATCCTCTTTGGCATCTTCTCCTCCCATAACATAAGCTCTTCTTCGAGCCATTCCACCTTGATTTCCAGCTCCTTGATTCTTCTTCTTTAGGCACTCACCCCTATAGTGTCCAATTTCTCCACAGCCAAAACATGTTACTGGTGGTTTTTGATCGTCACCCAAGTTTGGAATCCTGCAATCTTTGGTGTAGTGACCAATCTTCTTGCAGTTGCCACATGGATCTGGGCAATGTCCTGGGTTATGATGTTTCTGACACTTTTCACACTTGGGTAGATTACCCGCATATCCTTTCCTTTCAGTTGGCCCTGCAGCATAGGCCCTTGCCACTTCTTGCCTCTTAGGTGGTGGCTGTATAGCATTTCCACCTTGGTTGTATTCAAACCTCCTCTTGTTGTTGTTGCTATTGTTTGGGTTGTTGTTTCGGTTATTGGGATAGTTGCGGTTTCGATTGTTGTTATAGTTGTTGTTGTTTCGAGTGTTGTTGCAGTTGGTGTTGTTTGAACGGTTATTGTTGTTGACAGCAGATTTTCCTTTTACCACTTGGACCATGAGTTTCTGAGTTATTCAGATAGCCTCTTCCATTGTTTGAGGATCAAAAGAAATCACATCCCCTCGAATACTTTCAGGCAGTCCACCAATGAAGTTTTCCATCTTTTTCTCATCGTCGGGAACCATAGTTGGACATAGTGCAGCCAACTCTTGAAACCTCCTGATGTAGGTCTCGATGTCATCGCCTTTAGTTACCAACTCATAGAATTCTGTTTCCAACTTTTGCACCTCAGTACGAGGGCAAAACTTCTTTGTCATCAATTTCTTGAATTGATCCCAGGTGAGCTTGTAAGCATTTTCCATACCAATCGGCTGAGCATAAGAATTCCACAAAGACATAGCTTCATCAAGAAGCATACCTGTAGCAAATTTTACCTTGTTGACATCCGGGCAACCGCACATGAGGAATACATTCTCAGTCTTTTCAAACCAGTGGATCAAAGCAATCACTCCTTCAGTGCCCTTAAACTTGATGGGATCACTAATCTTGAAATCTTTCCAAGTGCATTCTCTTGCAGCAACCTCAGCTCTCTCAACCTCTAGAGCTTCTGCTATACTATCCCTGACAAACTTGCGGATAACGGCTTGAGTCATAGCTGGGGTTTCTGGTGCAGCCTTACCTTTTCTTGGTGCCATACTTCTGATAAATCACAATGGACAACAACCATGAGAAAAATCATAATAGAAACAGTCATCGTACCAAAGGTATACACCCACAACATGTATATATATATAACCACAACAAGTATAAACACAACCACGACATGTATAAATACAACCACAACCTGTATAAATACAACCACGACATGTATAAATACAACCACAACCTGTATAAATACGATAACAATAAAGAGCAACCACGAAACATCATAAATATAATCACAACACATGAATATAATACATGAAAATTTCGGCCTACATGGACCGATATAATATATAGCACAACCATTCCAACATAGTAGAGTCATGCTTGATACATTTGTTTGTACAACAACCAAAAGACTAAAAGTTCTAGAACTATGTCCCACACCTCGGGACTAGGAAAATAGTAAAAGCTAATACAATAAAAGTCTATGTCTAGGCTCCTCCAGGTGCTCTAGATGATCCAGGTGCTCCAGGTCCTCCAGGTCCTCTCCTAAGGCGGCGAATCTCATGAACCATCGCAACCACAATCTCCTCCAAGTGCTCAACTCAAAGCTGGAGGGCAGCCTCCCTAGTCTCTGCAGCTGTCATCCTCTCTTGAGTTACTGCCAACTGATGAGCCTGCTCTCCCTGCGTCTCCTGTGTCATCTGGGCTCTATCCCGTATCTCAGGTAGCTCATCCCTAAGCTGATCAATCAGCTCCTGGTGCTCCTCCTGCTGTGCCTCCAGTCCATGATAACACACGTCAATGCTAACCCTACCTAAGATCAATCCCTCAACCTGCTCCTCGACCTCCTCAAGTCGACTAGTGATGTTCTCATCTACCCTATAACCCAACCTATCAATCTGCTCCTGTTGAGCCCCTAACTGAGCATCTAAAGTAAAAGATGTAGGCCCTCTAGCAGCAGCTGCTCTCGAACTCTCACCTATATGGTATACTGGTGGTGGTGGAAGGTCGGAAGTCTCGGTAATAGGTGATGATGGAGTAGTGAACCTTGCACGCTTCCTGAGCGGCAAGAGTGAAGTAGGTATAGAAGTAGTAGTGGGCATAGCTGGTGGTGTAGGTAATGTAGGAATAGTAGGAATCCTAAGAGTAGAGGTAACAGGGCGTACACTCTTTCTAGCACCTATGGTTGTCTTGCTACGAGGAAACATAAGTTTTGGTTCTGGGGAAATAGAAGTAGCAGGAGATGATATGTCTGTAGGTGTATGTGTAGCATCTAGTGGTGCAATGGGAGAAACATGAGGAGTAGGAGCAATCTCTTCCTCCTCGAAAGGCTCAGTATCCTCACCTGATGCCAAAAGTGGCGACACAGGTACTGGAGGAATGGGTGGTACAACAGCAGTGGAAGACATAGCGTCCACAATGTCGGAATCTGAGTAAAGTATGATAATGTTCGAATCTGAAGACATGTCTCTGTGATAATCAATGTGAAATAAAAATAAATAACCTGCGTAATGGAATCACCAAAAAAATAAATATGCACTTATGATGAAATGATGAGATGCTATGATGATGTGGTTATAGTCTAGGGTCCATGACGCATCCTAGTTTGCTATAACCTTAGCTTTGATGCCAATCTGTCACACCCCCAAAATACCTGAATGGCAGTTACAGTTATAGCACCACAGTTACAGTTATATTGAACAACCTAAAGTGTCGTTTTGATAATACATTGTTTGATTCATTCAAAATATTCAGAGTTATAAAACATAGGTCCCAAAAGTCTGGAAAAGTTTAAGGAAATAAGTTTAGTACAATCAAACGATAGTTCATAAGTGCATGAAAATCCAAAATGAGACGCGTCATCTTTGTTACTCAATGAAATGACTCCATGCATGCCATGAGGAATATGTCTTTGTTACCTGAAAATACATTGCGAAAACGGTCAACAATAATGTTGGTGAATAATCATAGGTTTGTAAGTTAAATTGTATGTACATTAACCACAAGTATAAAGTAAACCGACAAAATGTCAAAAATGCTACATTGTCTCTTAAGCTCATGACCCCGAAGCTAGGCATAATATTGTATTGGCCCCAAAAGAGTGTTTACCAGGCACTCAAATAGTTTAGACATGAAATGCATCCATAATTCCGTTGGAGCAACCCAAACACGGATGGAGGAGTCACCCTCAATAGATCTATTAACTCACTCTCGCTTGGCAATATAATTAACGGTTCATGATAATAAATGGGACTTAACTTGGTAGTAAGGCAACATAAGCAATGTATGGAATTTAATACTTGGGCATGTACAAAAATAATTGATGCAATGTATTCTCCCCCGTGGGATTTGAAATCAAAATATTGAATTAAAACGAGGCTATGAAAACTCACCTGAAGTGATAGTACAATGTGATGAAATGATCGGGACAACAAGGCGCTGACACTAGCCGCAACCTAAATGAATGAATATGATCTACTTTAGATCGTGTAAGGATGTAATGAATATTCATGCACATTATACCTATACCACTCGTAACTTGAAAATACTTGTTATTGTCAAAGTAAGGTATTTTTCATACTTAAGAAAAATAAGTCCAACTAGACTAATAAAAACTAGTCGTAGGATATTGTATATAAAACGTTAGTGTTATATTCATCGCCTTGAAAACCTTGAAATAACGTCTAGTAGTCGTACAAATAAGCCTTGGGTCGTACGTACTTCGTTTGTTAACAATATAATTCTTGAACAATAAATCTAGAAAATATTGTATTTAGTACGTAGTTATATTATTTCTATTAGTGACTACTTATATATATATATATATATATATATATATATATATATATATATATATATATATATATATATAGTTTTGACGCTTTTAAAACGTGTATAACTTTGTCATTTTAAGTTCATTTTCTTCGTTCTTTATATCCACGGGTTCGTCTTAGTATGTGATAACATATTTTTGATAGCTCGGCTTCTCTAGGTTACGTCTAACACCTCGGTTTGTCCGACGAAAATCGTCCAACAGCATGAAATTTTCAGAAAAATAGTTTTCGTCATTAAACTTGCAAAAATCATAACTCCTTCGTTATAAGCTCGTTTTAATACGTTATTTCGCCCACGGCTTTGTTTTTGAAAGTATTTTCTAAATCTTTGGTCAAAAATTACCCACCATCTACTGATTTTCCCACGTTTTCAAAATATGGACAGTAGGTATATATATTGTTTCAAAAACCATTTCTAGGGTTACAATCTAGTTTCAACTTCAACCAAATCACTTTCAATCACCACAAATCTAGTCTAATCTTACCATACACCTTCTTAGGATGTCATGGGTTCCGAAACATCATAAATCAAGTGGATCTAACAAGGATCTAACTATAATCTATTTCTAGGGCTCAAAAGTTAGATATGTATAAAATGGAGTGGTATAACTAACATATGCATGTAGATCTTGTATATATATCATATGAACATTATAAAAACTTGGTAAAATAATAAAAATGAGTTTCATACACTTACTTGAAAGATTAATGAGCTTTTGATGGTGAAAACCTAAGTAAACCTTGAGTTTGTATTACAAAACCCTTATAGGAGTACTAAATACACTAGAAAATTACTAGATCTTGAAAAATAAATGATTCTTGCTTGTTCTTGTTGTTTTGGCCGAGCACCACCAAGGAGAGAAAAGAGAAAAAAGTTTCTTGTTTGATTTGGTAAAATGAGGTTCAATGTATATGTTTTTGTTATATGTATAATATTAGACAAATATATGACAAACATTAATGAGTTAGTAAAATTTCAATGGCTTGAAAGAAATGGGTATGGAGGGGGGGCGGCATTTTATGAAAAAGGGAAGAAAACATGAAGCTAGTGTAAGATAGTTGGTATAATTTAGGTATTATAATGTATATATTAATAGTTTTAGGGTATACCGGGTACCGAGTTAACTAAAAATAGATTTTAACGGAGTTAACCAGGACATAATAAAGTCGTAAAAATTGTGAAAATATGTCGGGTATCAATATTGAGTGTTTGGATGATTATTGTTTAGTTTTTACGAAAACCGTCGTAATTAAATTAGGCGTACGATATTAATTAAATAAATTTCCAAAACACCGAGTAAATTAATATTATAATTTTTATATCATTATTATGAGTATGAAATTATACTAGGATCATAGTCGGGAGCGTTGGACGTGTTAGTCACATTATTGATCGCGTGTTAACGTTTATTTAGAAATAAATATACGTAAAAAGTCAATTATACCAAAAGTATTAATTTAAATATCTTACGAGTGGTATAGTATGCAAATGCGATTATGATGATATGCAGACTATTTCTAGTCCGTATGAAATGTCCCTACCGATAATGCATGAATTCGCACCTGAACCAATTCGGTTACGCGAATTTGAATACCCGTAAACTAAATTTACGATGAAATGAGTAATGCACATGAATAGTGGTTTTCTCTCGGAAATGAATAGTGTCATGTGAATAGTGAAATTTTTGAATGTTTCTCGGAATATCAAACTAACCTCAAAAATGATGAATAGTAAAATGATGAATAGTGATCGATGAATAGTAAGATATTGAGGTTTGGAAAAATGACCTGAAATTGTGGGGTGTGATAGCTCCTAAGCCTTCAAGCCAAGTGAACAAAATCACTTCTTCATGCGAATTATGTAGTGGTCCCCATGACACTCGTGATTGCGTGGAACTCCCCGGACAAGCTTTTGCGGACTACGCATCCTTGCGTACCGACTAAGCGGGAGACAAGTGGTACACTTTCAAACCCGAGCCAATCCCTTATGGTGATTCCTACAACCCTTCTTGGAAAAATCACCCGAACCTTAGGTGGAAGCAAAACCAAAACAATTCTTCCAATCTGCCTAATCGTTACCAACCAAACAGTCCACCCGCGAACCGTATTTTCAACAACAATCCTTCCAACAACTATGGTAGTATCAATAATCTTGAAGGATTGATGTCCAAGTTTATGGCATCTCAAGAAACTCGCATATCTAAGTTTGAAACTGATTTCAAACAAAAGCAAAGCGAGATGACCAATAAGATTGACAACTTGTTGAAAGCCCTCAACAACCAAGTGCTTACTACACCTAGGAAGGACACTAGGGCCACCAATAGCGGAATCCAAATTAAGGACCCTTCATCATCCAAACACGTCCACTTTGTCAATGTTGTCACCATTAAACCAATAGATAAGAATATAGAAGAAAGTGACAAGGATGAAGTTGGAATAGAAACCGAGACTAGGGATGAGATTAAGGAAGTTGAGGCTAATAAGGGAGAAAAGTTAGAGGAAGAAGAAAACATAGATGAGTACTTTGATAAGTTGCCCACCAAGGAAGAATGGGAATATCACAAGGATTTATTTGATGATCCCGAGACACCATATATCCTTGGTTCACCCCTTATTAAAGTAGGTGATCCCTCTAACATCAACATACCATGCAACATTGGGCATATGCAAGTATGGAAAGCTTATATCGATCCTAGGTATCCTATAAACATCATGACTAGGACCTATTATAATTGGGTAATGAAGAAGCAACTTGGTTATAGGATGATGCCCAACAAGAATTTGATAAGCAACTTTGTTGGAAGAGTGAGAGGATTGCATGTATTTGTAGGGAACTTCACTTATGTTATCGATTTTGTGATAGTAGAGGATACTTGTCCGGTAATAGCTGATTGCCTAAGTCAAGTAGTGTTTGGAAAACCGTTTGTTGAGGCCTCTAAGATGAGTTATGACCCGACCTTAGGGATAGTTAGATTCAAGGAAGGGAACGATGAAATTGCTTACCAAATGCCTTGTGGAAAACTAGAAGGGGGGGTTGAATAGTTTTGCGTCTTTTTCGTTTAGTAAAAGTTTGCTTTTAAAGAATTGATGCTAATTGTAAAAACCTTTTAAGCTAAAGTATAGATACAAATTAATTCACATATATCACATAGACACTACTTGTTTAAAGTGTTGAATAGAAATTATAATTTCATATATCTCACTTAAATATAAGTTTGTATTTATATATGTATATGTGTTTTAATAATTCTATATACTTATATTTTACTAATGTACAATTAATGTAGTAAATGGAACCTAGTTTGATCTTTTATGTAAAATCAATATATGCAGAACACACAATTATAACAATGTACGAGAAGCTAATAAGTAAGCAAGCAAAGAGTGAGAGATGGAAAGATCAAACCAAGAGACAAGGGATTTATAGTGGTTCGGCTGCAAGGACACCTTCCTTGCCCTACTCTACTCCTCGAGCACCGAACTTGAGAGTTTTCTTCACTAAGTCAATAACCTCCCTTATGGCAGAGAAAACCGTACACACCAAAAGCTTACACCAATTTACGACACAAAGCAAAATGTCGAGTTCTAATCGTAGCTAGAACCAATCTCACAACAAATATCACACCACACCTTCTTCACACCTTTTCACTTCTTCTATACTTCTTCACACCATAAGTATCTTCACGCCTTCACAAATACTTCACAACTTCAATGTCTTGCAACTTAACAACTTCAAGGCACTAACGTCTTCACAACTTCAAGCCACTAATGTCTTCACAACTTCAAGCCACTAATGTCTTCACAACATCAAGCCACTAATGTCTTCTAGTCTTCTCCACTTGGAAGCTTCAATTTCTTCACTACTAGTCACTATTGCTACTATATCCTATCACCACTACTATCCAACACTACTTCTTCACTTCAAGTTCCACTTCACACTTACAACAATTCTAGATTTTATAACTAAATCTAGCTAACTAATACATACACCTTATTCACCAAAATATGAAGGATTTACAAGAAGAGATAACCAAGCAACTTAGATAGCAAGATGATACTAAGTTGTAATACTTCTAATAGAAGTATTCTTCTCTTTGCACTTTGAGTGTTGAGGCTTGAATCACTTTGAAACAAAGATTAATGTATATATGATCAAAGGATTTTTAGAGGATGGAGATGGATGTTTAGATCAGAAAGTTTTTAGTGCAAAAAGGTGAGAAAAATATGTGGAATGATCCAATATTTAAAGGGCCAGAAAATACTGTTCTGGAGCGTGCTGGTCCCCTTAATGATTAAGGGGGCCGCCTAGTATAATTAAGGGGGCCTCCCTCCTGAACGTTAGATTTTCTTGTCCTTTTGTGAGGGAAATTGTTCTGGATTAGATTTGCCATTTTTGGTTGAAAATTTGAATTCATAAATTTGTAATGAATTAAACATATTCTTTTAATGCCAAAAATGTTTTATAAAAGATATAAAATGTTTTGTGACATTTTATAAATATCTAGTGATTAACAAAAGTGTTCCTTTGATCTTATAATACATTAGACACTTTGTTTATTCATACCTTAAGTGATTAGATGGTAAAGATGAGTATTTACTACTAAATACTTGTTTATGTCATAATCTTTGGTTTGATGAGTTTTCGTTTTGTGATTACCAAAACATAAAGATATCGAAAGATATGAATAACGTTTTTAGTCATTTATATCAACAATCCCCCCCTTTTTGATGATTACAAAACCTAAACTCATTAAATCCAAAAATTAATTTTTAGACAAGTATTTAGTGAGTTTATGTTCACTTCTCCCCCTTTTTGTAAAATCAAAAAGATTTAAGCCAATAAGAAAGAAGCTCCCCCTTGATGTATGCTCCCCCTCGTTTGAGGGTACCAAGGGTTCGAGTATTGGAATTCTTGCAAGAAAAATATTAGAAGCACAAGCATGGCACAAGCAAACACATATAGCATAATACCAACTAATAATAAGCATGGCAAAAGATAATTAGAAACGCATATTAAATCATTCATTAATAGAAAATGATTATGTCAACTCATAATCATTGTTACAAAAGCCATAAAGATAGAATACTAAACTAAGTAGAGCATCCTAATGTGCCAACAAGGAGTGTCACCAATCGTTCTTGAATCCCAAAATGGTTGAGGAGTTTTATTTGAAAATGAGAAACATAAGCATATAAAATGCTTGGTGGTTTAGTGGAGATAAACTTTTGGTTGCATGGATGTTGGTAAGTTTGGAGATGTGGAGCTTGTAGGTGGTGGATTTGAAGTTGGGTTTGTTGATTAAGGATTTTGATGTTGTTCAAGTGATGGTGTTTGTTGAGATCTAGTAAGAAGATACTCAATCCAAGTGAAGTGCTCATTCAATGCAATGGTTTGTTGTTGAAGGAAGATGCAACAAGGGCAATTGTTAACATGCTTCTCAATTTGGTTGATGTTGTGTGGTGATGATGGTGAGCTTGATTGGGGTGGATCCAAATTGCGTTGAGCAAGATGTAATGCTAAAAGAGCACTAAGCTCATGAGCCTCTTTTAGCTCCTCAACGAACTTCAAGTGTTCGGAGGAAGGTGTTGGTGGTGGAACATGATGGTTATCTTGGGTGAAGGTTTGAACATGCAACATAGGAATGGCATGTGAAGTTGTAGGATGTGGTGGTGGTACTCTTGGTGGTGGAGACATGGTTGAGCTTGGGTAGTCATGAAAACATGAAATGGGTGGAAGAGGTTCTTCATGAGTGAGTGGTGTTTTTGTTGAATGAGCAACATATGAAGTATTGATTGAGAGATTGGGATTGTTGTTTTGGGATTGAGCATGCTCATCATAGGAAGAAGCATTAATGAGGGCATGAGTGGATGATAGGTTGTGAGATGAGTCATTAGTGTGGGTTTGAGGTTTAGTTGTAGGCTGACTTGGAACAACATCACTTATGACAAGAATCAAGTTTCCTCCTCCAAACGGGTTTGACGAAGATCCTTGCGGTTCTTGAAATCTTTGGTTTTTGGTTGTTGGGAGATGACATGTTTGGGTGTGATGGCATTATTGATGGGAAGAGCGTATTTATAGTGTATGAAAAATGTGGTTTAGGAAGGTAAATTTTGGGGGATAGTATGGGACAAAATATGTTTGTGAATTTTGGGAAGTATAGGGTGAAAATGGTCAAAAAGAGGTAAAGAAAACAGTAACCCCGACCATCAGATGGCCGGTCCCCTTAATCATTAAGGGGGCTGCCTTATATAATTAAGGGGGCCGCCCATCTGGTGAATTCCAGAATGCCAGAATTGGGTTTTTGGCAGAAAATTTTCAGAAAGATTGTGTTTTTGGGTTTGGATTCAAGTAAGTTCAACTCTTTGAGGCAATATAGGATGTACTATTCATGAATGTAGAGAGTGGAAAGAAAAAAAAATAAAGTAGGCAATTAATTTCAAATAATCATGCAATCTACTAATTGATCAATTAAGATAGGCAACCAAGGAAGCAATAAAGCAAACTAGTTAAGTATGCAACTATATGAAGATGATAATATGTAGGCTAGAGGAAACATATTAATGAGTGCTTACAAGTAACAAGTAGGAAGATATGATTATATGGACTTCAAATCTTGTTGCAAACATGATCCATATGGGCAAACCATGATTCTCATGAAATGATTTGATTAAATTGTGAATGTCATTTCCATAAAAGTGAATGACACATGTGAGATAATCAAATATATTTTAAATGAAACGTTTTTAGTTTTATTCAACAATGCTTTGAAATAAATTCAAGTGTGCATTAGAGTAGAGTAAATTGAGTTTTGCTTCATAACATGTTAAAAAAAATCCAATCTTGATTTTGATTAAAATAAAGTTATGGTAGCTTATAGTTAAACACGTTGTTTGAAGAAGAGTGATATAAATATTTGAAAAATTATTATTCAAAGAGAGAAGTTTTAAACAATATGTTTTAATTTTGATAATCAATCAAGAGAATTAATTGAGCCATTGTCACATATAATTATTTCTAATGGCAACTAAAGATATGGAAGAGAGATGGTGGATTCTAATGATCTTAATGCAATATAATTTGAGAGGATAAAGTAAATCATCTAAACACATGTGTGTATATATATCTCTACATTATATATAACAGGAGGCATTTGAAGGATATGCCCAGTCATTGTCCAGTCAATGCCCAGTAATTCAATTTCAGCCATGTCATCACATTCATTATTGGCCATGTCATCACATGCTGTCCATGTAAGCAATTTTTATAAACTAAAATTCGTAATAATTAGCTTAAAAAATGATGACCATGAGGTTCCACTGGTCATCCAGAAAGTAGAGCCTCAACCATTTGATCATGTCACAAGTTGTGTTATACCTTTGCAAAATAACATTAATATACAGACATAAAATTACCTCCTTCTCTAATTCAAATCGTGATTTATATTATATCTATACCATGTTTAAAGCCGGATTGAAAGGCAAAAACACAGTTTTCTTCTCATTCAATCACGGCAACAACAACAACCCTAAATCCAACTAACCCTACTCTTCATCTAACAAAAAATCACCGGAGCCAATGATTTCACAAGAAAGTTATTGTTAAGCTTTGATAATATCGATTTGAATACTCATGCTATTGTGAAGCTTTGATAATCCTTTACTCGATCCATCTGAAGCATCGTGTATAATGAACTATAACCTCATATGATTTCCACAGGGTTATCCCAAAGTCGAACATGGAGATTGTTTTTTTTATTGAAGATTTCTTGAGGGCGAATGTAGGATTGTTTTGAAGATTTGGTTATTGCTATCAATCATTAACAATAAGTTCATGACCATTTTTTACCCATTTTCTTTGTCACTAATTTATTGTATGACTCATGTTTTTTAATAGGTTGTGCTTTTGATACTTATACGGTTTGCTACTGTTCAGCAAGCCAGATGGACTCTTATTGTCTTCAAACCTCTTAACATCCTCAAACATCCTAAGGTAAGTTGTTGTTGTTGTTGTTGTTGTTGTTTTTTTTTTTTTTTTTTTTTTTTTTAATTTTAGATTAGGTGAATGATATAGTTGGAGCTTATCCAGATCTTATGGAAGAAATAAATGGGTTCATTGATCGTAGTGAGAGTGCCGGTAAGCCTCAAAAAATTAATTGTATTTTGATCTACATCTCTGCCATTCTAATGTTGTTAAACAAAAACTAATCTTTTTCCGGTTTTTTATGCTATATTTATTAGTTGTTTATGGATATCATGGCGATAGCTACTCCTGCACATTTTACTACTTCAACCCGATAGTCCCTGAAACCGAAGAACTGATCGCTGTGTACAAATAAATATTCACATGGTATCTACCAATATGCATATACAAATAGCTCTAATAATTTTACATGTATACAAACAGGTACAATCAGCTGGTCCATTTTAATGGTTGATTAAAGTTTCATTTGTTACATATTAAAGGGCATGATGTGGTGTGCTACAGGACTTTGTAGATCCTAATTTTATCATTCTATTTTAGTTTTCATATAATTGGACAGATTGTAGTATATATATATATATATATATATATATATATATATATATATATATATATATATATATATATATATATATATATATATATATATATTTAAAAGGTTTCTTTGAAGCTTCTCATACATTCGCTCGTGTAAAAGAATATGGTGTAGTGGTCAACAACCAGGTTCTCTTCAAAGTTTGTTCTATAAGAATCTTTATATTTCTTGATGCGACCATGGTCCTTTTTTCGTTACTTTCTACTGGTGTTCATGTAGTCGGTCTTTTTGCATATAACAATTCGCCCATAAGTAACAGTTTTCGCCAGCCAGCAACTGATCGCGTGAACACACCCGTGCCTACTCGAGGTTATTTCTCTAATGCGTTTGTTGCACGATCAATTATGGTGATGCGTGCTTTTTATTTGGAACCCTGTTTTGTTTTCGGGATGCTAATTACATTGGAGAATACTTATCTATTTTCAATTGCTGTTGTAATAGCTAACATAAATGCGCGTCAAGGCCGTTCTCCGAATGTGAATACTTGGGCTGGTCGGCAACCGGGCTCTATTCAAGGTTTGCTCTTTCAGAATTTTGTATGTCGTTTCATGTAATCAATGTGCTTTTTCCGTTACTTTTGCTCGGTCACTAACTTCTTGGATTATTGTTCCCCATCTCATTGCTGCAGGCCTACCGGAGACGTATGCTTCATTAGGTCCATGTGATCGTGTGTGCAGCCATTGTGTGGCGCTTTTTTGGTATGATGAGAGATATAAGTCGGGAAGCAAGAGACACTCGGAGTACCATCGTTATTGAATCATTTTCACTTGATACAGTTGATGATTATAGAAAATTCTTTATGAACTTTTTATTTATCATTTTATTAATGAGTGTATCAAATGGGGGTGGGTCATTATCTTATAACTGGCTCGATCAACAATTGTTATTGCAAAAGCAATATTAGCCCGGATGATTGAACTAGGCATGACTCCAGGTAATTATTTCTTAATATTGAAATGTTTCAGATTTTACCACTCCATAAAATTCATATCTTAGACTTCTATTAATGTTTTAAGTGATTGAATGACATTGTCTTTATAGTGCTCTGATCATTTTCTGGAAATGTTCCTACAACACTGAAACATATTCCCCTCTATAAATATCACTATACTAGGAGATTGGTAATCCACATGTCTTGCCAGTTGGTTTTATTAACTTATTAGAGCCTATGTTAATTGATCTCACCCCTTTGACCCATTTACTTATGAACAATAAAATATGTTCATTTGTATTACATTTGATCTATAACGGGTTATACAAATAAATATAAATAAAAACTTTGTTCAATAGTTTACAAGTCAAATGGGTCGAAAGTCACCCAAAAGGTAGTTTTTTATGCATAAAACCTCATCAATATCATTCAATATGAAAAGTAGTTTCTATTTGACACACTAACTATTTATGAATTCTAACAAGCAGAAATTAGACGAAACATGTTTCAGGTCAACATGATCTGATCCGCACCAAAATTTACCCGTTCTTCTAGATTATTTTGATCCTATATTTATACAAACTGGGGAGGCATTTGTAAAGAAACAAATTGAAGGTGACTATGACCTGTCTATGAACTTACACAGTGACACATGCAACGAAAATTCACCTCATACAAGTTAATAAAATGATTTGAGTCAATGTATGCTACAAACGCTTCTACTGATGGGACGTACTGCTCAAACACACATTTGGGCGTATTGCTTCCAAAAGGATATGATGTTAGTGCCACAAATGGGGTTAATAACAAAGGTAATACAACTCTGTTACTTTGAATGGCATTCGAGTACTTTAATGTACAAGTCCAGAACATGCGTAGATGGGTGCTGGATTTGGTTTGCTATTTGTTTTTTGGGTGCAGATACAGTACCTAGGAACGACCTCCTAACCCCACGTGCGAATATATGGAGAGCCTGCACTTTACTTTCGGGTACACCTCCTTTTGTTGTCAATTACCATTGTGGCTTTCATCGTTAACAGGTGTGAATGAAGGTTTCCTGTCGAAGTTCACTCACAATCGTTTGTAGGTGTGAATGAAGGTGGCGTGACAATAACTCATTGAATGAGCTAATGATTTGCATCCTTTTGTTATAGCTGCATATATGATACTCTAAGTGGCAATGTGTTTTTTTTAATTTATTATAAGAATGTCTTAATATCAAATAATTAACTTTAAGTTGCATATGGTCGGTTATTAGGGAGTGAGTTGTTCATGTTTTCTCAAAACCGTGTACGTGATTTATACTTGCATTTGTATTTTGGAACCTCCATTTACAGCTCTACTTTATCTCGATACATAGTTTGATATTTTGTGATAGGTATTTATGTTAACACCATTCTTTACCTAAAGAAAAATATGTTAAAGATGTTTATAAGTAATTCCCGCCGATCGACCGTTAAAGTAAAATATGACAAGGATGAAACCAAGTCTGTAGGCGCTGATGTAAATTGGGTGTACGGTTTAAAGATATGAAAGATGTAAGTGGAACCAATTCTGTCAATTTATTTATGTTTAGGTATTTTTGAATTGAATTATTGATCTTCGGTTGCATGTTTGCCTCAATGAACTACGTATGTGTAGACCCTTTTCAAATGTAAAAGTTAAACTTCTTCAACTTATATGTAGGTATGGTGAAGGGAACCAAGACTTCAGCTCACTCTTACGCTATTGAGGCATTAGCGACGTTAGTGTAATGGCTAAAGGTTCATTAAAGAGAAAGCTTGCTGACTTTGTCGATGAGACTCGGTCAGGTCTCAATAGGAAACTGTTTAGGACAGTTGATCAGCAATGTAGTTCATCTTATCAGCAGGTTCGTAGTGACAGTTTAGATGGGCTGTTAGTTGACCAGGATGTGCCTACACTAATTTATGGAAGCGATGTCGACCCGTTTAAATCGCTATTGAACGTGTCGTTATGGGTGAAAGTAGTTTACAGCCGGGGGTGTAACATAAAACTTTGTGCTGGCCACGCAAAATCCAAATGTTTCAGAAACTTTGTATCATCGTCCTTTGAAAGAAAGGTCGTGTCACCATACCGACATACTTCTGTAAATAATGGGAAGAGGGTTAACATGGTTATTCACTAATGTGTACTTCTGCTTTTATTCAAGTCACGAGTCGATAACATGGTTAAGCACAAGATTGTCGATCTCTCTACTTTTCCCCATCGAAAGGCAATGTGGTATTTGCCTATTTGGAAGTCTTTTATCATCCCTTTATTGAAGAAGATTTACTGATTAGCAATAATTGAGCAAACAATTTCTTTGTGATAATAGTCACGGCAGTAGTTCAGTTCAGTGATTCCCTGAGGTAGTATAACATTTGGAGTTACATTCTTCAGATCTATCTTATTAAGGGGTTATTTAAGCATATGGCAGCGGTTGGAACTCCTGGAGGTCCATTATTCACATCTATGAGAATCGACTCTTTATCATATGAATGTGGCCGCAAGTCAATGCCACGTTGCAACTGTTTTCCTTTTGCTGCACCATCACTTGGTACACATCACACCTGCTTCATTGATTTCCCAGCTCCTAATATCTCGGTGACTCAGTCTCATGAAAGGTACTCCCCATTCTCTATAATCTTATATATAATATTAAACCAGTAGAAGAGATGAATAGATTGTGGTGCTTCAGATATGCAGTTAGGATAGCCATGTCTAACTTTGTTAGCGGCTTGAGTTTAGGAAATAATTAGGAGTTTATGTGTCGATAAGTTCTGATGGAGAAAGGTATATTTGCTTTAATTCTGGCTTTTCTTTTCTATCTTAATTGTGTTTATAATTATTTTGGGGTTTTGATTAATAAAATCTCATGCATTACAAATTCACTAATCTTTAACACCATTTTCTTACATACAGGTAAATAATGTTTTTGAGAAGGACGGCGATAATGACAAGGCCGAAAAAGAGGAAGTACATAAGCGGTAAATTTTCTTACCAAGTGATGCGGATGGTAAATTTGCTATTATCTGCTCGGAAACATGAAGGCCTTCAAGGGTAACTTTGATTAGCTGCTTACACCACTAATTTACAAAATCTTAGTACTTTTGTTAATTGACGACTAGAGCTTATTACATTGATAAACCTTTGCAGGTAGTACATGTCCTTCCCTGTAGTGCAGCCAAGTTATTTGGTTACAATACCTGCAAGGTATAAAAGTATACACATGAACTATATCCGTGACATGGGATATATATACATATATATATATACAAATGATGAAAGTATACAAATGTGCTAAAAGGTGTCTGACCAATCTTATTTTGAAAAGTTCATGGCTTTTATAGGGACACATAAGCGCACGGGAGGAAGGGCAAAATACGGAAGGCGAAAGTTAGTATGTTACAGCCAGTTGTCATCTGAGTTACCCAAGTTGTGTCAGTAATAGTCATTTTCTTGCAAGTATGAGCGCTTCATCGAGTGAAGAATCATGTGTCAATTGTGATGATGTGTATGGTCATTCCTGACGGTGTCGGTTCGACGGCACCAAGTATTACAAATATGTAAGAAAGTGTTTCTGCTGCTCCAGTTTGCAGCCATACTCCTGAACATCGTCTAGCATGAGGTAACGCCTTTTGTATATTTTCATACTTTAGATTGATATGTGTATGGCGCGTGAGGCTATTCATAGCAGTTTCATATTCCCGTGCCCAGTTTAACTGGTATGCGTAAACTTAAACAGTGAGCACATGTAACTATCATCGCTTGGTGCATTTAAAGAACGCCTTTTTATGGAAAACATTGGAGCGTACAACCAGCTGTTCTTTATTTTCTGAATTTTGTTTTCATTATTGGTTTCTACAGGAAGTGTTCCGGGGTGGGGTTATGGAGGAACTGTTGTGACTTATCAGTGGGTCAACCAATGCCGGTGTAAACTTTAATTTTTTTTTCTACAATTACCATAGGCATAATCCATTTTAGCAGTTACTCTTTTTGTGAGTTTGGTCATATGGGATAATGGGTACGGATTTATGTTGTTGTGGTCGAAGAGAACTAGAGGAACCTGAGGATGCAACTAAGGGCCCAGATGTTTTCGGTGAAAAGCCTCCTCTTGATGGACCAACGGTAGGTATGCTTAAGAATTTATTTTTTAAACTAAAGTGATCCGCTGGAAACTCACTTAGAATTTGGAATGCTGGGATTGAAGTCTTTATGAGTAACGATTTATATTTGTGGCCTTTTTTTCTACGGTATATGATTGCAATTATGATATGATAAGTTATTATTTTTTGTAAATGGTATATGGGTGGTCTTTAGAATGCCCCAGGAACTATATGAGAAACCACAATGGGTGGACAAGGAACAACCTGAAGGTGATGAGCTTTGAAATTCCTCGACTATTCATGATGACTGCTGGCTCAGAGTAAGTTAAAAATATCTTTTTCTATCTTGGTCTATATGTAGTTCAATAGGAAGTTTCAAAATTACATGTTGTTTCTTATTTATAATGTTGATTAGTTTGTCGATTATGATTTTAAAAGCTATTATTTTAATAATAATACACTTTTAGATCAAAGACATTAGCTAATAACTACGACATGTCTAATATTTTTGACAAGAAGCTTTTATTACTCTCACCAAATATGTTAAAACAGTTATACTGAAGAGATTGCGTGAATTTGAAGTGAGACAAGGAATTTGGCCCCAGGAATTGATATTTATTTCAGGAATTCTCGGTTGACCATGATTGGTGTGCTGCGGTCAAGAAACTTTTAGGCATTATCTTTAGTGGAGTAGTATACATTGTAGGCCATGTTTCCATTGAAGTTGCTTTGGTACAAGTAGACTTACTCCATCGAGCTGTCAAGCGAATCTCCATTCCTATGATTGAATTGCTATTGAACGCGTTGCGAGACGGGTTTGTTTAGACCAAACATTGCAAGGTTCGGTAGGTTGACTCAACTTCATATTACATCTCGAAAGATGGTTCCAAGGATGTTGGATGCATTAGCTAATGATCCTTAATTGGTACTTTTTCTTTCTGTAATGCGTACAAGCTGTTAAATCTTTTGTTCAAATATTTAAGTTGTTATTCTTAATTGTTTATTTTTTTCATGTTATCAAATTCAACACATTACTTAGTAATAGAAGTATAACAATGAACAAAAGTCATTTTCATGCGTCATTTTGCAAAAAATACCATGCCCAAGATTTTCAAAAAGGAACTCAATTAAACAAGCTAGCTTCGAAACTACAGTGAGCTCGATTAAATTACATTGTCCAAAATTAAAGTATGATTGGAGCTTCATGGTCATTGTGCCAAACCTACTCTTTACGTGTCAGCTTATCTAGCAAGAGTTAAGATAGAAGCACATTTAAAGCTATGGTGCGTCCTGAGATTGAAGGGGTAACATGTCCTCTCACTTTGTGTTTTTGGATAGTTATGCTAATCTATGAGAACAACTCCATGCTTTTGAGTGCAACGATGTTTAGAATGTATTCTTTATATGTATTTCTCCAATTATTATATGTTCTTTCCATCACAATAGGCGCATATTCTTTTTTTATTCTAAAGCCTTCAACGTGATGATAGCTTTCAAGAGTATGATCATAAAAGGTCTCTCGCGAGACTCCCCCCGCTGCTGCTTGACTTTTTTAGGGTAAAGCCACTAACCTGCTCATTTACTATCTGTATGCGTAAACTCTGAACACTGTCTGAGTAATGAGAATTCTCCCCACTATGTGTCTATCGTGTACATTTTAGAACACCTATTTACAACATATTATTGGAACCTAAATAAGGTTTCAAGTTATTTCAATGCATGCTCGAGTTAGAGATAAAAAGCGATGCTTTTGGGATATAATTATTGCAAATAGCCCATCAGTTAATGGGAGAAAAACCCGAAGCCATGTTGTTAACGAACATACATCAGCTCCTTCAATGATTCTTCAGTTATAGAGGCCTTACAACTTCTGATTATGATATTACTACGTTTATGCTTAGGATTATTGTGACTAATGCAAGTTGAATATTGTGGTTTTCTGGTTTACTTTATATTTCAGCCCGGTTTTGCTCATCAAAAACAGGAACCTGTGTGCATTGAAAGAGATAGAAGCTGAACCGTAACAAGATCATTTGTGTCAAATAAGTTCTTTTAGATTTTATTAGTAAACTGAATTATTGATCTTAAGCAGTATTTTTTAATCAAACCTTGAAGGATATGCTAATCAGTATGCATTAATCATATGCTATGAAATTTGTTTGTTATTGTGTATCTATGATATAACATTTCTTGGTTTGTTTACCACGAGGGTTGGCAACACTCATACTATAGCTTTGATATTTATTCTTGCGTACCACTTTGAAACTTTTTTTTATTTCAGATTTGATAATCGTTTATTTTTTTTTCCGTTCTTAATGCATTCAATAAAAAAAATGGTAACAAATAAACCCTACTTAACTAATACCTTACAAGGAACTCTATAAGTCATGTCTATCTCTTTATAAATACATAAGTTAACTATAAACGATAACTGATATCCATACATGACTAAATTAAAATGTAAATTACAAGTCATGCCCGCCCATCGGGCGGGCTTAGAAATCTAGTGTATATATATATATATATATATATATATATATATATATATATATATATATATATATATATATATATATGTGTGTGTGTGTGTGTGTGTGTGTGTGTGTGTGTGTGTGTATGTATATATATATATATATATATATATATATATATATATATATATATATATATATATATATATATATATATATATATATATACAAAGAACATCATAATATTAAGTTACTAACAGGTCTTAATTATAACACGTCTATTAATACAACTAATGATCATAGAAGATTTTCAATATAAATGAAGACTAAGAAAAATGGTAATAGACTTAACAACAAGAGGGTTAATTATCCTAATGTCATGTATACATATATTAGTATTAATGATTTAAAAGCATGGCAACTTATAAATTAAATCATATTAATATACTAATTAAAGCATACTTTAATATAATATAATATTGGCAAGTTTTTGAAAAGAAAACTTACCTCAGGTCCAGCTTTTCTTTAAGAGTGGGCATGAGAGTAATGGAAGACATCTTAAAAAGTTTGCCCAAAACATGTCGAAGTAGCAAAGTAAAATCCCAACGCAATAAAGATCAAGGAGGCTTGATCCGAAAAGCTTAATCGATCACAACAATCATCACAAATCGTGAAGACCAAGAATAGTTGTGCTTTGAAACCTAAACCTTCGTCTTGAAATAGTAATGGACACACCATAAAACCAAGACTCCAAAAGTGAAGAACAAAACATCGAAACAATAAACGACCGCAACAACGTCATAGGTAAATCATGTGCAGAATATGAAACATAGTAATAGGAACCAACAGTCGTCAAAAGTAAGAGAACAAGGTGAGCAATCCAAAACGTAATAGTCTCTTCGTTCGTTAATTACCTAAACATGATAAAGAGCTTGGTACCCAGATTCTCATGGGTTCGAGTTAGTTAGTTGAGAACATCCATTGCATTTAAATGCACATGATGAGGATGTCGTCGAGAAGTACAAGAATTCATCAATGGTTTGTTTTAATCAACAAACAATGACTTTCTTGACTAGAGAATAAATAATGGGTGTAAATAATATTAGTTCTAAATTTCTCCACTAGGTTTAACAAATTTTATTTGTTTTGATACATTTGTTAAAGGATCATTTGCGGTAAATCCTAAGCCGGTTTTATCATAAAATGACTTTTGAATGTTAAGTAAATATTTTAAAGATCTAGAGCTATTTTCAAATTTTGCTAATACTTTTGCTTTTTCATTTTCCATTTTAATTTCATGTTTATAGTCTTGACAATATTTACATTTAAGATCAATTTCAATATTGCTTTCAAGTCTAGACATTTTATTTTCTAAAATTATTTCCTTTTCAAAATTGTTTTCAATGAATATTGAAGATTGATTTTTAAAAGTCATTTTAGAGTCAATGTTGCAAAAATGTTTGAAGTTGTTTTCCAATTTTGAAAATTCTAATATAAATTGATCATAGCAAAAATGTTCGGTTTCGGATTGTACCTTATTAGTAGTTGTATAATCTTCACATGCTATATGTTGATCAATTCCATCGTCCATGTCGCTCCATGTTTTATTTGTAGTTTCGCTTGGATCAAGAAGCATGTAGTCCTTGCCATCAATACTTGTATTCACATTTGTTTGAATATTCTCACAATCCGTATTATCATCGTCTTCTTCGTACT
This sequence comes from Artemisia argyi, assembly GCA_030686995.1. Taxonomy (NCBI): domain Eukaryota; kingdom Viridiplantae; phylum Streptophyta; class Magnoliopsida; order Asterales; family Asteraceae; genus Artemisia; species Artemisia argyi. The sequence goes on from CM060689.1 coordinate 114,236,688, forward strand.
TATTGCACCATAATTCATTAACACTCTTTCTTCGAATTTGACTCATGTATTCTTCGTTATTGATACCTTCAATGATCACATTTGAACTAGTAGTACATGTGTTTATTTCAACTAAATATTTATCTATTAAATTTTCTAGAGTAACTATTTCTTGTGCAATATCAAGTTTATCATCTTTGGTTTTACATTTCTCTTGGTGAAACTTTAAAAGACATTTCCAAATATCATTTGCCGTTTTACAAAGAAATAATTTTTCATATTCAACTCTTGGTAGAGTTTTCAAAATGAGTAATTTGGCTTTAGTATTTTTATCAATCTTGGTTTGAAGATTATTATATTGATTTTCAAAATCCATTTTGGTTAGTTTAAGATCACCATTTGAAATGATATGCCAAAGATCAAGATCTATTGATTTCACATAATTTTCAAATTTATTTTTCCATTCAAGAAAATGATCATTTTCACATAATGGTGGTTTTTGCGTAAATTCCCCTTCTAGATATTTTTCGAATTCCATAGATCGTTACAAGTTTTAAAATACAATATATTTTAAAAATCTTGCTAGACGTGGCTCTGATACCAATTGTGGAAAACTAGAAGGGGGTTGAATAGTTTTACGTCTTTTTCGTTTAGTAAAAGTTTGCTTTTAAAGAATTGATGCTAATTGTAAAAACCTTTGAAGCTAAAGTATAGATACAAATTAATTCACATATATCACATAGACACTACTTGTTTAAAGTGTTGAATAGAAATTATAATTTCATGTATCTCACTTAAATATAAGTTTGTATTTACATATGTATATGTGTTTTAATAATTGTATATACTTATATTTTACTAATGTACAATTAATGTTGTAAATGAAACCTAGTTTGATCTTTTATGTGAAATCAATATATGCACAACACATAATTATAACAATGTACGAAAAGCTAAAAAGTAAGCAAGCAAAGAGTGAGAGATGGAAAGATCAAACTGAGAGACAAGGGATTTATAGTGGTTCGGCTACAAGGACACCTTCCTTGCCCTACTCCACTCCCCGAGCACCAAACTCGAGAGTTTTCTTCACTAAGTCAATAACCTCCCTTATGGCGGAGAAAACCGTACACACCAAAAGCTTACACCAATTTACGATACAAAGCAAAATGTCGAGTTCTAATCGTAGCTAGAACCAATCTCACAACAAATATCACACCACACCTTCTTCACACCTTTTCACTTCTTCTATACTTCTTCACACCACAAGTATCTTCACGCATTCACAAATACTTCACAACTTCAATGTCTTGCAACTTAACAACTTCAAGGCACTAACATCTTCACAACTTCAAGCCACTAATGTCTTCATAACTTCAAGCCACTAATGTCTTCACAACTTCAAGCCACTAATGTCTTCTAGTCTTCTCCACTTGGAAGCTTCAATTTCTTCACTACTAGTCACTATTGCTACTATATCCTATCACCACTACTATCCAACACTACTTCTTCACTTCAAGTTCCACTTCACACTTACAACAATTCTAGATTTTATAAATAAATCTAGTTAACTAATACATACACCTTATTCACCAAAATATGAAGGATTTACAAGAAGAGATAAATAAGCAACTTAGATAGCAAGATGATACTAAATTGTAATACTTCTAATAGAAGTATTTTTCTCTTTGCTCTTTGAGTGTTGAGGCTTGAATCACTTTGAAACAAAGATTAATGTATATATGATCAAAGGATTTTTAGAGGATGGAGATGGATGTTTAGATCAGAAAGTTTTTAGTGCAAAAAGGTGAGAAAAATATGTGGAATGATCCAGTATTTAAAGGGCCAGAAAATACTGTTCTGGAGCGTGCCGGTCCCCTTAATTAGGAGGCGGACCCCTTAATGATTAAGGGGGCCGCCTAGTATAATTAAGGGGGCCGCCCTCCTGAACGTTAGATTTTCTTGTCCTTTTGTGAGGGAAATTTTTCTAGATTAGATTTGCCATTTTTGGTTGAAAATTTGAATTCATAAATTTATAATGAATTAAATATAATCTTTTAATGCCAAAAATATTTTATAAAAGATATAAAATGTTTTGTGACATTTTATAAATATCTAGTGATTAACAAAAGTGTTCCTTTGATCTTATAATACATTAGACACTTTGTTTATTCATACCTTAAGTGATTAGATGGTAAAGATGAGTATTTACTACTAAATACTTGTTTATGTCATAATCTTTGGTTTGATGAGTTTTCGTTTTGTGATTATCAAAACATAGAGATATCGGAAGATATGAATAACGTTTTTAGTCATTTATTTATATCAACATGCCCTATAAGATTGAACAATACCGCCTTCTATCAAACATAAAAAAGGAACACAAGCAAGCGGTTTACTATAAGAATGATGAGGATAGACGTAGAGGAGTAGATTATGTCATGAATAGAATACTTGGTTTCTACAAGGAATGCTTGCAACTAGGTCCGGAATACAAAAGTAAGATTGGAGATGACCTAGAGAATGAGACCAACGATGAGGTCACGTAATAGCCCATGACCTTGAGTCTAGCTACAAGACTCGTAAAATAAAGAAAAGCGCTTCTTGGGAGGCAACCTATGTTTTGTGTGATTTTTATTTGTTTGATTGTTATTTGTTTCCATATGCATGCTTTATTTTTATTGTTGGTAGATCATGTTTCAAACTAAAATTGTGAAAATGCTTTATTTTGTCGTTTAACTTTGTCTTAACTTCATATAAAGGTATTTTGCAAAAGATAAGTGTAAGGGGAAACCCCAAATTTGTTTTTAAGAACGAAATTGATCATGATTCTCCACAATAATAAATGGACATGCGTATTAGTATTTGTTAGAGTCAAATGCTTGTATCGAGTCATAACGATGTTTTGCAGGATTTTCCAAGAAGTAGGACATAAGTTTTTCTAGAAATTTTCTGGAAACTTAACATAAAGATTTCTGCAGGTCACTTCTGACGACGTCATGAATTAATTCTTGAAGGCGTCATGTGTAAAATTCTGTAAATTTTGCTAGTTTTGTTTTTCTAACGGAGTCTTAAAGTTTTTGTTAATTCTTTAGTTTTATAAACTCCAGGAATCTGCAAACATTCATTCCATAAGCATTATATCTTACATTATTTTCTAGGATTTGTTAGTATATATAGATTGCTGTCGATTTTACGCGAGGTTGCCTTGTTTGTTTTCTCAGGTTTAACAGGTTATGTATGACAAGAAGATGATTTATTTTTCTGGAAGGGAAGCTTTGAATGTTCATTTTCTTGGAGGAAGATCTAACCTTGTTACCACACTATCCACACCGAACGAATCAGGGGAGTATTTGATTTCATTCTTTTACCTATTTCACTTTTACATTCTTTAATTGAACATTGGGGACAATGTTCATCCTAAGTGTAAGGGGAGGGTAAATGATGATACCTTATAGGATACTATTGCGCTTAAGTTTGTTTGCTTGATGGTAGGTGTGTAATAAAACTAAGAGAAATAATTGTTAGTGTAATTTTAGCGTCAAATTTAAAATTTTTTACAACATTTAGGAGTGAAACTTTAGCCTTAGTAAGTGTCTCATGGATAGGAGTTGTATGACTAGCACGAAACCGTACTATTCAGAAAAATTTTCCACCCAAATATGTGAGGTTCGCCTTTAGATTTGATAGAAAATGCATTCACTATTAGTGCTTATGAGTGTACCGGTAGCATTTAGATTCTACAACTTGCGTTAGTGATGAATCCCGAGACCGCTAGTGAGACTACATTCGTGTAGTAGGGTTTACTACATGATAAGAGGCCTTAGGATCACCCTTGTGTTAAACCCGTATCATAATTAGTTGACCATTTAAGTCATATTACTTGGCTAGTAAAGTCAATTAATTTCTCCCACACCTTAGCGTTGTACTCATTTTTAGTACACGAAACCCCTAGTACACCCCTCCGAGCCTATATTTTCGTTTCTAACTTTAAGCATCTTACTTAAAGGAAGAATTTGTTACAACCCACTTAAATATACAACCAAATCGTCTTAGCCTTCCTTGTATGCACTTATCTTTAGTGCATAATTGTTACATGTTTAAACCCTTAGTTAATTATCTAATTGATTACATGGTTGCTAAGTCGAGTCATATCTTGTGCATATTGTTTTGGGACGATTGGGACTCATGGGTAAAGTACTTATGTTATGGAGTAATGGGGAAGAACATCATATATTACCCCCATATGTGCGTTAATCTTAAAAGTACTCCAAGTGTTTTGATTATCTTGATTCGAGTCATTAGATTAGTTTATTGTAAAGTATGTAAAAATTCAAGTGTAAGGGGAATGTACATTCCCTATGATGTATTATTTTGGATGGTAGGGTAAGAGTGTATGAAAAATAAATAAATAAATAAAAATAAAATAAAAATAAAAAAAATCAGAAAAAAAAAAAGAAAAAAAATAGAAAAATAAAAGAGAAAAAACATATAGACTATCATCCCGTTTCATTCTATGTTTATGTTTTTATTATTTTTAATTTATTAGCTTAAGTCGAGTCGAGAATTGGCTTAGCAAAACCATATTGTACATGTAATTAACCACGATGATTAACTCGCCACCAGTAAATATTGCCTTTATCCAACAAAACCGTGTATTCAACAAAACCGTGTCTTCCATATCCCCTACACCTAACGTTATAACCCTTTAAAAGACATCTTTGATAGTTTATCCTAGGTGCTTACGCCAAGTGGTGGAGGTTTGATCCTTTCCCAAGCCTATGGTAATCTATTTTGCTATGACAGGTTGTGAGAGATATTTTCCATTTCCATATTGTGATATATACTTTATTACACCCGAGAGATGTGAGTATCTAAACACTATTTGTGAGGTGCTAGTGTATGACATCCGTGCTTGTCTTTGGTCTTTAGTGGAATGATTATTTATTGTAATTACTTTTATATTAGTGTTAAATGACCCCTAACTTGTATTTTGATTAGAATAAAAGTGCATTTGCTTGAGGACAAGCAAATCTCAAGTGCAAGGGTATTTGATGAGGCGAAAAATGAACCATTTTTAGGGGGTCATTTAAGCCCGGATTCGAATTTATTTGATCAAATATTGCCCTAAATCGTTCATTTTGTCATTTTAGGTACTTTTGGAGTGAAATCTGGAAAAGGAAGCATTTTGGACGTTTTTGGAGCATAAAAGTGAAGAAAATGGCAAAGTCTTAATTTTCCTTGCTGGGAACAGTACCTGACGGCGTCAAGAGTTTCCAAGTGATGGCGTCAAGAGTAATACAAGAGGTGGAAGTGGAAGGTGCACATGACGATCGAGAAAGTTTTGTACTAAGGACATGACGGCGTCAACATAGGCCGTCATGGTCCAAATATTAGTGACGGCCCAGAACTATTTTACACATGACGACGTCAAAAGTGGATGTAGGCAATCCGATTTCATTATGGGCGGCGAGTTGACGGCGTCAGAATTTTCTTCTTGACGACGTCACCCTGTAAAATCTATATATAGTTTTGCAATTTTTATTCATTAGAGTGTAACTTTTATGGTGTAACTATGGAGAGAAACCCTAGTCCGATTTTCACAGCTTTTTCAAGGGTTTTTACCCTTTGAAACCTTTCATGTTCAATTGAGATAAGTACTCTTTCAATTCAATCAATATGTCTATGTGTTGCTTGAATATATCTTACACTTGTCTTCAATTTAACATGCTTGGCTAGATCTCCCTTGTGTTTGCATAGATGTAGTGAAACCTATATGTTAATTATGGGTTGATTGTTTGTTTATAGTTGTTACGGATGATTGTATTGGATGTTAGGATTAAGAAAACTGGCAGACTTCAATTGGTAACATGCTTGAACGTCTTAAGAAACATGATCAGAGGTGTACTATGATTTTTGGTTGTATTTAATGCGTAGGAGAATTCTAATGATCCCATGTTAGGAACTTCTAACGGCTCGACATAGGAGTGAAGTAGGATCCTATAGAGTTAGGGAATATTGTACACGGCCCTACGACTAGTATTAAGGAATACGACCCGTCATTCATGCAATTGTAACAAACTATCAACTTGTAAAAGATATTTAGGGAGTAATGAAACCTAAGTAAATACAACTTTTCCCATTATTGTTGCACCGCATTAGTTTAATTAGATTTATTTTCATTTATGTCATTTATTTTGATTGCATTTGTAGTTATTGGGTTAGTTGACTAGCAACTAATTTCGCTCACTCTTCAAAACCCTAGATTTTATTGCTTTCATAAAACATAAAAATACAAAAAGAATCATCCCTCACCCTTAAACTTAATTTAGGAGACTTTCTAATCATAGCGACAATATTTCTGAGTTAAACGATCAATCCCCCGTTACTTGTCACTATACTATACTACAACGATCAAGTACACTGCCTGGTGAGGGTTGTAAGCTTCTCGAGATCCCTCGAAAGGTAAAGCCTGGTGCGATTCCCACATATCATTTACCAAAAGGTCCATAACTTCCAAATAACCAATATCGTAAATCCAATATGTCTAATTCAAGTCCAATGATAACAACGTCACATTATTTATATTCCAAGTTCAAGTGTTGCAAGCCTCTTAACAATTATTACTTTTTATTATTTTTATCGTTTCATATTCGTTAGTCCATTTTAATAAAATTAAGCCAAAACCGTACCAAAACAATAATAAATAAACAAACAAACACAACAACTAAATAATCAACTGTGGCCGTAACTCGCTTCGAGTCACGGCTCGACTAACCGAGCCGGTAAAACTTCTATGTTTGTTTATTTATCATTTTATTTATAAAATACATGTCAAAACTATATTTAATTTTCATAAAATCGCTTTTAACAAAATTTTTTTTTTGAACGGTTACTTTCTTTCAAGGGAAATCCATGTCCAATTTGAAACTCGATAGAGGAAAAACCATCAACTTAAGCCGTCCGAAGGCACGACACTTAATTGAAGTAAACCCTGCCTTCTCCAGATTCGAACCCTGGTGGGTTGAAACCTTCATTGAAAAACTTTGAAATCGTACCGACAGGGCAGTGGTCCACAAGTGAGGACTTCCCGGTTTGGTCACCCAAACCGGTACTACTCTCCACTAGACACGCTTAACTGAATAAGACATGCCCAGTGGACCACAAGCCCATACATATTTCATTTAATTTTCCAAAAATTATATTATTTGTGTATTAATTTTATTTGATCTAATAAACTTATATTTACCTTTTTCATCTTCAAAAATAATAAAACAATTTCAAAATAACATTTTTTTCCTGAAACCATCGTCGTGACTACGTGAGTCACGGCTCGATTCCAACGAGCCGACGGGTTCTCGGCTCGTTATCCGAAACACAAATGCAAATAATACCAACAAATCCAAATCCAAACTACACAACCAATCCAAATCCTACTCTAATCACAACTTCCAAATCCGAATCCCATTCGGCTCAATCAAATCCATCCGAATCCAAACTAACACAACTCAACATCAACATTATCAAATCACCCACCTCGCCACAACTCATAACGAGTCGTGGCTTGACCCGTTGGGGTCGTACTTCTCGGCCGAGGGACAAATCAACCAAATGCAACCCAATCAAACTCCAATTCCAAACACAACCATACCATCAACATCAAAACAACAAAACAACAACAAGAAACATCAAGACCTCACCGAGTCACTGAGTTGACTCGGTGAGTCACACGAGTCACGGCGAGAAAAGGACCACACGCGGGGTTTTATAAAAATTTTATACCATTTTATTAACAAAAACTTAACAAAAATCGGATTTATTAAAAATACGAGTTAGGTTTTTGAAAAACATTTAAAATAAGGGTAGGGGTGAAGCATGTTACCGTCGAAAGAAACAAAGGGGAGGAGGTGGTGGCGCGTGGTGATGGTTCGAAGGGTGGTGAAGGTGTGTGGGTGGTACAGTTGGAGTCGGGGAGTCCTGATCTACAAGTTGGGGTAATAAAAAGAGATGGTCGGAAAATTTCCCGGTGGTCGGAATCCTCTCTGAATTCTGCTGGTGTCGCCAGAGTTGGGGTGGGGGTGGTCGGCCGGTGAGATCAAGAGAGAGGGAGAGAGAGAATTGAGTGTAGGTGTGTGTGTGTTTTATTTGTAGAAATGAATAATTAAATAAAATAAAATGTATTTATATTAAGGTAGGAGGGAGTGAAATGAAAATTAGGGGTGTGAGGTGTGTGAAATGAAAATAAAGGGAGGGGGACCAAAGTTGTCATTTACTAATACTTTCCATCAAAACAGTTCAGGGCTCATTCGACATAGCAAACGGACTCGAAATTTAACGAAATTTGCACCATTGTTCACTAAATAATTTTTCCAACAAAATCAAGTATAAACTTCCATATTTTTTCCCAATGTCAATATAATTCAATAAATTTGGCAAATGCAATACGATTCGAGTTTTTTAGGTTGTGCTGAGTCAATCAAGGTATAAAATTCTCGTTTCTTAATATATCTCACATTTCTCAAGCCCAATTATCATGCAAGAAAAGTTTAGGATCTCATGTAACGTAAAATAAAATATTTGGCTAGTAAATAGGTTTAGGAAAAGTACCAGATATTACAAAATGTAAGATACTGAAGAGAACATGCAAGACTCTGACATAAAGTAGGATCAGATACTAGATCGCCATCATCCCCCGGTTTAGACTCAGTTTCAATAGGAGTCTGACTTGGAATATAATTAACCATGTGTGCTATCTCCAAAACCTCAATAGCATATTTCTTCTTAGATAAAAACAACCCTGAAGAATCATGCATAACCAAGATACCCAGAAAATCATTAAGAGGACCTAAATCTATCATAGCAAACTCTTGATGTAAGGATCCAATAATCCGCTATAACAAAACCTCAAAGAAGTCGTGACAACAATGTCATCAACATATAATAACTGGTAAACAATATCTGTCCCCTGTCTGTATATAAATAATGATGAGTCACAGCGACTATGAGAAAACCCAACCTGAGTGATATAAGATGCAAATCGCTGAAACCAAGCTCTAGTGGCCTGCTTGAGCCCATACAGAGACCGCTGCAATAAACATACATAATCAGGGTGTACAGAGTCCCAAAACCCCGGAGGCTGATGCATATAAACTGTCTCAGATAAATCACCATGTAAGAAAGCATTCTTCACATCAAGCTGATGAATTAGCCAATGTCGAGAAGTAGCTAAACTCAGAACTGTCCGAATAGTGCCCGATTTAACCATCGGACTAAAGGTCTCATCCACATCAACCCCCTCTAATTGATTACTACCATTTGCTACAAGACGAGCCTTGTAGCGACTAAGAGTGCCATCAGCCAAATACTTATGGTGAAAAAGCCACATAGAGCGAATAATGTTGGTGTCCTTGGGTCTAGGCACTAGAGTCCAAGTTCCGTTCTTAATAAGTGTAGTGTATTCATAACACATAGCCAATTTGGATCAGTGAGCACTTCACGATAGGTTTTTGGTAATGGTAAAATTGAAGACACATGCATATTAAGACGCTCAGTAGGACGATTAGTCCCGACACGAAATCGTGTGACCATGGGATGAATCGAGACAGGGTTTGGGTTGTGAGGAGGGTCCGGGTTAATGTGTAGATGTTGGTTCGCGGGTGGTGATGGATTTAGTGTATGTTGTTGGGTGGCGGGTGGTGATGGGGATTGTAACACCTCCAATTTTAAAATATGCAGCGGAATTTTGATTGGGTGTTACTTCATGGCTCAACAGTTTTATAGTAGAAAATGATCATTATTTTAGTCGTTTTAAAAGATTTATCATTCGAACTTTATAAATATCAGAGTTTACAAAATGAGGTCCCAGTGGTATCAAAGTTTGTTAAATAGGTTTTCGAATGATAGTAAAATTTATAGCCTTCGTAAGTATCCGTGATCCTCCGTGCCATCCTTGCTCATTATGGACCTGAGATAAACACATGCTAAAAACGTTGATGAGTGTGTAAATACTCATCATTTTTATCGTATCTGAACTGCCAAAACATCCAAAAACACTCAGAAACGCATCAAAATACAGAAATTATTCCAAAAGTGTGTTTTATATGTTGTAGATGCAAAATGTTTAAAAACAAATGAAAAACGAACAAACTTTGCACAATTGGCAGTTTCAGTCCCTCAAGTTTCAAAAATTGACAAAACTAGTCCCTGGAAGTTTAAAACGAAAGAAAAGTCAACCCAAGGAATGGAAAAGTCAAAAATTATAAAAAAAACGATCCTTGGGTGAAAACTTTGAGAAAATTACACAAAAGGTCCCTGCAGTTTGGAAAATTACACAAATGGTCCCTGGGATTTTGAAATATAAAAATTATCAAAAATTGCCCTTGTACTATTCACCTATGTCAAAAATAGTCCTTATTACCACTTTGGATTATTTACAAATTGGGTCCTCAATTTTCAGAATGTTTCAAAATTGGTCCTTGTGTAATATTTGTACAAAACCAAACGGACTCCCTTAATACCACTGATTGAGCCAGAACCGTCTTATTATTATTGACCAAGGTCAACAAGTCAAAGATAGCCTAGAATCAATGCTCCGTGGAAGTATAGGGTTTCCCCGGGTCGTTATGTCCCGACGAGGTGTGGATGGTATTAAAACGGTTTTGTGATCGGGTGAATTTGGATGGGAAAGGGTATAAGTGAGTGGTGATGATTACACTACTGGAATATGAAAGAAAACAGCTTAAATACACTATATTAACAATACTGGAAAGTCAGGAAAACCAGAAACGATTAAAACCTAAAAACGCGTACGTTACGTTTGAATAAAACGTAAGCGTACGAAATAAAAAGTAAAAACGGAAATCTGAAAACACCCAGGGGGTGAAAATGACTTTTTTACAAACTAAAAGGTAAAAGAAAATTTTTAGAAAATTAAAATAAATTTTAAACCTAATTTAATATCAATTAAATACTAATTATTACTAATTATTATTATTTAAAATACTTAAATATAATTTAATACTAATTAAATACTAGAAAAATGAAAATAAAATTTCTAAAATTATAAAATAACTAAAAATAAGTTTTAAAAATAAAAATAAGTGTTTTTGTCTTTTTGTGGATTTTATATTAATAAATTACTACTTAAACATTAATTAACTAATTAAACTATTTTAAATTAAGAAAAATACTAAATGAACAGTAAAAATTCTAAGAAAATTTCTAAAATTACTTTATAACATATAAAAGTTATAAAAAATATAAAAACTTGATTTTACTTAATAAAAACTAATAATGCTATTTTAAACTTAATATTAATTAATAATTAATAAAACTAATATTAAATCTAATAAATACTAAATGACCAAATAAAAATCTGAAAAATTTATTATAACTATTTTAACCTAAGATGAAATTATTAAAAATATAAAAACACAACCTACTTAATAAAAATGTAAAAATGGAAATTAAAATTAAATCTAATTAAATAGAAACTATCACTTAATTTTATATTTGTTTTTCTTGATTTTTATTTTACAAACCTATATTATACATAAAAATAAATAACTTTTGTAAAAACAAACTTTCTATAAGCTAAAAATAAGCAGAATATAAGCTAAAAAGGACCACAGTTGACCACAGTTGACCAAAAAGCAAAATGGGCTAAAACAAGCATGTGTCGGACCCACAATGAGTAAAACTGATCCAACTGATTTAGGTAAGCATGTTTGAGCCAGAAAAAGCACTTGGTGTACTCAGAATAAGCCAAAAAGCCAAAAGATAAGCACTTGAAACTTGCAAATACTCAGAAAGTGGGACAACTTTGTGGACTAATCTAGGTGGGACCCAGTGAGTGTGAGGTCAACCCAAGGGTCAATCTGGGATCTATGGTAGGAGGGGGGTTGGGATGAACAAGGTTTGAAGGCTGTGAACCACCATGGTGGTCAGAGGACCACCACAAAGTGTGGTGTTTGGGTATGCAACTGCTGAGCAGGGGAGGGTGCATGCCCTGCAGCCCTCTTTGGGCAAGGGTGGGGCCCACAAGTAAATTCTAAAAAATATAACAAAGCTGGGATGTTGAAGGTGAGGTGGGAGGTTACCAATCCTAAAAATCTCAAGGGCTAAAACAACTCACATAAATCAAATTAATTCTTACCATAAATGGAAAAATCTGGGATGAGCAATTTTGACTTTGAATGAAAACTTAACTTGTTGACTTTTGTGAACTTGTGATTAATCCTATTGCTTATACATGTTATACTAAGTAATTAAAAGGTGAAAATAAGCTAAATGACCAAGTTATTAACTAGTGTGATGAAAATGGACTTCTTAAATTCGACAGTTAATGAAACATGAGTCCTAAAAGCTAATTTTGACTTTTGGTAGCATAAGACCTAAATTTTGTGGCTTTTCTGAGTTATATTATCCTAAGGAAACATGTTGCAAGCAAAAACAATAGTAAAGAACACCCTGAGTACAGTGACTCAGCATGAACCAAACACCCCTTAAGTTGACTAGTTACACTAAGTTTTGTAGTTTTAAGCTTATAAGACCTAAACTAATGATCAAATCCTATTCCTAAACTGATATTAAAGATGAATAATCAGGAAAGAACAACCAAGAACAACTAAATTACCTAGATGCAATCTAAGCTAATTTGGGCAGTCAAGTTATCATTAGGCAACAAATAAGGATCTAAACAACAACAAGCAACCTAGTAGCATCAAACCACCTCAAATTTACTTAATAAACATAAAAATACAGATTAGCACATGTGTAAGCATGATAAACAGTGAATTGCCAAAATTTAGAAAAATGGCTTACAAGTTAACCAAGCATGAAACTGATGAACCAGAGACCAAGATCATTCCTAACAGCTTCCCAACAAGCTTCTAATACCAGGACAACCATCATTCACCTTGCTCTATTTCCCCTTCATCTTTCTCATTGATTTTTTTATTTTCTACTAATTATTTTATATTTTTGAGATTTTATTGATTAATTGAACTAGGACTGAGTAAAATGTAAAAGAAAGCTTATGAAGCTTATCAGTAGCAAATGTGTGCTTAAAGAACCAATGGTTAACAACTTTTAACAATAAAAGAGCAAATTGAGATTTTCATGAAAATTAACCAAGACTGAAATAACTGATGGAACTGGAATTTAAGCTTAAATAAAGTTGAAATTACATTTAAAAGATTGATTACAAGCTTTAAACTAAAGATTACAACCTGGAAATGAAATTACTCTAATACGACCTAAAACTAAACTAAGCTACACTAATTGGGCTTCCACACTGCTTCACTCTTCCATTTTATAGTCCAGTTGTGTTGAGTGGGACCCATAGGTCAAATCCCAGCAATCAAATCGTCCAATGGATCACTCTTGCACCTTTTCTCAAATTGGCGGGAAAATTCCCATTTGACCAATTGATTGTCTGATAACGTGTAGTAGGGGGGGTTGCATTAAATGGAGGTTGGGATGTGTGATGAAGGCAGGGATAAGGTTGGTGGTTGTCAGAGGTGCAAGAGGGGGGGGGGGGGAAGAATACCAGGTGGTATCCTGGTTTTGGAGGTAAGGGGAAGAGGATGGTGGGTTTGACCGAGGTTGACCTGGGGTGGGAGTGGGCTTTATTTCTTTGGGCTTAGTGGTGTGGACTGGATCAGGTGTATGTTTGTGTTTGGATTTGCTTTATTAAAGGTCCGGATTTGGTTTGTATTTGTAATATAGCCCAAGGACTAAAAGTGTAATTCTGCCAAACTTGAGGACCAATCTTGTGAACTTTCCAAACTTCATATAGAGAGACCAAACCTGCCAATAAGAAATACACAAGGACCAAAAGTAGTATTTTTGCATTTAAAAACTATTAAGGACCATTTATGTAATATTTGGATTTTGAGGGACTAAACTTGTAAATTCCCAAAAGTTATTAAAATTGTTCCATTTTATCATTCATGAATAGTACAAGGGTATATTTTGTAAAATTCAAAGTTTTGAATACCCAGGGACTTATTTTGCCAATTTTGTAACTTGAGGGGTAAAAGTTGCCAGTTTGTGTAAACTTTTATCCAGGGATGTTTTGTGAACATTTTTGGTTTCCCAAGGACTTAAGTTGACTTTTCATTCCTTTAAAACCTTCAGGGACTAGTTTTGACAAATTGTGAAACTTGAGGGACTGAAACTGCCAATTATGCAAACTTTATACGTTTTTTATCTGTTTTTGCATATTTTGCATTTGGAACATATAAAACACACCTCTAAGATATTTTAAGTATTATGATGCATTTTTGAGTGTTTTTGTATGTTTTGGCAGTTCAGATTGGTATAAAATGATGAGTATTTACACACTCATCAATCCCCCACACTAAACTATTGCTAGTCCCTAGCAATCTTTTGAGAAAACTAATGGATTTTAAACTCTTTACCAAAAGCCATCACTTCTGGAGTAGCCAGGTGTAAGAACTGTGGCACACCTGATAACCGTGTGATTTTGAGCAAACCACCAGCTGTCAACGGATTTGATTAGTCTTTACCAAAAGCCGTTTGCTTCTGGACTAGCCAACTCTTGATGGAATAGTCAACATCTTGGTGAGCTGATTACCAATTATGGATTTTCCACGGCCTTTACCACAAGCCATAATCTTGCGGGCTAGCCAGCTCATTTGCTTATGAGGATGAGGGGGAGCTGAGGAACCATGCAAGTTTTTGGCAAACTGCCAGCCATCAACGGATTTGAGATGTCTTTACCAAGAGCCGTTTGCTCCTGGACTAGCCAATCCCTTTTGTCGTTTAGACAAGGCGGATTGATTACCACAAAAAATTTTGAACTCAAGTGAAAAATTTTTGAAAATTTTTGGTCAAAAACGGGGGTATAGGATAGTAAAATGTGATAAAATTCGCTAAAATAGCGAATACCCCCCCACACTAATCATGAATATTGTCCTCAATATTCAAAGTCCCGGTTATTATGCCGACATTTTGAACGTAAAAGGGCAACATTACAAGTGAAGCGTGGAAAACATCATTTTGTATTTTCACTTCTGTAATCATAGCATGGGGGACTCCCCCACACTTAGGGTGAAAACCCTATAAGCATGCTCATTTTTTGTTTACCGAGTCGCGAGCTTGACTCGACCCCGAATTCATTAGTCCATGGGGAAGCATGATGTGGAAGAGAGAATCTCAATCGGACTTTCATTCAAGATGTTTGGATAAACATTTGAAGCACGTGAAAGTTCCACACCGATGAGATATAATCCCGGCTCAAGGTAATGAGAAATGAGAATGCCGGGATCAAAGATAATGTCTTCATTCCCGAAGGAGTGAAGAACAGGAGAAGTCACCTTGTAGGTGAAGAAAAGGAAGAAAACCATGATGTAAATCATGATAAGATCTTCTTCCTCGAAGGCAGGCTCATTAGCCTGATTTTGGATTTCAAAGGTTAAGCTCGTAAACATCCCGGGAGGGTGGGTGGGAATTTGCAAACTCTCATGATTGAGAGCATCTCCCCCCGGGATATCAAACTCCGAAGGAGTCATGACATGAGTGAGTTCACAGGAGAACTCATCAAATGTGAATGAATCATATTCTGGATTGATGTACGTGAGTTCACAGGAGAACTCATCGAAGGTAAATGATTCATAATCAGGGAGAGAATTATGAGAATGAGAAGTGGTATTGCCACTAATATTCTCTCCCAAAGGATCAAAAGTAAAGGCTTCAAATTCCGGTATAGGGTCATCGGAGAGAATGTCACTATCCTTTATGGGGATAGGAGATGAAATAGGTTTCTCTTTGAAAGCCTCGATTTTAGAAATGAGGAGATTGACTTTCACTAATGTAGCACGAAGTGCTTCATCCTTGATTTCAGTGTCAATCTCATCATTCTCTTCTTCTAAGCTAACTAGCTCAGAAGGTAACTCTTCCACATGACTGATGTCTCCAGAAGATAAAGAATTTTCATCAGTATGGGAAGTACTAAGCTCGATGTTGGGATTAGAGTTTAAAAGATTTTCAGTTTCTCCCACATCGGCTTCAGAATCAAGGAGACCATCATCACTTCCCAAAGGAAGTGGATTGATGTGAGTAAGTTCGTTTGTGACTTCCTCAATAAGAGGGTCAACATCCGAATGAGGAAATGGTGCCTCCTCATACTCAACTTCTCCATAAGATGTGTAATCATCATTAAAATCGGAGAAGGTCTCAAAATGATCTTTTGGATTTTCAGGGTGAGAAGGTAGATCACACACATGATCCAAAGTTCCCTGTGACTCTCCTGGGATTGGGACAAGGATCTCAACACTAGACTTTATGAATTCGTCCGATTCCTTTGAAGGAACAGTGTCAAGATGCTCATCCCCCATGTTCGGAGAGTGAGTGGAAACCTCGGGTGTGACAGCAGTTGTTTGAGATGAAATCTCAACTGCTGGGATATCAATTGATGAACTTGATGAATCATTTTGAATAATAACAATGTTATCTTCGTCATCACTGTCATCATAGTCATCAAGTAGAGCAGTATTGCGAATATTAGCACGAAATTTAGCTGCTCGTTGCTCAGCCAATAATTCTTCCATGCTTTTTCCAGATTCTCGTTCTTCAGCAAGTAATTCTGCCATAGTTTTCCCATGAGAATTTGGAATGAAAGGAAATTGTGGGGATGTGGATGTGTCAAAACCGTAAGGTTGACATTGAAAATCACTATGAGGACCCCCACAATAAGCACAAGAAGAACTTGGAGTTTGGCGGAGTGAAATATTAGCTAACTCCTCCTTAAGTTCTTTAACTTTCTCAAGAACTTCTAAAAAGTCTTGCTGGATTTGAGGAGTTGCTAGGATAGTTTGACACTGTGGAGGTTGGTCTGGATACGAAGAGTCATAATTGTTACAAGGAAATGGATTCCTCGTTTGACAATCAGAGCTAAAGTGTGGACCTCCACAGTAATCACAACAGTAAAACTGATGTGGTTGTGGGTTGTATGTGCTAGAGTTATAATTGTTATCAGGAAACTGCTCATAGACAAGCGTGTTTCCCGATTGGCAATCAGAACTGTAGTGTGAACCACCACAGTACTCACAACAGTAAAACTGCTGAGACTGATGGTGTGGTAACTGATGGAATGAATCAGTCGTGTCATGGTAGGAATAGGGATCTTGGTTATAGACAGACCCGTTTCCCGACTCTACCATGCCACAACTGGGGCAATCGCCACCATTATGAGGATTACCACACCATTGGCAAACCAGAAAGTGTGGATGAGACATAGAAAGAATCAAATGTGTATAGAGGATGAGGAAATGAGAATCAAATATGTGAGAGGGTGAAGGTGAATATTTTTGGGATTTTTGAAAAACATTTTATCAGAAAGAAAATCTTTTTGTGTTTTTTTGTGTTTGTTGAAAACTAATTTTACAAAGTTTTCAGAAACAGTTTTGTTTTTAAAATAAGAAAATATGAACAAGGGATGGTAAATATACAATGGATGTATATCCAGGTTCACTAATACGCAAAACCGTGTAGAATACGCGCACAACCTCCCCGGCAGCGGCGCCAAATTTTGATTGAGCCAGAACCGTCTTATTATTATTGACCAAGGTCAACAAGTCAAAGATAGCCTAGAATCAATGCTCCGTGGAAGTATAGGGTTTCCCCGGGTCGTTATGTCCCGACGAGGTGTGGATGGTATTAAAACGGTTTTGTGATCGGGTGAATTTGGATGGGAAAGGGTATAAGTGAGTGGTGATGATTACACTACTGGAATATGAAAGAAAACAGCTTAAATACACTATATTAACAATACTGGAAAGTCA
This sequence comes from Artemisia argyi, assembly GCA_030686995.1. Taxonomy (NCBI): domain Eukaryota; kingdom Viridiplantae; phylum Streptophyta; class Magnoliopsida; order Asterales; family Asteraceae; genus Artemisia; species Artemisia argyi. The sequence goes on from CM060689.1 coordinate 114,254,471, forward strand.
GGAAAACCAGAAACGATTAAAACCTAAAAACGCGTACGTTACGTTTGAATAAAACGTAAGCGTACGAAATAAAAAGTAAAAACGGAAATCTGAAAACACCCAGGGGGTGAAAATGACTTTTTTACAAACTAAAAGGTAAAAGAAAATTTTTAGAAAATTAAAATAAATTTTAAACCTAATTTAATATCAATTAAATACTAATTATTACTAATTATTATTATTTAAAATACTTAAATATAATTTAATACTAATTAAATACTAGAAAAATGAAAATAAAATTTCTAAAATTATAAAATAACTAAAAATAAGTTTTAAAAATAAAAATAAGTGTTTTTGTCTTTTTGTGGATTTTATATTAATAAATTACTACTTAAACATTAATTAACTAATTAAACTATTTTAAATTAAGAAAAATACTAAATGAACAGTAAAAATTCTAAGAAAATTTCTAAAATTACTTTATAACATATAAAAGTTATAAAAAATATAAAAACTTGATTTTACTTAATAAAAACTAATAATGCTATTTTAAACTTAATATTAATTAATAATTAATAAAACTAATATTAAATCTAATAAATACTAAATGACCAAATAAAAATCTGAAAAATTTATTATAACTATTTTAACCTAAGATGAAATTATTAAAAATATAAAAACACAACCTACTTAATAAAAATGTAAAAATGGAAATTAAAATTAAATCTAATTAAATAGAAACTATCACTTAATTTTATATTTGTTTTTCTTGATTTTTATTTTACAAACCTATATTATACATAAAAATAAATAACTTTTGTAAAAACAAACTTTCTATAAGCTAAAAATAAGCAGAATATAAGCTAAAAAGGACCACAGTTGACCACAGTTGACCAAAAAGCAAAATGGGCTAAAACAAGCATGTGTGGGACCCACAATGAGTAAAACTGATCCAACTGATTTAGGTAAGCATGTTTGAGCCAGAAAAAGCACTTGGTGTACTCAGAATAAGCCAAAAAGCCAAAAGATAAGCACTTGAAACTTGCAAATACTCAGAAAGTGGGACAACTTTGTGGACTAATCTAGGTGGGACCCAGTGAGTGTGAGGTCAACCCAAGGGTCAATCTGGGATCTATGGTAGGAGGGGGGTTGGGATGAACAAGGTTTGAAGGCTGTGAACCACCATGGTGGTCAGAGGACCACCACAAAGTGTGGTGTTTGGGTATGCAACTGCTGAGCAGGGGAGGGTGCATGCCCTGCAGCCCTCTTTGGGCAAGGGTGGGGCCCACAAGTAAATTCTAAAAAATATAACAAAGCTGGGATGTTGAAGGTGAGGTGGGAGGTTACCAATCCTAAAAATCTCAAGGGCTAAAACAACTCACATAAATCAAATTAATTCTTACCATAAATGGAAAAATCTGGGATGAGCAATTTTGACTTTGAATGAAAACTTAACTTGTTGACTTTTGTGAACTTGTGATTAATCCTATTGCTTATACATGTTATACTAAGTAATTAAAAGGTGAAAATAAGCTAAATGACCAAGTTATTAACTAGTGTGATGAAAATGGACTTCTTAAATTCGACAGTTAATGAAACATGAGTCCTAAAAGCTAATTTTGACTTTTGGTAGCATAAGACCTAAATTTTGTGGCTTTTCTGAGTTATATTATCCTAAGGAAACATGTTGCAAGCAAAAACAATAGTAAAGAACACCCTGAGTACAGTGACTCAGCATGAACCAAACACCCCTTAAGTTGACTAGTTACACTAAGTTTTGTAGTTTTAAGCTTATAAGACCTAAACTAATGATCAAATCCTATTCCTAAACTGATATTAAAGATGAATAATCAGGAAAGAACAACCAAGAACAACTAAATTACCTAGATGCAATCTAAGCTAATTTGGGCAGTCAAGTTATCATTAGGCAACAAATAAGGATCTAAACAACAACAAGCAACCTAGTAGCATCAAACCACCTCAAATTTACTTAATAAACATAAAAATACAGATTAGCACATGTGTAAGCATGATAAACAGTGAATTGCCAAAATTTAGAAAAATGGCTTACAAGTTAACCAAGCATGAAACTGATGAACCAGAGACCAAGATCATTCCTAACAGCTTCCCAACAAGCTTCTAATACCAGGACAACCATCATTCACCTTGCTCTATTTCCCCTTCATCTTTCTCATTGATTTTTTTATTTTCTACTAATTATTTTATATTTTTGAGATTTTATTGATTAATTGAACTAGGACTGAGTAAAATGTAAAAGAAAGCTTATGAAGCTTATCAGTAGCAAATGTGTGCTTAAAGAACCAATGGTTAACAACTTTTAACAATAAAAGAGCAAATTGAGATTTTCATGAAAATTAACCAAGACTGAAATAACTGATGGAACTGGAATTTAAGCTTAAATAAAGTTGAAATTACATTTAAAAGATTGATTACAAGCTTTAAACTAAAGATTACAACCTGGAAATGAAATTACTCTAATACGACCTAAAACTAAACTAAGCTACACTAATTGGGCTTCCACACTGCTTCACTCTTCCATTTTATAGTCCAGTTGTGTTGAGTGGGACCCATAGGTCAAATCCCAGCAATCAAATCGTCCAATGGATCACTCTTGCACCTTTTCTCAAATTGGCGGGAAAATTCCCATTTGACCAATTGATTGTCTGATAACGTGTAGTAGGGGGGGTTGCATTAAATGGAGGTTGGGATGTGTGATGAAGGCAGGGATAAGGTTGGTGGTTGTCAGAGGTGCAAGAGGGGGGGGGGGGGGAAGAATACCAGGTGGTATCCTGGTTTTGGAGGTAAGGGGAAGAGGATGGTGGGTTTGACCGAGGTTGACCTGGGGTGGGAGTGGGCTTTATTTCTTTGGGCTTAGTGGTGTGGACTGGATCAGGTGTATGTTTGTGTTTGGATTTGGTTTATTAAAGGTCCGGATTTGGTTTGTATTTGTAATATAGCCCAAGGACTAAAAGTGTAATTCTGCCAAACTTGAGGACCAATCTTGTGAACTTTCCAAACTTCATATAGAGAGACCAAACCTGCCAATAAGAAATACACAAGGACCAAAAGTAGTATTTTTGCATTTAAAAACTATTAAGGACCATTTATGTAATATTTGGATTTTGAGGGACTAAACTTGTAAATTCCCAAAAGTTATTAAAATTGTTCCATTTTATCATTCATGAATAGTACAAGGGTATATTTTGTAAAATTCAAAGTTTTGAATACCCAGGGACTTATTTTGCCAATTTTGTAACTTGAGGGGTAAAAGTTGCCAGTTTGTGTAAACTTTTATCCAGGGATGTTTTGTGAACATTTTTGGTTTCCCAAGGACTTAAGTTGACTTTTCATTCCTTTAAAACCTTCAGGGACTAGTTTTGACAAATTGTGAAACTTGAGGGACTGAAACTGCCAATTATGCAAACTTTATACGTTTTTTATCTGTTTTTGCATATTTTGCATTTGGAACATATAAAACACACCTCTAAGATATTTTAAGTATTATGATGCATTTTTGAGTGTTTTTGTATGTTTTGGCAGTTCAGATTGGTATAAAATGATGAGTATTTACACACTCATCAACCACTACTCCCCAAATCCAAATAATAAAAACCCCATTTTACCAGCCCACATCCAATTCCTAGCCCAACACCCTCTAAGCCCACCTTCCCTTTTTATTATAACCGGCCAAAAAATAAAACTCCTCAGCCATTGACCCGTTTGACCCTCCACCTCACACCCCTACCCTGCTACTACCCTGCAACACAATCATCACACCCCACCTCCCTTTCACTACAACACTCAACCTTCCCCCCCCCCCCCCCCCCCCCTTGCACCTCAAACAAATACAAGACTCCAAAGTCTTCCCTGGCATCAATAATATCAAAGAAAAATCCAAAAGAGAGTTTGGCGCCAAAATTAATCAAAGGACAAGATCAATTGTATGTCATCCAATGGTTAAGAAAGCAGTAGGGAAAAGTCAAAGAAGTCTTCCTAAACCCTAATTTTGATATATAAAAGAGAAGAAAGGGAAGCAGCTGGAGAGTTAGTAGATTTTAGTAGTAGTGTAGATTTTTAGTTTAATTTAGTTATTTCAATTTAATGTAATTTCAATTCTCAGTTAAGATTCCAGTTGTGTTCTCTTTACTTTTAATCAATATAAGTCCTTTTTCTCAGAAATTCAAGTTTCAATTAAATTTCAAGTTTAATCAAACATAGAAAAAAAATACAGAAAAAAATAAAAAATAAAATAAAATAAATGAATGAAAAAGAAGCAGAGAAGAAAGGTTGGATGGCATTGGGTATATTAGAAATTCATGGGAAGTAATAGGATGGTTTGAAATGATCTTGGGACCTCAGTTTATGCTTGGAAGCAATTGTGAGCTCTTAACTCAATTTTTGTGTTTAACTGTTACATTGCTTTTTATCTATACATTCATGCTTCTTTCTGCCTATTAAGCTTATTTAAGTTAGGATATTGCTTAAAATAGTTTAGTGATTTATTAGATTCAGTTGTGTTGAAGTTTGTAGTCTTAACTGTTTGATATCTATAAATTTTAATTCTAAGTATTTGTAGTTTAATCTATTGTTTCTATGCTGATTTCAGTTTATTTAATCATAGTATAATTGTAGAAATGAGAATCATGGACTAAATCAGTGGGTTGCTTGTAAAATCTCATTTTTAGTTACAATAAGGGGTGTTTGGGTAAGTTAAGTTCCATCTGATTTCATGACTTGCTTGGTCTGTTTGCTGCATCAATAGACTCCCTAGGTCATAGTAAATTCATTTGAGCCAGCAAATTGCAGCTTTTAACTTGAAAAGTCAAAAATCCATAATAGGGGTCTTATTTGTTCACTGTTGGTGTTTTTCAGTTGCACAATCATCATTTTGTGTTTGTTAGTTGTTTTATTAGCTTAAATTTATCTTATTATAACTTGTTGTTACTTATTTAGTCTTTAGGAATCATTATAATTTCATTTTAGTCAAACTTAGTTCATCTTCTTAAAAGTTAACTTTACCCATTTTCAGATTTTTATAAAAGTTCTAGGATTTTTATTGATTTGTGTATTTGCTTTCATGGACTGAAACCTGTTCCTATGTAAAGCACCCTACCTCATCTTCAAGTTCCACACTTTACCTTAATTTTGTGAATTTTTTACCTGGCTCCCACAACCCCCAAAAGTCCCTTGCAGGGGGGCTGTGTGCCCTGCACCAGCAGATTAGTCACTCACCACCACCACTTTGGTGGTGGTTTCTGACCACCTCAGTAGGTTTCAAGGCCCCAATATTGGTTCATTCAAACCCCCCCTGGTAGGCTTTCAATATTGACCAGTGGTTTGACCTAGATACCTGTGGACCCCACCTGAATCTAGCCTTAAAGTTTGTCCCCTTTTTCAGTTTCCAAACAAGTATTCAAGTGCTTTTTGATAGCTAATTTGCTTAACCTGTGGTCCCCACTTGCTCATTCTAGCTTAATCATGTACCAACATCTTATTTAGACCTGATTCAACCATAGTGGGCCCCACACAAGCTGGTTCAAGCTATTTTCTAGTTTTGGTCAATGAAAGTCAACTGTTGAGCCAATTAGCTTATACTTTGCTTATTTTTAAGTTCCATTAAAGTTGTTTTTATAAAAAGTTCATGTTTTTAGTTGTAAAATAGTTTTCTAAAATAAAAATCCAGAAAAAACAAAGTAATTTTAAGTGATAGTTTCTATTTAATTTTATTTAAATTTTATTTTTCATTTTTAGATTTTTATTAAGTACTTAGCTATTTTATATTTTTCTTAAATTCCTCTTATATTAAAGTATTTATAATAATTTTCTCAGATTTTTATTTTATCTTTTAGTATTTATTAGATTTAATCTTAGTTTTATTAGTAATTAATTAATAATTAGTTTTAAATTGCATAATTAGTTTTTATTAAGTAAAACCCAGTTTTTATATTTTTTCTAGCTTTTATATAATGTAAAATAATTTTAGGAATTTTTTTGATAATTTCTACTATTCATTTTCTATTTTTCTTAGTTTAAAATAATTTAATTAGGTAATTAATAATTAAATAGTAATTAATTAATAGAAAAATCACAAAAAGACAAAAATACTTATTTTTAATTTTAAAACTTATTTTTAGTTATTTTATAATTTTAGAAATTTTATTTTCACCTTTTTAGTATTTAATTAATATTATATTGTATTTAAGTATTTTAAATATTAATAATTAGTAATTAATTAATAATAAATAATTCAATAGTGTAAAAAATTTATTTTAATTTTCTAAAAATTTTCTTTTATCTTTTAGTTTGTAAAAAAGTCATTTTCACCCCCTGGGTGTTTTCAGATTTTCGTTTTCACTTTTAATTTTGTACGTTTACGTTTTATTTGAACGTGAACGTACGCGTTTTAAGTTTTAAACGTTTCTGGTTTTTCCTAAATTCCAGTCTTGTTCATATAGCTTATTTAAGCTATTCTCTTGTAGATTCCTTAGTTAAACCATTCACAAACCCCTTTTTCATCCAAATTCACCCAATCACGAAACCGTTTTATAACCATCACACCTCGTCGGGACATAACGACCCGGGGAAACACTATACTTCCGCGGAGCATTGACTCTAGGCAGTTTGACCTTGCTGACCATTCCCTAGTCAATTAGGTTGACCGTTTGGAGCCAATCAAATTTTGGCGCCGCTGCCGGGGAGGTTGTGCGCGTTATTCTAAACGGTTTTGCGTATTAGTGAACCTGGATATACATCCATTGTATATTTACCATCCTTGTGTATATTTTCATAAAAACTGTTCCTGAAAACTTTTTAAAATTAGTTTTCAACGAACACAAAAACACAAAAAGATTTTCTTTCTTACAAAATGTTTTTCTAAAACACCAAAAATATCCATCTTTACCCTCCTACCTTTTTGATTCTTCATCCCTTTACCCTCTATCCTTTTGATTCTCACTTCTTCCACTTGTCGCGTAATTGATTCTAATGGCATCTCTCGATGACGATTTCTTTGAACAATGGGCCTTTCAGAGCAAAATTGAAAAACTTATGGCCTTGTCAAAAATTTCGAGATGTCGTAGTGATTATGATGGACCTTCGATCCCTATTCCCTCTCCGGTGAGGGAAATGGATCAAGAAACCGAGGTGACAAAGGACCCTGTACTTCCCTCTGACGATGGAAGTGCTAAATACGTCCAACCTACGGTTGTTCAAAAACCTAAGCTCACAATTGCTCCTAAACCGTCAAGAATTGACCCTAACCTTTCACGGTTTACGGTTAAAAGTTTGTCAAGCTAACGTACTGCGCTTAGGGCAGTGACTGAAAAGAACGACTTGCCCAATCTTCACGTTCATCAAGAACCAAAACACGAGACCATAACGGAAGTGGTGGAAATTGCTAGCTCTAAGAGCACACCACTTGTCCCACCTCCGGATTTTATTCCTTGTATTGGTTGTGGTGAGCCACTTTTTGGTTTACCATGTCGTTGGTGTACATGTGAAAAATGTGGTAATGATATTCCAGACGGGAGTTGTTTGTTTTGTGGTTCGAGGAATTCATTTTCTTATGATCCTAATCAGAACTCATTCAACGACTCTTCAAATTTTTCCAATTACCCATCACATTCTTACGAGCAAGAATCATTTTATCCAAACCACAATGATTGTTCGTATCAAAATACACCAAACTTTTCGTGTGAATATTGTGGAGGTCCTCACCAAGGTTTTGATTGTCAAAAAAATCAAAATTTTGGTTACGACCAATATCCATACAATTCACCAAACCAGACTCAACAGTTTAACTGTTGTGAGTACTGTGGTGGCCCACACTACAGTTCTGATTGTCAATCGGGCAACATGCTTGTCTATGAGCAGTTTCCTGATAACAATTATGACTCTAGCACATACGACCCACAGCCACATCAGTCTTACTGTTGTGAATATTGTGGAGGTCCTCACTTTAGCTCGGATTGTCAAACAGGGAATCCATTTGCTTGTAACAATTATGACTATTCATGTCAAGACCCACCTCCACAGTACCCAATTACCCAAGCAACCCCTCAATTCTCGCAAGACCTTTGTGATGAGGTTCTTGAAGCATTTAAAAAGTTTAAGGAGGGGTTGGCTACTACATCGTTTCAAGATTCTCGTGAGAAATCCATGGCAGAATTACTTGTCGAAGAACGAGATGCTAGAAACGAAATGAGCATGGAAGAGTTACTTGCTGAGCAAAGAGCGGCTAAAATACGTGCTAATCTTCGCTATGCTGCTCTATATGACGACGATGATGACAGTGATGATGATGAAGATTACATTGTTATTATTCAAAAAGATTCACCAGATTCATCAGTTGTGATTCCTTCCATGGATATACAGGGAGAAAAGAATATAACTGAATCACTAGCAGAAGATCAAATGGATCTCGTACAATCCATGAATGCTAGTCCTTCTCAGCTCCCTCAGTCTGTTATCACACCCGAAGTTCACACTCATTCTTTGAACATGAGGGATGAGCATCTTAGCACTGTTCCTAATAAGGAATCGGACGAATTAATAAAGTCTAGTGTTGAGATCCTTGTCCCAATCCCGAGAGAGTCACAGGGAACTTTGGATCATGTGTGTGATTTACCTTCCCCCATTGAGTGTCCTAAAGATCAATTTGAGACTTTCTCAGATTTTAATGATGATTGTACATCTCATGGAGACATTGAGTATATTGAGGCACCACTGCCTCATTCTGATGTTGATCCTCTTCTTGAGGAGTTCGCTGATGAATTTACTCACATCAATCCACTTTCCTTGGAAAGTGATGATGGTCTCCTCGATTTCCAAGCCGATCTGGGAGAAATTGAAAGTCTCCTATATCATGATCCACCACTCACTTCTTATCCCGACAATCCAATAGAGAATGTTAATCTCTTTGTTCCCGAAACATTCAATACTACTCTCACCAATCCTCTATTTGAATTCTATTCTGAATTCACTTTGATTTCTGATAATCCACACTTTGATATTCAGAATGAGGATTGTGGTGAGTCCACAATGGAACCTGAGTTCACAGATTCACATCTTGTGAATGATTCTCTTCATGAGGAGTTCTCCGGTGAACTCACTCATCATATCATAACTCCTCCGGAGTTTGATAGCCCGGGGGGAGATGCACTCAATCATGAGAATTTGCAAATTCCCACCCACCCTCCCGGGATGTTTACGAGCTTAACCCTTGAAATCCAAATTCAGGCTACGGAGCCTGCTCTCGAGGAAGAAAATCCTATCATGATTTTCATCATGGTTTTCTTCCTTTTCTACACCTACAGGGTGACTTCTCTTGTTCTTCACTCCTTCGGGAATGAAGACACTATCTTTGACCCCGGCATTTTCATGTATCATTATCGTGAGCCGGGATTATATCTCATCGGTGTGGAACTTTCACGTGCTTCAAATGTTTATCCAAACATCTTGAATGAAAGTCCGATTGAGATTGTTTCTTCCACATCATGCTTCCCCAAGGACAAATGAATTCGGGGTCGAGTCAAGCTAGCGACTCGGTAAACAAAAACAATAGCATGCTTATAGGGTTTTCACCCTAAGTGTGGGGGAGTCCCCCATGCTATGGTTACTTATGAAGTGAAAAAACAAAATGGTGTTTTCCACGCTTAGCTTGTAATGTTGCCCTTTTACGTTCAAAATGTCGGCATAATAGCCGGGACTTTGAATATTGAGGACAATATTCAATCTAAGTGAGGGGGGGGGGGGGTATTTCGCTATTCTAGCGAATTTTATCACATTTTACTATCTAATACCCCCGTTGTTGACCAAAAATTTTAAATTTTTTTTCACTAAAGTTCAAAATTTTTGTGGTAATCAGTCCGCCGTGTCTAAACAACAAAAGGGATTGACTAGTCCAGGAGCAAACGGCTCTTGGTAAAGACATCTCAAATCCGTTTATGGCTTGCAATTTGCCCAAAATTGTATGGTTCCTCAACTCCCCATATCCTCAAAAGCAAATGAGTTGGCTAGCCCGCAAGATTATGGCTTATGGTAAAGGCCGTGGAAAATCCATAATTGGTAATCAGCTCACCAAGATGTTGACTATTCCATCAAGAGTTGGCTAGTCCAGAAGCAAACGGCTTTTGGTAAAGACTAATCAAATCCGTTGACAGCTGGTGGTTTGCTCAAAATCACACGGTTATCAGGTGTACCACTGTTCTCACACCTGGCTACTCCAAAAGTGATGACTTTTGGTAAAGAGTTTTTCAAATCCATTAAGTTTTTCTCAAAAGATTGCTAGGGACTAGCAATAGTTTAGTGTGGGGGATTGATGAGTGTGTAAATACTCATCATTTTTATCGTATCTGAACTGCCAAAATATCCAAAAACACTCAGAAACGCATAAAAATACAGAAATTATTCCAAAAGTGTGTTTTATATGTTGTAGATGCAAAATGTTTAAAAACAAATGAAAAACGAACAAAGTTTGCACAATTGGCAATTTCAGTCCCTCAAGTTTCAAAAATTGACAAAACTAGTCCTTGGAAGTTTAAAACGAAAGAAAAGTCAACCCAAGGCATGGAAAAGTCAAAAATTATAAAAAAAAAAATGATCCTTGGGTGAAAACTTTGAGAAAATTACACAAAAGGTCCCTGCAGTTTGGAAAATTACAAAAATGGTCCCTGGGATTTTGAAATATAAAAATTATCAAAAATTGCCCTTGTACTATTCACCTATGTCAAAAATAGTCCTTATTACCACTTTGGATTATTTACAAATTGGGTCCTCAATTTTCAGAATGTTTCAAAATTGGTCCTTCTGTAATATTTCTACAAAACCAAACGGACTCCCTTAATACCACTACTCCCCAAATCAAAATAATAAAAACCCCATTTTACCAGCCCACATCCAATTCCTAGCCTAACACCCTCTAAGGCCACCTTCCCTTTTTATTATAACCGGCCAAAAAATAAAACTCCTCAGCCATTGACCCGTTTGACCCTCCACCTCTTCCACCTCACACCCCTACCCTGCTACTACCCTGCAACACAATCATCACACCCCACCTCCCTTTCACTGCAACACTCAACCTTCCCCCCCCCCCCCCTTGCACCTCAAACAAACACAAGACTCCAACGTCTTCCCTGGCATCAATAATATCAAAGAAAAATCCAAAAGAGAGTTTGGCGCCAAAATTAATCAAAGGACAAGATCAATTGTATGTCATCCAATGGTTAAGAAAGCAGCTGGGAAAAGTCAAAGAAGTCTTCCTAAACCCTAATTTTGATATATAAAAGAGAAGAAAGGGAAGCAGCTGGAGAGTTAGTAGATTTTAGTAGTAGTGTAGATTTTTAGTTTAATTTAGTTATTTCAATTTAATGTAATTTCAATTCTCAGTTAAGATTCTAGTTGTATTCTCTTTACTTTTAATCAATATAAGTCCTTTTTCTCAGAAATTCAAGTTTCAATTAAATTTCAAGTTTAATCAAACATAGAAAAAAAATATAGAAAAAAATAAAAAATAAAATAAAATAAATGAATGAAAAAGAAGCAGAGAGGAAAGGTTGGATGGCATTGGGTATATTAGAAATTCATGGGAAGTAATAGGATGGTTTGAAATGATCTTGGGACCTCAGTTTATGCTTGGAAGCAATTGTGAGCTCTTAACTCAATTTTTGTGTTTAACTGTTACATTGCTTTTTATCTATACATTCATGCTTCTTTCTGCCTATTAAGCTTATTTAAGTTAGGATATTGCTTAAAATAGTTTAGTGATTTATTAGATTCAGTTGTGTTGAAGTTTGTAGTCTTAACTGTTTGATATCTATAAATTTTAATTCTAAGTATTTGTAGTTTAATCTATTGTTTCTATGCTGATTTCAGTTTAATTAATCATAGTATAATTGTAGAAATGAGAATCATGGACTAAATCAGTGGGTTGCTTGTAAAATCTCATTTTTAGTTACAATAAGGGGTGTTTGGGTAAGTTAAGTTCCATCTGATTTCATGACTTGCTTGGTCTGTTTGCTGCATCAATAGACTCCCTAGGTCATAGTAAATTCATTTGAGCCAACAAATTGCAGCTTTTAACTTGAAAAGTCAAAAATCCATAATAGGGGTCTTATTTGTTCACTGTTGGTGTTTTTCAGTTGCACAATCATCATTTTGTGTTTGTTATTTGTTTTATTAGTTTAAATTTATCTTATTATAACTTGTTGTTACTTATTTAGTCTTTAGGAATCATTATAATTTCATTTCAGTTAAACTTAGTTCATCTTCTTAAAAGTCAATTTTACCCATTTTCAGATTTTTACAAAAGTTCTAGGATTTTTATTGATTTGTGTATTTGCTTTCATGGACTAAAACCTGTTCCTATGTAAAGCACCCTACCTCATCTTCAAGTTCCACACTTTACCTTAATTTTGTGAATTTTTACCTGGCTCCCACAACCCCCAAAAGTCCCTTGCAGGGGGGCTGTGTGCCCTGCACCAGCAGATTAGTCACTCACCACCACCACTTTGGTGGTGGTTTCTGACCACCTCAGTAGGTTTCAAGGCCCCAATCTTGGTTCATTCAAACCCCCCCTGGTAGGCTTTCAATATTGTCCAGTGGTTTGACCTAGATACATGTGGACCCCACCTGAATCTAGCCTTAAAGTTTGTCCCCTTTTTCAGTTTCCAAACAAGTATTCAAGTGCTTTTTGATAGCTTATTTGCTTAACCTGTGGTCCCCACTTGCTCATTCCAGCTTAATCATGTACCAACATCTTATTTAGACCTGATCAACCATAGTGGGCCCCACACAAGCTGGTTCAAGCTATTTTCTAGTTTTTGTCAATGAAAGTCAACTGTTGAGCCAATTAGCTTATACTTTGCTTATTTTTAAGTTCCATTAAAGTTGTTTTTATAAAAAGTTCATGTTTTTAGTTGTAAAATAGTTTTCTAAAATAAAAATCCAGAAAAAACAAAGTAATTTTAAGTGATAGTTTCTATTTAATTTTATTTAAATTTTATTTTTCATTTTCAGATTTTTATTAAGTACTTAGCTATTATATATATATTTTTTAAATTCCTCTTATATTAAAGTATTTATAATAATTTTCTCAGATTTTTATTTTATCTTTTAGTATTTATTAGATTTAATCTTAGTTTTATTAGTAATTAATTAATAATTAGTTTTAAATATCATAATTAGTTTTTATTAAGTAAAACCTAGTTTTTATATTTTTTCTAGCTTTTATATAATGTAAAATAATTTTAGGAATTTTTCATAATTTCTACTGTTCATTTTCTATTTTTCTTAATTTAAAATAGTTTAATTAGGTAATTAATAATTAATTAGTAATTAATTAATAGAAAAATCGCAAAAAGACAAAAATACTTATTTTTAATTTTCAAACTTATTTTTAGTTATTTTATAATTTTAGAAATTTTATTTTCACCTTTTTAGTATTTAATTAATATTATATTGTATTTAAGTATTTTAAATATTAATAATTAGTGATAATTAGTAATTAATTAGTAATAAATAATTAAATAGTGTAAAAATTTATTTTAATTTTCTTAAAATTTTCTTTTATCTTTTAGTTTGTAAAAAAGTCATTTTCACCCCCTGGGTGTTTTTAGATTTCCGTTTTCACTTTTAATTTTGTACGTTTACGTTTTATTTGAACGTGAACGTACGCGTTTTAAGTTTTAAACGTTTCTGGTTTTTCCTAAATTCCAGTCTTGTTCATATAGCTTATTTAAGCTATTCTCTTGTAGATTCCTTAGTTAAACCATTCACAAACCCCTTTTTCATCCAAATTCACCCGATCACGAAACCGTTTTATAACCATCACACCTCGTCGGGACATAACGACCCGGGGAAACACGATACTTCCGCGGAGCATTGACTCTAGGCAGTTTGACCTTGCTGACCATTCCCTGGTCAATTAGGTTGACCGTTTGGAGCCAATCAAACGTCAACACAAAGGTTGGTGAGTTCATAGAGTTTGTAAGTAAAATAATTGATTTCCAAAATCAAAATAGTTTGTGAGTCCATAGTAGTTATAAATAAATAGTTGATTATCCAAAATCAAAGTGTGAGTAAATCTATGGTATTTATAGTTTAAACAGTTAATTAGCAAAATCAAAGTGTGGATAATTCCTTAAAGTTTATAGTTGAAACAGTTGATTGACAAAATCAACGAATGAGTACATCCATAAGATTCATAAATTTAAACAGTTGATTTTCAAAAGTAAAGAGTGAGTGAATCCATAGAGTTAGCATAAAGCCAGTTGATTTTCCAATAATTCCAAGTTTATGTAATAATTGTAATAGATACCATTGTTAATAAAATAAGTAGTGGGTTACGTTGCTATACACCCACAGTTGGTTTGGTTGCCCTACCAGGTCATCACAAAGTAGATATAGTTTGCCAAGTAGTGATTTTCCGCTATATAATGAAAACAAGTTCGAAGTTTGAATAACGGTGGGCTACGTTGTTATACACCCATAAATTTAGTAGTTGCAGTACTGTATCATGACTACAATACTGCCTTATTGCTCTAAGTCTCATGAACGCATCCCTTAACATGTGTGACATTAGAATTGATGTAAGTACTAGTGCCCTCGAGTAGGAGTTTGCCAACATCCTATTGTTCTTCAAATAAAGTGCATTTGGCTACCTATCCGGCTAGCACAAATGGGGCGTCAACTGCCAATAGATCTATTCACTATATTCGCGTTCACTCGCAAGTGACTAAGGTTCATGATATGAGGGACTTTCAGAGGCAAAAGTGTGTCTTAGGCAATAATAATCAAGATAGTATACAGTTGAAAATCACTAGTAATCATGTTTATAACAGGTGTCTCTCCATGAGATATAAAATGTGTAATAGTGGATTCATAAGTTCATAGAAATTCGCAAAAGTTTATAGTTCCTTTGTAAGTAAAAGCAAGTATTACGTTTCGATAACAAGTAGAGTGGTTTATCAACTGAGTATAATGTTTATGGTAAACTCGTAAAATTTATATGTAATAAGCATGTAATTCCCCCAAAAGCAATATAAAACAGATAAAAGTGTGGGGGCTATGGAACTCACAGTAATATGTAAATAGTTAACGAGTACTTGTAAAAGTATAAAACATGTAGTTGAGCACGTATCTCCCCCAAAGCATTTATAAAAAAATAAGAGAGGGGTTATGACTCACCTTGGTGGAATGGAAGACAAAGAATAAGTAATATCAACGCAGAATGGGAATGGCTCCAAAGGACAACCTGAATAATATGGAAGTCTGAGATAAGTTTAACTTATCGAGAATTGTGATATGAATAAATGTCGGCTGACACAATGGTTTTGTGGCAGAGGTGTCTTGCGAGGTAAAATACTTAAAGTTCAAGAATGATGCGTGGGAATTGCACCAGGCTTTACCTCTCGAGGGATCTCGAGAAGCTTACAACCCCCACCAGGCAGTGTACCTGATCGTTGTAGTATAGTATAGTGACAAGTACCGGGGGATTGATCGTTCAACTCAGGAATAGTGTCGTTAGGATTGAAATTAATCTAACTAGGTCTAAAGGTGAAGGATGATTCTTTTTATATTTTTATATTCTATGAAAAGCAGGTAAAAATCTCGGGTATTGGAAGGAGGGGCGGAATTAGTTGCTAATCAACTAACCCAAAAGCTACTAATTAAACTAATGTGCAAGAAAACTAAACTAAGGTTCTACAAGATAAGTGAAGCATGTCTACCTATGATATGTTACTCCTTGCTAGCTATCCAATTCTACCTATTGAATTGTCAAACCTTGCTTTGATTGACGGGTTGTATTCCTTAATACCATTCATGGGGTGGCGTACTTACTTCCCTAATTCTATAAGCTCCTACTTCACTCCTATGTCGAGCCGGCTAAGAAGCTCCTAACATGGGATCACTAGAATTCGCTCATGCATTAAATACAACCATAAAAACCTAGTACACATCGGTTCATGTTTCTTAAGACGTTCAAGCAAGTTACACAATGGAGATCTGCCAGTTTTTTTAAGCCTAACATCGAATACAATCAACCAAATAAGAGACAATAGGAATCAAGAATTATAAGCTAAACCAATTAGATCTATCGAAGTGTCACGCCTTAATTGATGAAGATAGACACAAACATCAACAAGGAATCAATAAGATCTAATCAATTATATACAAGTTTCACATAAACATAAGTAGACACAAGGTAAATTAACAAAACATAATCAAAGAAGGACAATCAACAATAATAATGAAAGACATAGTTGAGATAGAATCATCAAACCAATACATGATGTTTATGGAGTGATTGAAACCCTCTAAGTTGCTGGAAAAAGCACCTACCTAAACCCAGGAATCGACCTTAGGGTTTAGGGCTTACAAAAAGTGAAGTTTTGATGTTATATTTATAGGCTAATTTCTGCCCGGCCCGGTCGTGACGGCGTCAGACCAACCTTGACGGCGTCACGACCAACTTTTCTTCACCAAATTGTAGATCTCTTCTTCCTCTTTGCTTGGGCTTTTGAATCACCTAAATCCGAGTTCGTATGCAAAAGTTATGACCAAAACAATATCAGCTACCCCGCGCGCAAGTTTTGACAAGTTAACACGTGATGGCCTAGGGTGACGCCGTCACGTTTCTTCTGGACCGTCACCACTTTTACTCTTGACGCCGTCACATGAATTCTCTTGACGCCGTCAGGTACTATTCCCAGCAAGGAAAATTAAGATTTTGCCGTTTTCTTCACTTTTATGCTCCAAAAACGTCCAAAATGCTTCATTTTCCAGAATTCACTCCAAAAGTACCTAAAATCACAAAAGGAACGATTTAGGGTAATATTTGATCAAATAAATTCAATTCCGGGCTTAAATGACCCCCTAAAAATAGTTCATGTTTAGCCTTATCATATATCCCTACACTTGGGATTTGCTTGTCCTCAAGCAAATGAGCTTTTCCACCAATAAAAATACAAGTTAGGGGTCATTTAACGCTAATATAAAAGTAATTACAACAAATGATCATTCCACCTTAGTCAAAACAAGCACGGAAATTATACACTAGCACCTCACATTAAGTATTTGGATACTCTCATCTCTCGGGTGTTGTAGATTTATATGTCATAATTGGAAATAGAGAAATATCACTTTCTACCTGTCATAGCAAATAGATTACCATAGGCCTGAGAAAGGATCAAACCTCTATCACTTGGCGTAAGCACCTAGGATAAACTATCAAAGAGGTCTTTTAAAGGGTTATAACGTTAGGTGTAGGGGATATGGAAGACACGGTTTTGTTGGATAAACGGATATTTTACTGGTGGCAAATCAATTGTCTTAGTTAACTACATGTACAATGAGGCGTTGCTAAGCCAAGACTCGACTCAACTTAAACTAACCACAACTCTTTTTGGATTTTCAAGACACTATTTGACTTAAACATAAATAAAAGAAACGGATGGTAGCCCGTATGTTTTTCTCTTTTTTTTATTTTTACTTATTTATTTTTTTTTGCATACACTTTTACTCTACCATCCAAAATAATACATCAAAGGGAGCTCGTTTCCTCCCTACACTTGAACTTTTACATACTTCACAATCAACTATTCTAATGACTCGAATCAAGATAATCAAAACACTTGGAGCACTTTTAAGATTAACACACATATGGGGGTAATAAATGATGTTCTTCCCCATTACTCTATAACATTAGTACTTTACCCATGAGTCCCAATCGTTCCAAAACAATGTGTACAAGGATATGACTCGACTTAGCAACCATGTAATCAATTAGACAACTAACTAAGGGTTTAAACAAATAACAATAATGCACTAAAGATGAGTGCATACACCAAAGGCTTAGGCGATTTGGGTGTACATTTGGGTGAATTGTAACAAATTCTTCCTTTAAGTAAAATGCTTAAAGTTAGAAATGAAAAGATAGGCTCGGAGGGGTGTACTAGGGGTATCGTGTACTAAAAATGAGTACAACGCAAAGGTGTGGGAGAATTACTTGACCTATGAAGTCAATGTAATTATATTACAGGTGTAGAGCAAGGGTTATCCTAATGCCTCTTATCATGTAGTAAATCCTAACTACACGAATGTAGTCTCACAAGCGGTCTCGGGATGCATCGTTATCACAAGTTCTCGAATATAAATACCACCGGTACACTCAGAAGCACCAACAATGAATGCTTTTTCCTAAAGATCTAAGGGCGAACCTCACATATTTGGGGTAGAAATTTTTGAGTGATATGGTTTTTGTGCTAGTCATACAACTCCTATTCATGAGACGCTTATTAGGACTAAAGTTTCACTCCTACATGTTGCAAAAAATTTAAAATTTGGTGCTAAAATTGCCCTAACAAATATTTCTCTCGGTTTTATTACACATTCACTATCAAACAAAACAAAAACCAAGTGGAGTAATAGTTTCTAATATACCCTCCCTAGACTTAAACCGAACATTGTCCCCAATATTTTAGATAAAAGATGTAAAAGTAAAAATAAATAAGAATGAAAGAAACTAATACTCCCCTGATTCGTTCGGTGTGGACAATGTGACAACATGGTTAAATCTACCTCCAAGAAGATGAACGTTGAAAGCTTCCCTCCAGAAATATAAATCATCTTCTTGTCCTGTAATCTACAAACACAAAAACCAAAGCATCAAACCGAACAAAAATCACAACTAGATGTAATTCCAGACTTAGAAATAGAAACAAGACAAAGCAACAAAAGGATAGGATACTTGTGGAATGAATTACAAATAGGGACTCATAAAACATATCCACAATTATTGACACACAAACAAGATAGAATATATGCTAATCATGAATTGTGAAGTTTTCATGTTCGAATTTAGTTCTTTTTAACAAAATATAAATTTCCCTACACTTATCTTTTTGTAAAATACCTTTATATGCAATTAAGACGAGGTTAAAAACAAAATAAAGCATTTTCACAAATTATTCGAAACATGAAAATTAAACAACTATGATTAAGCATATATGACACAAACAAACAAATAAAATAAAAACATCAAACAATTAAAAACATGGGTTGGGTTGCCTCCCAACAAGCGCTTGTTTTTGTTCGAGTCACGAGCCTGACTCTACCCTTATTTAACGGAAATAGGGGAGGTTTTCCCTACACTTAGGATTAAGTGCGGGTGAAAGTAGCGATACACACCCTTAGGGTGGAAATATGCCACGTGAGGTGAAGGGGGTGAGTGAATGGCTTCCTTCATCCTAAAACTAACTGGATAATATTGGTTGATGGGTGGGTCGGTTCCTCTTTTGTCTCCAAGATGTATATCTAAGGATGGAAAGTTGTGTAAAGGTTAAGGTTCCGGTTCATCAACATTAGGAAATTCCCTAGAACTAGGAGTAAGGTTATCACTACAAGTATTCAAACCTATATCCTCTAGTGGTGCTTAGTCCAAGGGTTCTACATCAATTGGCGTTCCTATAGTCTCTTCTACTTCTTCCGGGTAAGTCACGGGCGGTGTATGTGCCTCAAATGATGGTAGGACTTGTGGGGTACTTTGTGGGCTTGGATTGTCCACCTCATCCTCCATGGTACCTAGATTACCTATGTGTTTGTTTTGTACTATGATTTTAGGTGACATCCACACAGGTATCCCTGAGTAATCATCCCCAGAAAAACTTCCTGTTTGCTCTTTCAAACTTGTTATTGATTGATTTGTGATGTTGTTTGTTGGGTTGTCTACTCTATAATAATATTGGGCACAATCTTCTATGGCATCCCATGCTTCTTCAGCATTTAATTCCCTAAGGTCCCCGTTGGTAAAATCGTCAATGTACCTTTGGTCATACGGGTGGACACTATAGTAAAAGATTTGAGTTAGGTACCATAGATCGAAACCATGATGAGGGACTATTCGGAGTAAAATTTTAAAACGAGTCCATGCATCATAGATAGGTTCATCTCGATATTGGTTGAACATCAAGATGTCATTAGGAGTGAATGGGTTTCGTGGTCGGTAGTATGGTGGATTCGCATTCTCCATAATGGTGAACGGAAGAGTCAATGGAAAGGTTTTTACGAACAAATACACAAAGAAAAGATAGACTACGAGAAAGCTAATAAAAATAAAATAAAAATCTCACTAAAAAGGAATCTAATGAGTAGACCTAATCAAAATAAATTTCAACCTAAACAATAACTATTCCCCGGGCTACGGCGCCAAAAACTTGATGCATGGGAATTGCACCAGGCTTTACCTCTCGAGGGATCTCGAGAAGCTTACAACCCCCACCAGGCAGTGTACCTGATCGTTGTAGTATAGTATAGTGACAAGTACCGGGGGATTGATCGTTCAACTCAGGAATAGTGTCGTTAGGATTGAAATTAATTTAACTAGGTCTAAAGGTGAAGGATGATTCTTTTTATATTTTTATATTTTATGAAAAGCAGGTAAAAATCTCGGGTATTGGAAGGAGGGGCGGAATTAGTTGCTAATCAACTAACCCAAAAGCTACTAATTAAACTAATGTGCAAGAAAACTAAACTAAGGTTCTACAAGATAAGTGAAGCATGTCTACCTATGAAATGTTACTCCTTGCTAGCTATCCAATTCTACCTATTGAATTGTCACACCTTGCTTTGATTGACGGGTTGTATTCCTTAATACCATTCATGGGGTGGCGTACTTACTTCCCCAATTCTATAAGCTCCTACTTCACTCCTATGTCGAGCCGGCTAAGAAGCTCCTAACATGGGATCACTAGAATTTGCTCATGCATTAAATACAACCATAAAAACCTAGTACACGTTGGTTCATGTTTCTTAAGACGTTCAAGCAAGTTACACAATGGAGATCTGCCAGTTTTCTTAAGCCTAACATCGAATACAATCAACCAAACATGAGACAATAGGAATCAAGAATTATAAGCTAAACCAATTAGATCTATCGAAGTGTCACGCCTTAATTGATGAAGATAGACACAAACATCAACAAGGAATCAATAAGATCTAATCAATTATATACAAGTTTCACATAAACATAAGTAGACACAAGGTAAATTAACAAAACATAATCAAAGAAGGACAATCAACAATAATAATGAAAGACATAGTTGAGATAGAATCATCAAACCAATACATGATGTTTATGGAGTGATTGAAACCCTCTAAGTTGCTGGAAAAACACCTACCTAAACCCAGGAATCGACCTTAGGGTTTAGGGCTTACAAAAAGTGAAGTTATGATGTTATATTTATAGGCTAATTTCTGCCCGGCCCGGTTGTGACGGCGTCAGACCAACCTTGACGGCGTCATGACCAACTTTTCTTCACCAAATTGTAGATCTCTTCGTCCTCTTCGCGTGGGCTTTTGAATCACCTAAATCCGAGTTCGTATGCAAAAGTTATGACCAAAACAATATCAGCTACCCCGCGCGCAAGTTTTGACAAGTTAACACGTGACGGCCTAGGGTGACGCCGTCACGTTTCTTCTGGACCGTCACCACTTTTACTCTCGACGCTGTCACATGAATTCTCTTGACGCCGTCAGGTACTGTTCCCAGCAAGGAAAATTAAGACTTTGCCGTTTTCTTCACTTTTATGCTCCAAAAACGTCCAAAATGCTTCCTTTTCCAGAATTCACTCCAAAAGTACCTAAAATCACAAAAGGAACAATTTAGGGTAATATTTGATCAAATAAATTCAATTCCGGGCTTAAATGACCCCCTAAAAACGGTTCATTTTTCGCCTTATCAAAGAACAAAGTTATATACTATATAATTTGTTCCGTTATGTATTACTTATTGCTTTCGTATAGGTTATTAGTTTGCTTATTCGTTAACGATATATATATATATATATATATATATATATATATATATATATATATATATATATATATATATATATATATATATATATATATATTTTATGTATACAAGTTTTATAAAGTAACCCGAGCCGTTTAAAGTGTTAAAATATATTCCCAAAATATTATATGTTTATTAAAGTTGTGGTTAAATAATATATTAGGACCATATATTATTTATAGTTTACGCCGATGTGGTCACCAAATAAAATAAGTCTTAAACATTTTTATTTAGATGAACGGTGGTAAAATAACGTAAGTTTATTAGCTTATAAAAGTTTTTAGAGAAATCTCTACTGAGTTAAAGTTTAGGGGTTGAAAATGTAATAATTTATATAAGTTATATAACTTATAAAAGCTTTTAAAGAAAGTGACAAGGTACTCGAATTGGAGGGTCTAAACTTGTCAAATGTGGAAGTTGCAAAATACTAAAAATAAGTAAAACTGTCATGGGCAGCTTCGAACCAAGGACCTTGAGCTTACAACCCAGGGTAACAACCAACTGAACTAGGGTAATACTTGTTTATATTTATGCATTAAACTCTTTTTAAACTCAAATTCCTTTGTAATATTTTGTGATTTTATACCAATAAATCTGTGTCCTTGATGGTTGCATGAAAAAAAAAACGTTTATATGCTTTTTGTTTCATATTTTACGTTCGAAACCACCACTTAAAACATAACAAGTTAACAACACAAGATAATTTACTCTAGTTCATAATGGTCGAGTGAAAACAAAGTTTTGATGATGTTTCGTTTTGACGAGAGTATATGCATGGGTTGAGCAGGTATGTTTAGCAAATGTATAAGTTTATATCTTTAATTTCTCGATGTGTTGTATATTTGGCTATGTTTCACTCACTCAGTTTTCATGCATGCGAATGTATAAATGTTTTTGCCACCAAAGCTATATTTTTTTTAACAAGTTTAATTGTTTCATGCATGTGAGTCGATCTTCAGTTAAGAACTTATTATGGTTTCAAAGACTTCTTATACTTTTTTATGTGGTTTGTTTATTGATATTACTTTGTTGCATTGCCACGCAAGAAAAAATGAGATGCCACATTTAGTCTTGGAGAAAAAGTAACGATGGTGATAATAATCAAGACAAAGCTGAGTACGATGGAAAGATATAAGACGATACGTAACAAAAGTATATATACGAGAGAGGACTTACTACACCACAAGGAGGTGGGCAGAACGCGAGATCGAGACCAGAAGTAAGAGGATGAGTAAGGCTACTCGTTTCACACCCCTACAAGGAATCAAGAACGGGACTTTGCTTTCCTAGACTTCGAATGGAGTTCCAAGAATTTTGACCATTCCTACCTCGTTCACAGCAGGTTCAAAGCAAAAAGGGATGGTTGCGTTTATGTTTTGTGAATGGCATGAAACAAGAAAGAAAGTAGTTTGCATGTAGGTGTGTTTGTACGTATGAAATGAGATGGAAATGAGGACTTATATAAGCTAGTTGTGGTACACAAGTTGTAGAAATTATTAATTGTGATATGATTGATTTGCTTGGAGGAGGAAAGTCAAGAGGTGGAGTGTGTAAGTAATACCTGTAAGAATTCACATGGTTTGTTCATTATTACCATGAAGTCAAAGAGTGAATAAGAGAGTTGTTGATGCATGATTCGTAAAGTAGATGCATGATATTTATGAATGGGGAAATGAGCACATCTTTAAATGTAGTCAACCTTATTTGGTGACCTTGTCAGTGAGAATATGGGATGACAAGAGTAGAAGACAAAGTGTTTTAATGTGAAGCGTTACATTATATGTAAGAAGTCACATGGTTTCCTTATTTTCCTCCTATTACTATTTGATTCAAAAGAAGGAGACAAGCAAATAGAACTTGATTTATTTGTGAGTGTCACATGGTTTTGATTTGTCTTAAATGCATGTCGACTAAAGAAGGAAAAATAGATCAATGATTCATCTTTTGCAAATAATAGTTCAACATGTGGGTTGTTTTGTGAAATGTGAATGAAGAAAATAGGTACATGGTCCTTGTACATCTAAATGGAAAAAAAAAAAATATAATAATGAGGAAACTTTGACCACTGAAGTGATAGTTCCTCTACCTCATTACATGGTAAGAGGGTGACATAAAGAATGTGCGAACGCGTTACGACGTTTAGATTAGTCTAGCAAAAAAAAAATTTAGTCCGTAAAAATGGTTAATTAAATCGTGACGTTAGATTACTCTCGTTAATCATTTAAAATTAAGAGGGAAAATTCACGGGATATTACAGGGATGGTGATGGGTCATGGGCTGCGCATGTGTTTTGGGACTGGTAGGAATTGGTGTTGTTGGCTCATTTGTGGGTTGAGGAACAATGGGTTGCACAACGAGGGCGGATGGAATGAATGAAGGATTTATATCGGGTGAGTCATCCAAGAAATTGTAGATGGATGTGGATGATGGTTTAGGAGTGGCATATGGAAAAACAGTTTCATCAAAGATTACATGATGGGAAATGATGATTTTATTGGTGTTTAAGTCTAGGCAATGATACCCCTGATGATTTGAAGCTTGACCCAAATAAATGGAGGGTGTGGCACGTGGTTCAAGTTTGTGATTAGGATATAAGTGGGGGTAACGTAAGCATCCAAATGTGCGTATAAGGCTATAATCTGGGTTTTGCCCAAAAAGACAGGTATAATGGATTTCGTTGGCAATAGCAGTTGAGGGCAAGATGTTGAGTAAGTGAATAGTCATATTGAGAGCTTTAACCCAAAATGTTGGTGGAAGGTTGGCTTGAAAAAGCAAGGTTCGAATGAGATTATTGATGGTACGAACCATCCATTCAGACTTGACATTTTGTTGTAATGTTTTGGGGCATGAAAAGCGAAACTGAATGCTGTTGTCGAAAAAACGTTTATGCAGGTTACGGTTGTCAAATTCAGCACCATGATCACACTGAAAGGACCGGATCTCACTCATAAATTGAATGTGAACATAATTACAAAATATTACAAATTTAGACAAAACATCAGATTTGTTAACTAAGGGATAAACCCAAACAAAATGCGAATAATGATCTAAGAGCAATACATAATATTTGAAACCTGAAAGACTCCTAATTGATGAGGTCTATACATCCAAGTGAATGATGTCAAAAGAAGCATTAACAACAATATTGGAATTGGCAAATGGAAGTCTAACGTGTTTGCCAAGCTGACAGGCATGACAAAGCAAGGGAGGCTTCTCTTTATTACATGAAATGAAATTATTTGAAACTAGATAACGTAACACTTCGCTTCCTGGATGTCCAAGATGCATACGCCACGTATGTTGACTGACAAGGAGAGCTTGAGGAATGAGAGACAGAAGTATGACAAGATAAAGGTCCCTTGTGCTATCATATCGGAGAAGCAACCGACGTGTCATAAAATCTTTAATAGAAAATCTAAAAGGATCAAATTCAACAGTGCAGTTATTTTCACGAACAAATTGACAAACAAAGATTAAATTTTTGACAATATGCGGGGTAATAAGAACATTATTTAGGTGAAGAGGTCGAAAGGGAGTTGGCAAAATACTATGACCCATATTGGTAACAGGAATAGAATGCCCATCACCAACCGAGATAGACGGATACATGCACGTATTAAAAACATGACTAAGACTATTAACCGAAGCATTAAGATGTGAGCTTGCACTTGTGTCCATATTCCAGGCACTAGAAACGGGATCATGAAGTGTCTCGGCAGTGAATGCATGAGGGAGTGTAGTTTCCTGTCCCGGTATGACTGTGGGTCCCAAAGATCTGATGGTTGCAGTAGTAGGTCTGATTTGGGTTGGTTGGGCCGAATGCATAATAGTGTAACCATAAGGGGCTGTTGGGGTGACATACGAAATTGGGCCAGAGACTTGGGCTTATACCAGGTTGGCATAAAAGAATGGGGTATGTGGGTGGGCTTTAGGATACACAAAACCAGGTGGTGGGCCAATAAAGGGTGTTTGTTGGGCTGTTCGAATATTATGGGTGGTAGGGAGATTGGTTAATGGTCATGGGTTTGTGAAAGTCTGGTACGTAGCTTGGTTACCAATATGTTGACCCACGATGCCAGAAAGATTAGCACCAGAAATATTAGAAACATGTGTAGCATTGGTTGTGGCACTGGTATTATTTTCCACATGCTCGACCAATCCCAAACGTCCCAGCAACTTAAGCAGCAACGTTGTTGTGTTATTTTTCACATGTGCAGCACTAATCATGGTAGTTATGAGGATTTAGTTATGAGGATTTATTTTTCACATGTGCAGCACCAACACGAAAAACTTGAATAACAGAGAAAAAGAAAATAGGGTTGAAGAGGAGCGTGTTTTTAATTTGGAAAATGTAAATATCTGATCATGATACCATGTTCGGTATTATGAGATAAGGAAGGATTTGATTGATGATTATGATAAATACAATGTACACATATATAATAGTATACTGAATGTTCTAGACTCCGGGCTTGAGCCCGTTACACAATAACATAATAGAATGGGCTAACAATACTCAGGTATAAAAGGGGTTTTAATGGTTGTTCTTACTCACCAAAAAGACAGGCGAAAACATTCACACAAAACACCATGAAGTCCCCTCTTTACTCAATGATAATGGGCTACTCTCTTATGTTTTCTGTCTACCACCAATGGCATTACATTGCTGTGGATCGCTGCCAATATGCAACGTTGTGTCTTCATCAAATCCTGGGAGTTTTACGATGGAAGGCTCTCAGCAAAATAGAACGTTTATCCAGCACCAATTTCCTTGGGTCCGTTAATGTTTCGTGCTGGATTCTTTCTACAGCTTTACTCCTGCAGTGAGCCACTGATCCTTGTGAAATAAGTATGTGTTTTGACTCTTATAATGAATAGGGAAAATTATCAAAATAGATCAGTCGCCAAAAGCACGTTCCTTGAATAGATGTTTTTAAATCACTTTCCTCCGGTGGATCAGGGCAACTTGGCGACTGAGGGACTCAACAAGGATCTGACACGTGTCCTATTATTTTATATTATAGTACATGTATGTGTAAGGTATAATGTATAGGGCAACTTGTACTTTTTGGGCAACTTGTATTGGGCAACTTTTTTGCTTTAATTTAATTTTATACAATCTTATTACCTAATCCTCATTAATCACATACCCACCTCATTTATTTACACACACTCTCTTACTTATTTACACATACACAAACCATGCCTTTCCACAACCCTCATTTATTTACACCACCAATCCTCACACTCTCTTCTTCTAAAAACTTCCAACCACCACCAATCCTCACAACCACCGTAGCTGAGGAAAATAGTTAAAAAAGACAACAATAAAAGTATTAACATGTTACAACTAATCAAGTGTTGATGTTATTTTCATAGATTTGTACATCTTAATTGTAGATCTGACCTTTATTTTATTTCAATATCTGAAAATAGTGTTTTTTTTGTTACAGCCGCCTCTCCGCAGCAACTGGCTTGTCGCCGGAAAGTTTCCGCTGCCGGTACTGTATCGGTGAATGTTGATAAAGTTATGTTTATTCTTTTGTTTTTAGATAGATGTGTTATTCTTTAGATCCACATGAACTTACGATTTTTTTTTTTTTTTTTTGTTATTAAAGATAAGAGACGGCCACCATGAAGGATAATCGGACTTGGCTACAGCTGTGGCGGCAGAAGCAGAGTAAAGCTTTTTAAGATAAGATTACATTTTCATGACTAAATTAACACCTTTCATTGAGTAATATGGTTTGACATATGTGTTAATTAAGTACCAAAAGAAACGTAATACTTATATGGACATATGTTTTAATTATGGACCAAAAAATTACATATGACTAACATATAATTTGACATATGTGGTAACACATATGGCTTTAACACAATCAACCAATATTTTGAGTTTATATTTGTTAAGGGTATATTTAAGAAAGTAAAGTTGCAGTTTGATGTACTTGTGGATTCTATGAAAGTGTTTGAATTTGAAGTTGAATGTATCAAGGTATGTAATAGGTCCCAGAATTACTTGATGGCTGAATGCTTTAATATGGAATTTTCATATCATCTAAAATCATCCATCTACCAAGTAATGCGGCCATACACAGCTTATTAAATTGAACTTCATCTTTAAAACCTCAATTATAAAGATACGTCTTTCCAGCGTTTTTAATGGTGTTCGTGAGTTAATTTGAACACCGTCCCTAGTATCATTTGTGTGGTTGATCTTGATCACAAGTTAGTACCTTGTTTTTAGTCGTATCTTTATGGACGGTGTTCAAAAAAACTCTCGAACATCAACAACAATGCGGTAAAGACGTATCTTTATCATTAAGGGGTGTTGATTGCGATAATGATATAGTGTGTATTGTTCATGGCAGGCCACACTCCTTCATTATCCCATTCAACACGAGTCCTAATACTCACTTTTATCTAGAATCTACAATTGTATCATTGATACGTGGGAATCGCACCAGGCTTTACCTCTCAAGGGATCTTGAGAAGCTTACAACCCCCACCAGGCAGTGTACCTGATCGTTGTAGTATAGTATAGTGACAAGTACCGGGGGATTGATCGTTCAGCTAGGAATAGTGTCGCTAGGATTAGAAAACCTAGATACTAGTTCTAAAGGTGAGGGATGATTATTTTTGTATTTTTATATTTTTTGGAAAGCAAGTAAAAATCTCGGGTTTTGAAGGATTTGGGCGGAATTAGTTGCTAGTCAACTAACCCAATACTAAAGATGCAATCAAAATAAAATACAAAAAATGAAAATAAACTAACTTATACTAAGGTTGTGAGCAATAAGTGGAGAAGTTGTGTTTACTTAGATTTCACTACTCCCTAGATATCTTTTACACGTTAATTACTTGTTATAGTTGCGTGGATGACGGATTGTATTCCTTAATACCATTCATGGGGTGGCGCACTTAATTACCCAATCCTATGAGTGCCTACTTCACTCCTATGTCGAGCCGGCTAAGAAGCTCCTAACATGGGATCATTGGAATTTACTCATGCATTAAATACAACCAATAAAACCTAGTGCACGTCAGTTCATGTTTCCTAAGACATTCAAGCATGTTACCATTTGGAGATCTGCCAGTTTTCTTAAGCCTAACATCGAATTCATTCATCCAATACAACCATAAACAAGTAATCAACACATAATTAACATCTAGGTTTCATTAGATCCAAGCAAACACAAGATAGATCTAGCCTAGCATGATGGAATTAAGACAAGAACAAGATATAGACAACCAACACATAGACATATTGATTGAATTAAAAGAATACTTATCTTAATTACACATGAAAGGGATCAAGGGCTAAGAACCCTTGAAAAACCTGTAATGTGAAAATTAGAAAACTATATATAGGAAATAGGGTCTGACGGCGTCAAGAACAAATTTGTGACGCCGTCATCTCGCCGCCAAAATACTCCTCGGACTGCCTTGATCCAGATCTGACGCCGTCAAGTGTTATGTGTTTCCAGGCCGTCATGCATTTTCCTCTTGACGACCTACCTTGTGACGCTGTCAATTCTGTACTGGGCCGTCATGGAAATTACTCTTGACGCCGTCAAGATTTTCTTCTTGACGCCGTCACCTACTGTTCCCATCAAGGAAAATTAAGACTTTGGCGTTTTCTTCACTTTTATGCTCCAAAAACGTCCGAATTGCTTCCTTTTCCAGATTTCTCTCCCAAAGTACCTAAAATCACAAAAGGAACGATTTAGGGCAATATTTGATCAAATAAATTCGAATTCGGGATTAAATGACCCCCTAAAAACGGTTCATTTTTCGCCTCATCATATACCCTTACACTTGAGATTTGCTTGTCCTCAAGCAAATGCGCTTTTATTCTACTCAAAATACAAGTTAGGGGTCATTTAACACTAATATAAAAGTAATTACAACAAATAATCGTTCCACTAAAGACCAAAGACAAGCACGGAGGTCATATACTAGCACCTCACAAATAGTGTTTAGATACTCACATCTCTCGGGTGTAATAAAGTATAAATTACAATATGGAAACGGAAGATATCTCTCACTACCTGTCATAGCAAAATAGATTACCATAGGCTTGGGAAAGGATCAAACCTCAACCACATGGCGTAAGCACCTAGGATAAACTATCAAAGAGGTCTTTTAAAAGGGTTGTAACGTTAGGTGTAGGGATATGAAATACACGGTTTTGTTGGATAAAGGAAGTTTTTACTGGTGGCGAGTTAACAATCTTGGTTAATTACATGTACAATATGGCGTTGCTAAGCCAAGACTAGACTCGACTTAATCTAATAAATGAAAAATAACAAAAACATAAAATGAACATAGAATGAAAAGGGATGGTAGTCCGTATGTTTTTTCTCTTTTTCTATTTTTTTTTCTTTTTCTTGATTTTTTTCGATTTTTTTTTTAATTTTTTTTTGTACATACACTCTTACCCTACCATCCAAAATAATACATCATAGGGATTGAAAATTCCCCTTACACTTGAATTTTTACATACTTTACAATAAACTAATCTAATGACTCGAATTAAGAAAATCAAAACACTTGGAGTACTTTTAAGATTAACGCACATATGGGGGTAATAAATGATGTTCTTCCCCATTACTCCATAAAATAAGTACTTTACCCATGAGTCCCAATCGTCCCAAAACAATATGTACAAGGATATGACTCGACTTAGCAACCATGTAATCAATTAGATAGTTAACTTAGGGTTTAACAAATAACAATAATGCACTAAAGATGAGCGCATACACGGAAGGCTAAGGCGCTTTGGGTGTACATTTAAGTGGGGTGTAACAAATTCTTCCTTTAAGTAAGATGCTTAAAGTTAGAAATGAAAAGATAGGCTCGGAGGGGTGTACTAGGGGTTTCGTGTACTAAAAATGAGTACAACGCTAAGGGTGTGGGAAAAATTAGTTGACTTAACTAACCAAGTAATATGACTTAAATGGTCAAGTAATTATGATACGGGTTTAACACAAGGGTGATCCTAATGCCTCTTATCATGTAGTAAATCCTACCATACGAATGTAGTCTCACTAGCGGTCTTGGAATGCATCACTAACGCAAGTTCTAGAATCTAAATGCTACCGGTACACTCATAAGCACTAATAGTAAATGCTTTTCCTATCAAATCTAAAGGCGAACCTCACATATTTGGGTGGAAAATTTTTCTGAATATACGGTTATGTGCTAGTCATACAATCTCCTATCCATGAGACGCTTGCTATGGCTAAAGTTTCACTCCTAAATGTTGTAAAAAATTTTAAATTTGGCGCTAAAATTGCACTAACAAGTATTTCTCAAAGTTTTATTACACATCTACTATTAAACAAAACAAACTCAAGCGAAAGTGTACATGTAAGGTATCATCTTTTTACCATCCCCTTACACTTAAGATGAACATTGTCCCCAATGTTCAAGTAAAGAATGTAAAAGTGAAAAAGTAAAAAGAATGAAATCAAATACTCCCCTGATTCGCTCGGTATGGATAATAAGGTGGCCAGGTTAGATCTTCCTCCAAGAAAATGAATAATCAAAGCTTCCCTTCCAGAATAATAATCATCTTCTTGTCAAATGATGCGTGGGAATCGCAACAGGCTTTACCTCTCGAGGGATCTCGAGAAGCTTACAACCCCCACCAGGCAGTGTACCTGATCATTGTAGTATAGTATAGTGACAAGTACCGGGGGATTGATCGTTCAGCTTAGGAATAGTGTCGCTAGGATTAGAAAGCCTAAATTACTAGTTCTAAAGGTGAGGGATGATTATTTTTGTATTTTTATATTTTTATGAAAGCAAGTAAAATCTCGGGTTTTGAAAGAGTGGGCAGAATTAGTTGCTATTCAACTAACCCAAAGCTAAGATGCAATCAAAATAAAATAATAAAAATGAAAATAAACTAATTTATACTAAGTTGTGAGCAGTAATTGGAGAAATTGTGTTTACTTAGACTTCACTACTCCTTAGATATCTTTTACACGTTAATTACTTGTTATAATTGTATGGATGACTGATTGTATTCCTTAATACCATTCGTGGGGTGGCATACATAACTCCCCAACTCTATGAGCTCTTATCTCCTCCTACACCATGACCCAGCACAACTATAGGGATTGTAAACAGTGGCTCATGCATTAAATACAACCAATAAAGACCTAGTACGCCTCAGTTCATGTTTCTTAAGACGTTCAAGCATGTTACCATTTGGAGATCTGCCAGTTTTCTTACGCCTAACATATAAATCATTCATCCAAGAACAAGAATAAACAAGTAATCAACACATAATCAACATCTAGGTTTCATTAGATCTAAGCAAACACAAAAGAGATCTAGCCTAGCATAATGGAATTGAGACAAGAACAAGATATAAACAACCAACACATTGACATATTGATTGAATTAGAAGAACACTTATCTCAATTACAATGCAAGGTATCAAGGGTTTGGAACCCTTGAAAAACCTGTAAAAGTTCCACCAAATTCGTCTTTAGGGTTTCACCAAAACTTCTCTCTTTTTAATGAAAAAACTAGAAAACTATATGTAGGAAAACTGGGCTGACGGCGTCAAGACAAGCATGTGATGCCGTCACCTCGCCGCCAAATACTTCCTCGGACGGCCTTGATCTACTTATGACGGCCTGTGTGACGCCGTCACCAACCACGGTATTTTATTCTTGGTACTTTGACGCCGTCAGGATGACTTTTGACGCCGTCATCCACTACGGTGTTTTTTTCTTGATGTCTGACGCCGTCAGGGTGTAACTCTTGACGCCGTCACCTAGTGTCTTCAGCATGGAAAATTGATACTTTGCCGTTTTCTTCACTTTTATACTCCAAAAACGTCCAAAATGGCTTCTTTTCCGGAATTCACTCTCCAAACACCTAAAATCACTAAAGGAACGATTTAGGGTGATATTTGATCAAATAAAGTCGGATTCGGGCTTAAATGACCCCCTAAAAACGGATCATTTTTCGCCTCATCATATACCCTTACACTTGAGATTTGCTTGTCCTCAAGCAAATGAGCTTTTATTCTACTCAAAAGACAAGTTAGGGGTCATTTAACACTAATATAAAAGTAATTACAACAAATAATCGTTCCACTAAAGACCAATAGACAAGCACGGAGGTCATACACAAGCACCTCACAAATAGTGTTTAGATACTCACATCTCTCGGGTGTAATAAAGTAATATAACATTATGGAAATGGAAGATATCTCTCACTACCTGTCATAGCAAAATAGATTACCATAGGCTTGGGAAAGGATCAAACCTCCACCACATGGCGTAAGCACCTAGGATAAACTATCAAAGAGGTCTTTTAAAGGGCTGTAACGTTAGGTATAGGGATATGAATTACACGGTTTTGTTGGATAAAGGAAGTTTTACTGGTGGCGAGTTAACAATCTTGGTTAATTACATGTACAATATGGCGTTGCTAAGCCAAGACTAGACTCGACTTAAGCTAATAAATGAAAAATAACAAAAACATAAAATAAACATAGAATAAAAACGGGATGGTAGTCCGTATGTTTTTTTCTTTTTCTTTTTTTTCTATTTTTTTTCTTTTTCTTGATTTTTTCGATTTTTTCGATTTTTTTTTTTTTTTTTTTTTTTTTTTTTTTTTTTTTTTTTTTTTTTTTGCATACACTTTTGCCCTACCATCCAAAATATTACATCTTAGGGGATGAGAATTCCCCTTACACTTGAATCTTTACGTACTTTACATTAAACTAATCTAATGACTCGAATTAAGAAAATCAAAACACTTGGAGCACTTTTAAGATTAACGTACATATGGGGGTAATAATATTATGTTCTTCCCCATTGCTCCATAAAATAAGTACTTACCCATGAGTCCCAATCGTCCCAAAACAATATGCACAAGGATATGACTCGACTTAGCAACCATGTAATCAATTAGAAAGTTAACTTAGGGTTTAACAAATAACAATAATGCACTAAAAATGAGCGCATACACGGAAGGCTAAGGCGATTTGGGTGTACATTTAAGTGGGGTGTAACAAATTCTTCCTTTAAGTAAGATGCTTAAAGTTAGAAGCAAAAAGATAGGCTCGGAGGGGTGTACTAGGGGTATCGTGTACTAAAAATGAGTACAACGCTAAGGGTGTGGGAAAAATTAGTTGACTTAACTAGCCAAGTAATATGACTTAAATGGTCAAGTAATTATGATACGGGTTTAACACAAGGGTGATCCTAATGCCTCTTATCATGTAGTAAATCCTACCACACGAATGTAGTCTCACTAGCGGTCTCGGGATGCATCACTAACGCAAGTTCTAGAATCTAAATGCTACCGGTACACTCATAAGCACTAATAATGAATGCTTTTCCTATCAAATCTAAAGGCGAACCTCACATATTTGGGTGAAAAATTTTTCTGAATATACGGTTATGTGCTAGTCATACAATCTCCTATCCATGAGACGCTTGCTATGGCTAAAGTTTCACTCCTAAATGTTGTAAAAAATTTTAAATTTGGCGCTAAAATTGCACTAACAAGTATTTCTCATAGTTTTATTACACATCTACCATTAAATAAAACAAACTCAAGCGAAAGTGCATATGTAAGGTATCATCTTTTTACCCTCCCATTACACTTAAGATGAACATTGTCCCCAATGTTCAAGTAAAGAATGTAAAAGTGAAAAAGTAAAGAGAATGAAATCAAATACTCCCCTGATTCGCTCGGTATGGATTATAGGTTGGCCAGGTTAAATCTTCCTCCAAGAAAATGAACAATCAAAGCTTCCCTTCCAGAATATAAATCATCTTCTTGTCATACATAACCTGTAAATCCTGACAACAATAGACAAGACAACCTCGCGTAAAATCGGCGGCATCCTATATAAGTTACTAAATCCTAAAAAACAAAGTAAGATATAATGCTTGTGGAATGAAGTTTGCAGATTTCCTGGAGATTATAAAACTTAATAATTCACAAAAACCATAAGACTCCGTTAGAAAAACAAAATCGGTAAAATTTCCAGATTTTAACTCCTGACGTCAAGAGTAATACTCTGACGCCGTCAGAATGGACCTGCAGAAATTCTTATGTTAAGTTTACGGAAAATTTCTGGAAAAACTTTGTCCTACTTCCTGGAAAATCCTGCAAAACTTCATTATGACTCAATACAAGCATTTGACTCTAACAAATACGAATATACATGTTCATTTAATATTGTGGAGAATCATGATCGGTTTGTTTCTTAAAAACATATTTGGGGTTTCCCCTTACACTTATCTTTTGCAAAAATACTTTTAGGTTGGAGTTAAGACTAGGCCAAACAACATAGTAAAGTATTTCCACATTTTAATTGAGAAACATGATCATCCAACAATAAAAATAAAACATGCATACAGAAGCAAATAACAATCAAACAAATAAAATCACACAAAACATGGGTTGCCTCCCAAGAAGCGCTTTTCTTTATTTACGAGTCTTGTAGCTAGACTCAAAGTCATGGGTTACGTTTTCCTATCCCGCAAAATGAATGCGGTCTCAAACATCTTAACCAGTTTCTTATCCTTCCTATACTCGGGGCCTAAAGCTAAACATTTCGAGTAATAGATCTCTTTCTTTTTGTAACCTCCAATGTCTCTCTCTTCCTCACTCTCAACCTTAATCACGGGGATGTTGTCAACATCGAGATCCTCAACCTCTCTAAACCTCTCTTCTTTATGGGGCATCCTATATCTAATGTTCTTCCCTTTAGTAGTGAATGTGATAATGCCCTCATCATGGTTGTAAGTCATTTTAGAGGTTTTGACAAAAGGTTCTCTTAAAACAATCTGACACAAAGATTGATCAATAATTCCCCTAACATCTTCTAAGATCATGAAGTCGCACCTATAAACAAAATCCCCAACGAAAACATGTAACCCTCTAACCCGCTCAACAAAATTACTCATGCGATTAGGGTTGTAAGGGTCCCGCCTAGGTTTCAACTTTTTGTTCATGATCCAATTATAATAAAGCCTAGACATGATGTTCATTGGTGCCTTTAAATCGATATAGGTGTGTTCTCTAAACATATGACCAATCATGCATGGAACCTTAAGATTTATAAAATTATGTTTCCTAATCCATGGGTATTTTCGGTACTTTGCGGGGCAAGGGCATTTCAGAAGGAACTTATGGTACCTCAATTCCTCAAGGGTTGGCGTGGAGCTCCTAAATATTCTATCATCATCCCATGGCCCTTCCCCACAAGCGTTACTCCCTAGCTTGATTTCACATTCATTCATCTCATTGACCTTCATTATTTCATCATTTTCCGTTTTAAGTTGGTTATGTTGCAAAATAACTTCCTTAGGCAAGGTGAATCTAGTTAAGAAGTAGGAAGCAAGATCGTCCCAAGAGGAGACGGACCTTTCAAGGAGTTGGAATAACCATTGAAGAGCCCGACCATGTAAAGAGAATTGAAAGAGGGCTAAGAGTTCCCCTTCTTGATTATCAACACCTAATCCTATAGAATTGGTAATTTTTAGGTAGTTCTCAAGGTGTCGGGTCGGGTTCTCAAAAAGGTATCCATAGAATGCACACCCGACTTGCACCAGTCGAATGGCGCCAGATTGCAAATGGATGGACCTTATAGGTGGGTGGATTGGTTGTGGTAGGTTTTGTGGGTGGTTTTGTTGCGGTGGGTTGATGGGCTCAAGGATGTTACCACCTTCCATGATGTCGGATGGTAAAGAGTTACGAACAAAAGCACGAAGAAATAAGATAGACTAAAGAAGACCTAAAAATAAAAATAAAATCTTACTAGAAAGGAATCTAGCAAGTAGACCTAATAAAAAGAAATCCTAACCTAGACAATAACTATTCCCCGGGCTGCGGCGCCAAAAACTTGATGCGTGGGAATCGCAACAGGCTTTACCTCTCGAGGGATCTCGAGAAGCTTACAACCCCCACCAGGCAGTGTACCTGATCGTTGTAGTATAGTATAGTGACAAGTACCGGGGGATTGATCGTTCAGCTTAGGAATAGTGTCGCTAGGATTAGAAAGCCTAAATTACTAGTTCTAAAGGTGAGGGATGATTATTTTTGTATTTTTATATTTTTATGAAAGCAAGTAAAATCTCGGGTTTTGAAAGAGTGGGCGGAATTAGTTGCTATTCAACTAACCCAAAGCTAAGATGCAATCAAAATAAAATAATAAAAATGAAAATAAACTAATTTATACTAAGTTGTGAGCAGTAATTGGAGAAATTGTGTTTACTTAGACTTCACTACTCCCTAGATATCTTTTACACGTTAATTACTTGTTATAATTGTATGGATGACGGATTGTATTCCTTAATACCATTCGTGGGGTGGCATACATAACTCCCCAACTCTATGAGCTCTTATCTCCTCCTACACCATGACCCATCACAACTATAGGGATTGTAAACAGTGGCTCATGCATTAAATACAACCAATAAAGACCTAGTACGCCTCGGTTCATGTTTCTTAAGTCGTTCAAGCATGTTACCATTTGGAGATCTGCCAGTTTTCTTAAGCCTAACATATAAATCATTCATCCAAGAACAAGAATAAACAAGTAATCAACACATAATCAACATCTAGGTTTCATTAGATCTAAGCAAACACAAAAGAGATCTAGCCTAGCATAATGGAATTGAGACAAGAACAAGATATAAACAACCAACACATAGACATATTGATTGAATTAGAAGAACACTTATCTCAATTACAATGCAAGGTATCAAGGGTTTGGAACCCTTGAAAAACCTGTAAAAGTTCCACCAAATTCGTCTTTAGGGTTTCACCAAAACTTCTCTCTTTTTAATGAAAAAACTAGAAAACTATATGTAGGAAAACTGGGCTGACGGCGTCAAGACAAGCATGTGACGCCGTCACCTCGCCGCCAAATACTTCCTCGGACGGCCTTGATCTACTTATGACGGCCTGTGTGACGCCGTCACCAACCACGGTATTTTATTCTTGGTACTTTGACGCCGTCATCCACTACGGTGTTTTATTCTTGATGTCTGACGCCGTCAGGGTGTAACTCTTGACGCCGTCACCTAGTGTCTTCAGCATGGAAAATTGATACTTTGCCGTTTTCTTCACTTTTATGCTCCAAAAACGTCCAAAATGGCTTCTTTTCCAGAATTCACTCTCCAAACACCTAAAATCACAAAAGGAACGATTTAGGGTGATATTTGATCAAATAAAGTCGGATTTGGGCTTAAATGACCCCCTAAAAACGGATCATTTTTCGCCTCATCATCAAACATAACCTGTTAAACCTGAGAAAACAATCACAAAAACCCAAAGCATCAATCCGAACAAAGAAAATTCACAACTAGATGTAATTCCAGACTTAGGAATAAAAACAAAATAATTAAAGATATAATGCTTGTGGAATGATTGTTTGCAGATTTCCTGGAGTTTATAAAACTAAAGAATCAACCAAAAACTTTAAGACTCCGGTATAAACAAAACTAGCAAAATTTCCAGAATTTTACACATGACGCCGTCAGGAGTTAATTCCTGACGCCGTCAGAAGTGACCTGCAGAAATCTTTATGTTAAGTTTCTGGAAAATTTCTGGAAAAACTTATGTCCTACTTCCTGGAAAATCCTGCAAAACATCATTATGACTCGATACAAGCATTTGACTCTAACAAGTACTAATACACATGTCTATTTCATATTGTTGTGGTTCATGCTCAATTTCATTCTTATAAACAAATTTGGATCTCCCTTACACTTATTTTTTGCAAAATACCTTTATATGCAATTAAGACGAAGTTAAAAACAAAATAAAGCATTTTCACAATTTACTTTGAAACATGAGCCACAAACAATAAAAATAAAACATGCATACGGAAACAAATAAAATCAAACAAACAAACAAACAAATAAATAAAAACACACAAAACATGGGTTGCCTCCTAAGAAGTGCTTGTTTTTGTTCGAGTCACGAGCCTGACTCTACCCTTATTTAACGGAAATAGGGGAGGTTTTCCCCACACTTTGGATTAAGTGCGGGTGGAAGTAGCGATACACACCCTTAGGGTGGAAATATGCCACGTGAGGAAAGTGTGGTGGATGAATTATATGCTCAAAGGGGTATGCTCCTATCATCATAACCTTAACAAATTCAATCAGGTTAATGGGTAGATTAAGATTTTCTCTTAAAAAGGGATCATTTTCTATCAACTTCAAGAGACTCCTAGTTGGGAATCCATCTTGACCTAATAAACCCGGTTTAAACCCATAATGTGTCTTGTGATCAATTATAAATGGGTGATGTAAGCATGTAAGGTCATTTTTCACTCCAATATTGGCTTCCTCTCTACAAGGCTTAGAGTCCACTACCTTTATCCTAAGACTACCCGGACTATATGGTTTGATGGATGGATCGGAACCTATTTCAATTCCTAAATTTTCATCCAAGGATGGAAGATTAGGTAACGGCTTTGGTTGAGGCTCCGGTTCATCAAAACTAGGAACTTCCCTAGAACTAAGAGTAAGGTTATCATTATAAGTATTCAAACCTATATCCTCTAGTTGTGTTTGGTTCAAAAGTTCTACCTCTATTGGGGTTCCTATAGTCTCCTCTACTTCTTCCGGGTAAGTCACGGGCGGTGTGTGTGCCTCAAATGATGGTAGGATTTGTGGGGTACTTGGTGAGCTTATGTTATTTACCTCATCCTCCATTTTATCTAGATTACCTATGTGTTTGTTTTGTACTATGGCATTACATGACAACCACTTAGGTATCTCAACACTAATATATTTATCCCCAAACAAACTTGTTTCATGATCCTGGAAATTTATATTCAATTGACTTGTACTAACGTTTGTTGGGTTGTCTACCCTATAATAATATTGGGCACAATCTTCTATGGTATCCTATGCTTCTTCAGCACTTAATTCCCTAAAGTCTCCATTGGCAAAATCCTCAATGCGCATTTGGTCATATTGGCCAACACGATAGTAAAAGGTTCGGGTTAGGAATGTTAAAGTGAAATTATGATGAGGGAATTTTTGGAGTAAATTTCTAAAACGAGTCCATGCACCATATATGGGTTCATCTCGATATTGTTTGAAATTCGAGATGTCAATAGGGTAGAATGGCCTTTGTGGTTGGTGGTATGGTGGATTCGCGTACTCCATAATGGTGAACGGAAGAGTCAATGGAAATTATGAACAAACACACAAAGAAAAAGATAGACTAAAGAAAACCTAAAAATAAAAATAAAATCTTACTAGAAAGGAATCTAGCAAGTAGACCTAATAAAAAGAGATTCTAACCTAGACAATAACTATTCCCCGGCAACGGCACCAAAAACTTGATACGTGGGAATCGCACCAGGCTTTACCTCTCAAGGGATCTTGAGAAGCTTACAACCCCCACCAGGCAGTGTACCTGATCGTTGTAGTATAGTATAGTGACAAGTACCGGGGGATTGATCGTTCAGCTAGGAATAGTGTCGCTAGGATTAGAAAACCTAAATACTAGTTCTAAAGGTGAGGGATGATTATTTTTGTATTTTTATATTTTTTAGAAAGCAAGTAAAAATATCGGGTTTTGAAGGATTTGGGCGGAATTAGTTGCTAGTCAACTAACCCAATACTAAAGATGCAATCAAAATAAAATACAAAAAATGAAAATAAACTAAATTATACTAAGGTTGTGAGCAATAAGTGGAGAAGTTGTGTTTACTTAAATTTCACTACTCCCTAGATATCTTTTACACGTTAATTACTTGTTATAGTTGCGTGGATGACAGATTGTATTCCTTAATACCATTCATGGGGTGGCGCACTTAATTCCCCAATCCTATGAGTGCCTACTTCACTCCTATGTCGAGCCGGCTAAGAAGCTCCTAACATGGGATCATTAGAATTTACTCATGCATTAAATACAACCAATAAAACCTAGTGCACGTCAGTTCATGTTTCCTAAGACGTTCAAGCATGTTACCATTTGGAGATCTGCCAGTTTTCTTAAGCCTAATATCGAATTCATTCATCCAATTCAACCATAAACAAGTAATCAACACATAATTAACATCTAGGTTTCATTAGATCCAAGCAAACACAAGATAGATCTAGCCTAGCATGATGGAATTAAGACAAGAACAAGATATAGACAACCAACACATAGACATATTGATTGAATTAAAAGAATACTTATCTCAATTACACATGAAAGGGATCAAGGGCTAAGAACCCTTGAAAAACCTGTAAAATTCATACCAAGTTCGTACTTAGGGTTTCTCCAAAACTTCTCCTCTTTAATGTGAAAATTAGAAAACTATATATAGGAAATAGGGTCTGACGGCGTCAAGAACAAATTTGTGACGCCGTCATCTCGCCGCCAAAATACTCCTCGGACTGCCTTGATCCAGATCTGACGCCGTCAAGTGTTATGTGTTTCCAGGCCGTCATGCATTTTTCTCTTGACGCCCTACCTTGTGACGCCGTCAATTCTGTACTGGGCCGTCATGGAAATTACTCTTGACGCCGTCACCTACTGTTCCCAGCAAGGAAAATTAAGACTTTGGCGTTTTCTTCACTTTTATGCTCCAAAAACATTTGAATTGCTTCCTTTTCCAGATTTCTCTCCCAAAGTACCTAAAATCACAAAAGGAACGATTTAGGGCAATATTTGATCAAATAAATTCGAATTCGGGCTTAAATGACCCCCTAAAAACGCTTCATTTTTCGCCTCATCAATCATACTTTATATAATCTTTGTTAGCTTAATAGCGCAACATTGTTGTGTTATGCGTGTTGCTTTACTAACTAAAATATTTGTACTTTAAAGTCCATCACATTATTCATTTTTTAATATTGACAAACGATGTTACAACATAATTAGCCATTGATGTGTGCTTATTCACACATCCTTTTTAGACCAAAATCAGACCAAATACACCAAATACTAACCAAATATGCCAAGAGAATGTGTGTTTTTGTATTTGTGTATGTGCAGGTACGGATATGTGAAAAATGAACAAAAACGAAGCCAAAACTGACAAAAATGAGCACGAGATTGGAAAAAGGTCAAAAGCCGGAGCCGGGGAAGCTTAATGATCAAGGAAAGCTCAAAAAGTCATTAGAAGTCCTCAGGAATTCACAAAGTTGCATATTTAGTCCCTGGACAAAGTTTGGAGAGATTGGAAATTTTAGTCCCTGCACTTTCAGAGTTTGGCAAAAATGGTCCCTTGAGTAAATTTTGAAGTAAAGTCAAAGTCAATCCTCCAATATTCAGAATTTGACAATAAATACCCTTGGAATACAAGTTTGGAGAATTATAGGTTTGGTCCCTATGGTTTGCATAATTACAACTTTAGTCCTTGTTTAATCAAACTACTCCTAAAACAAACTATAAATCCAATAATCAAACCCTTACACACCAAAAAGCCCATAAAATACAAACAACCCAACACCCTTGAATTAAACCCGATCCAATACCCAACCCCACACCTTAACCCGGTCAACTAGTTAACACCCAATTAATAAAAACACCCCATTACCCAATCCCGCCCCCCCAAAACATAATTTACCCAGAATCTTTTACTGTTTATAGAACCCTAACATCACCACTCTCAAAATTACCCCCAATTAAGTAATAATTACCCATGATTGGAGCTTCTAGAATGAGTCAGGGAATGTCAGACACGTGGACCAATAAGATTATACACGCGGGATCAATCACATCAGAGGCACACGATCCAAGGGCTAATAATTATTGGAAGGATCTGGAATTGAATCCAAGGGCTTGAGAGGGACGCAAACAGGCACACATTATGTGGATTGGTGACCTGGCAACTCCTCACATCAGCCTATATATAGATCCCTCCTCACTTCATTTGAAAGCAGTTAGATTAGGAATAGGGAGTAGCTTAGTATAGTTTAGTAGTAGTAGTAGCTTAATTAAAGGTAAATTCTCAATTTCATGTAATTTCTTTATGCTTCCTAAATGTAATTTTCATTAAAGTTTAATAAAATTTCATATTTCTTTATTGCTTTACTTAAATCCATTTTAGTTTTTCATCAGTCAAAAGCTTTCTAATTCTCTTAAGTTTTCAAACTTTAGTTGTTTCAATTAGTTTAAGCTTCTACAATCATAAGCTGACACAGTCCTTTCTATAAGCTCAAATAAGCCATTATGTGCTTATTGTGAGTTTATATCTTACGGTTCAGTTGTCAATTCCATTTAGCCTTGTATCAAGTAAGTTACCTTTTAACTATTTTGCATTTCTTAGTTAATAACTTCCTTTCTATTTTGTTCAGTTGAAGCTTGATATAGCTTACTGTAGGCTTAAGATTGAGTATCTAAAAGTCCTAGTTTTATCTTAAGTTTCTACTGCCTAGCTTAGATATATCTTCCTCTATTAGTTTTGATA
Organism: Artemisia argyi; assembly: GCA_030686995.1. Taxonomy (NCBI): domain Eukaryota; kingdom Viridiplantae; phylum Streptophyta; class Magnoliopsida; order Asterales; family Asteraceae; genus Artemisia; species Artemisia argyi. The sequence goes on from CM060689.1 coordinate 114,297,736, forward strand.
TTCTATGTGTGTTTTAAGTGTTTCAGTAGCTTAATTATTGTTCACTTAATCAGTTTTGAGCTTAAATTCAGTAGGTAGTGGCTTATATACCATAGTCATAGTGTTAATGGTAGAATTAAGGTGTGTTTGGAATAACTGAGTTCTATGAGTCCATGGTGTTTAATTTTTTAACTCTCTGCATACTCAAGTTGTTTAGGTCTATATAGGTTATATAAGTAAATGAAACAGTCACTTTAATACATATAGTCAAAATCACTATTAGCTAAGCTAATACATGTTTCTATGGAATTGTGATCTTGTAATCTGTTAGACTTAGGGTATCTGTAGGATAATCAAGTGTTAAATTAGCTTATTATAGCTTAGATAGTCATATTAGATCAGTAAAAATTCCATTTAGTCAAACTAGTAGAGCAATTAAAAAGTCAACACTTAGGTGAAATCTGCTTGAACAGGACCTGTTCTTAGGGGTATTTAGAGCACCATTAGGTTTAGATTAGGGCTTGAATTTGTTTTTGAGGTTAGTTTACCTAGCAAAGTTTACAGTTAATCATTTCTGAGCATAACCAACAACAATTACTAGGTAAATTTGATCCACCAAATCTGTCCCAATTCTGTTCTTCATCAATTCAGTTGCTACAGTAGCTTATTCTAGGGTTAATTTAGAGGTACATTTAGGTGTTAGTTTTAGTGCTGTTTAGTTTTCTAGGAACTCAGTAGGTTTGTAAATCATCTGCCCCCCTTAGTTCTCAGTACTAAGCTTATTTGGATTGATTATGTGTCTCATTTAGTTAAGTGGTTCAGCTGAGTTACTGTTTTCAAATTTGAGGCTGCTATTGAGTTTTGTTGATCCATATTCTGACATTTGTGGCTCAATTGAGTTCATTTGTGCCTGTGGTTGCTGCTTTCATTGAATTTTGGCTTATTGCTTACTATATTTGCTTATTTGCTTTTCCAAATTAGTTTAATTCAAACTGTTTGTTGCCACATCTGTGTTTCTGAGTCATTTTTGGTCTAGTTGCTGTTCCATTAAACTTTTTTGAGTCCAAAAATCACTTGGTTAAAGTTTTGTCAACCTGGTCAAAATATTGCTTATAAATAAGCACTCTAATAAGCTGATGTTAAGCCAAACAGTACTTCCAGTGCTTATTTTTCCATTTTCAAATTTTTCCTAAGTTTAGAATAATATTTTAGAATTTCGCTGAATTTTTCATATTTTTCCAAGTTGATTTGCTATTTTTCTTATTTTATTTTCATTTTTATTCAATTTTTAATACATTTTAATTACCAAAAATTCCAAAAAAATCAGAAAAAGCCTAGAAAAATCCAAAAATATTTTAGAAAACTATTTTCAGTTACTTTAGAATTTTAGAAATTTATGTTGCATTTTTCCCATTTATTTTGAATTTAATTTGAATTTTTAATTAGATTTAATAGTTTTTAATTCCTAAAAATTACACAAAAAGCCAAAAAAATTTGTTTTTAGTTTTAAAATTACTTTTTAGTTATTTTATAATTTTCAAATTTTAATTTTCATTTTTCTCACTTTATTTGCATTTTCTTTTAATTTTTAATTAGTTAATTAGTTTTTAATTCATAAAAAATAAGTAAAATGTCAAAAAAATATTTTTCTTTTTCTCAAAATTTTCTTTTATCATTTTTAACTTTTTAAAATTATTTTCAAGTCCGTAGGAGTAGTTTAGCTCAAAATTCACGTTTTATTTCGTACTGATGAGTGTGTAAATACTCATCATTTTTACCAATTCTGAACTGCCAAAACATCCAAAAATACTCAATAATGAATCAAAATAGTGAAAATATCACAGGAAAGTGTTTTACATGTTTCAAATGCAAAAATACCAAAAACAGATAAAAAACACATAAAGTTTGCATAATTGGCAGTTTCAGTCCCCCAACTTTCAAAAGTTGTCAAATCTAGTCCCTGGTTATTCTAAAAACTTGAAAAAGTCACCAAAGGCCCTTATAAATCAAAAAGTTACATAATTAGTCCTTTGGTGAAAAGTTTCACAGAATGTCAAGTTTAGTCCCTGAACTTTGTAAATTGTCAAAAATAGTCCCTGGGATATGGAAAACTTTGAGAAAAACAAATTTTGTCCTTGCACTAACCTTTTATGACAGGATTGGTCCTTGGTGGAAAGTTTGGTGATATTTACACAAATGGTCCCTGAAGTTTGAAAGTTTGACGGTTTCAGTCCCTGGTGAAAAATAAATTGAAAAATCACCAAAGGACCTTATACTATTCATCATATGGCATTATACACCCTTAGAAACAAATTTAGAAAATGCCAAAACCAAACCCTCAACTTTCCCAAAATTACACAAATGGTCCTTGTGAAATTAAACCAACCGGATCCAAAATAAAATAAAACCAAAACCAAAACTAAGCCCACCCAAAAATAAACCCCCAAGCCCATCCAAAACCACAAAACCACCCTTTTCCCTCCCAAACCACCACCACCACTCAGACCCCAAAACCACCATGGTTTTACAGTCCACCACCCCCACTTGCACCTCAATCATCACCATCCCACCCCCTACACCTACCCCTCACCTCCACAATTAATGCTCCTCCTCAAATACACGTTGTCAGAGACAATTTGAAGAAATTGCGTTTTGGCGCCAAAACACGTGTAGGCTCATTAGTGGACCAAATTGATCAGAACATGGTGGGTTTTGCTCAGAAGGATGGGAGGAACCCTAATTTTCAGCTATAAAAGGAGAAGAGTGCAAGAAGAAAAGAGTGTAGTTTAATTTTAGTTTTTTGTATGTCGAATTAATGCAATTTTAAATTCTAGTCTAAATTAAATTGTCTAAGCAGTGTACTAAGTCATTTTCATGTATTGTAACTCTTTTTAATTAATTAATTTCAAGTTTCATTTGCTGTTTCAACTTATGCAGTTTATTCTTAATTTCAAAATAATGATTAAGCTAAATGGTTGTTATTGTGTAATGTAGTGGATTCTTAGGCTCATATAAGTTCCAATAAGCTTGTTCAAGCTTTAGAGACTCCTAAAATCCAGTACTAGTAGAAGAAAAACAAAAAGTAAAAAAAGTCAACATTAGTCAACTGTTTGTATGTTTGATGTTTGTTTCAGGTTTTGAGCACAATTAAGGAGCTGGATTAAGTTGGAAATAGCCTATCTAAAAGATAGGCATCATAGGAAAACTTCTTGTTCTTGCTAGAAGTGCTCAGTAAGTTTTTACTCATTTCCATTTTCCCCTCAAAAGTTTAGTTTCTAAATTCCTAGCTTGTATCTGATACATTGTGCTTGCATTGTGTTTCTTGATTGTTATTTAAGTAATTTTTAGCTTAATAATCATAGTTTGTTTGTTAGAATCTATAATTACTTAATACTTTAACTTCAACTGTCAAACTTAGCTTTAGAGTAAAACTTGTGCCATTGTAGTGTTAATCTGTTTTCTAGAACTTAAACAAGCTCACTCAGTCATAATTAGTAGGTTGGAATCAATAATTTGAACCTAAGTGACCATTTGTCTTGAAAAGATCAAATCAGTCAAACAATAGGTGTGTTTGGATCAGTAGGATCCACTGACCTTAAGGTTGTTTTATTTGTTGTTTCTGGTTCAGTCAAGTCATATTAGGTCTATATAGGTTTAATCAATCAATAAATCAGTGTCTTATTAGTTGTAAAGTCAAAATCAAAGAAAAACTCCCCCTCACAGTTAACTGTGAGGGATTTGTGTCCCAAAACTTTGCTCAATTGCTCATAAGTGATCATTGTAGCTCTTTTTAATCTCACATTAGCTTATTATCATAGTTACAGCTTATTAGAAGTGTTGGAATCTCAAAAAAGTCAAACTAGGTAAGTTTTACTCAAAGTAAAAAATACTTGTTCTCAGTTTTCACCAAACTTGCTAGTCCATTTCTGAATTTTGTGAATTATTTGGGATTGTGAGACTTTGAGGTTTAGTTTTCTACCAGCTCATCTATGAGATTATACTTTCATTTCATTTTTAGAAAAATTAACCTGGGCCCCACAGACCATCAAAGTGACCTGCAGGGCAAGGTTGTGCCCTGCTCACCCAGACACCCAGTCACCACCACCACTTTGGTGGTGTTTTGTGACCACCTTAGTGGACCCCAGACCCCATAGATAGGTTTTTACATCCCCCCTCCTACCAGGGTCTCACCATTGACCAATACTTTGACCTTGGGACAAGTGGACCCCACCTGGAAATAGGCTTAAAGTTTGTCCCCAAACCTGGTTCAGTTTAACTTTGCTCAAGTGCTTATTTCTCTTTAATCAGCTTATTTGTGTTGCTTAATAGTTGTTTCTTGCTTAATTGTGTTTGTCTAACTTAGTTGCATCTGATTTCACCATTGTGGACCCCACCCAAGGCCATTTGACCCAGATTGACCAAACAGTCAACCAAAGTCAACTGTTTAAGACAAGGGGTGTCACAGCTTATTTATAAGCTAATTTTAAAAGTGTTTTTACAAAAGTTTGTCTTTTTAAGGTATAAAGTAGTTCTGAAAAAGAAAATTCCAAAAAAAATCCAAGTTTAAAGTAAGTGATAGTTTCTATTTAATTCAAGTTAATTTTAATTTTCATTTTTATATTTTAATTAAGTCACTAGTGTTTTTATATTTTAATTAAATACCTTATATAGTAAAGTAATTTTGATAATTTTTTCAGATTTTTATTTTGTCATTTAGTGTTAATTAGATTTAATTTTCATTTTCTTTATTATTAATTAATATCAAGTATTAAATAGTTTATTTAGTTTCTATAAGGTTAAATTTAGTTTTTATAATTTTCCTAGTTCTAATATAGTCTAATAAGTTTTTAGAAAATATAATTTGAGATTCTACTGTTCATTTTCTATTTTTCTTATTTTATTTGTTTAAAATAGACTTAAGTTAATTAAAAGGTAAATAATTATTAGTTTAATCTTAAAACATAATTTTTAGAGTTTTTGTAATTTTTTAGGATTCCTGTGATGGTTAAGTAATTTTATAAATTTTATCTTAATTTTCCAAGTTAATTTAGTATTAATATAAATTAAAAGTAGTTTAATTAGTTTAATTAAGTTAAATAGTTTTTAATTAATAACAAAACCACAAAAAGACAAAAATATTATTTTTAATTTTTTATACTTTCTTCAAGTTCTAATTTAGGTTTAGAAAATATTTTGGATAATTTTTAGTTTAATTTAAATCATTTGTCATTTTTAGTTTATTTAAATTAGATTTTAATTTAGATTTTAAATAGTTTAATTAATTAAATAATAGTTTAATATTATTTTAATCACTTTTATAATTTCTTTTCCATTTTTAATTTTAAGTTTTGAAAAGTGTCATAAGCACCCCCTGTAGTTTGTTAAAAACCAAAAACCCACTTTTCCAGTCCGATACGTGATCTTAATTGTGAATTTGTGCATATATCTGGTATCTGATTATTGTGAATATTATATCTGTTTGCCAATACCAAAATAACAGTAGCAAAATCAATTCCATATCATCTGGGCTACTGTCCTCAGTCCCACTCACTCATAAACGATTCCAAAAGCACCATTTCAATCTCGCTGGGACTTTAACGACCCGGGAAAACACTATACTATCACCGGAGTATTGATTCTAGGCTGTCTTTGACTTGTTGACCTTGGTCAATAATAATCTGACGGTTCAGGCTCAATCAAAATTTGGCGCCGCTGCCGGGGAGGTTGTTGCGTGTTTTATAAAATCGTTTTAAGTTTAGTGGTTTTCAAAACCCCTCCCTGTAAAAAGTTTTTGTAAAAACATAATCATATCAGAAAAACGTTCATTAACACTTCTCCTGAAGTGTTGAAAAACACCAAAAAAATTAAAAACAATCAAAAACAAACTGTGAAGTTAAATTACTTCATGTTCTTTAAGATTACAACCTGAAACAGTTGGTTTAAGGTAAGTTCTGACATTAAATTGCGAACTGAAGAGGAAACCTATTTACTTTCTCCCGCCAGCCTGCGAGTAATCTTAAAGGGACGATTTCGGTTAACGAATCAGTTCCAAAAATATTTCCCAAGTTTTCTGCACACACACCCATAAGCCTAAAGCAGTTTTTCAAAAATCAATTAATAAACCCATAATAAGTTCCCAAACTTAAGATTAAAACTTGCCTTTGTATCCCTGTGAGTAGTGTACCTTTTTCAAAGAAGCTGCTCACTTGTGATTATTGGTTTAAGTTCACTGTAGTTTTGCCTCGAACTTGTGTTGAAAAATTGTTTTTAGTGCATGCGCACTCGGTCTCAAGCAAAAAATAAAAAACAGAAAGACGTACCCGAGCTACGTTCTAACACAGAAACCGAAATGGCCGCTGGGCCACCACCACCATTACCACCCCCTGATGAGCCAGCTCCCGATCTCCGAACGATGGAGGAGCTGTGCCAGCCTACCATGCAAGGGCGGGGTGGGCCTATTGCACCAATCACTATTGGGGCCGCGGACTTTGGCCTCAAGCACCACATGATCCAACAAGTCCAGAATTCGTGTCAATTTCACGGATTACCGGGGTGACGATGCTAACAAGCATCTTGACAAATATCTTACGGTCACCCAAAGCATGAAACAGCATGGTGTCACCGATGATGCCCTTCGGCTGTACCTCTTCCCCTATTCTCTCACTCATCATGCCACTGCATGGTTTGACCGACTTCCAAGGAATTCTATTCGTACATTTGATGACATGGTAACCAAGTTTCTAGCAAAATATTTTCCACCTTCCATGGTTACCAAGTTACGAAATGATATCAGCAACTTCCGGCAACGTCCCGATGAGTCTCTTTTTGAGGCTTGGGAACGTTATAAGCTAGCCATTGATCGGTGCCCTAACCACAATATGTTACAAGTTACCATCATAGATACCTTCTATAATGGTCTGACATTGAGGCACCGAGACATTCTCAATGCTGCTGCTGGTGGGACCTTTATGAAAAGACGTCCCGAGGAGTGCTATGACTTAATCGAGAACATGACTGCCCATCATAACTTTTGGGATTCCTCTGCGGAGAGGGATGCGTCATGCAATTCAGTTACTCCCTCATCATCATCTCCTGAAATAATTGCTCTTACCAAAAAGATGGATGATATTTCTACGGCTGTGTTGAGAATGAACCAAACGATACAACATCAGGTTCAAAATCAACAAGTGAAAGCCGTGGCCCGAAGTTGTGAAACTTGTGGGGGCCCACATCTATATTCCGAGTGTCCAGCTACTGCTGAATTTCCTCAAGAGAACGTTTATGCTGCTAACGGTTCCTACAACACGGGGGGTAATTCCTACCAACCGCAAGGGGACCGTAATCTCTTAAGCTATCGTTCCAACAATTTTCTCGGACCTCCCGGTTTTAACCAAAATCAAAACTGTAACGCGAATCAGAATTTTAACCAAGGTCAAAACTCAAATTTCCAAAACCCGAACCAAAATCAAGGCCAGTTTAATCAAAACAATTTTCAAAATGGCAATCAAAACCAAGGTTTTCAAGGAAATTTTCAAAGAAACCAGAATCAAGGGAATTACAATCAGGGTAATTTCAATCAGAGAAACACTTTTCAGGGTAACAACAATCAAAATCAAGGGAATTTTCAAAACAACCGTGTTCAAAATCCCCCTGTTCAAAATCAAAACGTTGTTCCACCCCCTTCTTCCTCCGATGCTGAGATTAAACAATTCATGAAAGCACAAGAGGAAACAAATCGGTTATTGATCAAGACGATCTCTGAACTTCAGAAGTCTTTAAATGATCGACCCTCGGGCCCGGGTACATTACCGAGCAACACGATCGCTAACCCGAGGGGCGATGTCAAAGCGATCACCACCCGAAGTGGGACATCTTACAATGGACCCTCGATTCCTTCTACCTCTTCTTCTCCTCCTAAGGTAGCGGAACGTGAACCTGAGGTCACTACGGACAAGGTACTTCCTACTAATAACGGAGGTATCAACAACGTCCACCCTCAAGTTGTCCCGGTCCCGGCTCGTAAGCCGAAAGTTGTATTTGATCCTCCTGTGAGTCCTGATGAAATTCCAAAGAATGATCCTAAGCCTTCAATTCCATATCCTTCACGTGTGTATGATCAAAAGAACCGCGAAAGAGCTAATCATCAGATGGAAAAATTTTATCAAATTTTCCAAGAATTACACTTCGATATTAGCTTCGCGGACGCTCTTCTTCTCATGCCTAAGTTTGCTTCGACAATCAAAAATCTGATAAGCAACAAAGAAAAACTCTGTGAGATGGCAAAAACTTCTCTTAATGAGCATTGCTCAGCAGTGCTCTTGAAAAAGCTTCCCGAAAAGCTTGGAGATCCCGGGAAATTTCTCATTCCATGTATTTTCCCGGGGATGGTTGAATGCTTTGCCTTGGCCGATCTTGGCGCAAGCATTAACCTGATGCCTTACTCAGTTTGGAAAAGACTTTCTCTACCTACTCTCACTCCGACCTGCATGACACTCGAGCTTGCAGATCGTACCATATCCCGTCCTCTCGGCATTGCCGAAGATATCTTCGTGAAAGTAGGAAAGTTCCATTTTTCGGCAGATTTCGTGATTGTTGATTTCGATGCTGACCCACGAGTCCCTCTCATTCTCGGGAGAGGATTCTTAAGAACGGGTCGTGCTTTAATCGATGTATTCGAAGAAGAAATCACTCTACGTGTTGGTGGCGAAGCCATCACATTCAATCTTGATCAGACTTCAAGATATTCCTCCAATTATGACGCTGAAACGGTTAACCATATTGACATCATCGATGTTGCGTCTGAGGAGTATTCTCAAGAGGTCCTCGGTTTCTCATCCAGTGGCAGTCTTTCTACTGACCCGATCATTTCCGACTCTTCCCCTTCCCTCACTCCGTTTAAGGGAAGTGACTTCCTTTTGGAAGAGCTCGAGGCTTTTCTTGCTCAAGATAGCTCAATTCCCGATGGAGTTGATGAAAACTATCTTGACCCGGAGGGGGACATTCTTCTCCTTGAAAGATTGTTAAATGACGATCCTTCACCCTCTCCGTCTCCACAAATACTTCATAAAGCGGAAGTCAAAAATGTTGAAATAACTGAAGACTTTCCCGAGGTTGAGCTCAAGGACTTGCCTCCTCATCTAGAATATGCATTTCTGGAGGGTGATAATAAATTACCCGTCATTATTGCCAAAGACTTAAAAGATGAGGAAAAGGCTGCACTCCTAAAGGTTCTTAAGTCAAACAAGCAAGCAATTGCTTGGAAACTCTCCGACATTAAGGGCATAAGCCCGAACTTTTGTACTCATAAAATCTTAATGGAGGATGACTTTAAACCAGCTGTGCAACATCAGAGAAGGGTAAATCCAAAAATCCACGAAGTTATCAAACAAGAAGTTCTTAAACTTCTTGATGCGGGATTGATTTACCCTATATCTGACAGTCCTTGGGTTAGCCCAATTCATTGTGTTCCCAAAAAGGGTGGCATTACCGTTGTCACCAACGAGGATAACGAGTTGATTCCAACTCGTTTGGTCACGGGTTGGCGTGTTTGTATTGACTATCGAAAGTTAAATGAAGCCACCCGTAAAGACCATTTTCCTCTCCCTTTTATGGACCAAATGCTCGAAAGACTTGCGGGGAATGAATACTACTGCTTCCTCGATGGCTTCTCGGGTTACTTCCAAATCCCCATTGATCCCCAGGATCAAGAGAAGACTACCTTCACATGCCCCTACGGAACTTTTGCTTACAGACGTATGCCTTTCGGCTTATGTAATGCACCAGGCACGTTCCAGAGGTGCATGATGTCTATATTTTCCGACATGATCGGGAAAACTATGGAGGTATTCATGGATGACTTTTCGGTCATCGGGGATTCATTTCAGACTTGCCTCTCCCACTTGGAATAGATGCTTAAACGTTGCAAAGAAACGAATCTAAGTCTCAACTGGGAGAAGAGCCACTTTATGGTCAAGGAGGGCATTGTCCTCGGCCATAAAATTTCAAAAGACGGGATTGAGGTTGACAGAGCTAAAATCGATGTCATTGCCAAATTACCTCATCCCACCACTGTAAAAGGTGTTAGGAGCTTTTTGGGTCATGCCGGCTTCTACCGTAGGTTTATCCAAGATTTTTCTAAGATTGCCCGGCCTATGACCCATCTCCTCAAGAAGGATGCTCCTTTCATCTTCTCTCCTGAGTGCATCGAAGCTTTTGAAACATTAAAGAAAAAGCTTACCGAGGCACCGATTCTTGTTGCCCCCGATTGGGACCAACCTTTTGAGCTTATGTGCGATGCTAGTGATTTTGCCATAGGTGCGGTCTTGGGGCAACGAAAAGCAAAATACTTTCAGCCCATACACTACGCAAGCAAAACTATGACTGAGGCTCAAGGTCATTACACCACCACTGAAAAAGAACTCCTAGCTGTGGTGTATGCCTTCGAGAAATTCCGGTCATACCTAATCTTGACTAAATGCGTAGTGTACACAGATCACTCGGCTTTGAAATACCTATTTGCAAAACAAGATGCAAAGCCGAGGCTTCTTCGTTGGGTTCTCCTCCTCCAGGAATTTGATATCATTATCCGTGATAAAAAAGGAGCCGAGAACCTTGCTGCTGATCATCTCTCACGATTAGAGAACCCTCATCAAGATGTGTCCGAGAAAAAGGAAATAAATGAAACATTTCCTCTCGAGACACTCAATGCGGTTGCTTTTCGTGGTGACTCTACTACCCCATGGTTTGCCGACTTTGCAAATTACCATGCGGGTAACTTCATAGTGAAGGGGTTAACGTCCCAACAAAAGAAAAAATTCTTCAAAGACGTTAAACATTACTTCTGGGACGACCCCTTCCTCTTCAAAATCTGTGCCGATCAAGTCATCAGGCGATGTGTATACGGACAGGAAGCCACTGATATTCTCAAGGCTTGCCATGCTGGACCCACCGGGGGCCACCATAGTCCTAACTACACCGCCAAAAAGGTGTTTGATTCCGGTTTCTATTGGCCCACAATCTACAAGGATGCCCACGAGTTAGTCAAAGCCTGTGATGCTTGTCAGCGTCACGGGAATATTTCACAAAAGAACGAAATGCCGCAAAATGCTATTCAAGTTTGTGAAATCTTTGACGTCTGGGGCATTGACTTTATGGGGCCATTCCCATCTTCTCACGGAAACAAATACATACTCGTGGCTGTTGACTACTTGTCAAAATGGGTTGAGGCTAAGGCCTTACCCACTAACGATGCCCGAGTAGTTGTGAAATTCTTGAAATCCCTCTTTGCTCGTTTTGGAACCCCACGTGCCATCATTAGTGATCGCGGTACTCACTTTTGCAATGATCAATTTGCAAAAGTCATGCTAAAATACGGTGTTACTCATCATCTTTCCACCGCATATCACCCCCAAACAAGTGGGCAGGTGGAGGTTTCCAACCATGGTATTAAACGGATTCTCGAGAGGACAGTAGGTGAAAACCGTGCTTCCTGGTCGGATAAACTAGATGATGCACTCTGGGCCTTCCGTACAGCTTACAAAACACCCATCGGGTGCACTCCATACAAGCTTGTATACGGGAAGGCGTGTCATTTACCGATCGAGCTCGAGCACAAAGCCTACTGGGCCTTGAAACATGCTAACTACGACCTTCATAAAGCGGGTGATCACCGTAAGGTTCAAATCAATGAATTAAACGAACTTCGTGATCAAGCCTACGAGAACTCTTTGATCTACAAAGAAAAGACAAAGAAGATTCACGACTCTAAGATTAAGAACCGAGTTTTCAACGTCGGTGACAGAGTCCTTCTTTTCAACTCAAGATTAAAGATCTTCTCGGGGAAATTAAAAACCCGATGGACTGGACCATTCACTATTGCTAAAGTATACCCATACGGGACTGTTGAGTTATCTCAACCCGAAGGTCCCAACTTCAAAGTGAATGGTCATAGATTGAAACATTATTTTGGAGAGGACACACCACCCATGGTTGTCCCGGATCTCCAAACTTTCCCCATGGACCAATGAATTCGGGGATCGAGTCAAGCTAGTGACTCGGTGAACAAAAATTAGCAGCATATATGGGTTTTCACCCGTATTTCTGACTTCTTTCTACTTTCTACCACCCTAGTGTGGGGGAGTGGCCATCCCCCACCGTTTCAAAAGTAAATATTTTTCAAAATTCAATAAACATGTTTTGTATGTATATTATGTCATTCAACTCCCGGGCTGTCAGGGCAAATTTACTACAGTTAATCATTCACAAGTGATTAGCTAGCGTGGTAAACTTGACACAAGCCTGGGAAGTGTATGTATATTATATACTTTATTATTCAACTCCCGGGCTGTCAGGGCAAATTTATTACAGTTAATCATTCACAAGTGATTAGCTAGCGTGGTAAACCTGACAACAACCTGAGAGGTGTATGTATATTATAAACTTTATCATTCAACTTCCGGGCTGTTACGGCAAATTTATTACAGTTAATCATTCACAAGTGATTAGCTAGCGTGGTAAACCTAACACAAGCCTGGGAGGAAGTGAACCAAAAAAAAAAAAAAAAAAAAAAAAAAAAAAAAAAGATTGTATGTACAGATAAAATAAAGTGAAAAATAGAAATTTCCACAGTTAGAATCGAATATTAGCTTTTCCATTCAGAGATTCGGCATAATAGCCGGGACTTTGAATATTGAGGACAATATTCAGTTCTAGTGTGTGTGGGGGGGGGGGGGGGGGGGGAAATTCTTACGAATTTTATCACAAAACTTTCCAAGTACCCCCATTTTAGGCCAAAATTTTTCAAAATTTTTCACTTATTCCAAAATTTTTGTGGTTATCAATCCGCCAAAGTCTAAATGACAAAGGGATTGGCTAGTCCAGGAGCAAACGGCTCTTGGTAAAGACATCTCAAACCCGTTGATGGCTGGCAGTTTGCCAAAAATTGCATGGTTCATCAGCTCCCCCGCATCCTCATAAGCAAATGAGTTGGCTAGCCCACAAGATTATGGCTTGTGGTAAAGGCAGTGGAAAATCCATAATTGGTATTCAGCTCACCAAGATGTTGACTTAGTCCATCAAGATGCTGGCTAGTCCAGAAGCAAACGGCTTTTGGTAAAGACAAATCAAATCCGTTGACAGCTGGTAGTTTGCTCAAAATCACACGGTTATCAGGTGTGCCACAGTTCTTACACCTGGCTACTCCAGAAGTGATGGCTTTTGGTAAAGAGTTTCAAATCCATTAAGTTTTTCTCAAAAGATTGCTAGGGACTAGCAATGTTTTAGTGTGGGGGATTGATGAGTGTGTAAATACTCATCATTTTTACCAATTCTGAACTGCCAAAACATCCAAAAACACTCAATAATGAATCAAAATAGTGAAAATATCCCAGGAAAGTGTTTTACATGTTTCAAATGCAAAAATACCAAAAACAGATGAAAAACACATAAAGTTTGTATAATTGGCAGTTTCAGTCCCCCAACTTTCAAAAGTTGTCAAATCTAGTCCCTGGTCATTCTAAAAACTTGAAAAAGTCACCAAAGGCCCTTATAAATCAAAAAGTTACATAATTAGTCCTTTGGTGAAAAGTTTCACAGAATGTCAAGTTTAGTCCCTGAACTTTGTAAATTGTCAAAAATAGTCCCTGGGATATGGAAAACTTTGAGAAAAACAAATTTTGTCCTTGCACTAACCTTTTATGACAGGATTGGTCCTTGGTGGAAAGTTTGGTGATATTTACACAAATGGTCCCTGAAGTTTGAAAGTTTGACGGTTTCAGTCCCTGGTGAAAAATAAATTGAAAAATCACCAAAGGACCTTATACTATTCATCATATGGCATTATACACCCTTAGAAACAAATTTAGAAAATGCCAAAACCAAACCCTCAACTTTCCCAAAATTACACAAATGGTCCTTGTGAAATTAAACCAACCGGATCCAAAATAAAATAAAACCAAAACCAAAACTAAGCCCACCCAAAAATAAACCCCCAAGCCCATCCAAAACCACAAAACCACCCTTTTCCCTCCCAAACCACCACCACCACTCAGACCCCAAAACCACCATGGTTTTACAGTCCACCACCCCCACTTGCACCTCAATCATCACCATCCCACCCCCCTACACCTACCCCCTCACCTCCACAATTAATGCTCCTCCTCAAATACACGTTGTCAGAGACAATTTGAAGAAATTGCGTTTTGGCGCCAAAACACGTGTAGGCTCATTAGTGGACCAAATTGATCAGAACATGGTGGGTTTTGCTCAGAAGGATGGGAGGAACCCTAATTTTCAGCTATAAAAGGAGAAGAGTGCAAGAAGAAAAGAGTGTAGTTTAATTTTAGTTTTTTGTATGTCGAATTAATGCAATTTTAAATTCTAGTCTAAATTAAATTGTCTAAGCAGTGTACTAAGTCATTTTCATGTATTGTAACTCTTTTTAATTAATTAATTTCAAGTTTCATTTGCTGTTTCAACTTATGCAGTTTATTCTTAATTTCAAAATAATGATTAAGCTAAATGGTCGTTATTGTGTAATGTAGTGGATTCTTAGGCTCATATAAGTTCCAATAAGCTTGTTCAAGCTTTAGAGACTCCTAAAATCCAGTACTAGTAGAAGAAAAACAAAAAGTAAAAAAAGTCAACATTAGTCAACTGTTTGTATGTTTGATGTTTGTTTCAGGTTTTGAGCACAATTAAGGAGCTGGATTGAGTTGGAAATAGCCTATCTAAAAGATAGGCATCATAGGAAAACTTCTTGTTCTTGCTAGAAGTGCTCAGTAAGTTTTTACTCATTTCCATTTTCCCCTCAAAAGTTTAGTTTCTAAATTCCTAGCTTGTATCTGATACATTGTGCTTGCATTGTGTTTCTTGATTGTTATTTAAGTAATTTTTAGCTTAATAATCATAGTTTGTTTGTTAGAATCTATAATTACTTAATACTTTAACTTCAACTGTCAAACTTAGCTTTAGAGTAAAACTTGTGCCATTGTAGTGTTAATCTGTTTTCTAGAACTTAAACAAGCTCACTCAGTCATAATTAGTAGGTTGGAATCAATAATTTGAACCTAAGTGACCATTTGTCTTGAAAAGATCAAATCAGTCAAACAATAGGTGTGTTTGGATCAGTAGGATCCACTGACCTTAAGGTTGTTTTATTTGTTGTTTCTGGTTCAGTCAAGTCAGATTAGGTCTATATAGGTTTAATCAATCAATAAATCAGTGTCTTATTAGTTGTAAAGTCAAAATCAAAGAAAAACTCCCCCTCACAGTTAACTGTGAGGGATTTGTGTCCCAAAACTTTGCTCAATTGCTCATAAGTGATCATTGTAGCTCTTTTTAATCTCACATTAGCTTATTATCATAGTTACAACTTATTAGAAGTGTTGGAATCTCAAAAAAGTCAAACTAGGTAAGTTTTACTCAAAGTCAAAAATACTTGTTCTCAGTTTTCACCAAACTTGCTAGTCCATTTCTGAATTTTGTGAATTATTTGGGATTGTGAGACTTTGAGGTTTAGTTTTCTACCAGCTCATCTCTGAGATTATACTTTCATTTCATTTTTAGAAAAATTAACCTGGGCCCCACAGACCATCAAAGTGACCTGCAGGGCAAGGTTGTGCCCTGCTCACCCAGACACCCAGTCACCACCACCACTTTGGTAGTGTTTTGTGACCACCTCAGTGGACCCCAGACCCCATAGATAGGTTTTTACATCCCCCCTCCTACCAGGGTCTCACCATTGACCAATACTTTGACCTTGGGACAAGTGGACCCCACCTGGAAATAGGCTTAAAGTTTGTCCCCAAACCTGGTTCAGTTTAACTTTGCTCAAGTGCTTATTTCTCTTTAATCAGCTTATTTGTGTTGCTTAATAGTTGTTTCTGGCTTAATTGTGTTTGTCTAACTTAGTTGCATCTGATTTCACCATTGTGGACCCCACCCAAGGCCATTTGACCCAGATTGACCAAACAGTCAACCAAAGTCAACTGTTTAAGACAAGGGGTGTCACAGCTTATTTATAAGCTAATTTTAAAAGTGTTTTTACAAAAGTTTGTCTTTTTAAGGTATAAAGTAGTTCTGAAAAAGAAAATTCCAAAAAAAATCCAAGTTTAAAGTAAGTGATAGTTTCTATTTAATTCAAGTTAATTTTAATTTTCATTTTTATATTTTAATTAAGTCACTAGTGTTTTTATATTTTAATTAAATACCTTATATAGTAAAGTAATTTTGATAATTTTTTCAGATTTTTATTTTGTCATTTAGTGTTAATTAGATTTAATTTTCATTTTCTTTATTATTAATTAATATCAAGTATTAAATAGTTTATTTAGTTTCTATAAGGTTAAATTTAGTTTTTATAATTTTCCTAGTTCTAATATAGTCTAATAAGTTTTTAGAAAATATAATTTGAGATTCTACTGTTCATTTTCTATTTTTCTTATTTTATTTGTTTAAAATAGACTTAAGTTAATTAAAAGGTAAATAATTATTAGTTTAATCTTAAAACATAATTTTTAGAGTTTTTGTAATTTTTTAGGATTCCTGTGATGGTTAAGTAATTTTATAAATTTTATCTTAATTTTCCAAGTTAATTTAGTATTAATATAAATTAAAAGTAGTTTAATTAGTTTAATTAAGTTAAATAGTTTTTAATTAATAACAAAACCACAAAAAGACAAAAATATTATTTTTAATTTTTTATACTTTCTTCAAGTTCTAATTTAGGTTTAGAAAATATTTTGGATAATTTTTAGTTTAATTTAAATCATTTGTCATTTTTAGTTTATTTAAATTAGATTTTAATTTAGATTTTAAATAGTTTAATTAATTAAATAATAGTTTAATATTATTTTAATCACTTTTATAATTTCTTTTCCATTTTTAATTTTAAGTTTTGAAAAGTGTCATAAGCACCCCCTGTAGTTTGTTAAAAACCAAAAACCCACTTTTCCAGTCCGATACGTGATCTTAATTGTGAATTTGTGCATATATCTGGTATCTGATTATTGTGAATATTATATCTGTTTGCCAATACCAAAATAACAGTAGCAAAATCAATTCCATATCATCTGGGCTACTGTCCTCAGTCCCACTCACTCATAAACGATTCCAAAAGCACCATTTCAATCTCGCTGGGACTTTAACGACCCGGGAAAACACTATACTATCACCGGAGTATTGATTCTAGGCTGTCTTTGACTTGTTGACCTTGGTCAATAATAATCTGACGGTTCAGGCTCAATCACGTACGTTTACGTTTATTTCACGTTTCAGCTTACGTTTTCGATTTTACATTACGTTTTAAGTTTGTTTACTTTAAATAAGCCAAAATTCAGTGAAAGCAGCAACCACAGGCACAAATGAACTCAATTGAGCCACAAATCTCAGAATATGGATCAACAAAACTCAATAGCAGCCTCAAATTTGAAAACAGTAACTCAGTTGAACCACTTAACTAAATGAGACACATAATCAATCCAAATAAGCTTAGTACTGAGAACTAATGGGGGCAGATGATTCACAAACCTACTGAGTTCCTAGAAAACTAAACAGCACTAAAACTAACAGCCATTCTTAGTGTCCACAACAGTTCCTTTTGTTATTTCATCAATCTAGCAATTTGCTTGGTGCAAGCTTTTGATCAAAGAGTGATGAAAAAGCAAAAGGGAGTGGTGGGGGCACTCAGAAGGGTTAAGTATGTTGATTTTAGCCTATTACAGTTGCACAAACTAAGCTGTAATAGACATGTAACATCGTGTGTCAATATTGAGAAATGAATAACGTGATGCAGTTTCATAAAGTACATAATTATTTATGTTGTGTTTGTTTCTATTGCATTCATGACATAAAGTTTGTTTGCTTGTTTCCTTCTTTCCCTAGGCTTTGAAATCGTTAAAAAAACTGGTAACAAGAAATGACGAGGCCATCCGTCCGTGTTACCAAACCGCCAGACAGTACCCCAAGAGCATTGCGAAGCCGTTCATTGATAATCAATCCGGAAACCATATCCCCTCCTACACCTCCTGAATTTGACGATCCTTTGGAACTACCACAATGGGTGCCATTTGTAGAGGTATGCAAAAGTTTAACTATGTTTTCCCCCTTAATTTTTGTTTCCAATTTTTATTATCTACTACCTGTCACAAAAATATACTATTTTTTTACATAAGTTAGATGCGTTAGTCGACTATAAATCTTGAAACATACGCAAGTTAGGTTATACAGCGTACGAGGTAGAACATAAATTGATTATATAACATCATTTAATTAAAATAAGTTGGGTGATTACATAACTATTATATTCAATAGGTTCAAACAACCTTAGGGATTACATTTTTCGAAATCTTAATGACTACAACAATCTTAGTTTTCAGGAGATGAGTCTAGTCCTAAATGGGCCGACTCATAGTCAAATTCTTGAATATCTTCGTGTTCAATCTCCTCATCAGCATCCTCTGGTTGGGCAGCTTCAAACAAATTCATCCATGGCATATTGCCCAGTTGGTTCGCATGATCTTCTGCCAGTCATTTTTTTCTTTGTTTCTCTGCTGCTGCTTCCTTTTCTTCTCGCCACATCTGTAACTCAAACTCGTTTTCCCACTAGATGTATGTTTCGTCAGATTCCCATACATAGTCATCTGACTTAGAGCTATTTTTTTTCTTCAACAATACCTGTTACATATAAATAAACCAAATTAATTTGTAATAAGCATAAATAAGTTTCTATTAGATTATTACAAAAAATTAAATGTGTAACATACATTTATTTTTCTCATCCTTTGATATAATTTTTTCGTCAACAAATTGCTTTCTGCAAAAGATTAACAAAATTAGGACACATAATATACAAGAAATGAATTTTGTAGAAGAAATAGAAAAATAAAACTACATATTTTGGGGGTTTCTCTGTTTGCAACTCAATATTTGTATCAGTTGTTGCTCTTTTCTTGGATGATGAAACTGTGTTGGATGAAGACATTCTTGGTTATGTTTTAGATTAGGATTGACAAACAGTATTTGCTTTTAATAGTGTTTAAGATTGGATGATGTAAATAGGGTCAATAGAACCCTGCCTATATAGATGAATAAGAGGGCAAACCAAGAGGCACCATTTGAATTAAGTATACTTTATTTATTGGAAGTTCAATGTCATAAATAGTTGAATTTACTTTAATGTTAAAAGGTGCAATTAACTGTTAAAAATAACTGCACTAATATAACTATAATACAGAGTGTAATCATTATGTAACCAAAACAAATATAATATGTTTAACTTTTATTTGTAGTAGTAATTTAGTTGGCGCAACCTTTTGGTCAAAGAGTGATGAAAAAAACAAAAGGAATTGTTGGGGGGACTCAAAAGGGTTAAGTATGTTGATTTTAGCCTATTACAGCTGTACAAAGTAAGCTGCAATAGCCATTTAACATTGTTGTGAGGATCGAAGCAATGAGAGCATCATTCATTAACCATACTCAATTAATATAGAATGATAAGAAAGAAATAGAGGATGTCGTAGAAGTGTCTTTGGTGCAAATACAATTTTTTGCCATATCCTCTTTTTCCCTCTTATCATCCCATATTGATTAAGTCTACCCAAGAATTCTGATTTCCCAAAATATATTATAAGGTACGACACTCATTGGTTTATTAGGTACTTATTTAGGCTCTTTTATTTGATACGTTGAACTTGTGTATGTCATGGGCTTTTTTTTAACTAAAATGTTATGTGCAAGGGTTTATTTTGTTATATGTAAAAATTTTTATTTTGAATGGTGAATTGATAGTTTTGCATGGGGAAGATGAACTTCCTGCGTCAGTTACTACAGTAGTTATGTCATCCCCTATTTATATTCCTGCTTCAGTTACTAAATAATAATTATAACCTAACTTATCATATCAGCCACCCTACTCAGTCATCCATTATCCATGGCTTCGACTTCTTCCAACAACATCAATGAAATCAAAGCTTCATCTGGGTCTTATAATTTGGCAACAGCATTCAAGTTCTATTTCAACAATGAAATTACTGAAGAGAAGGGTTGTTGGAAAAGATACTTGGATGAGCGTAATAAACTCGAAAATAAGTTGAGGACCGTCAGGTTACACTCAATAAGACTCATTATCTGCGTCCATTCAACCAAAAAGCAGTTCAAATTCTTCGTTGTCTAGTTGAAACACAGGAAAGGGAGCGTAAAAGGATTTTTTTGTTGACTGATCTAATCAATGATATCAGTGACGGGATTCATGAGATGGAGCGCCAAGCTAAGCTATGGAGGTTCATGAACAACTCTCCTCTGATGAAGATTAGAGTATCACCTTAATTGTTGTTTTTTGGGGTTATATTTTCGTACTTGTTTTTGTATGTTTATGTTGAATGGTTGATTCTCAAATGGCTGTAAGCCTCAAATTGTACTGACTTTGAATTATAATGAAATTTAAGTTTTTGGTTTTTCCTTTTTCCATTGTTTATGTAAATGCGAGTCTCATCCATTTGTTGTGGTTGTTTAGTATGGACATGATTTGTGATGGCACATTAAATCTCTATTTGTTCCATATCATATACTTTTTTCTACTGGATCTCCACTGCACATAAATTCATTCAATATTGAATACATCAATCATATTCATATTTAAACAACAGGTTATAGTACAAAAATGAGTCTAATAGGTAAATTGATAGCAACTTGTTTCCATTTTTTATTTAGGATCTTCTCAATATGTGGATGGACTTTGCTAAATGGTTTAGTATTGGAATGGATGTCTATAAAAGTAAATGGATGTCTAAATGGGTGCTTGGTAGTTGGCATACAGGCCATGGAGTTTTGGTGTTTTCAAAATTTGCTTTTGGCAGTCCCTTGTCCCCCTTTTTCCCGCCTATCCTCTGGGGAACCATTGAACCACTTCCCCAGGCTATTTAAACCCTCGATTGTTTGGGTGAGAACACACAAAAACACACATATTCCCTTTCTAAGATACACAATTAACAATGGCAGCAACTACACCGTTTCAAAATGATGCTAAAGAATACGCCTTCGTCTTTAACAACAACACCTTGTTGTTTGATGCAGTCTTTAATGAATTTGGGTATTAGGCATGTTAACCCCTGGATGAGGACACAAATACTTAAATGGGTTCACAGACAAGATTTTTATTGGGATGAAGTTTTTGGAGTGGATGAGGAAGAAAATTCAGATGAGCAGCAGGAGGACAATGTGGTGGCGCCGCCGCAAAACGTAGTAGAGCATAACCACAATGAAGTGGAGGAGCCGCGAAATGTGGTTTTAGATCAGCACAATGAGGTGGAGGAAGTTGGTAACGGTATCGGGGAGAGGAATCCTTTAAATTTGGAAAAACGGATTAGTGATCTTGAAATTATCTATCAACAACTCAAAGAAAGGAAGGAAAGGAGGCAAAGGGATGAAAGCATGGAAGAGAGCTCTGGTTCTAACAATTTTGGTGTTTGAATGTTTGTAATTTTCTAGTATTTCATGCTTATGGTGTTTCAATGCTTTTAGTATGGAAATAAATAGGTTATGTATGGAATGTTTGTTACTTTTGATCAATATGAATTAAAATTAGTATGTTTAATTCATTGTTTACGGTTGATTGTGAATGTTTAATTTGGATGAGAGTTTGAATCTATGCAAATTTGTTATGTTGGACATCAACATTGAGTTGTATCAGACAAGTTGTATAGTGTTTTTCACATTTTGGATGTCTTATTTTGTTATACATTTTGTTTCTTTGGGCATTTCCTAAATTGTTTTATACACTTTGTACAAATTAGTTGGAGATTAATATAAATTTACCTGTTGGACAAAAAAATCATGATCAAATAATAACATAACAGGGTAAACCAATCTACAACCATGTTTCAAGTTTCATCTTTTGAAGATTATCAAGATGAACAAATGAAACCCACCACAAAACAATCTAATACTTATGTTTCCCATCTATCTTTGGAAGTTGCCTTGTATTGTTCATTATGGCCTTTTGTGGAGCTAGAAATTGCATTCTGCCATGGTTTCTATTTTTACTAGTACTTTCCACTTGTGACTATGGTACCTTAATTGTATTGCTACCACTTGGTTTAATACCTTCTGGTTGTTCCTCATCGTATACTTCCCGTCTTAGGTCTTCTAGATCTTTAGCTGGCAATTGCATATTTGGTTCACTATTTGGTCCATATCGCTCATAAATCTCAGGAAATATGACCTCTCTTAGTACCTTGTTGGACCATTCCCTATCGTCAGGGTTTATCTTCTTAAGTCTTTTACGACTAGACATATTCTTAGGGCAGTGATGTAAAAATGCTGAAGAAATTTACTACAATGGGGAGTAAAAAGATATGAGGTAAGGAATGAGATGTGACAATCAGGAAGAAGATGTGGAAAAAAGAAAAACCCTATGCCCACTCTTAAATAGAAAAACCCAAAGCACAAACTTAGTCAAATGCAAACACAACAGAATATTTCCACACTTTTGTAGCTAAACCCAAACCACAAAGTCAGTCATATTCAATAAGGATTAAGTTTTGAAAATAAACCCAAACCACACAATATTTTCACTTGAATACTCATATTCGGCATGACTATAATAGTAAAACTCGGTATGACTTTAATTGTGGTAGTACTCACATTTTGCACCCAAAAATATGTTTACTTTGATATTGTAATTCTGGTATGTAAGTGGGTTATTAGTAATGGTATAAACCGTTTACAAGTTACCATATAATGTTTACAAGGGTTAGTAATTAGTTTTTGGTTTACGTTGACTTTAATAGTCAAAAGTGGTTATTCCAAACACTACACTATAGTACTATACTGCATATACATGCTAATGTAAATGGAGAAATATAAAGCATCTAAACAGAACATATAATTTCATTGATGATAAGTAGAGGTGTTTGGGTTTATGTTTGTATTGGTCCAAGTTGCATAAACATGGAAAAAGTTGCCCATAATTGATAAAAGTTGCCCAACCAAAACTTTGGCCAATATGTACCTGACACTTGTCATAAGTATACACAAGCTGGTCAAAAGTACAAGTTGCCCACGGCTACTGTGGGATTTTGTCACTAAGTGGTTAAATGATGTTATTAAATTGTTATGTTGTGGGTTTCATTGGTTGGAAAATTAAAAGTCAAAGTTACTTAACGATAGATTAAATCTACAACTAAACCATCAGAGTTTGTACTATACATAATGACATGATAATAAAAATATCAGAATACATCTTAATTGTAATTTGACATAGGATAACACTTGAATTCAGCCTTGTACTACATCATGAACTTGACTGGCTTCAATGGCTTGTTCTATTGAGTTACCTTGTGAACCTCATGTTGTGTTTTTGTAGTCTTCATTTTTTTGTTGTCTTGTTTAACCTTACTTCCCGTTTTCCCCAAAATTCTGTACCCTAAATACGTGAGGCCAGATAAGAAGTCCCATAAAAGCAAACCAACATTAACAAAAGAAAATACCAACAAATACAAATGTAACATACTAGTTTTTATAAAATATTTTCTTTTCACATTGTTATTCTTGGACGACATTTATCAATATAAAACGTAACAGCGTTTTGCAAGTTATGAAATACAAAAAAATAGTGATTGGGTTCAGTTTGACATTAATTATAACTAGTAAATATTGATTTGATTGACATGCATTAGAGCAAAAAAGTCTGCCTGGGAAGACAACCATTCTGTAACAATTTATTGCCAATTTAATTTCTGCAATGATTATGTTTACCACTTGTTTACTACTAGTAATTTTTTTATTTTATATAATTGGAGTTGCTCATTGTATGGATTCATAACTTTCTTATAGGTTTTATACACACACCATAGCTTACTTAACCATTACCAAAGAATCATCAAAAAAATGGCTGAAAAACTAAATCTCAAAGAACTTCAAGAGATGAGTGGTTCTGATGAACTACATAAATTTATTAAGTTCCTGTTCTCTCAAGAAATTTCCATCAATGAAACGATGCTCATGTGGCTTGGTGAGCGACACGATGAGCTCCTTATTAGTATTGACAAGCGGTCAGCGAGAATGAATGAGGTTTTTGAACTTAAATTAAATGAAGAAGACGCTGCTGATGCTACCTATGAATCCCTTCGTGAGGTTCAAGTGATGGAGCTCCGTTTGCCGGTGTCCTTTGCGGCCATTTTGAAAGAAGTTCATGCTCTTATATCCAAGAAGGAGCATGCCATTGCCACCTTGGATAACTATGATTAAGGCTAAAGGTTAATGGCTGTTTAGGTTCTTTTGTGTTTTTCAGTCGTGTAGGTACTTTGGTTTGATTTGGTGGTCTTTTATTTTGATGTTGTTTGATGTTTTAATGGAACTGCTCTGTAATTACCCAGTTAAATAATGAATGGTATTTATGTTTGAATGTAACATTCTTGTTTAATTTCTTGAGCTATTTATGTGTGACACAAAACCATGTTAACAAATCATAGTGGTTGTCAAACCCATATGAAGTATGAACACAATCAGCACTATCAGACACAATGCTAAAAGATTTTATGATCCAGATAGCTTGTATATAGTTACTTACAGATGTTTTAAGAGATGTGTATAGCAGCTTACTTGTGTAACTCCTCGTTAAAACAACATTTGACAATCAAAAGTTAACTCTTTCTTGCATAATACATGAAGACCTCTGTTTTTGGGTTAAAACAGGCTAATACACATATTAATGGACCTTGTTATTTAGATCATACCTCAACTATTACTAGTAAAAATTAAACGACAAAACATTTAAACAAATAACATAATAACTAATTATTCATTAATACCGTTGTGAAAATACATCCAGTTGAGACCTGATAGAAGGACTAAACACCATCATACATCATCAACAAAACTACCTAAACACGTACCATGAACAAAATACATCATAACCCACTACCAAACTTCCTTTCCATTAGTTTTATAACCAAAATACCACCACAAAAGATGATTTACCTTGAAAAAGATGGTTGTTCACAACTGGCCTAAACAGTAAGAAAGTTAATATTTAAACTGCATTCACTTCTTCATGATCCTTGACTTGTCACCGGCACGGCGAAGACTTTCCTGTCGCCTTTTAGTCAAGTACTCAATTTCTTCCAAATCCTCCTGCTGCGATACCTTAAGACGGACCAAGGGTTCATTCACCACAGCATAGTTCCCAAAATTTTCAAGCTCCAGTAAGATAGCATGCATGTGCTTAACACGTACCTCTATTTCCTTGATCATCCTCCCATAATCTTTCTCATCACCCCTGTTGGTGTCTCTCTCTCTAGCAAAAATGGTATGGAGGACCATATCAATACGCCTAGAACTAGTGTCATTTGCGATTTGATCATAAATTGGTATCGTAGATGCCATGTATTTGGAAATGTATTAGAGTATCCAAGAAGAGTGTTGTAGAAGAATATTTGGAAATGAAGTAGATCAAGCACTCTTAAATACGCAATAAACTAAAAAGTTGCCCAAAAAATTGTATATGAACCAAATGGGAATAGTGTTTAGTTAAGTCACAGTTCCCAACGTAAATAAAATATTGAAATTGATCAAAGTTGCCCAAAAATCTATAAAAGTTGCCAAAACATTCCCTTGCCCAATAAGTGCATGACACTTGGCATAAGTATACAAAAGTTGCTTACAAGTACAAGTTAGCCATGGGTAGTATAGGATTTTTTGGTTTATGTTGACTTTAATAGTCAAACTCGGTATTAGATTCTTATATCATGGGTTTCATTTGTTGCTGGTGAGAATGTTTAAATGATGAAACTTTACACATGCTACTGATTTAAGGAAGTCATGATTTACCAAGGTATATGTTACCATCTATATTAGCTTAGTTTTACTTCAAATGAGGTGGAAATCAAGTGTATTTGAACATGTCCTTTGTTGAGTATCATGGCCACATTTCTGATATACCCAACAAAGTGTGCAAATATAGTACATTTATGAATGATCATATATACAATATATAAGACATTACTAATTATCAATACTAATGATAAATATTGCAAATATAGGACATTATAATTAAAGATACACAAAACATTGTCTCAAAACATCCACAACTAGAATTAAAAATACATAACAAATTTTGTCCCCAAACTTTTCTGACCAGCTGAAAGGCCAAGAACGCAATTCGTTATTCTTGGTGGTCTTGGAGTTGAAACCTTAGACATGCGTCACTTCTTCAGTTGAACATGGCCTTTTGCATCATAACTCTTATCAGAAGAACTTGAATCACCACTTGAGTCAATACTTGATGGAATATTTTTGGAACGGGAACCTTTTTTTTAGAAAAACAACTTATTGGAAAAAAAATTTCCCATGTTTTAGAAGGTCTTTTTTTCACCAAAGAAGTTGAACGTTTTTTAGGAGTATCCTCATAAAACTCAAGGCTAGTGTCAGAATCAGAATCAATAACTATTACCTCATTTTCTTTGGGTGGTTCCTGTGCCTCCTTGGGCCTTCCAAAAATAGCATCAAGTTTTGCTATAGCCTCTGCCTCCATTACCAATTTTTCCTCTTTTACCTCCTTCAGACTACCATACATTACTTCAAGCTTTGACACCCTGTTGCCAAGTGATTCAAGCTTTGATACCCTCTTGTTAAGTGCTTCAAGAGGTGCACAAACATGAAGTGTCAACAATTAATAAACACATACAATTAAACTAAAAATAATCATAAAAAGAAAGCAAGGTATACACTAACCATTAGCAACATCATGTCGATTGTTCTCCCTTTGGCACAAGTCTTCTAGAATCACCTCAGCCATTTGCTCGTCATCATACCATTTAGTGCCATATTTACTCAAAACATAGTCAACCATAGCATCGTTAACCACCATCTTACTAAAATCATAATTTTTTGAAGAAGAAGTTGCCAGTGAATGACTTAACTTGAAAATATAGGTTAATTGTTGTGAGGAATTAGGATGAGGGTGTGTGTTTCTTTGTTGAGTAAATAGTTGTTAGTTTAATAAGTTATAAGTGATAAGTGATAAATGAAGTTTTGGAATACCGTGTAATAAATGTTTGTTTAACCTACGTTCTATTGGCATTATCAAATGTAGTAGTATACAACATTCAACACAAAAATATTAAGACGTGTGTCTTTTCCAAAGAAAAAAAAACCGTTCAGTTGCCTAACGCAATGGTTATAAATTGGAACATTTGTAAACAATAAAATCATTCAAAAAAACTTAAATCTATACAATAACAAAAATGGCATCTGTTGATACAAAAGTTGGGCGTTCCTTGTTTGGGTTCCTGTTCTCATACCAATCAGATCTTAATGCTTGAGACCTGCGCACTAAGAAAGCAAACAAACACCGTTAGGCTTATCGTGGGATTGTCTCCCACGATTATCCTCCGGTGTGAGAGTAAGTAATCGGTTTTAGGGTTGTATAGAAGAGTTAGGGTTGTAGATCGTACCTTTTATGAGAATTATGATATTCTTTATATAGGCACGAAATCCTTGTAGATTTCGTGTTCCTCACTCTTCGGCGTATAATGCCTATCCGGTCTATGGATCCTTATCCCATAAATAAGAGATCCTTATCTAGACCATAAATAATGTATTTGGGTTTGAGCTTTCGTGAGCCCAAACCGTTAGCATGTTAGCCCAAATCATTGTTATGATAGCCCACTCGTGGTGGGCCTAGGCGTTAGTAATGTTCATTAATCAGGTTCGTGACCCGAATACGGACTATACGTCATCATGTCCCCCAAGTCTAGTATGCGCAGGTTTTAACTGCGGATGCTAGACTAGTAAGGTCAGCGGCAAGCGTGGTGGGGAAAGATTCAAATATTTACCGCCGAAATCTTAGACCATGTATCTAGTCCAAAAAAGTCTCAAAAATACCTCGGTAAATGGGGAGGTTGTCCATGTGTCCCTTGGAAAACGTGAAAAAGTGCTTGTACCCCATGGTATTCTAGCCACATGATTAAGTTAGTGGGTAACACGTGTCAACCATCTATGAAGGTGTTAACCCTATATAAACCACCGCTTCTTTTTTCACTGTGATTATCACAGTGAAATTTATCAATTCCACCATTGTTAAACCCGTTCATAGCTTATTCAGAAATCAATAACTTATTAGGTAACAGCGAGTGCACCCTTGGTAACAATGGTTCTTCAATTAGCCGAGATTGCTTCCGATATAATCGAGGATGAACTACGTCAGTTCACCTCAGATTATTTTATCCCATTGGCACTACATCCGGAAGTTCCGGATGCGGATGCGTCTATAGCGGACTTCCCCGAAGGGAAGGTGGGGGTATACACACGTTTCTTTGAATTCACGAACCAACGTGTGCCCATTTCGCTCTTTCTTTGCGATATTCTAAGTTTCTATCGCCTTCACATTTCTCAGCTGCACTGTATAGGTGCAGCAAAAATAACTAATTTTGAAGTGAATTGTCGCCTGTTAGCGGTTAACCCCACTATTCACCTGTTCCGCACCTTCTACCACACGTCGTGGTCGAACGGGTGGGTGTCCTTTTCCAAGCGCACATGGTGCTTGCAGTGCTACACCGAAAAAGTAGACGCTTTAAGGAATTAGAGGGAAAAGTTCTTTTGGGTCGATAAGGTCTTTTTCCCGTGGGAATTTGAGTTCTATACTCAAGGTTCCTTACCGAAGGATGAGCGCCCACTCCCTGGTTTATATAACGTAGCTGATACGGATACGATAAATACCAACCGTATCCCTATCAATGCGTACCCTGAAGAGTTCCTGGTGCATATGGGCATCAGTCATAAGTACTTCCAACCGGAGACGGAAGTGCCAACATTCTTGTACGAGGATGGTCGGGGTGGGTGCTTGTCCTTCACTCTGTTAGTTTTGATATTGTAAGCGCTCTTTCCTTTGATGCTTCTTTTAATCCTTGTTTTTTGTATATTTTTTGATGCGCAGAGATGGACCTGTTCGATGTAGTGCACTTGGAGAAGCCCAAGTTGGTGACGGTAGGAGTGCGCCCTCTGAGAGAAGGCAAGACGCCAGTTATGGGAGCTACCGCGGGGCGCACAATGGGGCTTGATCAAGAAGGGCCTGAGGATTCTCCCCATCCGGCTTTACAAGTGATTCCAGTGCAGAGTGTTCCCCAATCTAGGGAACAATCTCCAACAGTGGCTGAATCGCACACCAATTCATCCAATAGTGTGCAAATCCTTGAGCCAGTGGGGACTAGCCAAGGCGTGAAGCGTAAGGGAGCGTCTGGTGGTTATGGCGCTGGCACCTCCAAAAGGAGACGCCATCTTATTGCGGATGAAGAATCATCTGCAAAGGAGGATGCGTCCGTCACTGGTGCGAACAAAGATATTCTCAAGTCTCCTCCCCTCATGTAAGTAGTTTATGTTGTTATTGCTTCAATTCCTTTACTGTCTTTAACATTAGCGTATGAATCTGAATTGTTTGTTGTATGTGCGCAATGTTGAAGATATTGCTGATGTTGCTGCTTCTGTGCAAAAGTCGCCACCCAGGGCGAGTTTTGTGCCTTCTGATGAGTTTTCGCGAAAGGGCGATGAGAGTGAGCCAAGGCCGCTGGGTAGCGTGCCCATTGTTTCCTTGGTGGAGAAGCTGGACCTTGCCGCTGCGCAGTAGGTCCAATTGGTCGCTCAGCTGAAGGCACACTATTCTGGTGAGAGCAGCCGACTTGCGCAGAAAGATGAAGAAATTGCGCTGCTGAAGGCGCAGCTGGCTAGTGCACATGCTGAGGTGAGGTCTACAAACTTGTATGCTCAAAAGCTGGCTAAAGAGAAGGTGTCCTTGCTTGCCCAAGTGAGCCGAGTACGGTCTGCGTATGATGAGTACAAGAGCAATTGTCTTTGGGCTCTGAAGTACGTGGAGCAGAACAAGAGCAATCACTTCGCAAAATTGGATGAGCTGATTAAGTTTGTGAATGAAGCGTTGGAGCGTCAAGAGGGTAAGCTGCGCAAGCTCAGCATAAAGTATGATGAGGAGCTATACCCATATTTGTTATCCACCATTGCTAAGCGCGGGTATTCTTTATTCCTTTGCTTCCTTTGAGTTTTTTAGACTTGTCGCCTTTTATTTCTAAGGAATTATCATCTAATGAGGATGTTGTATATGTAGGTGGTTAATCAGCCATGGTCTCCGATTAGCTACTATGGGTACGCTAGAGTCCCAAGAGGTTGTGGAGGCCTTTGGAAAGGTTGTTGAGTGTGCTATGGCGCATGGCAAGGCTCAAGCTATGGAGGAGCTGTATGAGAGCCAGATACTGATAGTGCAACTCGTAGAGGTGCCTGGTTATAAGGCTGATGCTTATGCGGAGCTTGTTGCCGCCATGGAGAGAATCAAGCTGTTTGAGCTTCCGCGGATCACGCAGCTGGAGCGTTATTAGGATCAACCCATTAAGGTGATTATGGAAGGGTTGGTCCTAGGGAGACATATCCTGGAGGATGTGGAGGCTCAATATGACTATTTTTTGAAGCCTGACGAGTCGTAGCTGCAAGTTCCTGTGTTCGCACGACCGCGTGACATCCTCAACCCCTTCGCCCTTGAGAAAGAGATCCCTTTGAAGGATTGCTTAGAGGCCCATCTGGAGAGGGCCGCAAAGAAGAAGGGCGCGAAAGGGAAGGCCATCCTTTGTGGTGTCGGTGCCGTGCACATTCCCAGGTCGGATGGAGTTCCTGTTAGCGTGGCGACCGTGTCACCCAAAGATTGTTTGTTGTTGAGGAAGCTCCAAGAGGCTGGGAGTTTTACGAATAGTGAGGGTAGCCCCAAACTAGAGCGTTGTCATAGTATGTAGGCTATTTTAGCTTGTTTTACATTTTGTGGCGCATGTGCCTGTAAAGTCTATATTCGGTGTAAACTCGTAGTTTATAATGAAGAATAAATTTGGTTCATATGCATATATGCATCATCCTATTTGTACTTAGATTATTTGTCTTTACATGAAAGACTTTCCAAGAGTCAAATTTTGACCAAAGTGTTCTTAGGAAAAATTATATTAAGTTCATGACTTAATAAATAAAAGTTCATAAGTGTATGTGTTAATTTGCAGCGTACTGCAAAATTAAGGAACCAAGAGTCTTGACTCTTAATTCGTTAAACGTGCACTGTGTACATTGTTGTGCATTCATCATGGGATGCGCATTTGAACTTACTCCAACGTCTTGAGAATAAGGTGTTTAACGAGGATACGTGATCCAATGTTGATGGGTTTGCAACCCTCTTACTCAATGAGTTATTTATTAGGTTTACTCATCCTTTCTGCCATCGTGGGTCTTAATAAGTGCATGCACGCTATGTAGGCAAAAATATGAATTAACAGTATTGAGACATAAATACAAAATGTAAGGAATAAAGTTAAATGTGTTGTGCAGTTAGCTAGAAACCACAATGTTTTGTTGATTCTTGCAAGTTTTTGAAAAGAAAAAGACAATTCCTAAAAAAAAGAAAATGTAAATACACGGACATTTATTGGGCACTTTTTAAAGTGCAGAGGTGTCGATGTGTGGGCCGTAGCCTTTTCTAAGGATAACATCTCTTGAGATTGCAAATATTCCAAGTGCGTGCTAGCTCATGGCCTTCCATATCACGCAGCTTGTATGCGTCATTGCCTAATGCTTCTGTGACCTTATAGGGTCCTTCCCATTTAGGTCCAAGCTTTCCCGTGTCTTTTGCGTGGCTTGCATCATTGGCGCTATATACAAAGTCTCCTGGCCTGAAAGAAGTGTTTCTGACTTTTGCATCATAATACTTCTTCATCTTTGATTTAGCCTTTGCCTCTCGTATAGCTGCCCGTTCGCGCCTTTCTTCCAACAGATCCAAGTCTATGCGTCACTCGTCATCATTTATTGTAACATTGACTTCCGCCGTGCGGATAGTTGGCATTCAAATCTCAGCTGGTATGACAGCCTCTGTCCCATAGACAAGAGAGAATGGTGTATCTCCAGTGCTGACTTTGATTGTCATGTGGTGCGCCCATAAAACATGCGACAATTCATCCACCCATCTTCCTTTATGTTTGTCAAGACGCGCTTTAATTCCTTCACCCAGAATACGGTTCGTGCGTTCAACCAAACCATTGGTTTGTGGGTGCTTAACTGACGCGAAGTGTTGTGTAATATTTAATTGCGCGCACCAGTCTTTGAACGGGTTATCACAGAATTGTTTTTCGTTGTTCCAAATAATCTCTCCAGGTAGGCCAAAGCGGCATACAATGTTGTCCCAAATGAAGCATTTGACCTGGTTGCCTGTGATACTTGCCACTGCTTTTGCCTCAATCCATTTAGTGAAATAATCTATGGCCACTATGAGGAACTTTAGTCCCCCTGCTGCGACTGAAAAAGGGCCTATGATATCAATGCCCCATTTATAGAATGGCCATGGTGAGGTGATAGGTGTTAGCTCTTGTTGTGGTCGGCACAAGATGGGTCTGTGGACATGGCAGTCACTGAATCTCTTTATCATATCTCGCACATCGCGATGCATAGTGGGCTAATAGTATCCTGACCGCAATGCTCGTACCACAACGGACCGTGGTCCTGAGTGCATGCTGCATGACCCAGCGTGGATCTCTCGGAGTACGTAATCTGCCTGAGGAGGTCCAATGCACCGAAGCCATGGTCGTAGGAATGAACGCCGATATAGGATACCATCTCGAAGTTCGAACCTCTGCGTTGTGCGCCGTATCCGTCGAGCGTCTTTCTATTCTTGGGGTAATATTCCCTTGCTTATCAATTCTATGATAGGTGTCATCTAAGTAGGATTCTCTTCTTCTATCACTGTGGATACCTCCATCTCAGAGATGGATTTGTTTTCAAGGTCTCCACCAATACCTGTTTTGACAGGTGTGCAAAGCTTGTAGATGCGATCTTACTTAGCGCATCTGCTTTTCTGTTTTCTCCTCTAGGAACTTGTTTGATGTTGAACCTATCGAAATTCTGGATTAGGGACTTGGTCTTGTCTAGGTATTGGATCATGTGTTCCTCTTAAGCTACATATTCGCCTAATACGTGATTGACCACTAATCTGGAATCGACATTTGCCTCTAGGTTGCGTACACCCATTTGAGTTGCTATGTGTAATCCAACAAGTAGGGCCTCATATTCTGCCTCATTGTTTGTGGCTGTGAATTCAAAATGCAATGCGTAAGTGAATTCCGTTCCATCTGGCCTAGTGAGGATAAGGCCTGCGTCTGACCCATCCACGCACGAAGATCCATCCGTGAATAGAACCCATGGTTCTTGTAGCATTACTTCACTATTTGAAGGTGGCAATATCTGTCCTTTAACCGCAGTGCGTGGTCTATAAGAGATGTTATGCTCGCTCAATAACACACTCCATTTTTGTAGCCGTCCCGATGCGTCAGGTTTAGAGATAACTTGCTTGATTGGTTGGTCCGTAATTACAGCTATTGGGTGTGCTTGAAAGTATCTGCACAGTCTCTTAGCTGCGAATACTAAAGCTAGGACCAGCTTTTCCATGGCAGTATATTTAGTCTCTGTCTTCTTGAGTGCTTTGCTTACAAAGTATATTGGTGTTTGAACGGAGTTTCTATCTGTCAATAGCACCGCGCTGACTGCTCCATGAGTTGCAGACAGATACATGATCAATTCCTCCCCTGGTCGGGGTGCGACAAGCTTGGGAAGTGCTGCTATGTGTTGTTTGAGCTGTTGAAAAGCTTCTTCCGCTTCCGCAGTCCAACGAAAGTCTCCCTTTTTGTGCATTTCGTGAGTGTCTTAAAGAGAGGGAGTGACTTATCTGCTGATTTGGACAAGAATCGATTTAGCCCAGCAAATTTTCTGTTTAATGACTAGACTTCTTTTAGTGTGCGTGGTGAAGGGAGTTCGATGACAGCTTTTGTCTCCTCTGGGCAGGGCTTAATGCCATCAGGTTCTATCATATACCGAAGAAACATGCCTTCTATAGCGCCAAAGGTACACTTCTTGGGATTTAACTTCATGTTGATCCTTCCCAATGTTTTGAATGTTTCTTCAATGTCACACACCAATTCTTCTTCAGTATGGCTCTTTATGACGAGGTCATCAACATAAACCTCCAGGTTGCGACCTACTTGCTTCTTAAACGCATTGTCCACCAACCGCTGGTATGTTGCTCCCGCATTCTTTAGGCCAAAGGGCATTTTTGTGTAATAGTAGACCCCTTGACTTGTGTGGAAGGCTGCTTTCTCTTCGTCTTCCTCAGCTATCTGGATTTGGTGGTATCCTTTGTATGCATCTAGGAAGCATTTAAAGGGGTATCCGCACAAAGATTCCACCTTCTAGTCTATCTCTGGTAGCAGGTAACAGTCTTATGGACATGCTTTGTTAAGGTCAGTGAAATCCACGCACATTCTCCAGCTGCCATCGCTCTTTTTTACTATCACTGGATTGGAAAGCCAGTCATGGTAGTAGACCACCCACATGATGCCTGCGTCTACAAGCTTGTGTACTTCCTCTAGGATGGCTTTTGCGTGATCTGGGGCCTGGCCGCGCTTTTTCTGTCGTATTGGAGGATATCCTTGTTGGATTTTTAGCTTGTGCTCTGTGATAGATCGTGGTACCCCAATCATGTGCTTTGGTTCCCACGCAAAGATATCTAGGTTCCTTTGCAAGAGTGCGCACACAGCCGCTCTGCCTTTGTCAGACAGCGACCCTCCAATTGATATTTCTTGATCTGGGTAGTCAGGGTGAATTGCAACCTTCAGATTTGCCACTTTAGCTGTCTGCTGCTCTGGAGCGCGCGGGGTCTCATTTGTCACTGTGTTGCATTCTTTAGGTGATACAGTGGCGTTGTAGAGGGTGACAATGCCTCCTTCTACTAGGAATTTGAGCATCCCGTGTGCTGTGGACGGTACCGCGCGAATGGCTGATATTCCTGGTCTTCTAATAATGCCATTGTATGGCGAAGGAGACTTGATTACCATAAAGTTCATCCAGGCTGCTGTAGAATTTTGTTCATTACCAATGACCACAAGTAGGCGTAATTGCCCCATGGGCCATATCTTCTCTCCTATGAAGCCAGTCAACGACGTCGTGACCGGAATTAACTGACTTCGTATCTCAGGTCGCAGCCTCTTGAAACAATGTTCATACATGATATCTGCGGATGCTCCTCTATCAACATACATGCGGTGGATATCGTGACCCCCCGTATGTATTTCAATAGTGAGCGGTTCCACTACTGTGTTGTCCGCAGTCAGAGTGGGAAATGAGATTTCGCTCCCACAGGAAAACTTTTGGCTGACTTTTTGTCTCGTCTTTCGCCGCCATGATTGTATCATTAGATTGTGTCTGCCTTGTCTTTGGGTGTCTCTTTTTTGCCCCCATTCTTCTGTCTGTTCTTCCCCTCCTTGATGTTTTTAACGAGGTGATCCATTTTACCTTCTTTCACTAATTAGTCGATTAGTTGGCGCAACTGGACACATTCGTTGGTAGTGTGACCCTTTTGTCCATGGTATTCGTAGTATCCGCCTCCTACGCGCCTATCTTCTGGGGTGCGCATTGGGGGAGGTTTTGGGAAGTTTGCTCCTTCTGTCGCGAATATCTCCCTTGGGGTCTTCGTGAGTGGAGTGTATTTGTCGTTATCCCGTCCACTTCCTTGATTGCGGTAGTTCCTGCTGCGGTTGCTACTCTGGTCATTGGATTGTTTCCTAGGCTGTTCTTGTGGCCTATAGGTTGTGTAACCTTTTTTGTTATCTGCAGCAGCTGCTTCCCATTGGATAAAGGATCTAGTGCGCTTCGTCAATTCATCAAAGGTTTGGGGTACCTTATCATTCAGTCTCCTTATTAGCTCTGGGTTATTGATCCCATTCATAAACCCTGAGATCTTTAGCACTTCGGGGCACGCCTTAACTTGTATGCATTCATCCTTATAGAGCTCCATATAAGCGCTTGTGGATTCCCCTTGGCGCTCTTTTACTCTGGCTAGTTCAACAGGATTCTTGGCGCACTTCTTTCTTTGAGTGAAGTTCAAACGGAATGCTCTTCGCAACTCTTCAAACCTGTTTATGCTTCTTCATGGAAGCTTGCTAAGCCAAGTTCGCGCATTCCCTACTAACGTGGAGTTAAACATATGGCACCACACAGGTTGTGGCCAATTTTCGATAGTAGCAGCTGATTAGAAAATTTTTAGGTGGTCATCAAGATCACCCGTTCCATCATATGTTTTAACATTGGCGGGCATGCGCCTTCTCTTATTATCCGAATAATCGCTGATGCGCCGCGTGAATGCGTCAACCTTTTGGCGGCGCCAAAGAAGAGATATATCTACGTCTTCTTCCTCGCGATGTCTTCCCCTGGACTTCCAGTGTCCTGTATCTTTGTCCTCATTGTCCGAGGAGTCACTTGAAGAGGAGTTGCCCCTTTTGCGGCGCTTGCGCCGTTTTTCCTCGGAGTCCGAGCTTGGGGGGCTTTCACTTGGGGAAATTTGTCTCCCAAGTCTATCATGAATTCTTCTACTTCCAGACCTTGAAGAGCTCTCGCTCGGTGAGCGTTGCCATCCAACTCTATCTTGCATCCTGCGATTACCAAGTCTAGCGTGGACATTGGTACGCCTTTCATTGTCTTCCTACTCCTCCGAGTATTGTGAATCAGATGTTGTACCATCTATAGCTGTTCTTCTAACTCTAGCAAATACTGGAAGTCTGCGGCTATCCTTTTCGCGCCCCTACCTCTGATAGCGCGATGGGGATGTTTTGAATTCTGGGTTAAAATTAAGCCGGGCTTGCAGGCTCTGACTTGACCTTCTCCTCGCCTCCTCTTGCATGAGGTTAGTTAAAGTTTCGTAATTTTGAGACACAAAATTACTTAGCGTTAACTCAGGCGCATCCTCTTCCAGTGCAAGGATATCTGTCTGCACATTAGGTCCCTTATCTCGATTAGGCGTGCCTGGCGGCACAGTGTTGTCCACAGTGGGTGCCGTTTGATGGGGAGTGGTGAAGAGAGTACGCAAAAGATCTTCAGCGTTTGGGGCCACCGTAGTGGCCTGGGTAGTCCCCGTGGGTAATTTTACCGTTGGGAGAATTAGAGTTGGGCCCGATTCTTGGTGACCAGGCACACTGGTTGTTCCAGAGGCCTGCCTAGATATCGAATCTTGATGTTTCCTCCTCTGGAGGTCACCATATGTTTTTTCCAACCGCGGAGTCCGCTAGCTTGAGTTTTTGTGTTTCGTCATTCTAGTTCTTAGTGTAGGGTCCCACGGATGGCGCCACTTGTTGATACAAAAGTTGGGCGTTCCTTGTTTGGGTTCCTGTTCTCGTACCAATTAGATCTTAATGCTTGAGACCTGCGCACTAAGAAAGCAAACAAACACCGTTAGGCTTATTGTGGGATTGTCTCCCACGATTATCCTCCGGCGTGAGAGTAAGTAATCGGTTTTAGGGTTGTATAGAAGAGTTAGGGTTGTAGATCGTACCTTTTATGAGAATTATGATATTCTTTATATAGGCACGAAATCCTTGTAGATTTCGTGTTCCTCACTCTTCGGCGTATAATGCCTATCCGGTCTATGGATCCTTATCCCATAAATAAGAGATCCTTATCTAGACCATAAATAATATATTTGGGTTTGGGCTTTCGTGAGCCCAAACCGTTAGCATGTTAGCCCAAATCATTGTTATGATAGCCCACTCGTGGTGGGCCTGGGGGTTAGAAATGTTCATTAATTGGGTTCGTGACCCGAATATGGACTATACGTCATCAGCATCAAGCTCAAAAATTTATGTACAAGAGAAAGAAGAAAAGGTTGTTGTGGAAAACTAGAAGGGGGGTTGAATAGTTTTACGTCTTTTTAATTTGTTATAAAAGATATTTTTAGTGTTTTCTTAGTTTTTAAAATTTAGATTCGATAATATATGATCTCAAGTCTTGCACAATATAAACAACTATCAATAAGTAAGATATAATAATGATAAGTAAAGAAATAAATGAGAGATGGAAAGATCGAACCGCAAGACAAGAGATTTATAGTGGTTCGGCTACAAGGACACCTTCCTTGCCCTACTCCACTCCCCGAGCACCTAACTCGAGAGTTTTCTTCACTATATCAACAAGCTCCCTTATGGCGGAGAAAACCTTACACACCAATTTACACACCACAACTTCTTCACAACTAAACCACAACTTCTATACAACTTCTTCACACTAATCTACTTCACAACTAACTACTTCACGCCTATATTCTTCACACCAATTTTCTTCACAACTAACAACTTCACACCTAGCTTCTTCACTACAATCTAATTCCTAACTTTTCTTCTTCACACCAAACAACTAACTAATCACACAATCAATATACCTAGCATAACTATCTACAATCAAATATTCGCAGCAATCTTCACAAAGAATTATGTAAATAATATTGATGATGCACCAACAACTTGGATGTGGAGGTCACAACAAGTTGTAATACTTCTTGTCTTGGAGGATAGAAGTATTCTTCTCTTTCACTTGAGAGGATGATGTTTGAATCACTTTGAAACAAAGAATTATGTATTTATGATCAAAGGATTAAGAGAATAGAAATGGGGATCTAGAACAGAAAGTTTAGGAGTGCAAAAGGTGAGAAAATTCTGTGGGATGAACCAGTATTTATAGGGAGAAAGATTACTGTTCTGGAGCGTGGCCGGTCCCCTTAATTAGAGGCCGGTCCCCTTAATGATTAAGGGGGCCGCCTAAGGAATTAAGGGGGCCGCCCCTTCAGAACCTTGGATTTTCTTGTCTTCTAGTGGGGAAATTTTTTCTGGATAAAATTTGCCATTTTTGGTTGGAAATTTGAAATCATATATTTATAATGAATTAAACATATTCTTTTAATTCCAAAAGTAATTTTGTAAAAGATATAGAATGTTTAATACATTTTATAAAAATTCTAGTGATTAGAAAAATTTCCTTTGATCATGAAATGCAATAAACACTTTGTTTATTCATACCTTAAGTGATATGGATGCAAAGATAAATATTAAGCACTAAAAACTTGTTTACGTCATATGTTTTAGATTAATGAGTTTATGCTTTGTAATTATCAAAACATAGAGATATTGTTAATATGCTAACAATGTTTTTAGACATTATTTATGTCAAGAATCTCCCCCTTTTTGATGATTACAAAACCTTAAACTCATTAGGTCTAAAAAATAATTTTTAGACAAGTATTATTAGAGTTTAACATTCTCTCTTCTCCCCCTTTTTGTAAAATCAAAAAGGTTTGGCCGTTTAAACTTCATAAAATAAGTGAAAAGGGTAGAGAGCTCCCCCTTGATGTATGCTCCCCCTTATTTGAGGGCACCAAGGAAACGAGCTATGGAAATCTTGGCTACAAAAATATGTGAGGAGAACAAGACACATATATATGCAAAGCAATAATTATGCAAATAAAAATAGATTCATTCAAGCATCATAGAAATGATTAGCATTACAACATTCAATATGCTTAAGGCATATTGATTACAATAAAACAAAAGAAAAGACATAGTCCTATATTGCCTAAGAGAGCACTTGGACTTGCTTGCAACCCATGGTTGATTGTTTTATTTGCTTGAAGGAGAACATAAGCATAAAGCTTAGTTGTTAGATGGAGAAGGATATGGAGTGGGGTATGGAGCGGAAGAGGTGGATCTTACGATGTTGTATCGTGTTAAGGGTGGTATGGGATGAGGACGAGTGAGGAGATATTCAATCTAAGAAATATCTTCACTCAAGTGTAGGATTTGTTTTTAAAGGAAGATGTAACAAGGGCAATAGTGAGTGTGGTTTGTAACTTGATCCAAGTTGAGAGAGTGAGGTAGGCAATTGTTGTAGGGTGATGATGGAAATTGCCCTTTGTTGCGTTGTGCAAGATGCATGGCATTGAGATCACTAA
Organism: Artemisia argyi; assembly: GCA_030686995.1. Classification (NCBI taxonomy): domain Eukaryota; kingdom Viridiplantae; phylum Streptophyta; class Magnoliopsida; order Asterales; family Asteraceae; genus Artemisia; species Artemisia argyi. The sequence continues at coordinate 114,337,559 of CM060689.1, forward strand.
GATCATGGATTTGGGATATTTCATCACGGAACCTTTGCATTTCCGTGGCAATGCGGAGAGAGTCATTGTGTTGATATGGATGAATTGGGTTTGTGTCGTTGGAATTGTAGTTGGATAGTTGATTAAATTTGTATGGATCATTATAAATGGTTGGTGGATGAGATGAGTGGTTTGGCATGAAGGAAGATGTTTGGCCAATGTTGTATTGTTTGTAAAGAGGATCAAATGAATGTCCTTGTGAATTTGGTGTAAAGTTTGGGAAGTAAGTGGTTGGAGGTGTTGAGTAATTTCCAACTTCATTGGTTATGATGGATTTGTTACGAGGGCTTTTTCTTCGCCAAACGGGTTTTTCCGTCATTTTTGCAAGCCTTCAGGCTTTCGGTTTTGGTTTGTTTGGAGAAGTCATGAAGGGATGAATGAATAGTTTTGAGGATTGGGGGTATTTATAGTGTAAGATTTGTGTGTTTATGGATGGATAAAGTTTGTTTGGGAGATTAGGACAAAATGTGTTGGTGAAAAATGGGAAATGTTGGTTGAAATGGGCTAAAAAGCAGAAAAGATTCTGTAAACCCGACCATCAGATGGCCGGTCCCCATAATTAGGGGGCGGTCCCCTTAATGATTAAGGGGGCCGCCTTACAAAATTAAGGGGACCGCCCATCTAGTGATTTCCAGATTGCCAGAATTGGGTTTTTGGCAGAAAATTTGCAGAAAGGTTGTGTGTTTGGATTAGAATTCAAGCAAGTTCAATTCCTTTAGGCAATATAGCATCTAATCTAATCAAGATATAGCATACATACAAAAACACATAAGCAAAAGAGCAAATAAGCAACACATAATAAGCAAAAGGAGACAAGCAAGGGCAAGAGCACTTAAACTTCCTAAGGCACCTATCTTAGATCAAAGGCAAAGTTAACTAGTGAGTGGTAAACTAGTGATGGAGCAAGATGACAACATTATTAGTGAATTTTTCCTAGTGTGTGTCTATATGCAACAAATGTGGAGTTGTGATTGTTTCGACTCCTAAATGCAAAGAGAGATAACGATCCTAAGAAACAATCCAAATGATCTCCTTGATTCAATTTTTGCTCGATTCATGAATGTCAATAATATATATTAGATTATATATTTTGACAATTTATGTGAGAGTTTATGCATGATTTAGGAAAAAGTTTTTAGCGTTTGTCAACAATGCAAGGAAAATGATTTTCATGTAATTCCTAGATGTGAGAATATTTTTCAAGAAATTTTGATTGGGTTTTACAAGAGAGTATATGCAAATGAAAGTGAGGTTTCCCAATCATTAATTTTGTGCAAAATGGATTCCTAGACTCAGAAGTGAAGAAGTGGACGAAAAGTAAATTTTATGCAAGTATAAATTTGTGTTAGTTCAATATAATTTAGTCAACCTGTTCCATCATACCTAATCCTAAACGCAAGTGGTTGAATAATTCACGCTTAAGGGGTTTTGTGAATATATCCGCAATGTTATCTTACGATGCAACTTTTTCTATAGGTATGTTTCCATTTTGTACATTATCCCTAAGAAAGTGGTGGCGTATTTATATATGTTTAGTCCTAGAGTGTTGCATTGGATTTTTACTTAAATCTATCGCACCTTTGTTATCACACATAATGGGAACGTTTTCTAACCTAATGCCATAGTCTATAAGAGCTTGTTTCATCCATAGTGCTTGTTGACATGCCTTTCCATCGCTTACATATTCGGCTTCGGTGGTAGAAATAGCAAGAGCGGTTTGCTTTTTCGAAAACCAAGATGTTAGACAACATCCCATAAACGTGCAAATAACGCTAGTGTTTTTTCTATCTACGTAGTCTCCCGCATGATCCGAATCCGTATAGACGATGGTTTCTATGCCGGATCCCTTAGGATACCATAATCCTAAGTGTATAGTGCCTTTAATGTATCGGAAGATATGCTTAACCACTTCTAGGTGAGAGGTTTTGGGATCCTCTTGAAAATGGGCACAAAGGCAGACACTAAACATGATATCGGGTCTACTTGCCGTCAAGTATAGTAAACTACCTATCATTCCTCTATACTTGGTGTTATCTACGGACTCACCTTCATCATCCTTTGTGAGCTTTACTTCCGTAGACATGGGAGTTTTCATGGGTTTTGAGTCTTCTAGGCCAAATTTCTTAAGCATTTCCTTAATGTACTTAGATTGGTTAAAGAATATTCCATCTTCTAATTGTTTTATTTGTAATCCTAGGAAGAATTTAAGTCCACCCATCATACTCATCTCAAACTCATCATGCATGATTTTGGCAAATTCATCACACATGTCTTGACAAGTCGATCCAAAAATAATGTCATCAACATATATTTGAACAATGATGAGATTTGGGTCTTTCCTTTTAGTGAAAAGAGTGTTATCTAACATTCCCATGGAATAATCATGTTTAATAAGGAAAGCTTTTAATCGATCATACCAAGCTTTGGGAGCTTGTTTGAGTCTATACAAAGCTTTCTTTAACTTATAAACATAATCAGGTTTGGTGAAGTCAATGAATCCTGGAGGTTGTGCCACATATACCTCCTCATTGATAAAACCGTTAAGGAATGCACTTTTCACGTCCATTTGGAATAACTTAAAATCTAGGGCGCATGCATAGGCAAGTAGTATCCTAATTGATTCTAATCTAGCTACGGGGGCATAAGTTTCATCATAATCAATTCCTTCTTGTTGATTATAACCTTGGGCAACTAACCTAGCTTTATTCCTAGTAACTACTCCATTTTCATCTAATTTATTCCTATATACCTATTTAGTTCCTATGATGGTCATATTCATTGGATTTGGGACTAATTCCCAAACATCATTTGCCTTAAATTGATTTAATTCTTCTTGCATAGCTATAACCTAACTTTCATCTTTTAAAGCCTCATTAATATTCTTAGGTTCTATTGCTGAGAGGAAACAAAAGAAATTGTTTTTATCTCGGGCTTGTGACCTAAGGATTCTTCGGTTAAGATGTCCTATTATATTATCTAATGGATGTAATCTAGATTCTTTAACATTAACAATTTCGTTATTTCCTAAGTGAATGTCTTCATTATCATTTCCTATGGGTTTTGTTTTACTAACCTCAATAGCTTCATCTTCGACTAAGTCATCATCTTCTAAAGGTGATGTTTTAGGAGGTGGTGGTGTTTCATCAAATGTTACATTTAGTGATTCTTCTACTTTCATGGAGTGTTTGTTAAGTATTATTTATGCTTTACTATTTTGTGAGTATCCTAAAAATATTCCTTCATATGATTTTGGATCAAACTTAGTGAGGTAATCCTTAGTGTTTAGAATATAACATTTACTTCTAAATACCCTAAAGTAGCTTAAGTTTGGTTTTCTACCTCTTAGTAACTCATAAGGAGTTTTTCCTAAAATTCTCCTAATTGATACCCTATTTAAAATATAAGTTGATGTATCTACGGCGTGACACCAAAATTTTTGTGGGATGGATTGTTCATTTAACATTGTTCTACTCATTTCTTGTAGTGACATATTTTTTCTTTCTACTACGCCATTTGATTGAGGAGTACAAGGAGCGGAGAAATTGTGAGATATTCCATTTAACTCACAATATTTTCCGAATTGTACTTCGTTATCAAATTCCCTACCATGGTCCGTCCTAATGGCAACTATTGAGCATCTTAATTTATTTTGAATCATTTTACTAAATATTTTGAATTTTTCAAAGACTTGGGTTTCGTCACTTAAAAACCTAGTCCACGTGTATCGTGAGTAGTCATCTACTATTACTAAGGTATATTTGTTTCCTCCATAGCTCCACACAGCGGATGGACCGAAAAGATCCATATGTAATAATTCTAGGCACCTAGTAGTGGATACTATATTCTTAGCTTTGTGACTAGCATGAGCTTGTTTTCCAATTTTACATGCATCACAAAAATGCTTGTCATATTTTAGATTAGGCAAATTTCTAACTAATTCCTTAGAGGCCAAAGATTGTATTTATTGCATGTTAGCATGTCCTAATCTCCTATGCCACAATGTAGAGTTTTCATCAAGGGTCGTTAGGCATATCCTATCCTCAGGCTTGTTTCCTAGTTTCATAACATATATTCCACCTTTACTAATTCCTTTACCTATAATTTTTCCATTCTTAACTATTTCGCTATCCTCTTCGATAAAAGTGACTCTACATTTATTATCACATATTTGTCCTATACTAAGCAAGTTATATATTAAATTATCTACATGCTCTACATTTTCAATAGTAAGTGAGTCTTGAGAAATCGTACCTTTTCCAATGATTTTTCCACGTAAGTCACTACCGAAAATAACGTTACCTCCATTGTATGCCTTGTATGTAGAGAATAGCTTGCGGTTCCCCTTCATGTGCCTCGAACATCCGCTATCTTTGATCCATTCGTCAGTCTCCAAGTCAATTCCTAAACATATTTCGTCGGTTTCTTTTGCCATAAAACACTTTTCGTCTCTTGGCTTTTCAACTTCTTCTTTGTCACTATCACTCCATGTTCCACTAACAAATGCGCCTTGATTTTCATAACCCGGCGGCTTTAGACATTCGCCAATGAGATGATTTGGACTTCCACATCTAAAGCACTTTCTTTTCCCGTAGTTGTCACTTCTATTTCTTTGGAATGGTTTTCTTTCGTCTTGTGATGATCTAGTGAATCTTCCTCGTCTCTTGAAAAATTTCTTGAATTCTCTTACGGCCATTGCATATTCTTCGTCTTCACTTTCGTTACTTGAATCATCATCATCACTAGGTTCCTTTTTGGCTTTTAGAGCAATGGATTTGGTTTGTTCTTTCTTGAGTTTGACCGTTTCCGAATCTCTTCTTATAATTTCTTCATGAACCTTCAAGTTGCCAATTAGTTCATCTAGTGATAACGTCATCAAGTTCTTTGATTCTTCAATTGCCGTGACCTTAGCTCGCCATTTCAGATGCAATGCCCTAAGAAATTTCCTAACACAATTTTTACTAGAAAATATCTCATCAAGTGCTTTTAAACTTGTGATAATAGTGTTAAATTTAGCAAAAGCATTATCAATTGATTCCTCTTCTGGAATCGTAAATTGTTCATATTGTTGTACAAGAAGATCTATTTTATTATCTTTGACTTGACTATTACCTTGGTGAGTAATTAGTAAAGAATCCCAAATTTCTTTGGCGGTTTTACACATAAAAATTCTTTCATATTCTTTGCGTGATAACGCATGATAAATGACCATTTTAGCCTCATTATTTTTTGCTAGTTTCTTTTTCAAATCATCATTTTGTTTTTCAAAAGATACAATTTCATCCATTTTAGTTTCAACATTATATTGAATAGGGGGAAAATCACCAAAGGTAATAATATGCCAAAGATCAAGATCTTTTGATTTCACATACGTTTCGAATCTATTTTTCCAATATAAAAAATCCATCACTTTCAAATAGTGGTGGTCTTTGAATAGATTGTCCTTCTAAATATTTTTCAGATTCCATAGATCGTTACAAGTTTTAAAATACAATATATTTTAAAAATCTTGCTCGACGTGGCTCTTGATACCAATTGTGGAAAACTAGAAGGGGGGTTGAATAGTTTTACGTCTTTTTAATTTGTTATAAAAGATATTTTTAGTGTTTTCTTAGTTTTTAAAATTTAGATTCGATAATATATGATCTCAAGTCTTGCACAATATAAACAACTATCAATAAGTAAGATATAACAATGATAAGTAAAGAAATAAATGAGAGATGGAAAGATCGAACCGCGAGATAAGAGATTTATAGTGGTTCGGCTACAAGGACACCTTTTTTGCCCTACTCCACTCCCCGAGCACCTAACTCGAGAGTTTTCTTCACTATATCAACAAGCTCCCTTATGGCGGAGAAAACCTTACACACCAATTTACACACCACAACTTCTTCACAACTAAACCACAACTTCTTCACACCAATCTACTTCACAACTAACTACTTCACGCCTATCTTCTTCACACCAATTTTCTTCACAACTAACAACTTCACACCTAGCTTCTTCACTACAATCTAATTCCTAACTTTTCTTTTTCACACCAAGCAACTAACTAATCACACAATCAATATACCTAGCATAACTATCTACAATCAAATATTCACAACAATCTTCACAAAGAATTATGTAAATAATATTGATGATGCACCAACAACTTGGATGTGGAGGTCACAACAAGTTGTAATACTTCTTGTCTTGGAGGATAGAAGTATTCTTCTCTTGCACTTGAGAGGATGATGTTTGAATCACTTTGAAATAAAGAATTATGTATTTATGATCAAAGGATTAAGAGAATAGAAATGGGGATCTAGAACAGAAAGTTTAGGTATGCAAAAGGTGAGAAAATTCTGTGGGATGAACCAGTATTTATAGGGAGAAAGATTACTGTTCTGGAGCGTGGCCGGTCCCCTTAATTAGAGGCCGGTCCCCTTAATGATTAAGGGGGCCGCCTAAGGAATTAAGGGGGCCGCCCCTTCAGTACGTTGGATTTTCTTGTCTTCTAGTGGGGAAAATTTTTCTGGATAAAAAAATTTGCCATTTTTAGTTGAAAATTTGAAATCGTATATTTATAATGAATTAAACATATTCTTTTAATTTCAAAAGTAATTTTGTAAAAGATATAGAATGTTTAATACATTTTATAAAAATTCTAGTGATTAGAAAAATTTCCTTTGATCATGAAATGCAATAAACACTTTGTTTATTCATACCTTAAGTGATATGGATGCAAAGATAAATATTAAGCACTAAAAACTTGTTTACGTCATAAGTTTTAGATTAATGAGTTTATGCATTGTAATTATCAAAACATAGAGATATTGTTAATATACTAACAATGTTTTTAGACATTATTTATGTCAACAGTTGTTTCTTAAGAGAAACGAGCAATGCAACAATAAAAAACAGAGGAGTTTGAAGAAAAAGCTTTGATACTTGAAAAAGAAGAAGGTGAAGAAGAATAAAGAGGCAACATTTGAAGAAGCGGTGGATTGGTATATGAAAGAAAAGTTTATATTACAGCAAAGAAAATTGATACAATTTGAAAAAAGAGAAAAAGCTGTAAAAGAAAAACCACCCAAGTGTAAATACACTTGGAAGAATATGTTGGCAAACAGAAAAAGCAAAAAAATGCCGGATCAGGAAGAGGAAGACTCATCAGATGATGAGTATTTGGATTATGACAACCTACATTGGTCATTTGATCCAGAAAAATGTCTAAAGTTTCATTGTTAATTGTTTAATGTAATGTTTATTTTATTTTCAATGAAATGTTTATTTTTGTGTTCTTTTTTATTGAATTACAATTCAAATGTTTATGTTCTGCTTCATTAAATTTGTCCAACTAGAAAGTAAGTAGTAATGAACTTCAAAGTTTAATCCATTTCAACATTTCTAGTTGGGACAAAGGTAATCAAAATAAATTGTCTTGACTTTAATAGTCAAATTCTATTATTCCAATTGCACTTTGACTTTCTAAAGTCAACCTGCTGATTACATGCTTCTGTTTGTTAAAAAAAACATCCTATTCAAACTACACTGATGAATTTAAACTAGATAATCATTCATTGTTTATAGTTGTAAAATGTTTGGTTCAAAAACATTAGAAAAGTAACAAATTGTTTATGTATGCTTTTGCATATTACATCATACAACAGCCTAGTTTCATTAAAGATAAGACTGGAGGAAGCAACAACCTTAGAGCGACAGAGTGGAGGCGGGAGAAACATTCAGCAGAGACGGCAATGGCGGATGGTGGTGCAGTCAGGTGGTATTCAGATATGGTGGTGGTGGTGGTGGTGGAGAGGTCAGGTGGTATTCAAATATGCTTGATGGTGGTGGTGGTGATGGTTGAAGAAGATATGAGATTGATGGGGTATATACAATGTTGCAAAAATCGTGAATCGGTCCTGAGGCGGTCGGGGGCCGAGTTGCGTTTTTTAGCCGATTAATCGGCCCAAAACCTTGTAATCGCCGATTAATCCGCCGACTTCCTTGTAAATGTCTCCAAGTTCCAGGGCCTTGTAGCTTGGAATCGGCGATTACAAGGCCTTGTAGGCCGTTTTCTGCAACATTGGGTATATAGTATATACAGTGTGGTTTGAAGTGTTTAGGAGTCTAATTTGTTTTATAAACGTTAAGTATCATTAAAGCTAAATTATCAACTTAATCTTTGTACCGTATGATTGTTAAAAGTGGTGAAAGTACAAAAAAAAATAGTTACCCAATACAAGTCGCCCAATATAAAGGTAGTTGCCCATGTAAAAAATCTTAAAATACCTTACACATACCTTACACAATACTTACACATACCTTACTAATACATTATATTTTTTGTACTTTAATAATTAAATATAGGACACGTGTCAAACTCTTATTGAGTTGCTCAATTTTTAAGTTGCCCGATCTAATTTTGGAAAGTGAAATATGAAAGTCTACAAAATGACTAGTCAAATAGTCAACGATCTAGTCCAATATTTATCCCTAATGAATATTCTTATTCTTATATCATAGTTATATATGTAGCAGAAGGCTGAATAGAAGAATACACAACAAAGAGTACTACAACTAATGCCTTAAAAAAAAGTTATAACAGTTGCAATTGGTCGGTTTTGGGGTTTGAAGCTCGGGTTTGCTTGTATAAGTATGTTTAAATTATTAAAAGGGTGCTTTACAAATAATATACATGTTTATTATCTTATGTTTTGCCCGCACTTAGAATAATTTATTTTCTCTGCCAGTGTTTTATACCTTAGTGTCATTAATATTAAAAGGATTGGAATGAAATTGATGATAATTATGCGTTTGTTTATTAAGTTACCTGAATAGGATTTAAGATACTACTTGTATAGTGTCTTGTTTTGAAAAACCATGTATTCATTTATGGTTTAGCTACAGTGTCTTTTGATCTTGTTCTCTTTCAGACCAAGTAATACGAGTAATTTGCTCTGCATACTCTACCAACTTCACATCTGAGTTACACATATAACTCGGTCAATGTATATGTGTATATTATCAGACCAAGTGGCGGTTAGCTAGCATGTTTTACTGGTTATTTATATTGTTGAAAGCATATTATCAGACCAACTGGTTATTGTTTTTGTTTCATGCAGTATAGGTGATTTTGTTCTAGATACTATACAGATTATATATACCAGATAACACTTCACCGTTCAAAAACTTGGGTAAGCTCGTGGATTAATCTAACAAAAACCAAATTGAAAGACTCTTTCCTGTACATTACTAAAACCACTAGCTTTTTATTTTTGACAATGGCCAGGTCTTGAGGAAACTATCTTGGCAACAATAAGGGATTGAAGCCTAATATTAGGAACTCTACTGATAATATGGGATTTGCTATATATTCACTCTAATTTCCTCGCAACTGGTAGTCGTGCACACAACTGACACAAGTAAAGTTTTACGCTCGCAGAAGAACCATCCAACAAGAATGTCTAAACACGTGTTCCAACTAATTAACTAGAAAAGCTAGTGCCAGGAAAACTTTCTGGACCAGTAGCTTGTTAGCTTCTTTTAAATTTCTTTTCAGAGGTCATTATTTGTTAGCATTTCTTTTTTGAATTACTAAGGCAATTTACAGCACGTATTAACAAGAACTTCAGTACAACAACCAAAGTTTTGATTGATCAAAGAGGTTAGATTGTACGATGAACACCTTATAATTCTCAAGTTGTAGGCTACTAATAACTTGATTATCAAGGTTTTAGTTGATTCAAAAGCTACTGGGTCAGTCTAAGGTTATTGTTTCTTAGTAGGTTGAGGAGAAGTCAAAAAAAAGGATGGGCACGAGGGCGCGGGAAATTAAAGTCACGCACCCCAACTCACATCAGTATTGGATTTCTTCAACTGTCTCCGCAAATGAGCAGCTCAGTCCATCTGGAAATATGGCATAGCAACTTCTTTTTTATTCATTTTTCCTGGATCCTTGATTCTTAATAGAAAACATGGCTCTATTATATTTTTTTATTAATATACAATCACATAGAGCCCGCTTTCAAAACCGGGCTCAATTTGATTTGCACATAAAGTCCCCACCCCTTTGAGCCCTTATGTATAACCGGACTTTATGAGCCTTTCTAACAGGGCTCTATGATGCTTTTTGTACTCCGTAGTAGTGAATGTTATACTTTTTACATAGTGAGCCAAGTTGCACTGTATCTAGTCTAGTCAATAAATTGACACACTAGGTACTTGAGACTAATGAGTTATTACCACATATATACCGCGTTTACTCTTATATTAGTTGATCGATTAGGGCTTACATTACGTACATGCTTATGCGCAATTCTATTCCAATGTTGATCAAATTAAAAGTAAACACTTACTTTTCTTTTTAGTTTACTTCTGAAATACACTATTGTACATTTGTACCTGTTTAAACATAAAAAATAATAAATTCCTAGTGGACACACGATTGCTGAAAAATAGCATCGGCAAGATGACCAAAAAAATATAGTCGATGTTAAAACTTATTTTGACAAACTGTCTGACAAATCTAGAATTAAAAAAAGAGCTTAAAATGATCTATGGGTTCATGTTGAGAGCTGGATTCATTGGCTCAAAATTAAAGCAATATCGCTCACGTAATGATGTGATTAGGATGCGACATTAACTTAAAGATAGTGTGAGGTCTCTGCATTCATCTAGGACTTTATGTGAAAGTGCAATATATTGAAGATAATAATGAATACTGAATAAAGAGAATTACACAAGGTAAATATTTCACGTTACAATTAGGCTACTTGTCTATGATCCTGAACCATTACGAATATGAATATGTCTTAATCGCCACTAGGCGTAAACAAAAACTATTATATGCTTTTTAAATACTGGGACGTTGATAACAAGAATAAAAGAGGGACACGAAACAACTAATCATTCCGGGTAGTTCAGATGGTAACTTAATGCATCAATATAACACCTTGATCAAATGTTTTAAACTTTGAATACTAGCATTTTCATAATTTAGCCTCAAGTTTCCTTGTCCAAATCCGAAATTGAGAAAAGCATAAGATTCAAGTTATAAGAACCCAGGCAAGTCTAATGCTGTCACAATTCCTAAAACATGTTTTTTTTTTTTTTTTTTTTTTTTTTTTTTTTTTTTTTTTTTTTTTCCCTTAATGAAAATTGTGATCACATCCAAAAGGGAGATGCAATGGTCACCTTTAAACAATGGTTTGTATGAAATTAATCATATGTGACGTATTTACAGGAATGCGGTCTATGACTATGCCAACTTGAAGAATCCGAAACATAATAAGAAAATCTGTTGCTTAGAGATTGTAGGGTACATACATATTTAAGACCAAGAAAGCTACAAAGAAAAGGACATCATGGCTTCATCAGACTACCTCAACCTATCTTGTCCAAATTCTCCCAACAATATGACAGGAAATGTAAGACCAAGAAAACAATATGTCCTAGGTAGCCAAACGAAACACTCACACTAACAACCATACAAGACATATAACAACAAAAAACACGAGGACCAGTAGCTACGACATATTCCACTTCAAAACATAGCACCCTACTGACACAATTTATTTGCAGAGCATGCATGTCACGTATCCCATAATATGAAAGTGAACCCTATGCTACAACCTGAACATAACAGAAACACAATTTGCCTACTGTACGCCCGACCCCTCGAAATTTTTTTTGCGATGTAGGGGGTATATAGTTTTCGTGTAGAAAAATTTCGGTATATTCGGTTTCGACCCCCCAAAAATTTCGGTATACCTGAAATATAGCCTTAGGAAAAAAAAATTTAGATCCCGACCCCCCACTTACAAAATCCAAGCTTCGCCACTGGACCTGCATTTTAAGGGCTCTCGAAGCCACTCTTGCCATATTTTCTCACGAAAGACCCCATTATTACGCTATATCCAGTCACCCAGATCACTACTTGCCACACTGCTTTGTTTTCCTTAGTTTGTGATCCTAGCCCATTATATACAAATCACAACTTCTACACAACTTCTTCACACCAATATACTACATATCAATCTTCTTCACAACTATCTTCTACACACCAATCTTCTACTTCACACCTATCTTCACAACTAACCTACTTCACTACTTATCAACTTCTATTATCTACACAACTTCTATATCTTCTACACACTTAATCACAAGCACAACACAATATTCACAAATGAATATATATACACTATGCACAACTACTCTTCAACACTTCTTAAACTTGGTTGTAGAAAGAGTGTTCTTCTTTTGCACTTTGGATGAGAATGGATGATGAGGGATTGAATCACTTGAAACAAGGATTAATATACAAATGATCAAAGGGTTTTAGAGGATGTTTAGAGAGTTATAGATCTGAAAATTTCGTGCAAAAGGTAAGGCAAAAATCTAGGTTTAAGGTGGTATTTATAGGCAAAAGATTCTGACAGAGGAGCGTGGCCGGTCCCCTTAAATCAAGGCCGGCCCCCTTAAAATTATCTACACAACTAACCTACTTCACTACTTATCAACTTCTATTATCTACACAACTTCTATATATTCTACACACTTAATCACAAGCACAACACAATATTCACAAATGAATATATATACACTATGCACAACTACTCTTCAACACTTCTTAAACTTGGTTGTAGAAAGAGTGTTCTTCTTTTGCACTTTGGATGAGAATGGATGATGAGGGATTGAATCACTTGAAACAAGGATTAATATACAAATGATCAAAGGGTTTTAGAGGATGTTTAGAGAGTTATAGATCTGAAAATTTCGTGCAAAAGGTAAGGCAAAAATCTAGGTTTAAGGTGGTATTTATAGGCAAAAGATTCTGACAGAGGAGCGTGGCCGGTCCCCTTAAATCAAGGCCGGCCCCCTTAAAATTAAGGGGACCGCCCCTTATAATTAAGGGGGCCGCCCAGCTGAAACGGCCAGAATCCTTGTCTTTTAGTGGGGAAAGTTTATTTGGTGAAAAACTAACTGATTTTGGTTAAAAATTTGAATTCATATATTTAGTATGAATAAAACATTTTTCTTAATTACCAAAAGTGTTTTTCAAAAATATATAATATGTTTATATAATTAAATAAACTTTGTGTTAGTTAATTAAATACCCCTTTAATCATGAGATGTATTAAGCACTTGTTTATCCATACCTTAAGTGATTAAGTTGGATATAGTGATATAAACTAGCTTAATACTTGTTTACGTAGTAATTATATGATTGACGATTTTACATTTTGTGATCGTCAAAATATAGAGATATCGAAAGATATGAATAACGTTTTCACACATTATTTATGTCAACAGTTTTCTTTCTTGTGTTATATAATACTTTATGCGAAATAGATGGATAGATTGTGTTTTAAATGTATTTTCATTAGTATAATTTTTATCAAGTATTATACAATACAAATAAAAATATTTAAGGTCAAAGTTATAAAAGAAAGACTTAAAAAGTCAAACATGGACAATAATTTTGTTAGAAACGGCAAACTAAGTCCTCCTTCCTTTAAACTATGACTATAAATTAGCGGTATTGATCGGTTCGGTTATCGGGTTGTTCGATTTGTTCGGTTTAATTAAATCGGTTATATTTTTATTTGGGTCATTAAACACAAAAAATGTGTAAAAACAAACAAAAATGGCTAAAAACGGATGAAACGGACTAAACGTGTAAATCCGGTTGTTGGATTAGTTCGGTTTCATTAAATCTGTTATATTTATATTCGGGTGATTAAACACAAAAACGTGTAAAAACAAACAAAAATGGCTAAAAACGGATGGAAACCGATGAAAACGGACTAAACGTGTAAATCGAGTTGTTCAATTAGTTCAGTTTCATTAAATCGGTTATATTTTTATTCGGGTCATCAAACACAAAAACGTGTAAAAACAAACAAAAATGGCTAAAAACGGATGAAAACGGACTAAATCGGGCGATAACGTGTAAGAACGTAAGAAAATGTATGAAATGTAAGAAAATGTACAATAATGTATAAAACAGACGAACCCGTATTAAAAAGGAGGAAAACGTCTGAAATAGATGAAAACGGACTAAAACATGAAAAAACGGATGAAAACGTGTACAAAACAAAAAAAAACGTATGAAAAAGGCTGAAATCATTTAGAAACGACTAAAACGGACGAAAACGCACAAGGGTCGGGTTACCGTGCGGTTCATAAAATGTTCCCTTAATAAATAAACGAACGTAAACGAACTTTTGCTGAACAGTTCATGATCAATGTTCACTGAATGTTCAGTTCGTTTACAACTTTTAATTCAACAATTATTTTTATTTCTTTTTCGTATTTTGTCCAAGTCGAATCAATATCAAGTCGCAACAAATGAGTCACGGTCAAACATTTATTCACAAAGAATGAGGTACAACTAGTTGTTCAATCAACTCATTGTACATGGCAGACAACTTAAGGCATAAGACTAAATGAAGCGTCTAATGCCACTTGTACTGTGTGCATCATCAGTATAATTTGGTGTACATATCACTTCCCAAACCGTAAACATTAAACCATAAACCCTACTAAATGCTAAACCCTAAACCCTAAACACTAAATCGTAAACCAAATTTAATAACAAATATATTTACAACTTTTAATTTAACAATTGTTTTTATTTCTTTATTTTATTTTGTCCAAGGCGATTCAATATCAATTCGCAACAAACTAGTTACACATTTCGAGTTAGCTATGGGGATGCTTGGTTGGGGGTAATGAGGGGTGGGGATTGGTAAAGGTTATGATTAAACATCCCTGATTATGACTAGGGAATGCAATCATTGTTTAGTATCGGGTAATGTGGGCATTACTCAGTAAATTGGGAAGTATGAAATGATTACCCACCACCAGCAACAGCAGCCATCACCAGCAGTAGCCACCGCAACCACCACCACCAGCTACCTCCACCATCACCAACACCACCACCACCACCACCAGCAACCACCATCATCAACAACCACCACCACCACCACTAGCAGCCACCACCAGCAACCACCACTACCAACAACTACCACTACCACCACCACCACAACCAGCCACCACCACCAGCCACCACCACCACCACCAGCAGCTACCACCATCAGCCACAATCACCACCACTAGCCACCACCACCACCACCACCAGCCACCACCAGTAGCCACCATCATCACCACCAGCAACCACCATCACCAGCAGCTACCACTACCACTACAACCACCACCATAACCAGCCACCACCACCACCACCGCCACCAGCCACCACCACCACCACCACCACCAGCAGCTACCACCACCAGCCACAACCATCACCACTAGCCACCACCACCACCACCACCAGTAGCCACCACCATCACCACCAGCAACCACCACCACCAGCAGCCACCATTACTACTACCACCACCACCACCACCACAACCAGTCACCACCACCAGCCACCACCACCACCACCAGCAACTACCACCATCAACTACAACCACCACCACTAGCCACCACCATCACCACCACCAGCGACCACCACCACCAGCAGCCACCACCATCACCACCAGTAACCTCCACCACCAGCAGCTACCAATACCACTACCACTACCACCACAACAAGCAACCATAACCACCACCAGCCACTACCACCACCATCACCACCAACATCCACCACCACCAGCCACCACCACCACCAGCAGCCACCACCATCAGCCACAACCACCACCACTAGCCACCACCACCACCACCACCAGTCACCACCACCAACAGCCACCACCATCACCACCAGCGACCACCACCAGCAGCGGCTACTACTACCACTACCACCACCACCACAACCAGCCACCACCACCACCACCAGCCACCACCACCACTACCACCACCACCACCAGCAGCAGCTACGACCACCAGCAGCTACCACCATCAGCCACAACCACCACTACTAGCCACCACCACCACCACCACCAACACCGCTAGCAACCACCACCAGCAGCCACCACTACCACTACCACCATCACCACAACCAGCCACCACCACCAGCAGCAACCACCACCAGCAGCTACCACCATCAGCCACAACCACCACCACTGACCACCACCACCACCACCACTAGCAGCTACCACCAGCAATCATCACCACCACCAGCTACCACTACCACTACCACTACCACCACCACCACAACCAGCCACCACCACCACCAGTAGCTACCACCATCAGCCACAACCACCACCACTAGCCACCAACACCACCACCACCACCAGCCATCTTCACCACCAACAGCCACCACCACTACTAGCAGTCACCACCAGCAACCACCACTACTACCACCACCACCACAACCACAACTAGCCAACAGCCACCACCACCACTACCACCAGCTACCACCACCAATAGCTACCACCATCAGCCACAACCACCACCACCACCATTTGCCTTTTCCTTTCCCGTTCCCCATTTTAAACCAAGCGCACATAATGTTATTTGTAGTGTTTTTTATGCATCTGTTTTTAGTCATCTTTATCATAAGTATTAAATATGGTGATCATTTAAAATATATTTATTCATATATCAGAAACTTTTTAACATGTTATATATATTTTGAATTTGTATGTTGTATCAAATAAAGAACAAATTACCTTTACTAGAGTGTCAAAATTTGGACTAAATTATACATTAATAACACTTACTTATTAAAAACTTAAATAGTAATTTGATTGATTTGCATGAGAAAATGAACAGACTACATGAGAAGACTCAATACTTTGAATTAGTACTCTGTAATTAATTTTTGCAATAATTTAGTTTACACAGCCACATAAATCATTATATATTTGGAGTAGATTATTACTGTATCTAGTTTATCACTAGCCACATAAATCATCATCAAAAAACACAATTTCTTACTTAACCATTATCAAATCACCATCAAAAAACATGTCTGGATCTCCTAATCTTGATGAACTGAAAGATATGTGTGGGTCTGATAAACTTCACAAATGTCTCAAGTTCCTCTTCAGTCAAGAAATTCCTCTAAATGAAGTAATGATCCAGTGTTTGGGTGATGAACTGCGGATAAGTATTGATAGGCGCACCGAGAGAATGGCTAAGGTTTTAGATCTTAACTTTGATGAAGAAGAAGCTATTGCTGATGGTTATGAGTCCCTTCATGAGGTTCAAGTGATGGAGCGTCGTTTGCTCATTTTGGTTGACTTTCGTGCTCTGGTATCCAAGAAGGAGGAAGCCATTGCCGATATGGATGAGTATGATCAGAGCTCCAGTTGAATGGTTGTTTAATTAAGGTCTTTTTGGTTGGGTTTGGTGGTGCCTTGCTATGTTTTTGGTTGTTGTTTTGAAGGGACTGGTACATGTATATAGTAATCCCCTCCTTAATCTTTAATATAATGGATATGATTTAGGTTTTTATGTCATAATTTTGTGTTTTTATTTTTTATTTTAAATATAATTTATTTATAAGTAGTTGACTCACCTTATCTCACACACACTTAAATATTACACACATAAGAAACACATATTGGTGAAATAGGTATCCTCAGCGAATTTAGGGGTTTCAAATTGAAGTAACAAAGTTGAAATCAAGTAATAAACAATTTAAATAAATGCTCTATATAAGAGCTTGCTTGTTTTATCATCAATACAGGCATCCATTTGGGTGTTTATCAAGTCATTCATGTATTAGTTTTTTAATTGTATGCTAATAAAATTTTTAAGTTGACTAGTTTATGTTTTTTTGTGTTGTTCGGATGGATTATTAAGGGTTGCTTGATTCTTATTTTCTGCTATAGATGTTATAGAGTGCTTGGGATGGATTATTAAGGGTTCAGATGGATTATTAAGGGTTGCTTAAAATTGATGTTTGGATATGTTTGTATATTAATTAGATTATTTATGTTTAAGTAGCTTGTTTAGTTGGTACTCAGGTTGTGATAACATTACACAACTGTACTACGAAATTTTGTAGATTTCTTCAGGTCAATCATGTTCCATTGTGGTTAGTCTTCGTTGGCGACTAATGTATTTATATTTCTGTCAAGAATTATAATCATTGATCCCTGGCAAATGCTCATCCCAATGGATCATGATTGGCCAGAAGATGTTGCGAAGGCTAAAGCCAGTCTGCATCAAAAAAGAAATTTCTTATATAAGCTAACTATTTAAAT
The DNA here is from genome assembly GCA_030686995.1 of Artemisia argyi. NCBI lineage: Eukaryota > Viridiplantae > Streptophyta > Magnoliopsida > Asterales > Asteraceae > Artemisia > Artemisia argyi. The sequence goes on from CM060689.1 coordinate 114,355,735, forward strand.
CACAAATATTTGGCTGTTAATTAAGTCTTTAATAGATAATCTCAAGTTGTGATAACATTACACAACTGTACTAAGAATTTTGTAGATTTCTTCAGGTCAATCATGTTTCATTGTGGCTAGTCTTCGTTGGCGACTAGTGTATTTATAGTTCTGTCAAGAATTATAATCATTGATCCCTGGCAAATGCTCGTCCCAATGGATCATAATTGGCCAGAAGATGTTGCGAAGGTTCAAGCCAGTCTGCTTCAAAAAAGAAAGCAGCAAAAAGTGACAAAAAGTTAAATGGGATGGTAATGCGTGGTACAAGTGGTGGACTGCTGAAAAAAAGAAAACATCAAAAAAACAAGCTTTGATTCAACTTGCTAAGGAGCAGGTAGTGGAATTTAAAGGTGAAAATATTGTACAAGCTTCAAAGATCATGGTGGAGACTAATACTAGTTTAGGAGAAACTGCTGCTACTAGTAATGTTGATGAAATGGCTAAGGTGGTACAACAAGATCAAATTTCTACTGCTGAAGTTTCTACTGCCGTAGAGGTTTGGATTGTATGTTCCTCTTTGTATCTGATCTTGGGAATGCGCATACCAACAATTGTTTATGTTGTAAAAAACCTTTTGGTAAGTAATATAATTCACCTTTTGTGAGATTACAACTATGTTGGTTGTTCTTCTTAAAGTTAAACTTAAGATTCCGCATTGTGTTTAATATACATTCAAGTCAGTTTCTATACTTGTTTTTCCTGAAATGGTGAATTTTATTAGTTAAGGAACCAACAACTTACAAAGATTATACAAGCAATCAAATTGAACACACTCATTTGACTGATACAATATAACAGATACATTTTACACAATCATTCATGAAACTAGCTTATTCAATATCCACCATTCTTCTAGACTTAGCAACTACATGCTAACATCTAGGCAACCATGGAGAAATATCCCTTATTGGCTACATTTCCACTGAACAAACACCCTTCCTAATTCCATCCTAGTCAGTTTGTATACTTTAGTTGTTTAGATTTTGTAACAAAATGAAAAGATAGTCTATAAGAGGAATATAAAATAACTTATATGAGTAAAAGACCTAAGGGCGGAGATGGTTGAGATTTTGGTGTTTTGAAGTGGAGGTCACAAGTTCGATACCTGTGGCTCCCTTTTTTGGTATGTCCTCCCCAAATTTTTTGAAAAGCCCTCTATATTTTTTCACCAAATTTCAAATTCTCCCTCCACCCATTTCCATCTCCACCCACGTTTCTCACATTTCTCACCAATCACCAGTCACAGCCACCAATCACCATTCACCCATCACATCACAGCCACCAATCACCATTCACCAGTCACATCACAGCCACCAATCACCAGTCACATCACAACCACCATTCACCAGTCACCATCCATCATATCACTTGCCGGTCTGGCCATCAACAATAGAAGGAGGTTCATTTAGATCAAAATTAGGTACTTATTTGAATTAGGAATTCATTATGTTGGAATTTTAACTTATTATTCATTTTCATTGTCAATTTTATTTGTTATGGATTTGTTGGTTTCTTGTTTCTTTGGTAATGTTAACTTATCGGGTTTTTGGCCGAATCATTTAATTAACCAACAACACAATAAAGATAACATGTTGTAATTTACACATTTTTCTTAATCCCACGTTTTCATATTTGACATCGAAGCTTTATATTGATGCCCAATACATTCATTCCATTGTGTTGCAATTCTTATTGTAAACCTTATTAGCTAGACACCTGTGACTTGACATTGGAACTTCATCAATCTAAAGCTTCATATATGCTTATATTGGTTTAACTTGTAACTTGTAGGATATATACGTTATCATTTGACCTCAACAAAATAGCATGGACAAGTCTTGGATGACAAGTAGTAGGACCAAGAAACAATATATTGATGGAGTAGCAATGTTTATTAAGTATGCAGTACACAACTTGCAGAATATGAAGAACATCGACCCACGAGTTAATATATGACAGCTTAAGATGCCATATCTGTGTACCACATGTTTAAACAAAATAGAGCAAACAGTGGATGACGTGGAGTACCATTTATTCTATTACAGGATTAATCTTAGATGCAGAAAATGGGATAAACATGGAGAAAAGGATGAGCAAGAAACAACAGCCCAAATATCTGATAATGCAGAAACAGAGTTTGTTGATGACACGGATTTTGACATGGAGTCACATTCAGAAATTCCAACAGATAGCCCAGCAACAGTAGAAATGGTTAATGCTACGAAAGAAATTTTTGATGAGGATGACCTTGCCATGTTTCAAAAACTATTATTAGACGCGGAGAAGCCACTTTATAAAGGATGTCCTGATTTTACAAAGTTGTCCGCAATAGTTCAACTACTCAACTTAAAGGGTAAGTATGGAGCTTCTGATAAGTTCTTTACTGAATTACTAGGATTAATAAAAATGCTACCTGCTGCTAACGAAATGGTTGAAAAAACTTATCAGGCCAAAAAACTAATGAGAATGATGGGATCAGGATACGAAAAGATACATGTATGTAGCAACAACTGCATTATTTATTGAAAGACTAACAAGGAGGTGATTGTTTGTCCAACTTATGGGATATCAATATGGAAGGTAGATAAGACACGTAAGGTGTATGAAAACATTCCGGCAAAGGTAATGTGGTACTTTCCAATTATACCAAGACTGCAACGACTCTTTAAGTTAGAGAGTATTTCAGAAGATCTAAGATGGCACGCAACATGGAGAATAACAGATGGTGGTTTATGTCACCCTGCAGATTCACAGGCATGGCGTACCATAGATGAAAAATTCCCCACTTTGCTGAAGATTCGAGAAATCTACGGCTAGGAATATCGGCTGATGGGGTTGATGTCAACTCAGGAACTAGGCATCACATTGTATGGCCAGTTTTATCTGTCATATACAACCTTCCTCCATGGTTGTCTATGAAAAGAAAATTTATCATGCTTTCGGTATTGATATCGGGATACCCGGGAAATGATATAGATGTATTTTTAGAACCGTTGGTTAATGATCTGCATACCTTATTCGAGGAAAGGGTTGATACATATGATGCTTGTACAAAAGAAAAGTTTAAACTGCGTGCCGCTGTGTTATGGATGATAAATGATTACCCTGCACTTGGTACATTATGTGGCTGCCCATACAGTGGATTCAAAGGTTGTGTAGTATGTAGGAAAGATACACACTGTGTTAGACTTTCCGCCTCATCCAAGCAAAGTTATGCTGGACATGGACGATATCTACCATACAGCCATGTGTTCAGAAGGCAAAAGGCAGCGTTTAATGGACAAGAAGAATTTCAATATGCTCCAACTCCATTGACTGGGGAACAAATATACAACATGGTACAACTAATTGAAAATAAATGGGGAAAAGGAAAATGAACAAACAATAACACCTCGAATAACCAAGAAGATACGAGAGGCATAAGTGGGAAGCTTACAAAGCAGAAAAGGAAAACAACAGAAGCAGAGGGTAGTGCAAGCCAAGTAAATGAACCATATTGGAAGAAATTCAACAATTGGTATCGAAAGATAAAGTATTGGAGGCATAATGTTGTTCCACATTGTATTGACTTCATGCATGTAGAAAAGAATGTTGCTGAGAGTCTAGTCGGAACTTTGCTGAATGTTCCTGGAAAGACAAAAGATGGAATGAATGATCGATTGGATCTGGAAGAATTGGGGATAAAAAAAGAGTTGTTTGCTAGGAAAGAATCAGACAAAACAACACTACTTGCAGCAGGTTACACATTAACAAATGCTGAAAAAGACATCTTTTGTGAAATGTTAAGCAACATCAGGGTACCACAAGGCTATTGTTCAAATTTATCTAATTCGGTCAGCCAAAATGATAAAAAGCTCGTTGGTCTTAAATCGCATGACTATCACATGCTAATGCAAGAGTTTTTGCCCATTGCTATATGTTCAATCATGCACCCACCCACACGATTTGCTATTATCAGGTTTTGCTTTTTCTTTAATGCTATATGTAGGAAAGAAATCATCTTTCAAGAACTAGATAAGATGTAACAAGAACTTGTTGTGACACTGTGCCTTCTCGAGAAGTTCTTTCCTCCATCATTTTTTGATATTATGATACACTTGACAGTGCACCTAACTAGGGAGGTAAAATTATGTGGTCCCGTATGCTTTCGGTGGATGTATCCCTTTGAAAGATGTATGAAGATTATTAAAGACATGTGCGAAACAGAAATAAACCAGAGGGATGCATTGCTGAGGAGACTATCGCGGAAGAAACAATAGAGTTTTTTAGCGAGTATCATAAAACCATGAAAACTATTGGTATCCCACCTGATAAACATGTAACCAATGAAAATGAGGATGGAAAGCCATTGTCGGCCGGTAAATCAAATGTACTTTCCAGAGACGTCTTTTAGAAAGCACATTTATATGTAATACAGAATACAAATGAAATTTTGTCGTATATCGAGTAAGTATTACTAACACATGTCTATTTCGTTGCTTAAAATGTTTTATCAAATATAATAATCAAATACATTGTTTTGTTTCAGGCGACACACGCAATTTTTGAATACAAAATACCCGGGTAAAAAAATGGCATTGCTGGAGAATGAGCACACTAAATCTTTTGCTAAGTGGTTACACGAAGAGGTAATTACTCGTATGTTGTTTATACTACTTGTTTGTTTGTTGATAAATATAAGTGAGTTGTTCCTGCAATTTAAAGGTAATATGTACTTGTAATGAAATTCAGGTTGAGAGAGAGTTAGCGATATCCAAAGATAGTGTATCAGAAACTGTGAGGTGGATATTATTTGGACCACGCGCCAAAATAGTGAAATACGAGGCATATAACATCAATGGGTATACATTTCGTACGAAAAGTAATGATGGCATAGTTTACCAGAACAGTGGGGTTAGTGTTGAGGCAGCAGATCTTCACATATCCAAAGAAGTTGCAACCATAAGAAAAGCATTTTATTAAGGGATTTTACAACAGATATGGGTACTAGATTATCGTTTCATGCAAATTCCTCTTTTCAAATGTGATTGGGTTAATTTAAAAAATGGTGGGGTCAAACGCGATACTCTTGGTTACACATTGGTAGACCTGAATAGTTTAGGCCACAAGGATGATCCGTTCATATTAGCCTCACAAGCACGACAAGTGTTTTATGTGAAAGATCAGGCAGATAAAAAATTGTCTATTGTCTTTAAAACACCTACCAAGAATTACAAAGATACGTATGACGATGTCGATGAGGAATTTAGTACAGTCATTCTCAAGCTGTAACACTCTGTTTAGGGATTTATTTTTGTCTGCAGAACCTATTTAAGCTTTTGTTTTACTACAAATACTCTTTTAAAGGATTTATGTTGTTGTTGTTGTTGTATTAACTATTTAGTTCGTACTTGCGAATACTCTTTTAAAGGATTCCAGATTATACAAAACTATAACTTCTAGCAGCATAAACTGTGTACTAGCAGTATTAACTATGTACTAGCAATAGTAAACACCCTGCATATTTTTGTTACAGTTGTCTTGTATATGCAGTTTTCGTGTATGTGGTTATGCCTTTATATAGTGCAAAGTTGAAAAAACAGTGTTTGGTATGAAAGATTCTTAATTGCAGGCACTTTGTTGAAAAAACAGTGGTTGAAAAAGTAGTCAATGTGCAGTCATGACTAATAGACTTAACTCAATTAAGTGAATATCAAATTACATAAGTTATCAGAAATGTGTGACCATATGTATCAAATTGTAATTACGCTTAAGTAATGTGTGACAAAATATGACTATGATTTAGTCACACATAAACTCAATGTGACTAATATCAAGGTTAATGATAACTCATGACTTCACACTTTGCTATAAATAATAGTCACATGAATATTTCACAATGTGACTATTTTGAATGTATTGGTCACATATAATACCCTTATAATGAGGCCATAAACATCATTTAGATACACATTTGTGATATGGTGTGACTATTGTAAAGCCTATAGTCACATGATCGTGCTTCAATTAAGTGTGACTATAGACATTAGGATTTGGCAAGCAAACACACACACTAAATTTTAGACACACATATTAACTTACGTGACCATATGTATCGAATTTTCGTTACACTTAATCATGTTTCTATGGTTTAGTGTGACCATATATGACATTTGGTCACACTCATCAAGTGTGTGACGTATATTTGTCACTATTAAATGCATATCGTGACTAACGCTTCAAACTAACTTTTCAGTTGTCACACATTTCAAACGCTATGTGGCTAAATATTTAGCAAAGAATAGCATTCACACTTAAATAATGTGTGACAAACTTGACTATATAATTTAGCCACATACACAATTACCTCATGTGACCATATATATTTTTTGGTCACACTTTTCAATTGTGTGACATATATTTGTCACATATGTATATATATAGTGTGACTAATGTTTCAAGCTGATTTGTATATGTTACACGTCCCGAATTAAAAATGACTAAATAATTAAAAATATTTACCAGCTACCCTCTAGTCACATAAATACACAAATGTGTGACATATATTTTCCGAAATGGTCACACAAGTCGGATCAAGTGTGGCTGCTTATTTTATTCTCGTACATTTAGTTACGTAAATATGTTATAGTGTGACACTTCAAAATCAAGCATGTGTGACGAATACCAGTTTTTGTACCAGTGTTTTGAGCTTAAACTCCGAAATTCAGAAGGAATATTTTCTAAATCAAAGTGAATCAATCAAACCATAATTAGTGTCAAATGAGGAGAAAATTGAGAATTTGGAAAATGAACAAACGTCTTTAGAGCTAGAAAATATTTTACTCAAAGAGAGTCTAAAAGAGTGTTTGCAAAAGAATGTTGAGTTGAACGAGGAATTATCTTGTCGTACTGCCAGGTTTGAAAACTCTTGTGCTAAACTTGAAAAACAATCCTTAATGTTTGAGAAAAACTGGCAGCGTAAACTTGATGAAAACAAATACGACAAGATTTCCTACAAAAATTCTTTGAATATAATCTTAAAAGAGAATGAAGAGCTCAAATGTAACGTGCTTGATTTGATGAAAAATAAGAATGATGAGTTTGTTGCTTCACGCCAATAGGAAAATCAAAATTTTTCGTATTTTTTGAACCAACCAACAACTCTGGCAAAAGTTAATCATAAAACACATATTCTTGAGCCAAAACAAAAAGAGGTTTTATCTAATCCTCACGTAATTGCTCCTGGTATGTTTAAAATTGGATCTAAATCTTCAAGAGAACCATATGGGTCTAACGACATGATTCATAATAAAGAACTAGAAATGGCTAGGAAGCAAGCATTACTTAGTAAAGATATGCCTCTAGATGCACCGTTGTGTTCCTTGACTCCTCCCCCTATAGAGAATAAACCAAAAGGGTCAAGGAAATACAAGAATAAGAATCGTAAGAAACATAAACTAGCTTCCTTTGATCAAACTTCAAAGTTTACTAACGTAAATTTGCTTTTTGATCCAGGTTTAGACACTACTTGTAACAGCGAGAGACCACATAAGAATTATGTTTTGAAGAATAGAGCCTCTCAGCCTAAAGTTTTAGAAAAACCTAGATATTTTAATGCTTTTAATAAAAAACGCTCTTAGCGAATGGATGACTGTAATGACCTTAATGTGCATGGATATGTTGCTTCTAATAGCTAGAATACTTGTTATGATTATGTTACTTATAATTCTATCTCTTTTAAACGTATGCATGCTTCTTTAAATCGTGACAAAATGAATGACGATACCACTAGGGCAGCTACTTCAAATGTAGGAAACACTAAGCAAAAAAGAAAAATGGGCATGGATTTCAATGGATAGAATGTTTGAACAATGCAAAGAACCCCCTAGAACTTGTCTCAAGTGGATTCTCACTAGAAGAGTGTTCAAACAAATAGGCTATATGTGGTTACCAGTCAAAAAGAAATTCGAACCTAGCATTAATAAAACTGCAAAACTTAATCCATTAGGTTTGCATTCTATTCTGTCTAACTGTGTGGAACCACTCTATCAGCGGATTCCCAATCTTCAATTTTTCGCTTCGATGTGCAGCTTGTTGAAGTGTGCCTCTGGTATCTCGACTCGGGGTGCACCCGGCACATGACCGGGAACAAGGCACTGCTCAAGAACTTCGTAACCAAATTCTTGGGTATAGTGCATTTTGGGAATGATCAAATAGCTAAAATCACCGGTTACGGAGATCTCATTCATGATAAGGTTACAATTCAAAGAGTCTACTTTGTCGAAGGACTTGGACACAACTTGTTTGGTATTGGTCAATTCTGTGATATTGGTTTAGAGGTGGCATTCAAAAAACATACGTGTATTGTTCGTACTCTTGATGGTGTTGATATTCTCAAAGACTCCAGGGATTCGAATCTATACCAAATTGCACTTAATGAAATAACATCACCAAAACCGATCTGCTTGTTTGCAAAAGCTACAACATCACAAAACTAGCTATGGCATCGTCGATTCTCTTATTGAACTTCAAAACGCTAAACAATCTTGTCAAGAATAATTTAGTCAGGGGATTACCAAAACTATATTTCAAGAAGGATCATCTTTGTTCCGCATGTGAATTGGGTAAGATAACACGTAAAACACTTAAATCCAAGACCGAAATGAGCACCGTTGCTCCCTTGCATCTCTCACATATGGATTTGTGTGGTCCAATTCATGTTGTCAACAGAAATGGAAAGAAATATATTTTGCTTATTGTGGATGACTACTCCAGATTTACATGGGCCCCTTTTCTTGCTTCGAAAGCCGAAATATCGAATGAGATTATCAAGTTTATCATAAGAGTTCAAGTCGGTTTACAAGCTCAAGTCCGCTATGTTAGAACAAATAATGGAACGGAGTTCACGAATAAGCTTCTTCAGAATTACTTTGATTCAATTGGCATTACTCATCAAAGATCGGTAGCTTATACTCCTGACAAAATGGTGTAGTTGAAAGACGAAACCGTACATTAGTAGAAGCTGCAAGAACACTGTTATCATATGCCAAAGTCCCTCTCAATCTATGGACTGAAGCTGTATCAACTGCTTGCTTCACACAAAAACGATCTCTCATTAATAAAAGATTCAACAAGAACCCATATCACATCATTCACAAAAGAAACCCGATGTAAAATACTTACGCACCTTTGGTTGAAAATGCTACCTTCTCAATGATCGTGAAGACCATGACAAACTCAATGACAAGGGGGACGTTGGAATTTTCATTGGATATTCTACACAATCAAGTGCATTTCATATCTACAATCGGAAAACAAAGTTGGTTCAAAAGACTATGACTTCTGATCAAGTACGATCAGAACCCGCGCAAAAGACTATGACTTCTGAACAACTTGGTTCAAGACTCGCACCAAAACCTACATCATCAATACCAAAACATAATTCGACACAAAAGGAAGCGTTAGATGGACTGTTTGAGAATTTCTATGATGAATCTTCTAGAGGAAACAAGATGAAGATGTCTACATTATCCGCTGCAACTCCAATTATCGAAGTAAATCAACAAGAAGACATATCATCACCAGTATCTGGTACATCAACAACTACTTATGAAGCTGCTGATCCCGTACCAAATACAACTCCAATTATCATGATTCAACAAGAACATTCACCAAACAACACTACTCCAACCTCCACCTTACATGTTGATGATCCAATAATTACCAATACATCATCTGAAGAAGAACCATTTATAAATCCATTTGCAACTCCTGAACATGAGGTCGGTGAACCCTCTAAGGTGCAACATAACGATTCTTCAAATATGTAACCACTTTACCAACCACTTCCTTACAGAAGAAGATGGACTCACGATCTCCCCTTACAACAAATAATTGGAAATTCTTCACAACCTGTTCAAACAAGAAGTTCTTCTGTAGTATTCTGTCAATACAATTCATTCCTAAGTAGAATAGAACCAGCCAACGTAAAAGCTGCATTAGCAGATCCTGACTGGATTGTTGTTATGCAAGAAGAAATTAATCAATTTATACGACATGGCGTCTGGCGAAGGGTTCCACGTCCTCTTGGGAAACTCATAATCACTTTAAAATGAATTCTAAAGAAAAAGCTTGATGAAGATAGTGATGTACTATGAAACAAAGCTCGTCTTGTGGCTCAAGGTTACAATCAAGAAGAAGGAATTGACTTTGATGAATCATTTGCACCAGTCGCCAGGATCGAAGCAATACGTTTATTCTTGGCTTATGCAGCTCATAAATCCTTCACCGTATACCAAATGGATGTGAAAACGGCCTTTTTGTATGGGGAGCTAGAAGAAGTGTATGTAAGTCAACCAGAATACTTCGTTGATCCAGATCACCCTAACAATGTTTACATTCTTGACAAAGCAGTTTATGGACTCAAGCAAGCACCTCGGGCATGGTACAAAGTGTTATCAGAATATCTGCTTAAACACAAGTTCGTCAACGGTTCAATCGACCCAACTTTATTTATTAAAAGGAAAGGTGATGACATCTTGCTAATCCAAATTTATGTCGATGACATCATTTTTGGATCAACAAATCCTAAGTATTGCAAAAAATTTGAAAATATCATGTGACCGAAATTTGAGATGAGCATGATGGGTGAGTTAAAATTCTTTTTGGGTCTACAAATCAAACAAACTCCTCGTGGTATTTTTATACATCAAAACAAATAAACAATGGAAATTTTAAATAAAATTTGGAATGGATAAATCTGACTCCATGAGTACACCTATGTTGCATAAACCTAAACTAGTTGAAGATAGAAATGGTAAACCAGTAGATACTACTAAATATCGTCATATGATTGGTTCACTAATGTATCTGACATATAGTTGGCCTGATATTCAATTTGTTGTTTGCATGTGTGCTCGTTACCAATCTTGGCAAATGGAAAAGCACCTTGCTGCTATAAAATGGATCTTTGGGTACCTCAAAGGAACACCTCACATGAGCCCTGTGTATCTGAAAGATACCAGTTTTGGACTAACTGCCTATTCAGATGCAGATTATGCAGGTTGTCAAATTGACTGCAAAAGTACTTCTACAACTGCTCAATTCTTAGGGGAGAAGTTAATCAGCTGGTCTTCAAAGAAACAAAATCATACTGAATTGTCAAATGCAGAAGCTGAATACATCGCCCTCTCTAGATGATGTGCACAAGTATTATGGTTGAAAACATAATTGATGGACTATGGCTTCATGTACAACAAAATCCCAATCTATTGTGATTAATAGAGTGCCATTGTCATCTCCTGTAACACAGTACATCACTTGAAGACCAAGCACATTGCAATCTGATACCATTTCATCAAGGAACATGTAGAGAAACGGACAGTGGAATTGTACTTTATGAAAACTGATTACCAAATTGCCGATTTCTTCACAAAAGCTTTGCCACAAGAAAGATTCGAATACCTATGACAACGTTCAGGAATGGCAAGCATTCGGGATGAACATGACAATCAAGAGGTCAAAGAAGTTAACAAAGTAACAGATATCACAAGTACATCTGGTAAAATAACTCGGTAATTATTCCTATCATTATGGCTGTTGATTAAATCACAGATCAACACCCAATTTTCCAAAATAAAGGACTCTGTACATACGCTTCAGTGCGTCAATCCTTCAGAAAAGAAGAGAAATCTTCTTAATTATCATGAGCAAAATAATATAAGATTTTGCAAAAAGTTTTTTATAAAATCTTTTCTAAGATGTTTTGCTCATGATAAGAAAATCTTGAGCACGTTTTTCTGATTATTAATATAATCTTTTTTTAGCTCAAGTAAGAATAAAATGTCAAAAATAATGTTACCATGCTCAAAATAGATCAAAAACAGTTTAAAACATCAAACTAATTTTTAAGGGGAGAAATTGAGAAGTTTGTTTTTGAAATAAATCAATAAGTCGCATTTGTCGATTGCAAGTTAAAATATGTTGTTGAAAATACAAAAGGATAAAAAGTTGGGAAAAATACCTTCACTTCAAGGGGGAGTGATCGATTTTTAAAGTTTAAACAAATTTTGATATAGCATAAACGTTCACTTATTTGAACTAAAATGTTTTCAAAATCATTGTTAAATTTTAAAATGAAAATAAAAAGTGTTTGTGTAAAGAATGCTTAAGTCAAGGGGGAGTTTTGCATAAAGTCACGAAACTGTTTTGAACCCTCCCCTAGTTCAAAAACTCTCGCAGACCCGGGTTCAAAAACAAAAGGTCAAAAAGTCAATCAGGTCAATAACCCCCTTATCGAATGTGAGAAAAACACACACACTTCACTATCACATAAATCCGTCCCACTCTCTCTTTCTAAAACCAAAATACTTGCATTACAAAACTCTCGCAATTTCAAGATTTTCATGCCCATTAAGATCTTTTCGTGCAAAAAGTAAGCTTACAAATCTTGTTATATAATGATTTTACATATGTGTATTGAATTACAATGTTTGGTTTTTATTGTTAAGATCATATTTGCATAATTAGGGTTGCGTACAAATGTCGAGTATAAATCTCAATTGTGTTTGCGATGTAGAGTGTTTTAAATCAATTCTTGCTGTTAGATGACTGATACGTGGGGATCGCACCCTCGCAACAGGTTTTACCTCTTAAGGGATCTCGAGAAGCTTACAACCCCCACCAGGCAGTGTACCTGATCATTGTAGTATAGTATAGTGACAAGTACCGGGGGATTGATCATTCAACTCAAGAATAGTGTCGCTAGGATTAGAAAGCCTAATAAACTAGGTCTAGAGGTGAGGGATGATTCTTTTTGTATTTTTATTTTTTATAGAAAGTAAGTAAAATCTCGGGTTTTGGAAGAGTGGGCGGAATTAGTTGCTAGCCAACTAACCCAATTAACTACTAATGCAATCAAATTAAAATAACAAAAGTAAAAATGAAACTATTATACTAATGTGGTGGAAACAATAATGTGGAAAGTTGTGTTTACTTAGATTTCATTACTCCCTAGATATCTTTTACAGGTTTATTAATTTGTTACAATTGCATGGATGACGGGTCATATTCCTTAATAATAGTCGTAGGGCCGTGTACAATACTCCCTAACTCTATAGGATCCAACTTCACTCCTATGTCAAGCCGTTAGAAGCTCCTAATATGGGATCATTAGAATTCTCCTACGCATTAAATACAACCAAAAATCGTAGTACACCTCCGATCATGTTTCTTAAGACGTTCAAGCAAGTTACCAATGGAAGTTTGCCAGTTTTCTTAAGCCTAACATCGAATACAATCATCCGTAACAACTATAAACAAACAATCAGTCCATAATCAACATCTAGGTTTCACTACATCTAAGCAAACACAATAGAAATCTAGCCTAGCATGTTAAATAGAAGACAAGCGTAAGATATAATCAAACAACACATAGACATATTGAATGATTTGAAGGGATACTTATCTTTAATTGAACATGAAAGAATCAAGGGGTTGAAACCCTTGAAAAGCTGATAAAATTCAGACTAGGGTTTATTCCCTCAAAGTTGCACACTAATGAATGAAATTTGGAAAACTGTATATAGATATTACATTGTGACGGCGTCATGTGTTAGCCTATGACGCCGTCAACTTGCTGCCATGATAAAAATCGTATTGCCTAGATCCATGTGTGACGCCATCATGTGTAGTTATGCTCTGGGCCGTCACTAGTAATTGGACCATGACGGCCTTGGTGACGCCGTTAGGTCCTATGCTTAAAAACTCTATGGATCGTCACATGTATTTTCCACTTCCACCTCTTATGTAATTCTTGACGCCTTCATGTGGAGAGTCTTGACGCTGTTAGGTACTGTTCCCAGCAAGGAAAATTGAGACTTTGCCGTTTTCTTCACTTTTATGCTCCAAAAACGTCCAAAATGCTTCCTTTTCCAGATTTCTCTCCAAAAGTACCTAAAATGACAAAAGGAACGATTTAGGGCAATAATTGATCTAATAATCTCGAATTCGGGCTTAAATGATCCCTTAAAAGTGGTTCACTTTTCGCCTCATCAAATACCCTTACACTTGAGATTTGCTTGTCCTCAAGCAAATGCGCTTTTATTCTAATCATAATACAAGTTAGGGGTCATTTAACACTAATATAAGAGTAATTACAACAAATAATCATTCCACTAAAAACTAAAAACAAGCACAGAGGTCATACACTAGGTAACACCCCATTTTTCACTGATCGCAGCGGATAAAGTGTTTGGGGTATTACTTCATAGAATCACAGATACAGTAATAAAAAACGACTCGAAAAGAGACGTTTTGAAAAATTAGTTATCATTCATAATTATCAGAGTTTTAATTATAAAAGATATACTTTTATTTTGTTGAGGTCCCAAAAATCTAAGAGTTAGGTTGGTGGTGTTTGAATGATAACCATGAGAAGTCCTCCGAGTTCAGTACCTCCTTCTGCCATAGGTCCATAGAAGTAATTAACCTAGAATACATGCTTAAAAAGTCAACACTAGGTGTTGAGTGAGAATCATAGGTTTAGAGGTTAGTGAATACAAGTTCCATGGGTTCAGTTGTTACACCCATCTAGGAAAATGCAAGTTTTGGTGATAATTGTGATGCATGCACAATTATCAGGAGTTTAGTAGGTTGCACTAAGCTCATGAATCACACCTTAAAGATCCGGGTCATGTGGGCTGCAGACCCAACATGAGGGGATAGAAGGATAACTTGCCAAAGTTATACCTTGAGTGGATTCAAATATAGTACTTATTGGTACCACCTAGTGAGGTGTTAATACCAACGGGAGTTGTCAAATTATAATAGATCTATCAACGGGATAAAACCTTCCAAACGATTAGATTCATGAATTTTGTTTGTGTAGTGGTGGCAGTTAGTTTACTCGTGCAAACAACCAAAGAAAAAGACTTGTATTCGGTTTTAAGTAAAACATTTTGCATGTATCCCCCTTACAGGGTTTATAAAAGCATTTAGAGAGAAAGTTTAAAAAGATGTAAGGCTATGAAGACTCACCTAGGTGTAGAAAAATCTAAGTAATGCAAATAGTGACTCAGGAACTAGATCGCCTTACTCACGTATCCTAGTGTTGTTGTTGCTGGTTTTGTATGTATGTCAAGCTTTTAGTTATCATGTTTTATGTTTCTTAAGTTATTGTTTTTAGGTTTGTTAATGTTTCAGATATAACATAACACCATTCAGGCCATTGTAATTCAGAAGTATATGACTCCTCACATGAAGCTCCCTACTATTGTATTATATTATCAACATAATACCGTTCGGGCCATCATAATTCAGAAGTTAATAATCCTCACACAAAGCTCCCTATTATTGAGTTATGTTGTTATTAGGGTTTAGTTATAATCATATCACCATTCGGGCCATCATATCTCAGAAGTATATGCAATAATCGTTCGAGGAGTCGACACTTTAATTCGTAAACCCTACAAACTCATCAAAACGAAATATCCACATAGTACTCCTTGCATGAGGCTCCCTAGTATTGTGTTATGCTTCTAACTTTATATAGGTTTTATACATATATGATATTTTTACTTTTTACCCTTATAGTTTATATATTTACGTTTTCTACCCTAAGTTTTATATTACTTATATATCTATACTAATAACTATCTAAACTAGACACAACTAGTCTCTAGACTTCTATATTAACCTAAGACTCCTAAGTTTTTTTATATTTACCATTTTAGACCTTTAACTTATACTATTTACGTTTTTAGTCCTTTTAGTTTATTTTTAGGTTATTATCTATCCTAAGTGTTTTAATATTATGCAAAACTAATCCTTACTACTTATAACTTCTAGGAAAGTTCAAAAACAGTCCCTAGACTTTATAATTTCAGGAATTTACGATATATACCCCTATGCATGTAATCTATTGCAAAACTTGTCCTATTATGCATGTAACTTATATTTTATCTAGTATTTAAGTTTTCTAGCCTATGTTTTACTTGTTTTAAGTTATTTAAGTTATATTTAACTAGTGTATGACCTAATCTAACTACCTAAAGCATGCATGCAAGTATATGACTCGATCTAGGGTTTTAAAATGTAAACTAGCAAGTAGAGGGGTTCAAGGCTCATGCAAGGTTACCTAAGCTATCTAAATCTATCCTAAGGCTATATTAAAGCTATATTAACTAAAAGTGAGACTTACTTGGCTAGGGGGGGGGGTTTACGTGGGTTAGAACTAAGACTATGGTTTTCTAGGGTTTCCTATACCTCGTATGACTTCAAACCACAACAAAACATGACCAAGGCCTAGATACTCATTCCTAATAGCTCCCAAGGGCTTAGTACTATAGAAATGAAAGGTTGAGAGGAGGGGGAAAGGTGTGGAGAAGAAATGAGAAGGGAGGGGGTATTTATAGGCCTGATAGAGGCGGTTTGGGAGAAATGGGTTCATAGGTGTCGAGCAAGGGGAGGGCTGAGCAAGCAAGGCTAGGGGGTTGTGGCAGGTCTATTGATGACAAGGAAGGGCTAGGATGGTAGCTAGGGGGCTGGGTAGGCTGGTTGTGGTGGTAAACAGCCGAGGGAGGTGGTTCGAGGTTAGTGGTAATAAGTAGCTTACAAGGAGGTGATGCACCTCCTTGCTTGGGTTCTTGGAGGTGCTTGTAAGTTGCTTAGGGTGTTTAAGGGTGGTTTAGGGTGATTAGGGGAGGTTTAGTGGTAGATTAGGGAAGGTTTAGGGTGGATTAGTGGTGGATTAGTCAAGTAGATGATGCACCTACTTGTGTGTGTGCTTAGAGGTGTTAGGGTGGGTGCTTGGGTATGACTAAGGTGTTAGGGTGCTAGGTTGAGGTGTTTAAGGTGCTTATGTTTTAGGTTTTACTAAGTTTTAGTTAAGTTTAGACCTAGTTTCTACTTACTATGTGTTTAAGGTTTTACCTAGGGGTTAGTGCCTAATCTAAGTTCCTAAGTGTGCCTAATAACTAATCCTAATACCTAAAGGGTTTATACTAAGGGTGGGTAACCTATGGGGGAGTCTTGGGAAGGTTTGACCTAATTTTCTAACCTAAATGACCTAAGTGGGTTTAGTGAGAGACTAGGGTTTATCCTATGGTTTTATACCTAAGTTAGTGTCCTAAGGGCATCTAATTACTATTCCTAAGTTCCTAAAGGCTTATGCTAAGTGATAGTGACCTAAGGGGAAGTTTTGGGTGAGTTTAGACCTAATTCTAGTTATCTATGACCTACTTATGTTTTAGGGCTTAGGGGGTTTATATCTAAGTTCTAAGGGTTCTATTCTATATCCTAATAGTCCTAATATATCCTAATATACCTAAAGATACTCTTACTTAAGCCTTGAACACATTCTTACTAGTTTAACTAAGCATATAGGTTCAGATAAGCACATAATCCTACTTAAGTTTTAGTTTAGGGTTTATTAGTGTTTTATGTTATGTTTAGTGTTTTAGATTGGTGTATTACTTATTATGGTGTTGTTTTGAGTTTATGCTTAACATACCTGGGGTTTATAGGATGTGAGTGTTGAGTTATTTGGCTTGTGTAGATACGTGAGTAGGTCTAGTGAGTCATGTAAGTAATTATGTATATAAAAAGCAAAAATTTACCTGTGAAATACCTACTATAGGTATTTGTAATGGGAATGATAGTAATGGGTGTTTGTGGGTTGTTATAGTCTTACCCCCTTAGAGAAAATCTCGTCCCGAGATTTTGACGATTATAGGAGTAGGGGAGAGAAATAGTCGAGAAAGTAGAAAAGGATTATCGAGAAAAGTGATGTGAAAAGGAATAAGATTTTGCACAAGCGGAGTAAGAATTGCTTGTACAGATACAAGATACTTAGTTTTTTATATCTCATTGTTTGCAAATAAAGGCGTCCCAATATTTGAAAACAAGAGTGTAGAAACTCTTAACCTATTTGACTTATAACTTTCTCATTAAAATGTAGGAACATCCTAGTTCATTTTAAGAGGATAGTCATTATAAATCATCCTTAAGTAGTGTCGGTAGAAAATGAAGAGAGTTTTACCATATTTAAGGATAGATGGTAAGGAAATCTTTAGAAACATGTTTCAACTGAGTTGTTAAATCAGAGAAGACAAGTTCTAGAAGCGGTAGAGGAATATTCTAGTCAAGTTAAGACAAGTTCTAGTCATGATAGAGACAAGTTCTAGTCATGATAGAGACTAGTTCTAGTCATGATAGAGACAAGTTCTAATGTTCTCCAGTTTAGCAACTTGTCACATGGTAGATTCCCATGTTAAGACTAGAATGACGGACGTAGAAGATCTCATTTTTACAATTTCTTGCAAAGCGAGATTTAATATCGTAGTCGAACATAATGAGGATTACAGTTCGATGTAGATATTCTTACAAGTTCTAACTAATAGAAACTTGCGTTATGACGAGAAACGCAAGTTCTAACCAATAGAGCATTGCAGGATGAGGTAGGGAGAGAATATATAGAGAAGAAAATAAAGTGTAAAATGACGGAGAGTTAAAAATGAAGGGAAATGGAGTGAATGATTTATGGGAGTGGAGTAGAGTGAAAAGGAAAAAGGATAAAATGGGTAAAATAGGGGAAATGGAAAAGGAAAAGAAGTTTGTAGTGGATTGAGTGGGAAAAAGTATAGGAGTGGGGAAAATGGAAAAGTATGATTTTAATTTGTGGAGTGGGGAAAAAGGCGGGAAAATGGGATTTTAAAAGGGTAGGAAGAAGTGAGAGGAAAAGATTTAAACGGTAGAAGGAGAGAAATGAAAAGATGAGATTAAACGGAAGAGTAAGAGTATAGGATACCTGAAAGAGAATATCCTATCGGAGTTTTTGATGCACTGTTGTGTTTTGAAACATGGTAAAAAAATTTAATCTTTGCTTTCCAAACCCAAGCTGAGGCCTTAACAGCATAAAAATGGTCTCCCTTAATAGTATTAAAAACTGTTTTTGGCCTAGCACTATTAACTACTTTTGGCTTAGTAGTATTAATTGCTATTTTCTTTTGAATGGGCCTTTTTACAGATGAATGTGCTGATTTTGAAAATTATGACTTGGATTTAGCATCATTCATTGTTCTTTATGTGGGAGCAGTATTAATTGGTCTAGCAACATTTGTCAATACTGCTATTTTTAGAAACATTTTGCTTGGCAGTATTAACTGATACTAATCCAGTTTTCATTAACATTGCTCTTGGAACCATATTCCTTTTAGAATTAAGGTGAGTATTTTTAGAAATTTTGGTGGCACCCTCTGAGCATAGTTCCTCACAGGTTTTTGATAGTAATGATAATCATATTGCAAATGTTTAAAACTACCACATACATAACAAGCCTTGTTACACATCTCAAAATTATTCCCTAATCTTTGAGACATCATTTCATTCCAGTTCCTTTGGTATCCTCTAGGCCTGTTATTATTCTCCCTAGGTTGCTTAATTTGATTAACAGTTCTCTTAGCATTTTGACCTTGTGAATTAGATTTAACAAACTTTATCTTTTCAACACTAGATCTAACTATTTTACTTTCTACCTTAGGTGTAGACATAACCTGGTCCTCATCATCTGAAACCCAATCCTCAATTACAGGCTTTGTAACTAACTCATTTAAACAAGATAATTCAGGTGTAGGAGGCACAAACTTTCCTGTAATAGGAGGGGGAACCTCATTATAACCTAAACCACTACCTTTCTTTATAATTCGACAATCTATTATCTTGTTCACACTTTCAGATGCATGTTCAAGCCTATTCACTCTAAATCGAATGCTTTCTTTTTCCTATTGAATACATCTTTTTCTTTTTGAGCTTTCTCAAGCCTTTTCCTAAGCTCTGTAATAAGTGATTCTTTTACAAAAATTTTACCATCTAAAACATTAACCTTTTCTACATACTCAGCCTCATTCTTCTTATAAAGTTCAAGTCTTTGTTCTACGGACTCTAAACCTACCTTATAGCCTAAAATGTGCAACTCAGATTTATGTAAATCTTCTACTAGTTTATTATTATGAGCTTTTACTCAACAATATCTAAACAAGATTTATAAGAACAACCAGAAACATTAGATACCTAAGAGTCAGAACTTGAGGATGAAGATGAGTATGCCAAAAGTGCATAGTTGGGTCCTTCTTTAGTTTGATCACTCCAATCATAGCCACCTAGACCATCACAAGACACCAAAGCTGTGGAATTTGAGGTTTCCACAGGCACAATTCTCCTTGAGCTTTCTCAATTCATGTAGTTGATGCATGGGATTGCGCCCTCGCAAAAGGTTTTACTTCTCAAGAGATCTTGAGAAGCTTGCAATCCCCACCAGGTAGTGTACCCGACCGATGTAGTATAGTGTCGTGGCAAGTACCGGAGGATCGATCGTTCTCTTGGGGAATAGTGTCATTAGTATCAAAACTTAATTAAACTAGGTCTAGAGGTGAGGGTTGATTCTTTTTGTATTTTTATAGTTTTTTAGAAAGCAAGTAAAAATCTCGGGTATTGGAAGAATGGGCGGAATTAGTTGCTAGTCAACTAACCCAAATAACTACAAATGCAGTAAAAGTAAAATAACACAAAAGTAAATGTTGAGAAAAACAATAGTAAGAGAAACGTGTTTACTTAGATTTCACTACTCCTTAACTATCTTTCATTAGTTGAATAGTTTGTTACAATTGCGTGGATGACGGGTTATATTCCTTAATACCATTTGTGGGGCCGTGTCCAATCTTCCCTAACTCTATAAGTTTCTACCTCTTCCTATGTTGAGCCGACAACTAGCTCTTAACACGGCCTCCTTAGTAGTCACTCATGCATTAAATACAACCATTAATATCATAGTACACATCCGATTCATGTTTCTTAAGACGTTCAACCATGTTACCAATTGGAAGTCTACTAGTTTTCTTAAGCCTAACATCGATATCATTTATCCAATACAATTAATAACAAACAATCAACCAACAATTAATAGCTAGGTTTCATTACATCTAAGCAAACACAAACATACCTAGCCTAGCATGTTAAAGTAAAGACAAGCGTAAGATAGAATCAAACAACACATAGACATATTGAATGATTATTGGAAGACTTATCTTTATTGAAATATGGACGAAAGAAGGGTGAAAAACCCTATAAAATTCGACGTAGGGTTTGTGGTAAAGTTCCTCCAAAAGTTCTCTCTTTAATGAATGAAAATTAGAAAACTATATATAGAGATTACAGGTCTGACAGCGTCACGTTATGATCCTGACGCCGTCAGCTAGCCGCCAATGCTTTCCTCGAATTGCCTAGATCCAGATCTGGCGCCGTCATGTGTTTTTCCACTCTTGGCCATCACGTGTAATTTTGCTCTTGACTGCCTTGGTGACGCCGTCATTCTTTAATTCCCAAAAACATTCTGGCTCGTCTCGTGTAACTTTTTATCCACCTCTTTGCTCATACGTGACGCCATCACCTCCAAAGCGTGACGCCGTCGTGTACTATTTCCTGCTTGATTTGGAGACTTTGCCGTTTTTTTTCACTTGTCGCTCCAAAAACGTCCAAAATGCTTCCTTTTCCAGATTTCTTCTCCAAAGTACCTATTAGGATCATATTTTATTTGAAAGTGTCGGTCATTAATATTATGTAATAGGTTGCATTAGAATATAATTATGATGAAGTTTTAATAATGTTTTCATGTTTTTATAAAGTCTAAGGGCTAGTTATGTAATATGGTCAAAGATATGTGACGCCCTAGACTACAAGTATAAATACTAACGTAAGGCCTCATTATGAGGTTGGTTCTCTTAGTAATAATATTGTCTCTTCATTTCACACATTAGAGTTCCCACCCACTCTCTCTCTCTCTCTCTCTCTCTACTTACTTTCTCTCTCTATATTTAGGCTTCATTCTTTAGTGATTAAGGTTGTTCTACGGTCCTACAAGTGGTATCAAGAGCCAAGGGATGATTTTAGGTTGTTTTAGATAGTTTTTGGGTGAAAAAAAAATCGTGTTTTAGATCGATTTAGGTGAAAAAAGTGAATTTGTGTACTGTTCATCGGCATTTTCCGAGTTAGGAAAGATTTTTTCAAGTTAAGAAATTTTTTTATCGAGTTAAGAAATTTTTTATCGAGTTAAGAAATTTTTAATCGAGTTAAGAAATTTTTTTATCGAGTTAAGAAAATTTTTATCGAGTTAAGAAATTTTTTTATCGAGTTAAGAAAATTTTTATCGAGTTAAGAAAATTTAGGTGGTGTTTTTATCGAGTTAGCTCTCTGATTATCAAGTAATATTTGGCGAGTTTTCCAATTTTAGCGAGTTAGCTATTTCACCTTATTGTTTATCGAGTAAGGTTCTTTTTGGTTGCTACTAAGGCCAAACTATACTCGGTTGGTTTCTTCTTATCGAGTTAGCTTATCCTTATTGAGTTAGCATACTCTTATCGAGTTAGCTTATCCTTATCGAGTTAGAAAGTTCTTATCGAGTTAGTGTACCTTACCGAGTTTGCTATCTTATCAAGTTAGTAAACCTTACCGACTTAACAGATCTTATTGGGTTACAAGAACCTTACCGAGTTACAGATCTTATCAAGTTACCGAGTTAGAGACCTTACCGAGTTTTTTGGCGGGAAAATTTGAGTAAAATTTATTTTTGAGAGGAGACTAAACGTTTAATTTTTACGTGAAATTCAAATTTTGGTATAACGTTGAAAATTTTGGTCCAAAATTCAAATTTTTAGACCAAAATTCAAATTATTTTCGGTAAAATTTGGCGTCAAAATTTTTATAACTCAAATTTTTCTGGTAACCTTAGAATTGCCTTTCATAGTGATTTTCAAATTTTGAGGGAGAAAATTTTCAAAAATTTTTTTGGAGGGAAAATTCAAAATCACTAAAATCAACCATATACGCTTTTCAAACTTCGCCAAAAACATCTAATTTTCAAACAACAACCTTTGTTATCCTCAACGATCCAAGATCAACTTTATCACACATCGTTTAAAAAATGGAAATGAAAATGCAAATCCAAGAGAGAGATTCAAAAAAAGTGTTTACAGTGTTCAAGTCATATGTAGAAAAGGTCATCAATATTTATGGTTATGAATCAAGGTTCGATTAGGCATTTGAATACTTCATCCGAGTCCGATATCACAATTTCAAAGACAAACACAACCAAAGCCTGAATCAACTTGAAATAATACTTAATGAAGAAGAAATTGATACGAGTAACTGCAAGGAAGCTTTTAAAGTGATCCAAACTCAACTTCAGAGTATCTTTAACCCTTGGATAATGAACCAGTCAGAGTTTATCAATGCGTTTTACCAAAAATTTCGGGTAAGTTATATGACCTTCAGAACTAAATGCATCAATAACATGGGTGAACTCGAAAAGATGCTTGAAGCTGAGGAAGATGAGTTCAATGAGATTGAGAAGCTTAAATGGGAAAGAGAGCAGATTGAAAAAGATATGCAGTTAAAAGAAAGAGAGCAGATTGAAAGAAAGATCCAGTTAGAGGAAATAGAGGTGATTGAAAGAGAGACAGACAAAGATTTTAAAACAGAAGAGGATACAGTCAACGAGGGTGAAGCATCTGATGATAGTTTGGTTTTGACGGGAAGTGATTCATCTTCAAAACAATAGGTTGAAAGCAGCAGTCCAAGCTATGATTTAGATACTGATGGTACACAAAGGAATGAAGCTGTTTGGGACACCGAAGATGACCATATCAGACCATCATCAGACACAGAGATATTGGCTACGGTACAACATTCAAACAATAATGATAATGTTGTGTTCGATAATGTGTTTGCTCATAATCAGACACATCCTGCGCATCCTGAGTCTATTAGTGACACATATGTGGTGGAACAAAATGATAGCAATATCACTTTTGCTACTCCAGATATGGATCCTAATAGAGGTGAGCCTGCCCAGGATGGATCTACTTATGAATAAGATCGTGTCTTATTTGCTTCTTTAATCAATAATTTCAAACATGAACTTGAAAAGTGCAAAGAGGACAATCGCAAAGCTAAGCAAGCGAATGTCTTATTGACAAATGAGCTTGTGAGATTTAAGGAAATGGAAATAGGTTTTCAAAATGTAACAAAAAGAAAAGCTGAACTTGAATTTGAAAACTCAAACCTTAAATCTCAAGCTCGGAAGTTTGAAATGAATGGAGAGTCTATCGAACCACTTTTAAAAAGAAATGAAGAACTTGAAGTTGGTTATAGAGAAGCTGTTTTGGATAAAAAAAAATTCCATTAAACAATTGGATGAACAAATGGTTCTTAACAATAGAAAGGTTAAAGCGCTTGTAAAAGAGAACAGTGATTTAAAAAATGAAAATATAAGGCTTCAGAAAACCAATTCAAAATTTGAGATTGTTAATACAAAACTTGAGATTTAAAAACAAGAGTTTTTGAAACGAACAAACGATCTTGAGAACAAACTTCGAAAATTGGGACAGACTTCTCAGACTATCAACATGCTGCCTACTAAAGATGAGGAGGTTGATAAACAAACATCTGGGATTGGTTTTGTGAATAGTGCTCATGTGGAAAATGAAAAACCTTGTTTTTTAAACAAAGTACAAAAGTTGACACCTACTTTGTATAACGCTGAAGATATGGGAAAAGGATTGTCAGCTGACCTTTTGTATGAGTCTCAAGATGGTTTAAAAGTTGAAGAGGAAAAACGTTTGAAAGTAAAACAAACAAAAAACCCACTCTCGTACCACGGCTTTGTGTATGGGTGTACACAATTGACAGATATACCAAAAGAACCTTTCAAAAGAAAAGACACAAATGTGAAAAGATTTTTCAAAGAAGCTCAACTTGCTACTTATGATGCTAATTTATGGAAAAATAAAGCAAGGAAACAGTTTTATGGTCTTAAACACCACATTGAGCAAACGTTAAAGGTCATTTGGTTTAAGCAAGAAAACATCACATACAACGCTTTCTCTAATCCTCTTTCATCAGATTTACGCCTTCAGATAAAAGTCAAAAAGATTTTGAAAGATGAGATTGAACCTCGTGTGAAAGATATCAACTTATGTTTTGAGTACTTTGAAAAACATCTTGTAACTGAAATGAGAGAAGATCTAAAGTATGTTCACTCTCTTGAAGACGAATATGATGAAAAATGCTTAATTCTGGACATTCAAAAAGAATATTTCACAAATCAAATAAAGTCGTTCAAGTCAGTATCTGTCAGCCATGAGTATGAGAATGTGAATTTTAAACAAACATCTTCTTTGAAATATGAAAATCTTAGTTTCAAACGAGTCTAAACCATAAGTAAGTGTTTCAGAAAAGGTTTACACGGGTGAATCTTCAAAACCATTTTCAAAAAGGGTTTCTCAATTTACCACCTATTCTTTGCAAAAAGGAAGGAAGTTTTCAAAGAGACCAAATTTTTCTGAAACATTTACTCCTCAAAAGGTTTCAAATGCAAGTGCTAATAAAGAAAAGATTCAAGGTTTTCAAACTCCATACTCTCGTTTTACTCCGGTAAAGCCAGTGTGGAAACAAAAGCAAAGCCGTTCAAAACATTTGAAATCTTCATACTCTGAAATGCTTCCGCTACAACAAAAGAATGGCTATGCTTTGAGAAATCCTAATTCTGGAAGGTTTCCATTCATCTCAAAAACGAATTTTCGAAATGAAACGCTGAGTTTCAACAATGGATGGAAAACTTCTTCTTCAAGTTTTAAAACTCCAAGAGAAACACCGAGTTTCTCAAACAAGTTTCAAAAGTAAAAGAGTTTTAAATCACCGTTGATTCCACGAGCTTTATTTCAAAATGAAACACCGGTTTTAAGTCCTCGTTGGAATTCAACTTCTTTGTCTCGGATTGACACAACTTTCAAATGGATTTCAAAATATGGTAAACCCGTTGGCGCCGTGTTCAAATGGGTTCCAAAAGTTGTTGTCTAAGCCAAAAACATAATGACTTCTTAGCATTTCAGCTAAGGACTCGTTCTTCAAAGAAAGAAAAGTGCTTAATCTAACAAAGGTTTAAAGATTTTCCTTGCACTTATCCCAAAAACATTATGGCTTATGTACACATAATAGTGTATAACCCGTGATTTTCAAAGAAAGGACCATGTTGTACATTTATGTGCGAAAATCCTAAAAGATAAGAAGACTTCTCACCGAAAAGCTTATCAAAGTCTTATTAATTTTTTGAGCAAAATTTTGAAAAATGTTTCAAAAGGTTTTCAAAACTTTTCATGATGTAGCTCAAGATATTACTCCCTAAAATCCTTAAAAGCTTAAATTTACTAAAAATGTTCTGTTTTTGAGGGGGAGTAATAAAATGATGTTCGAAAATGATCATGCCTAAAGGAAACTTATACAGAATTAACAAACATCCGTTTCTCCCATAAGCTATCCAAAAACAAAGGCTTTAATCAATCGGTATAAAAAATACCATGGATATGCTATTTTTGAGGGGGAGAAATGTGATCGTCTTGAATCTCAAAAGAGCTCGACTGAGAAAGTACCAATGAATTGATGAAGCTTAAAATGTCAGTAATCGAAAAGACTTGTCCTAGACGGTTAATAATTTTAAACTAATCTAGCTAGTGATGTAAGTGTGTCTCGAATAGGACTTGTCTAAGTAGAATGTACCGTCTCGAGAGACTTTTTTGGACTTGACCAGGACGGGTAATAATTTCAAGCTAGTCTAACTAGTGATGTAAGCGTGTCTCGAATCGGTCATGTTCACTGAAAGTGGATCAATTCAAAAGGTGCAAACTCCTCACGCATGTGCAAATTTCTTTAAAATTCATGAGCACATGTGAAGGGGGAGTCCTTCTAAAGTCGTAAAACTCTCAAAGTGGTAACAACAATGTGTTTTATTATCATAAACACTTTGAGAGATTTTCAATAAATGGTTTCATGGCAATAATAGGATAGTCATGGTGTTTTAAGGTGACTAAGGTTAGGGAAAAACCGTCCTATGATCCGCCAGAGCCGGAGGGATCTACCCAAGGATAAATCCAATCGACTAGAATTAGAAGTCCTTAGGTATGATTGAAAAAAAGGAGAAAATGAGAAAGGAGAAAGAAGGGGTTGAAGAATTAAAAAGAAAAGTTATGAAAAGGGTGAAAAGAAATAGCCCTCCATATGTTCAACCTTAGGGCTGACACCGGGTTCAATTCGTATGCTACTGGTTGTTGCTAAGGTGACACCGGTATTGAAGATAAAGACGTCATGGACCCAGTAACGCACTGCACTTAACCTTCTAGCCACTCAAGTTCTCTTAAAAGAGCTTGTTTCATTCTCACCTGGAACTGGTGTAATCTATCGATCTGTCTCTTAGAGATGGTTGATATTGAAACACGAGACCTCTCCCTAATCTCCGCATAGGAAACCAAATGTGCACTTATCGAGTCTAGAGCCCCGAGATTCATCAAAAGATCTCATAGGAACACATGATATTTCTACACTTGTTGTCCAACCATAAGGATGCCAGATGTAAACTTAAGATTCCTACGCAGATCTTAGCAATCTGCCAGAACATTTATAAGAGGATTCACATTTGTGATTCTCAATGATTGAATGGAAATTCCTGCCCGGGTCAACATCAAGCAGCCCTGACAGCAGGTCACTTCGGTAATTCTTTGTGGGTTACGCTTAGTGTTCGCGGTGGTTTGAAATGGTCTACAGTCGTGGAGTGATTCCTAGCGACTCACCGATTCGTTGAGCTACTTAGTAGGTCTCGTAAGCTCCCTCGGGAGTATCCGAAATGGGAACGGCCTTGGTAAGGGTTAGAAGGAGTCTTCACACTATGCTGTTGACAATCTCTAATTCCTTATCTGTAAGTACCGGTTGATTTATTGCTAACTATTTACCTGCAGCTATACATCGTCTCCATGGCGTTGGATTCCACATGCTCATACATACATCATGAAGTCAAAGAAAAGTTCTCACAAAGATCAAAGGATAGCAATAGTCAAAGAAAGATTCTATGCCAAAAAGAAGAATCTACAAAGTAAAGTGACAAAGATCAAAGTGAAAGAACGGGAACAACAAACGTATGTATGAGAAAGACTAAAGACGTATGAGCATGTTGGAAAGGCGCATAACCATCAAAGACAAAGAAGTGACGAAAGGCAGATGACATCATTGGATCACTTCAACAACAATGAAGCATGATGAACTGGAACTATGATTCATCTAATGATTCTTTAAAATGTCAAGAGCTATGAATGTTAAAGTTTAAAGACAAAGATGATGACGTCACGCAACCTTCAACTACCAACATTTAGGGGGAGATTGTTAGGATCATATTTTATTTATAGAAAATGTCGGTCATTAATATTATGTAATAGGTTGCATTAGAATATAATTATGATGAAGTTTTAATAATGTTTTCATGTTTTTATAAAGTCAAAGGGCTAGTTATGTAATATGGTCAAAGATATGTGAAGCCCTAGACTACAAGTATAAATGCGCATGTAAGGCCTCATTTTGAGGTTGGTTCTCTTAGTAATAATATTGTCTCTTCATTTCACACACTAGAGTTCCCACCTACTCTCTCTCTCTACTTACTTTCTCTTTCTAGATTTAGGCTTCATTCTTTAGTGATTAAGGTTGTTCTACGGTCCTACAGTACCTAAAATGACAAAAGAAACGATTTGATGCAATATTTGATCAAATAATCATGACTTAGGGCTTAAATGACCCCCTAAAAGCGTAACAATTTTCGTCTCATCAGTAGTCTTGGCTCCTTGGTGCCCTGCATTCTCTAGCAAAGTGTTCCCTTCTATGGCAGTTATAGCATTCCACCTTGGTCTTGTCAAAGCCAATGTTATCATTCCCATTGACTGTCAGCTTCCTTCCAGTTTTCTTCAAGAATCTCCTAGCTCTCATTGTCAACATAGCCATCTGCCACTTCAAATCCATCTCTTCCACATCATTTGGATGAATTTGTTCCAAATCCTCATTTATCAGCTGAGGACTATTGGGTTGAGTAGCCAAGAAAGCATAAATAACAACATCACTCAAATTGTCAACATTAGTTAAGTTAGCAACAGTAACTTGAGTGCTACTAGTAGTAACTCCATGAGAAGTAGTAACTGCTTCATTGGTACTGCTAGAGTTGTTTGAGGCGGACACAAAATCCATGTTTTGTGTACTTTTACTTAAGCGGGTTCCTTTGACTTCTGGATCATAAACTTTGAGATTATTGTAAAGATCATCCATGCTCATTGTGTCTAAATCAGGTTTGTTTCTCCACACAACAACATATGTGTGCCACCCTGGTGACAAACTTCTTAGGAACTTCTGATTGACATCTTCTTAGGACAGTGTTTCACCCAAAAGCTCCAGTTCACTAACAAGCTTTTGAAGCCTGTCAAGGTCTGATCAAGCATCTCAGTGCTTGGAGCAGAAAAGTTCTCATACGGTTGCTTCAAGAGGTTCTTCTTGGTCTTCTTAGTAGCAACATTCCCTCTAAATCTCTTCTCTATGGCTTCTAACAATGACTTAGCATCCTTGATAGGATTAAATGTCAACTGATGTTTTATAGGAATGCCCATTATTAGAATACTTCTATCCTTTAGCTCAAATCTTCGTTGTGCCTTGTCTTCAGCAGTTGTAATAGGCAAAATAGTCACAACACCAACATCAGATGTTGATGTTTTTGGCAAGGTGTTACCTTGCTCTATGACGTCCCACAGATAATAATCAATCATCTGAATATACTGCTCAATTCTCATTCTCCAGATCTCATACTCACCAGGCTTGAGCATTGGTACCTTTGATATAGTAACCATGTACGTAGACTCTGAATCCATGTCTTCAAATAAGATCTTGTATTAAAACAGGTTCTTCTTGATCACAAGCTCTAGTACCACTTGTTGATCCCAGTTATGTATACTTGATCGAATTTCTTAGCTTGTAAAGGTTTAGCTATGCTAGATAAATCTAACATAGCTAGTATAGAAACTATCTTGGAATGTACTAAAGTTTATGCAGAATATAAACTTCAATCTTAAGAAGAATTCTTTTAATGTAACAGTAACACAAGATTAACAAACAAAGCTTCAATATTATTAATGCGAATACTCAACAGTATTAGGGTTTACAACCTCAAAGCTAATCTAATAACACATATTTATCTTAATGCCCTAGGACCTCCTTTTATAGAGTAAGGAGTCATAGTCGGCTTACAATAACTTTCTATACAAGATAAATCTTTTCTATATTTATCTAACCGACTATACAGTGTATATCTCATTAACAGCATTAACTATGACACAATATAGCCTAAGAGTCTTAACTCTTGCTCTAGCAGCATTAATCCTTCAGTAGTAGTAATCTTGAACTAGTAGCATTAACTTTAGTTCCAGCAACACTAACTACTTAGTGTATTTCCTTGAAGTTTTTAGCATTACCAACAGTAGTAAAATACACCAGCAGTCTTAATATTTATATTAGCAGCATTAAACACTTAGAGCATTTACCTTTGAAGTCCAAGAGCAGTGAGAACCCTAATAGTTGACCATTTACAAGGGCTTAGGTAGTTCTACTTGTATGTAATTAGCAGATAGCTTATAATTGATAGTTGAATCACTTTATGCGTGATTGATGCTTTTTAACACTATGACCATCGGGTTAAGGGTAGATATGCATTAAGCTAGGTAACCATGACCATCTTTCCTAGTCTACCATTGATAAGGACCGTACTCACAAGGCCAAATCCATGCTTCTCGAGTATTAATTTACATTCCCTTTCTCGCCACTAGAAGTAACACATTAGTCATTGCACTTGTAGATGAATCACTATGACATGATATGATAAACATGGCTAGCATGTTCTCCTATCATAAGACCTCGGCCCTACCTTCTTATTTACTATTTAATTACATTTCTTAGTATAATACTGATGATGTATAGTACAGATAGCAGGCTTACTAGGCCTGGACTGCACTATACAATTGGGCTCCGGCCTAACACATAAACTAGGCTCCGGCCCAATAAGCAAAACTAGGCTCTGGCCCTGGAACGAACTGGGCTCCGGCCAAATAAACCTACTAAGCTGGGTATGATTAAATGCCCCAAGCCACGAGCAGGGTACAAGGACATCCAACGGATTGAGCGGCTCTCTTGAAATACGCTCGCGGACCAACCCACGGTCCCGAAAACAGTCCACATTACGTTGATTAAGCTCTAGACCCTTGCCCGACAAGGGTCCCACCTCGGCCACTATAGCAAATATGCGAAATAACATGAAACCTTGGCATTTCCATCACCTATAAAATGTGGCCTCAGTACAAATTTCGAGGTATGACTATCTCACTCATCCTAACACTCATATATTTCTCTGACAGCATGGGTACTTACTCTCACGCCGGAGCTTAATCGTGGGGTCCGTCCCCATGGTAAGGCTAACGGTTTACCTTTCTTTGTGCAGGGAATATCACTCTTTACTTGGATTAGTGAACGACCTATAGAGCGGACGGCCCACCAAGGATGGCCCGCTCCTGACTAAGCCCAATTCTAACATAGTCACACTTTTTGCACTAACAAGTTAGCGCCATCCGTGGGACCAGTGCAGAACTGTGTTTTTGAAAATACTCACCATGAGAAATCACCTTGGCAATATCCTTCCCATGGCGACACCCGCAACATGTAGGAAGAAAGGGAAGGACAAAAAATTCGAAAGTCGAAGTAAATCAGCATTGGGCGCAACCCTCCGAGGGCCCAATGATGGTTACAACCGACGGTCATCTACTGACATGAGTGAGGAAGCTCTTCCGGCAACGACGCTGCCAGTAAAGCCCAAAGAGGCCCAAACTTGCCCAGACACCGAAATGGCCCCGTGCCAGACTCAGTACGAAACAACAAAGCGAAAGAGAGGTGAAAGATACCAAGGCATGCTGATGGGCGAGGGCTCAAGGGGAAAATAGTCGAAGTCAGGGAAAGAACAGAGCCCCAAGAAAGGAAGCTTCACATTCATATGTGTACACTGCGAAAAGAACAACTACAAGTTTCCTCAAGAAGTGAAGATCTCATCCGGAGAGAACAGTGACACGAATACTGACAAAGAAGCTGATAGTGTATAGGATGGGGGAAATGATCAGAGGCAACCATACATGCCAGAGGAGGTTGACCCATTCACGAAAAACATCCGCCATGCCAAGCAGCCTAGAAAAACCCGTATACCAGACAACGTACAGCCTATAACGGAAGCAAATACCCCGTGGACCACATTAGAGTTTTTCAAACGACGGCACGGGTATACAACTGGGATGCAGCGACCCAATGCCACATGTTCAAACGTACAATAAAGAGAGCAGCAAGGATATGGTTTGGATACCTCCCCGAAGGGTCCATAAATGGCTTCCATGAATTAAGGGACGGGTTCTTAGAATCCTTCTTTAGCATGAAGAGGCACAGAGATCGAGATAAGAAAATCCGTTGTGCCAAGAGGGGAAAAGATGAATCTATAGAAAGTTTTACAAGAAGGTTCCTGACAGAAAGCAGAAGAGCTAAGAAAATGTCGGAGGCCGCGAAAGGTATCAGGTTCATAGATAAAGTATCGGATCCAAAGCTAGTAAAGCAGGGAGCACCGGAGTCCATTGACGAACTGGTAAAAATAACCAAAGCGTACTGTCAAGCGGAAGAAGCGGTCAAAACCCTGAAAAAATGGATGTGCCCCCCCGCAATTGTAACAAAGCACGCAAAGCCATTTGCCAGGCAACAAACATGAGTAATGGGACTAGCGGCATCGATGGAAAATGTCTTACATACCGGCCATAGTTATAAACGACAAAATCAAAACAACCCCCGGCACGACCAAGCAATCCGGAGCACTACAAGAGAATTCCTGATGAGTCAAGCAGCCCACGGATCAGGAAACCAAAAAGTCACCAGGGGTTCGAATGCGTGTTCCTTCTCGAGGCATGGGTACAACCCAAGTGTTGACTCCATATCAAAAGTTGCAAGACGAAAGGACGTCCTAACCACAGGCTTAGGCACGTGACCAGGGATAATAAATACTCACACAAAAAACGCTCGAAGTCCCCCAACCTTTCGCCGTAAATAGCCATCAAAGAGGGAAACATGAAACCACCAAAATACCTACAAATAAAAAACAAACGGTGTTCCACGAAAACAATGATGAAAAGATCACACCCACAGTTATGAAAAATGGGAACCACCGAAAAAAAACTGCCATAAAACGTTGACTCATGACCCGCCTCAACGGGGCGTCTAAAGCCAAAATACCAAAAATACGGAAGAACACCCGACTCCGGTCAAATTCTTAAATGACTACTAATAAAACTTAGTCATTCTTAAATGACGACTAATAACGCCAATCCGCAACACTCTCCTCATCCCATTCAGCCAAGTTCCCTTTAACTTCATTCTCCATCACATATTTTAAGCGTTGCGGGCTCGTCCGTACCGCATACGCATGGAGAATAAACCTTAACGTCCCCCAACCACATGCACACCTACCGGCTCGGTCACCCAAAAAATGAACAAAGGGGTCGAGTGTCGTGGACATGGAAAAGGTATGCTGAGAGCGTGTATCCAAATGTGTAATTAGGATTGTGTAATCAGCAACGAACTGGCTCCGGACCAAGGTCTCCACCTTACACCTGTCCGTTGGTGGCAACACACGGGCAACAGTGCACAGGACTAGTAAGCAAAAAGGGGGGAAACGAATCATAGGGGGCCGCAGACAAAAGAGGCTGAGGATGGATATACGTGTGCTTATAAGAGACGAGGTAGAGATGCATCAAATGGACGTGCCATCATGAAAATGGACATCCGAACATCAAGAGGCTTCACCCAGCAACAACCAAGGAAGGAGTCAAAGTGCTTCCAGTCTAAAGTTGCAGCCAAGCACACAAGCAAAACTATAAACAAGAACGCCATGCAATAAATTAGCGGGCCACGCCTTATAGCATGGTGTAAATTTGCCAATTACAACAACGAACGGTTTACATCTACCCAAACAAACCAAATTCGCCTGCCAATGGCATGGCATCAAGGAAAGCTATACAAGATCCATCAGAGAGGGACACTGCGAATCAGTCTCCGGACCGCGGACATCCCCCAACAAGCATACGGCCAGACGCAAGTACCAGTGCTCGCTAAGCCTAACACGCAAACAAAAGTGCGGACACCTTGTTTTAATAGAAGCAATCTCAACAAACGCAAGAAAAAGAAAGCGAAGACGGATATCTGTATCCGCAAGCATAAAACATAAGTGTTTTAGTTACAACATGTAATGGGCCACCACGGTGGAACCTATCCTTAGACGTTTGTAAAGACATAACTTACTACCTGTGTTTCTATACCAATTTTAATAAAATACAATGTGAAGCTTAGCTACCTTCACTAGTTTACACTTAGAAATTTTTTAACATTTGCTTTTCAAACGCACACAATGTGAGTAAGACGCGCACGCAAAGGCATGACCCAAAAACGTTATCCCGTATAACAAAAAGGGCACGGAACCTCATAAGCAACCCGCAGGTACGTAAGAGGGATTGCAAGCCCAGTACCGGGAGGATGACCTAAAAATATCCAAACAAAGACTAAAAATAAAATACGTATCTGTACGTATTTTAATATTAGCAAAGCACAAAACGATCAAGTGCAAACAAAGATGCATAAAGGTTAGACGTGGCCTTAGCGCAAATAACAACCACATTCGTAAAAGCTATACATGCACGGCATAAGCTAAAATTTTCTAAAAAAAATGCTGCACAAAGCAGAAAGTCACATACGTTCATAAAAACTTGTATTCATCAAGTAAAACAGTTGTTAAAATACAAAAAGCCGCTCAGAAAAAACCACACGTGGTCACGGCATACTAAAAATAAAAGGGGGGCATATATCATTCCGCATGATTATGCTCAAAAGTAACCTCAAGCTCCTTCCCGCAAGAACGAACAACAGGAGCAATAGTTAATAGATCACCATCCTCCCTGACATCCGAAATGGATAACTTATCTGTAGAAAAGGGTTCAGTGATTAAAGGTGGGGCGGAAGATGTCGACGGAACATCAGTACACATAGAAGCTAGTTCACTTGAAGGAACGGCTTCCGCACCAAATAAAGATCCTCGAGAAAAAGGAATTGACATAAGAGCAAGCAGATCCGTCAAGACAAAGGAGCTTCGCCCATAACTAGGCCACACCTAAGCATAGGAACGGAGAGCTGCACAAGGCTAGGTTGCAGGTCAACTAACCCAAGGTTCTCCACAACTTTGGCATCCAGTCGAAAGAAAGGCATAACGTCTTCAAAGTCAGAATCCTTATG
Source organism: Artemisia argyi (assembly GCA_030686995.1). Classification (NCBI taxonomy): domain Eukaryota; kingdom Viridiplantae; phylum Streptophyta; class Magnoliopsida; order Asterales; family Asteraceae; genus Artemisia; species Artemisia argyi. The sequence goes on from CM060689.1 coordinate 114,391,015, forward strand.
ATAAGATAAGTCTGATAGCAAAGAGAAGTCAAGACTACGAAAAGCCTTCAGATGAGAATCAAAGTCAGAGCCAGCAGAAGGGTCATTGGCATCTATGTCCGCAAGCTGTCTACCCTCCCTCGGATGCTCGAAGCCAGCCGCCAAACCATCCTGCATCCCCTTCCTAACGGCACAACTCAACAACTTCTAAAGTGATGAGTGATACTCCGGAGAAGTCAAACACTTAGAAAGGAATAACTTCATGCCATTACCAAGCAACCACCTACGGCTTGGAATAGTGGTAAGGAGGCGTGGGTAAAACACCTCATAGACGTTCACAACCACATCAACAAGATGTGACTCCAACCAGAACAACTAATCAGTAACACCCTTTACTTAGGCATCCTGATATTCTCTAAAAAGGACATCCAAAGTATCAATAGTACCTTGGAGCGAACAAGCCTACAAAAACAAAAAAGAGAAAAGTTAGGAGGGCGAATAAAAAGGCTAGAAAGAACAACGAAAAACGGGAAGGAGAGACGTAAAAAAGGACAATACACATACCCGATCCACGGACCACCTGTGTTGACACTTCAACTCCTCAACTTCAGCAGTCAAACAAGTGGAATCACGGCTCATACCCTCCCAAGGGGAATAAAACTCTGGTGGCCGCTGAACAAATGTGCCACGCTCCGTAGTCTGATTGTCAGCAGGAGCACGTAGCCCCGCTAGTTTAGCCTGAAGCAAATCAAGCTCACATTTAGCCTCAAATTTTCCTCCACCAAAGTTTCCATGCCAAACACATGAGTTGTAGAAGACCTTAAAGAAGAGACTTCGGTATTAAGCCGAGAAACTTGCGCCTTCAAAGTATTAATCTCTCCATCCTTCTCCTTCAATTGGCCGGTCAAACGGTGATAAAGAGAAATATACTTTCGCTTCAAAGTGATGTTCCTTTCCGCACGCATCCGCGACTTGGCACAAAATGAAATCTGATGCGCGGCCAAGTACTTAAACTCATCAAAAAACTCCTTGTAATCCATTCCATGAATCTCTGAAAAAAACCAGGCGGAGCAAAACCATCAACCATTTCACAACAGTCCGCAGCAGTCTCCAATCGAGAGCCGCAAGGCACACTCCATTCCGAAATATACACTTCGCTAAAAATATTGCGGTCCACATCTACAACAGAACGGATGCAACCAAAAGGGAGGTCACCTTCAGGAAAGTCTCCCTGATCTTCAAAACCGTATTCGGAACCTTCAGCAGACAATGCAGCACGCAAAGCAGAAGACGATTTAGTAGCTACCTTTTTACCTTTCTTTTTCAAAGAACGTCGGACAGGAGACCGAACGGTCCTATTAGCAACCGACGTAGAGGGAGCGGAGGACTGGAAAGTATGTCAACCTGAGCATCAAAAGTACTTGCAAAAACTGAAGAGTCAGGAGAAATAACAAACCTCTTCGCAGGATGTATAGTGCGAAGGGAAGGTGTAACAACCCACTAACTTCCCCTTAGGTTAGAAATGCCTTACTAACTTAACATATGCCCTCACTAAGCACACTAGGATTAGAAATGCCTTACTAACTTAACTTAGGCCCTCACTACGCATACTAGGATTAGAAATGCCTTACTAACTTAACTTAGGCCCTCACTAAGCACAAACTAGGATTCGAAATGCTTATAGGATTTTCCTGAGCTAAATTTTTGCTTTATTATATCCTTATGACCTAACTAACCTCTAGACAAGCTCACGTATCCACCTATGCTAACCACTACTACGTTTACTTGATGTAAACATCCCGGTATATCAAGTCAAGGTTATAAACATATTTTTACTAATAAAACTATCACTCTAATACACTATACTTTCTTGAAAACCCTAAATGCACCTATGTGTTCCCGGTTAGCTTTAAAACCCTAATTGCTTATCTGAACTAACATGATAGTATTTAAGACTTAGATATAAGTTAAATTAGTTACTTTAGGATATAATAGACTCCCTAGATCATAGTAAAAACCCCTAGAACTTAGGTACAAGTCATATAAGCACAAAACCCTAATTAGGCCATAACTTCCCGAAACTAGGTCTAAACTATCCCAAATCTTTACCATAAGTTGTCACCACTTAGTATAAGCTATTTAAGGCCTTATATTAGTTACTAAACATCATTAGGACACTAAATGAAGCACTAAACCCTAGGCAAAACCTTAAACTCTCACTATACAAAACAAAGTTAAAACTTGACCTAAACACCTAAACTAAGCTACTTAAACACCTTAAAACCACAAAGCAACCACCCTAGAACCTCCCTAATAGTAAGGTAGCAGCCTAGAATCTCTAACCACCCAAGCAAGTAGGTGGATCACCTACTTGTCACCACCTTGCCCTTAACCGCCTCCATCGGCTCTCTTTTGCCACAACCGGCCTATGGCGCCCCCTAGTTACCACCATAGCTGCTCCTCATCACCATCTAGACCTGCCACACCACCCCATAGCTTTGCTTACTCCACCCTCCCCCTCCACGACACCTAGCAGCCGTACCTTGCTCACCACTCCATACGCGGGCTATAAATACACTCCCCTCTCCTCCATTTCTCTTCACCCCTTTATCTCCTCTATACCTCACACTTTTCTTTAGTTTAAGACCCTTAGAAGCTATAGGGAATGAGTGGCAAAGCCTTGGCCTAGGCGAGTTGTGGTTTGAGTCGAAGGAAACCCTAGAAGCCCTTAAAGTCTCGTTAACCCTTATACGACCTAGGTAAGCTTTAGTTTACATTATAGTAGTTTTATAATAGACCTAGGACACTAGTATAAGCCTTAGAAACCATAGGATAGTCTTAAATCTTCTCGTTTGCATGCTTTCTTTTCGTAACCCTAGTTATAGTCGAATTGCATGTTTACGTGTTACATAGCTTATTTACGTGATATAATCTGAATTATATGACTTATTTGAACTTATATGAATTAGAAATAAGCTTAGAAACCTAGTTTTTATGTTAAAATATGATTTACATGCATTTCGGACTAGTTTTGCAAAACTTTACATGCATAGGGGTATATATCATAAATTCCTAAAACTATAAAGTCTAGGGATTGTTTTTGACATTTCCTAGAAGTTATAAGTGTAAGGACTAGTTTTGCAAAGTATCAAAACCTTAGGATAGAAATTAAAACAAGTATTAAACTAAAAAGGACTAATATTGCAAATATTATAAACTTAAGGGTAAATAGAGGAAATAATTAAAGTTAGTATAGTTTAGGGGCAATTTTTGTCATCACTCTAAAATATATAAGCATAGGGACTAAATGTGTAATAATTAGAAAGTTCTTTGCCTAATTGTTATAAGTTTATAAGTATAGGGTTGATGAGGCGAAAAGTGTACCACTTTTAAGGGGTCATTTAATCCCGAATTCGAGATTATTTGATCAATTATTGCACTAAATCGTTCCTTTTGTCATTTTAGGTACTTTTCGAGAGAAATCTGGAAAAGAAATCATTTTGGATATTTTTGGAGCATAAAAGTGAAGAAAATGGCAAAGTCTCAAAATTCCTTGCTGGAACAGTACCTGACGACGTCAAGGGTTTATACATGACGGCGTCAAGAGTGGCAAAAGAGGTGGAAGTGGAAAATACTGGTGATGATCCAGAAAGTTTTTAGGCTTGTTGGCCTGACGGCGTCACCTAGGCCGTCAGGGTCCAAATACACGTGATGGCCCATAGCTCATTCCTACATGACGGTGTCAGAAATGGATCTAGGCAATACGAATTTCATCATGGCAGCGAGTTGACAGCGTCAATGGTTAAAACGTGATGCCGTCAGGATGATAGTCTATATATATTTTCCAATTTTTCATTGTAATGTGTGGAACTTTGTGTGCAACTTTGAGGGAATAAAACCCTAGACGAATTTTCCAGCTATTTGAAGGGTTTCAACCCTTTGTTTCTTCCATGTTCAATTGAAGATAGGTACTTATTTAAATCATTCAATATGTCTATGTGTTGTGTGATTATATCTTACGCTTGTCTTCTCTTTAACATGCTAGGCTAGGTTTTTATTGTGTTTGCTTAGATGTAGTGAAACCTAAATGTTGATTATGGGTTGATTGTTTGTTTATGATTGTTATGGATGATTGTATTCGACGTTAGGCTTAAGAAAACTGGCAGACTTCCATTGGTAACTTGCTTGAACGTCTTAAGAAACATGATCGGAGGTGTACTACGATTTTTTGTTGTATTTAATGCATAAGAGAATTCTAATGATCCCATGTTAGGATCTTCTAACGGCTCGACATAGGAGTGAAGTTGGATCTTATAGAGTTAGGGAATATTGTACACGGCCCTACGACTAGTATTAAGAAATATAACCCATCATCCATGCAATTGTAACAAGCTAATCAACCTGTAAAAGATATCTAGGGAGTAATGAAATCTAAGTAAACACAACTTTTCTCATTATTGTTTCCACCACTTTAGTATAATAGTTTAATTTTCATTTCTTTTATTATATTTTGACTGCATCTTTAGTTAATTGGGTTAGTTGGCTAGCAACTAATTCCACCCACTCCTTCAAAACCCGAGATTTTACTTGCTTTCATAAAATGTAAAAAATACAAAAAGAATCATCTCTCACCTCTAGACCTAGTTTAGTAGGCTTTCTAATCCTAGCGACACTATTCCTGAGTTGAACGATCAATCCCCCAGTACTTGTCACTATACTATACTACAACGATCAGGTACACTGCCTGGTGGGGGTTGTAAGCTTCTCAAGATCCCTTGAGAGGTAAAACCTGTTGCGAGGGCGCAATTCCCACGTATCAAGTTTTTGGCGCCGCAGCCCGGGGAATAGTTATTGTCTAGGTTATGATTTCTTTTTATTAGGTCTACTTGCTAGATTCCTTTCTAGTAAGATTTTTATTTTTATTCTTAGGTTTTCTTTAGTCTATCTCATTTCTTCGTTTCTTTGTTCGTAACCATCCGACATCATGGAAGGTGGTAATATCTTTGATCCCATCAACCCACCACAACAAAACCACCCATAAAACCCACCACTAGCAAACCAACCTCCTAGGCCCCGAACTTTAGGAGAGTATTCCCGTCCTAGCCACCAAGGTTATCGAAACACCATTGAGCTCACTCAAGGAGCTAATGTATCCCCCTTGCGATCCGACACCATCCGGTTGGTGCAAAGCGGATGTACATTCCATGGACTTCATTCCGAAGATCCTAATCAACATCTCAAGGATTTCCTTAAAATCATAGATTCCATAGACCTTGATGTTGCAACTAGAGAGTCGACCCGATTACGTCTATTCCAATTCTCTCTACGTGATCAAGCTAGTCAATGGCTTGAACGTTTACTTGCGGGATCCATCACCTCATGGGATGATCTCACTTCTCGTTTCCTTGCTTAATTTTTCCCACCGGGGAGAACTACCAAGCTTAGAAATGATATCTTGATGTTCCAACAACGTCAAGGTGAAACTCTATATGAAGCATGGATTCGTTTCAAGGACTTACTCCAAAAAGTCCCTCATCATGGCATAGATCCTTGGCTCCAAGTCCAAATCTTCTATGACCATATCGATATCTCCACAAGGCGAACCATTGACCAATCGGCCGGTAGCAACCTATGTGATCTAAGTGCGGAAGACTCATGGGAACTCATAGAAGATCTTGCTCTCTATGACAACGAAAGTTGGAATGATCCCTGTGATTTGAACAAAATGGTCAAGGCAATATCTTTGCCTTCGAACAACTCTAGCACTCCTGACCGTAGGATCATGGAACTTGAGGACCAAGTCAAGTTTCTCATGAAATCTTACGAAGCTCCTAAGCCTTCAAGCCAAGTGAACAAAATTACTTCTTCATGCGAATTATGTAGTGGTCCCCATGACACTCGTGATTGCGTGGAACTCCCCAGACAAGCATTTGCGGATTACGCATCCTAGCGTACCGACGAAGTAGGAGACAAGTGGTACACTTTCAAACCCGAGCTAAACCCTTACGGTGATTCCTACAACCCTTCTTAGAAAAATAACCCGAACCTTAGGTGGAAACAAAACCAAAACATGCCCCAAAACAATTCTTCCAATCCACCTAATCGTTACCAACCAAACGGTCCACCGTCTAACTGTACTTTCAACAACAATCCTCCCAATAACTATGGTAGTACCAATAATCTTGAAGGATTGATGTCCAAGTTTATGGCATCTCAAGAAGCTCGCATATCTAAGTTTGAAGCCAATTTCAAACAAAAGCAAAGTGAGATGACCAATAAAATCGACACATTGTTGAAAGTTCTCAATGACCGAGAAATGGGAGCACTCCCAAGCGACACGGTCAAGAACCCGAAACTAAACATTAATGCCATATCATCAGTTTCATCACCAACTTCTTGTCCACAATACTATTCGGTCAAAGCAATGAGCACGTGTTTCAAGCAAACCCATAATCTTCAAAAGGACCAATTGAATAAAACATCTGATATTAAACCGGTCAATAACATAGTTGAAACACCTCCTATACAAGACCTTGATGATGAATTCAGGGAGCTACACCTTGAACGCCCCGTCATTGATGTCTTAGCCCGTGCTCCCTACTATAGTGCCCTCCTAGAAAAATATGAGAAACTTAAATTGGGTAAAAATGGGATCGCTTTCGTTCAAAACAAGTTGCCTAAGAAGCTTGATGATCCGGATATATTTGTTTTGCCTTGTAAGATAGGAAAATCCGAAGTTTCGACACATTAGCCGACTTAGGATCAAGCCTCAACTTGATTCCCTTGTCCCTTTTCACCACTCTTAAGCTAGGAAAGTTAGAGGAGACGCAAGTACTAATTGGTCTAGCGGATGGAAGTGTTGCTCACCCAGTTGGAATGATCAAGGATGTAGTAGTTTACATAGGAAGATTGACTATCTTGGCGTATTTTCACGTCCTAGATATGGTTAGTGATACTACATGCTCGTTGTTAGTAGGAAGAGGATTTTTAGCAACCGCTAGTGCCATGATAGATTGTAAGGAGTCTAAGATAGTGGTAGGAGATGGTGAGACTTGGTCGGTTTATGATATTAAGAAGTATAGCTACGATTGTGAGGACGAATCGACACCACATTGGGTAGAGATGGATAGGAGACCATCTAGATATGGACCTTGGATAGAAAAGAACTTTATAGGACCTCAACGCCCATTCTATCTAGAAAAAGATTTTATTGATAAGACACATTCGGTGGAACAACTCATAGCTAGAGATGAGGAACTAGACCCTTTTAAGGATCCCCTAGTCTTTAGGAAGATGATTGAGTTCTTAAGCGTAATGCCTATCAACCTAGAGATGAACAAGTGGAAAAGAGAAGGGGATAAGTGTAAATGGAATTGGGATAAGCAACCTAAGGAAGGTGACGAATCATGGCATATGAAGATGATTCTATATGATCTGGATGGAGAAAATTTTGAGAAGTCACACCGTACCAAGAAAACCGATAGGAAATTGAAACCTAAGTTTGATCCCAAAGATGTCCGATGAGGAGCTCACACATATAGGATAGCCCATGACCTTGAGTCTAGCTACAAGACTCGTTAATAAAGAAAAGCGCTTCTTGGGAGGCAACCCATGATTTGCTTGATTTTTATTTGTTGATGTTATTTGTTTTCGTATGCATGTCTTATTTTTATTGTTGGTAGATCATGTTTCAAATTAAATTGTGAAAATACTTTATTTTGTTGTTTAACTTAGTCTTAACTTCATATAAAGGTATTTTGCAAAAGCTAAGTGTAAGGGGAAACCCCAAATTTGTTTATAAGAACAAAAAAATGATCATGATTCGCCACAATATTAAATGAGCATGTATATTAGTAATTGTTAGAGTCAAATGCTTGTATCGAGTCATAATGATGTTTTGCAAGATTTTCCAGGAAATAGCACATAAATTTTTCTAGAAATTTTCCGGAAACTTAACATAAAGATTTCTGCAGGTCACTTCTGACGGCGTCAGGGTTTAACACCTGACGACGTGACGTGTAAAATTTTGGAAATTTTGCGAGTTTTGTTTTTTTCTAACGGAGTCTTAAAAGTTTTTGTTGATTCTTTAGTTTTATAAACTCCATAAAATCTGCAAACATTCATTCCATAAGCATTATATCTAAAATTGTTTTCTAGGATTTGTTAGTATATATAGACTGCCGCTGATTTTACGCGAGGTTGCCTTGATTGTTTTCTCAGGTTTAACAGGTTATATATGACAAGAAGATGATTTATATTTCTGGAAGGGAAGCTTTGAACGTTCATTTTCTTGGAGGAAGATCTAACCTTGTTGACACACTATTCACACCGAACGAATCAGGGGAGTATTTTTTTTTCACTCTTTTACCTATTTTACTTTTACAACCTTTAATTGAACATTGGGGACAATGTTCATCCTAAGTGTAAGGGGAGGGTAAATGGTGATACCTTATAGGATACTATTGCACTTGAGTTTGTTTGTTCGATGGTAGGTATGTAATAAAACCAAGAGAAATACTTGTTAGTATAATTTTAGCGAAAAATTTAAAATTTTTTACAACATTTAGGAGTGAAACTTTAGCCTTAACAAGTGTCTCATGGATAGGAGTTGTATGACTAGCATAAAACCGTACCATTTAGAAAAATTTTCCATCCAAATATGTGATGTTCGCCTTTAGATTTGATAGGAAAAGCATTCATTATTAGTGCTTATGAGTGTACAGGTAGCATTTAGATTCTAGAACTTGTGTTAGTGATGCATCCCGAGCCCGCTACTGAGACTACATTCATGTAGTAGGATTTACTACATGATAAGAGGCATTAGGATAACCCTTGTGTTAAACCCGTATCATAATTACTTGACCATTTAAGTCATATTACTTGACTAGTAAAGTCAATTAATTTTTCCCACACCTTAGCGTTGTACTTATTTTTAGTACACGAAAACCCTAGTACACCCCTCCGAGCCTATCTTTTCGTTTCTAACTTTGAGCATTTTACTTAAAGGAATAATTTGTTACAACCCACCCAAATGTGCAACTAAATCGCCTTAGCCTTCATTGTATGCACTCATCTTTAGTGCATTTTTGTTACATGTTTAAACCCTTAGTTAATTATCTAATTGATTACATGGTTGCTAAGTCGAGTCATATCTTGTACATATTGTTTTGGGATGATTGGGACTCATGGGTAAAGTACTAGTGTTATGGATTAATGGGTAAGAACATCATATATTACCCCCATATGTGCGTTAATCTTAAAAAGTACTCCAAGTGTTTTGATTATCTTGATTCGATTCATTAGAGTAGTTTATTGTAAAGTATGTAAAAATTCAAGTGTAAGGGGAATGTACATTCCCTATGATGTATTATTTTGGATGGTAGGGTAAGTGTGTATGCAAAAAAAAAAAAAAAAAAAAAAAAAAAAAAAAAAAAAAAAAAAAAAATCGAAAAAATCAAGGAAAAAAATAGAAAAAGAAAAAGAGAAAAACATACGGACTACCATCCCGTTTCATTCTATGTTTATTTTATGTTTTTTTTTATTTTTGATTTATTAGCTTAAGTCGAGTCGAGTCTTGGCTTAGCAACGCCATATTGTACATGTAATTAACCAAGAAGATTAACTCGCCACCAGTAAATATTGCCTTTATCCAACAAAACCATGTTTTCCATATCCCTACACCTAACGTTATAACCCTTAAAAAGACCTCTTTGATAGTTTATCCTAGGTGCTTACACCAAGTGGTGGAGGTTTGATCATTTCCCAAGCTTATGGTAATCTATTTGCTATGACAGGTAGTGAGAGATGTTTTCCATTTCCATATTGTGATATATACTTTATTACACCCGAGAGATGTGAGTATCTAAACACTATTTGTGAGGTGCTAGTGTATGACCTCCGTGCTTGTTTTTGGTTTTTAGTGGAACGATTATTTGTTGTAATTACTTTTATATTTGTGTTAAATGACCCCTAACTTGTATTTTGATTAGAATAAACACGCATTTGCTTGAGGACAAGCAAATCTCAAGTGTAAGGGTATTTGATGAGGCGAAAAGTGTACCGCTTTTAAGAGGTCATTTAAGCCCGAATTCGAGATTATTTGATCAATTATTGCCCTAAATCGTTCCTTTTGTCATTTTAGGTACTTTTGGAGAGAAATCTGGAAAAGGAAGCATTTTGGACGTTTTTGGAGCATAAAAGTGAAAAAAACGGCGAAGTCTCAAAATTCCTTGTTTGAACAGTACCTGACGACGTCAAGGGTTTATACATGACGGAGTCAAGAGTGGCAAAAGAGGTGGAAGTCGAAAATACACGTGACGATCCAGAAAGTTTTTAGGCTTATTGGCTTGACGGCGTCACCTAGGCTGTCAGGGTCCAAATACACGTGACGGCCCATAGCTCATTCCTACATGACGATGTCAGAAATGGATATAGGCAATACAAATTTCATCATGGCGACGAGTTGACGGCGTCAGAGGTTAACACGTGACGCCGTCACGATGCATAGTCTATATATATTTTTCCAATTTTTCATTGTAATGTGTGGAACTTTGTGTGCAACTTTGAAGGAATAAAACCCTTGACGAATTTTCCAGCTATTTGAAGGGTTTCAACCCTTTGTTTCTTCCATGTTCAATTGAAGATAAGTACTTATTCAAATCATTCAATATGTCTATGTGTTGTGTGATTATATCTTACGCTTGTCTTCTCTTTAACATGCTAGGCTAGGTTTTTATTGTGTTTGTTTAGATGTAGTGAAACCTAGATGTTGATTATGGGTTGATTGTTTGTTTATAATTGTTATGGATGATTGTATTCGATGTTAGGGTTAAGAAAACTGGCAGACTTCCATTGGTAACTTGCTTGAACCTATTAAGAAACATGATCGGAGGTGTATTACAAATTTTGGTTGTATTTAATGCATAAGAGAATTCTAATGATCTCATGTTAGGAGCTTCTAACGGCTCGATATAGGAGTGAAGTAGGATCTTATAGAGTTAGGGAATATTGTACACGGCCCTACGACTAGTATTAAGGAATATAACTCGTCATCCATGCAATTGTAACAAGCTAATCAACCTGTAAAAGATATCTAGGGAGTAATGAAATCTAAGTAAACACAACTGTTGGGTCTGTTAAAACCCAAACTCCTTGATCTAAGATTTGAACATAAAATATCCTAAGTGTTTCATAACCGAGAACACCAAACAAGTCACTGAATGCATAGTCGTTCAGTGAGTCATCCTCAAGACGCTCAGGGCGAATCTACGGAGAAAGGTTCAATCATTCAGTGAGGCGGTTCTCAGTGAATGACACCTGAGCCAAAGAAGAGGATGATGGACTCAGTGAGGGATGACAATAACTCACTAAGTTCCATGACTCCTCACCAACTAAGATCACTGAGTGAACAAAGACTGAAGATAAGAAGACTAAAGTAAAGGCGGGATTAGGCGGGATAAGTTTGAATGGATAAGGGATGGTTCTTATCATGCAAAGGTCAAATTTCCCTGAATGAGTATAATACTAAGAAGTGTGTCAACACTGAAGACCAGAAAGCATCCTTGTTCTTTACTACTTATAGTCAATTGTAACAGGGACAAAATACCTATGTATTTTGTCCAATGTAGGATGATGTAATATTGTCTTGTAGTCTTTATCCATTAGGTAAGTGTTAGAAATTACTTGTGTATAAATAGAGAATAAACGAGAGAGGTAAAGATTAAGTTTGTGCACTTAATGCTTAGACATTCACAAACCAAATCTTTACTCTCTCCAAAGAACAACACAATCCCTGAGATAGCTCAGCAGGATCTTAGTTGTCACTCAAACTTAGTTTGGGTTTAGTGAGGAGTACACCATACTTGTCATTTCAATCCCAAGTGTTGTTCCGCAAACACTTGGGTATAATTCTTTTGATTAATTTCTAATAAAGAATTAAACATTGAAAAACTTTGTGTCTTTTCTTTTACGTTTATTTGCTTTTATAATTAATCAACACGTTGCTATACTATGGAACTTGGTTAGATTAACTTTGTAGTTAACCGTAACTAAGAAAAAGGGTCCAACAACAACTTTTCCCATTATTGTTTCCACCACTTTAGTATAATAGTTTAATTTTCATTTCTTTTATTTTATTTTGATTGCATCTTTAGTTAATTGGGTTAGTTGGCTAGCAACTAATTCCGCCCACTCCTTCAAAACCCAAGATTTTACTTGCTTTCATAAAATATAAAAAATACAAAAAGAATCATCTCTCACCTCTAGACCTAGTTTAGTAGGCTTTCTAATCCTAGCGACACTATTCCTGAGTTGAACGATCAATCCCCCGGAACTTGTCACTATACTATGCTACGACGATCAGGTACACTGCCTGGTGGGGGTTGTACGCTTCTCAAGATCCCTTGAGAGGTAAAACCTGTTGCGAGGGCGCAATTCCCACGTATCAAGGGTAGAAATGTAAATATATAAACTTAAAGGTTAAAAATGGACTATTTTCATATAAATACAAAACCTATTTAAGTTAGAAGCATAACACAATACTAGGGAGCTTCATGCGAGGAGTACTATGTGGATATTTCGTTTTGATGAGTTTGTTGGGTTTACGAATTAAAGTGCCCTGACTTCTCGAACGATTATTGCATATACTTCTGAGTTATAATGGCCTGAACGGTGTTATGTTATAACTAAAACCCTAATATATAACAACCCACAAAACCCCATTACTATCTTCCCATTACAAATACCTATGGTAGGTATTTCACAGGTAAAATTTTGCTTTTTATGTGCATTATTACTTGCATGACTCACTAGACCTGCTCGCGTATCTTCACAAGCCAAATAACTCAACACTCACATCCAAGAAACCCCAGGTATGTCAAGCATAAAATCATAACAACACCATAATATGTAATTCACCAATCTAAACACTAAACATAACACAAAACCCTAATAAACACTAAACTAAAACTCAAGTAGGATTATGTGCTTATCTGAACCTATATGCTTAGTTTAACTAGTTTAAAAGTATCCAAGGCTTAAGTATGAGTTTCTTTAGGAACATTAGGATATCTTAGAACCTTTAGGTAATTAATACAACCCTTTAGAACTTAGATACAAACCCCCTAAACCATAACTAGGTCGTAGATAACTTGAATTAGGTCTAAACCCTCCCAAAACTTCCCCATAGGTCACTACCACTTAGTACAAGCCTTTTAGGACTTATAAATAGTTATTAGACACCCTTAGGATACTAACTTAGGCACAAAACCATAGGAAAAACCCTAGTCTCTCACTAAACACACTTAGGTTATTTAGGTCACAAAACTAGGTTAAACCTTCCCAAAACTTTCCCATAGGTTATACACACTTAGAATAAACCCTTTAGGTCTTAGGATTAGTCACTAGACACACTTAGGAACTTAGTTTAGGCACTAAACCTTAGGTTAGACTTAAAACTTAAAACAAGTAAAACTAAGTCAAAAATTAGTAAAAACTTAAACCTAAGCGCCTCAAGCAAGCAACCTAGCACCTAGATTACTCCAAGCTAGCACCCTAGCACCTCACAAGCACCCAAGCAAGGAGGTGCATCACCTCCTTGTCACCACCTTAAAGCCGCGGCACCTTCACCACCACATACTCCTCAAACCGCCTCATAGACTTGCCCCATCACCATGGTAGCTTCCATTAGTCACCTATAGCTGCCATGAGTTATCCCCCCCCCTCTCGACACCTCATGCACCCGTTTTCTTGGTCCCCAAGGCTTACGAGCCTATATAAACCATTATACCCCCTCTATTTCCAAACCACACCTTCACACACTTCTTTATCACACATATTCTGGTCTTGGTAGTAGTACAAGGATGCTAGGAGGCTTAGAGATCGAGTACATAAGGTTTAGGTGCTTGTCGACCTAGGTTTTGGACTAGGAAACCCTAAAAACCCCTCGTTAACTTCCCTATGCCTAGGTAAGTCTTCCACCTTAGCTATTTTAGTTTTAGAACAGCCCTAGGATAAATTTAGAAGGCCTTAGAACCCATAGAACCCCTTGCCTAACCCTTGCATGCTAGAACTAGTTAGTTTTTATTTTAAAACCCTAGATTTAGAAAAATACATGCTTATACACTAAAATGCCTTATTATGTACTATAATCCGAATTAGATAGCTTAGATTAGTATATATTAGTTAGTTATAAGCTTAGAAACTAGATTTCCATGCTAAATTATGAATTACATGCGTTTAGGACTAGTTTTGCAATAGTTTACATGCATAGGGGTATATATCGTAAAATCATGAAACTATAAAGTCTAGGGACTATTTTTGACATTTCCTAGAAGTTATTAGTGTAAGGACCCTTTTTTCAAAGTTTTAAAACCTTAGGATAATAAGTAAAATAAGTTATAAAACTAAAAGGACTAAAACTGCAAATAGTATAAATATAGGGGTATATAGGGTAAATATAGATAGTTAGTATAGTATAGGGACTATTTCTGCCATTACTGGAAAATATATGAGTATAGGGTCTAATTAGGTGAAAGATTAAATGCTATGTGCTTAATTGTTATAAGTTTATAAGTTTAGGGTAGAAAACATAAATATTTAAACTATAAGGGTAAAAAGTGAAAATATCATATAAGTATAAAACCTAAATAAAGTTAGAAGCATAACACAATACTAGGGAGCTTCATGCGAGGAGTACTATGTGGATATTTCTTTTTGACGAGTTTGTTGGGTTTACGAATTAAAGTGCCCTGACTCCTCGAACGATTATTGCATATACTTCTGAGATATGATGGCCTGAACGGTGATATGACTATAACTAAAACCTAATAACAACATAACTCAATAATAGGGAGCTTTGTATGAGGAGTATTAACTTCTGAATTATGATGGCCCGAACTGTATTATGTTGATAACATAATACAATAGTAGGGAGCTTCATGTGAGGAGTCATATACTTCTGAATTACAATGGCCTGAACGGTGTTATGTTATATATATAAAACATTAAAACAATAACTTAAGAAACATAAACATGATACATAAAGCTTGACATACATCCAAAGCCAACAACACACTAGGATACGTGAGTAAGGTGGTCTAGTTTCCGAGTCACTATTTGCATCACTTAGATTACTCTAAGCCCAGGTGAGTTTTCGTAGCCTCACATCTTTTTAAACTTTCACTTTAAATGCTTTATAAACCCTGTGAGGGGGATACGTGCTAAATGCTTTACTTAAAACCAAATACAAGTCTTTTTCATTCGTTGTTGCATGAGTAAACTAACAGCCACCACTAAATAAATAAAATTTATGAATCTAATTGTTTGGGAGGTTTTACCCAATCGAACGCGAATATAGTTGATAGATCTATTGGAGTTTGACAACTCCCGTTGGTATTAATACCCCACTAGGTGGTACCAATAAGTACTATATTTGAACCCACTCAAGGTATAACTTTGTCAAGTTATCCTTCTATCCCCTCATGTTGGGTCTGCAGCCCACATGACCCGGATCGTTAAGGTGTGATCCATGAGCTTAGTGCAACAAACCCCTGTTTGTAGTATTGTACTGATCATGCAATACTGGTAGGAACCACTTTCTTCTACTCTACATGGGTGTAAAACAACATAGCCCATGCATTACTTGTATTCACAACTACTTTTCAAACAAAACCTATGACTCTCACTCAACACCTAGTGTTGACTTTTTAAGCATGTATCTTAGGTATATAGCTGTTACGGAGCTTTGGCAAGAGGTGGCACTGAACTCGGAGGACTTTCAAACCGGTTATCATTCAAACATAACATTTCACACTTAGATTCACGGGACCTCATCTTAATAAAACTCTGATATTTTAATGAATGATAACTTAATTAATAAAAACGTCTATTTTCGAGTCATTTTCTATTACTGTATCTGTGATTCTATGAAGTAATACCCCAAACACTTTATCTGCTGCGATCAGTGAAAAATGGGGGTGTTACATAATAACAACTTAACTCAATAGTAAGGAGCTTCGTGTAAGGAGTATTAACTTCTGAATTATGATGGCTCGAACGGTATTATGTTGATAAGATAATACAATAGTAGGGAGCTTCATGTGAGGAGTCATATACTTCTGAATTACGATGGCCCGAATGGTGTTATGTTATATATATAAAAACCTAATAGTAATTAGTTACGAAAACCTAGACTAAGACTTGACATACACACACCTACACAACCCCCAGGATACGTGAGTGAGTTGTCTAAACCCCTACTTTACTTACCTTAAGACCCAGGTGATTTTCATAGCCTCACTTATAAATGTTTTACAACCCTGTGAGGGGGATACATGCTTTAAACCGAATACAAGTCTTTTCCCTTGGTCATTGCACGAGTAAACTATCTGCCATTATTACATAACCAAAAATTCATGAATCTAATCGTTTGGGATATTTTGCCCACGCGAACACGAATATAGTTGATAGATCTATTGGACTTTGACAACTCCCGTTGGTATTAACATCTTACTAGATGGTACCAATAAGTACTATATTTGAACCCACTGAAGGTTAACTTTGGCAAGTTATCCTTCCCGTCCCCTCATGGTTTGGTCTGCAGACCCCATGACCCGGACTGTTAACGTGTGGTTCATGAGCTTAGTGCAATAAACCTTCTATCACTAAAACCTTTCCACACATAGGGTTTAAGCTGAACCCTGTGGAACTTGTATTCACACCTTAATTACTTAAACCTATGACTCTCACTCAACCTATGTGTTGACTTTTAAGCATGTTATCTTAAGTAATTAGGCACTATAGGAACCCTGGCACGGAGAAGTACTGGACACGAGGACGTCCAGATTAGTTACCATTCATCAAGTTTTGTGTCATAAAACGTATCTTAGGGACCTCTCTATTGATAAAAGTACATCTTTTACTGTAAAAACTCTGATGAATAAATGAATGATAACACCTTTTTCAAAAACGTCTCTTTTCGAGTCGTTTTCTATTATCTTGTCTTTGTTTCCATGAGTAATACCCCATATACTTAATCCGCTACGATCAGTGAAAAACGGGGGTGTTACAGAAGGATTGACAGAATTATTAAGAGGGGTACAACTTCTTGTTCTGAAACAAAAGACACCGATGGTACATGGAACGATGACTTAAAAAAATGTTGTGAACCTTGAAAGTAAGTAGGCTTCATGCTTTTAATAACGGACCTAGACTTACCAGCAGTAGTAGGTCTATTCAAAAGACCATGATCAGCCCTTAGCTTCTTAGGCGTAAGAGTCGGGGCACCCACGCTGGGCTTCACCTTCTACTTCCATTTCTTGGAAATAACAAGTCTCCGCGAAGAAGCACCTCCAGCCTGACTATCATTTGGGTTGCTAAGACCATCCCCAAAGACAACACTATGCCCCGAACCATCACCTCCACCATCATTGGCCTCTAGCTCACCTTCCGCATGATCATGCGCGGGTGGAGAAAGTGAAACAACACAATCACGAGTCACGTCAAGGAGCCTGGGTTCGCCCTCCGCTAACTACCTCGCCTCAATACCCACCTCACTAGGATCATCATGCGTGATAAAGGTGTGCGCACTTATATATATATATATATATATATATATATATATATATATATATATAAAATTACGGCGATGACACAATAATAAAGGGGGAGAGAAACAACAATAGTAAGTATAGCACACATACCTTCTCCACGAAGACAAATACAGGGTACTCATCCTCTCCAAAAGGGTAAACACGACTCAGGCCAACCCAACAAAGGAAAGCCTCTGGGTACCTACGAAACGGAGCAGGCCCCCTAGTAACGATGCCATACTCCTCTGTGTTATACTCATTGGGATTGGGACCCGAATCACCCTCAACACCATAGGTCAGACACCAAGGATAACTAACGGGGCAAGCAGACGCATCAACCCAGAAAAAGCGGTCTTTCCAACCCTTCATAGAATCTAAAGCTCTATCAAAATAAGTGTCAGTATTAGGACGCTTGCTACATGACGCCCACCCGTTCTTTGTAAACTTAACATAAAGACGACAGAAAAGACCCACCGACGGGGCAAAATTATGAGCACGGCAAACAACTTCAAAATGACAAACTTTACACGCACCAAAAAGAGAAAGTTGAGAAATATTAATCTGATAATGCTTTAAAACTTCAAAAAAGAACACGGAAAGAGGCAAGTGGATATCGGAAAATCAAAGAACCAACTGTACAGACCAATCTTCCCCGGAGGATACTGGCTAATAGCCTGATTAGAATCTGGTAAAATAGGATTAAGAAACGACGGAATGTGGTATTCACGACACAAGTCATCAAGTTTCTCTTGCGTCAGACGAGATTTGACTTCCGTAATCTTAGCTATTTCCATATGTACGACTGAGAGGTAACAACCGACGAAGCAACATAAAAATAATGTCTGAAAAAACTTTATGAAACGCGGAAGAAAGAGAAACGAAAAGAAATAAGGGCAACACGCAATCTTAGGTATTTATATGAACGTTCCCCCATGAAACCAAAATAAATACCGCGTGCCAAAAAGATTATAAAATCAACGGCCGTGATAAGAAGGGAAAGATAAGGATAACAGCTGTATAGCAAAAAAAATGGCTCCCTCGAAGGACTAAAAACGGTCAATTTCCCCCGCAAACTTGTCCACTGACAATCCAAGCTCTGGAATATAAAGGAATTATGCCAAGGGTGGAACAAACAGTGAGTATAGTCTAGAAACATTCACCGCACGCTACCAAAGCACGCGGGCAATGAACGCACTAGACTGGGAGGACTTCATGACGTATAGTACGGACAGCAGACCTACTGGGCCTGGACTGCACTATACAATCGGGCTCCGGCCCAACACATAAACCAGGCTCCGGCGCAATAAGCAAAATTGGGCTCCGGCCCCAGAAAGAACTGGGTTCCAGCCCAATAAACCCACTAAGCTGGGTATGACTAAATGCCCCAAGCCAAAAGCAGGGCACAAGGACATCTAACGGATTTAGCGGCACACCTGAAGTACGCTCGCGGACTGACCCATGGTCTGGAAAATAGTCTATGTCCACATAACATCAATTAAGCTCTGGACCCTTGCCCGACAAGGGTCCTACCTCGGCCACTATGGCAAATATGCGAAATAACAGGAAACCTGGCATTTCCATCACCTATAAAAGGTGGCCTCACTACACATTTTGAGGTATGACTTTCTCACTCATCCCAACACTCAGATATTTCTCTGACAACATGGGTACTTACTCTCACGCCGGAGCTTAATCGTGAGGTCTGTCTCCACGGTAAGGCTAAAGGTTTACCTTTCTTTGTGCAGGGAATATCACTCTTTACTTGAATTAGTGCACGAACTCTAAAACGGATGGCCCAGCAAGGACGGCCCGCTCCTGACTAAGCCCAATTCTAACCTAGTCACACTTTTTGCAGTAACAAATACCAATCTCTCAGATTGAACCCCTTGCGTTATTATTAAAATAGAATACCTTTAATTTAGCTTTAGTATACTCACTCCTTGCGAATGACCCGTGCTTACATTTAACTAGCTACATCTGATTGGGTACACTACCCATAACTGTTTGTCTATTGGTTAGTCGGAAATTATAAATATTAAAACTTGATAGAAATCTTACACCTAGATAGATCAAATCAAGTTTTTGGCGCTACTGTCAGGGAGTGATTTCAGCTTTAGCTTATTTTATTGGTATTATTTTGTTTTTCTAGATTAAATTTTTAGTGTTTTCTATTTTTAGCTTTAATTTCATTCATTTGTTTGATGTTTAATCGTTTGATTGTTTGTTTGTTTAAGTATTATTTGTATCAGGTGTATGATACGGCGTATCCTTGTCTGTGGATACGGCATATTGAGCTTACAACAACACACGGTGTATTCTTCTGTAAAATACAACATATTATCCTAAACATTGGCATATGGCGTATCGTCTGTATGTTACTGCAGATTTTCTATTTTCAATTTTATTTTTGTTCCTATAAAACCTACACTACTGTATTCTTTCTATCTATTTCAAGAAATGAAGGAACCAACTATGGAGTAATATATGTCTCAAATAAAAAGGAATGTCGGGCCTAGTGTAGTGCGTCCTGCATTTAAGGTTAATGAGGAATTTGAACTAAAGGGTTAAATTCTCAAGGAATGAAAATGAAATATATTTAGCAGAGCAGATGAAAAACACGATAACGAACATATGTTCAAGATTCTTGAAATCATTGACTTGTTTCATGTTCCTAATATATCTAGTGATCAATTGATGCTTCAAATTTTTCCTAAGACATTGTCCAGTCAAGCAATGTGGTGGCTGAGAAGTGAACCCATGGGTACCATTACAGTTTGGGACACTCTCAAATCCAAATTTGTTAATAAATTTTGTCCACCTTTAAGGACAACTAAAAAGGTTAAAGAAATCATCAATTTTAAACAAGATCAGCACGAAACCTTGTATAAAGCATGGGAGAGATTTAAACACATGATAGTAAGGTATCCTCGGCATTATCTAACTAAAATACAAATTCTAGTTGCATTCTATAAGGGCCTGAACATTAGCACAAGACAAATGTTAGACTCGCAGGGACCCATTTCTAAAATGAGTGTAGAAAAAGCTGAAAAGGCCATCCAAGAAAAGGCTTATCATTCTCACAAATGGCATGACGGTGCATTATAAAAGGACGTAAGCAATGATGATCTGTCTAGCCTATCATCCATTATTGATCGAATTGTTAGTCTTAAAGAGGAACTGATGAAATTGACATACACAGAGACGAGAAGTCAGTAGGAAATGCATTATATGGTAACTTCCTTGAGAAACATTATCCAGACCATGATTATACAAGAAACAAGCTCCTGGATACTTTATTATGAATGAAAATAAACTATAATGTCAGGAAGAAAAACCAAGTATTTAGAAAATGATAACTAACTCGGTTATGGGATCTTCAAAATATCATGAGGCTAATGAAGAGTTAGTCAATAAATTCAAGACATCAACAGAATCAGTACTAAAAGAACAAGGACTCATAATTAAGAGGTTACTATGAGAAAATTTGACATCAAAGCTGTTACTACTAGGAGTGGTTTGGTTACCACTTCTCCTAATATGCCGCTCAAACCACGATGACTAACAAAAATTCTGACCCACAATTTATGACATGTCAGACTAATGATGTCCAAACAAAAGAAGTAATCGATGAAATAATCGCACCTAAGGCTTAAGAGCTTTTGAAACCTAAACCTATGGTTGAGCAATATCGACTGCCTATATACCCTTTCCTAATTGATTGAGGAAAGAAAAAGAGGAAGCTCAACACAAGAAATTCCTAGAGAACCTAAATTAGATCCATATTAACATTCCATTTGTTGAAGCTTTAGTATTGATGCCAAAGTATGCCAAGTATTTGAAGGATTGTTTAACTAATAAAACTCGTCTAGAAGAAGCCTGCACAATAATGATAAACGAGCCATGTTCTGCGGCATTACAAAATAGGAAGCCTTCCAAAGAAAATGATCCTGGGAGTTTTACTATTCCATCCCATATTGGTAATTTATCTATTAAGAATGCTCTTGATGATCTAGGAACCAATATTAGTTTAATGCCTTTCCACTATGTACGATAGGTTAGGTTTAGGATAACCTAAGCCAACTAGGATATGCCTTGAACTTACTGATAGATCGGTTCAATATCGTAATGGAATTGTTGAAAACGTGCTTATTAAAGTAGATAAATTTGTTTACCCTGTGGATTTTGTAATTTTGGACATGCCTGAAGATTCTAGGAAATCGATAATTTTAAGAAGACCATTTTTACCAACTGCCCATGCTATGATCGATGTTTTTAATAGAAAGATAACCTTAGAAGTAGGGAATGAAAGAATTATATTCGATATGGACCAATCAATTAAAAACTCCTCTTTCATTGATGATTCATGTTATCGTATTGACATTCTTGATACTAATATTGCTAAACTTGCTCAAAAATCTCTAGAAAAGGAGCAATTTGATTCATTTTGGTGTCCTTTTTCATTACCACTTCATACACCTTAAGATTTCCAATGAGTTCGTCTAGTGGTGTGGTGCCAAGTCTTTTGATTCTTCAATAGCAGTCACCTTTAGCCTCCACTACGAATGAAGAGCTCTAAGAAAGTTTCTCACATAGTTTTTTCTAGAATAAATTTCATCAAGTGCTTTTAGAGTAGTAATAATAATATTAAATCTAGCAAAACTACTATCAAGGCTTTCATCTTTAAGGATAGAAAATTGTTCATATTATTGAATAAGAAAATCAATTTTGTTATCTTTGACTTGGGAATTTCCTTGATGCGTGATTATTAATGAGTCCAAAATTTCTTTATCCATTTTACACATAAAAATTCTTTCATATTTCTTTTTACGAAAGCATTAATAAAAACCATTTAGCCTTATTATTTTTAACAAGCTTTTCTTTGTTTCTTCGCATTGACGTTCATAAGGAACTATCTCATCTCTTTGAGTAGTAATGTTTCTAATAATAGGTTTAAAATCACCCTCAAGGATAATATGCCAGAGATCGATAACTTTTGATTTCATATAAGTTTCAAATTTGTTTTTCTAATAAATAAAATTCCCGCTTTCAAAAAGTTGTGGTCTTTGCGTAGATTGCCTTCTTTGTAGTTTCAGCATACGTAGATCGATTCATGTTTTAAAATAACATTTATTTTTAAAATCTTAGGAAACGTAGCTCTAATGCAAATTATGAAAAACTAGAGGGGGAGGGTTGAATAGTTTTATCATTTAAAAATTATTGTTTTGACAACTTTTTGTAAAATCAAGAAATGATAATGTATAAAAGAAAATGTAAGAGAATAAGTAAATAATGAAAATATCAAAGTATACTACAAAGATTTGTAGTGGTACGGTAACGAAGCTCCTTCCCAGCCCTACTCCACTCCCCAAATTTCCGGTTCGATAGTTCACTTCACTATGTCAACAAGCTCCATTATTTGATGGAGAAAACCATGCAACGTCGCGTACACTTTTACCGATACTATGCTAAAGATCGAGTTCTAATCGGGGTAGAACCAACCTTTCTTACTAAGTATTTTTAGGACTAAAATACTAACCTGACTCTCTATTTTGGTGTATGACGTTGTTTATGAACTTTGGTGTGTGATAGTGAAGTATAATAGCACAACTAAGTTACAAATACAAAAGCTAACAACTATAACACATAAGACTTGGAAATCTTCTTGTGCTCTTCCATTGCTAGAAAGATGGGTTAGTCGTGGATCACTTGAAATAAATATAAAACTATATATTAATCAAAGAAGTGAATGTATGAAAGAATGATAGAAAGATGATTGCAAGAGGTGGGGAAAATGACTTGGAAATGGCTAACTTAAATAGCCAAATTGTGGCCTTAACAGACGACGGATCCACGGATCCCTTTTAAGGAATCCATCCCTTATGAGGGCTCTTTCCTTCTCCTACAAGCTTAAAACACTAGCCGTTTTTTATGGGTCATTCATGTCTTTTTTTTCAAAAAATATTTCCATTCTTGTGATGCATGAAAATGTACAAGAATGAAGGCCAAGATTACTTCTTAAATTGTTAAACACATAATACTATATTAAGACTAACAATGTTTTTCATGCAACAATATGTTTGATGCTTCCTCATTTGGTCTTGAACTATTACCAAAATGGTTAATCTCATTCCCAGTGCAAGATGCATTAGATATACTCTTTTTTGGTAACTGTGGTTTCCAATCTTTAGGCCGACTAATCCACGAGGGTTTTCCAAATGGGAAGATACATTCTTGTGGTTAATTTTGAATTATTACCAAAATGGTAAATCCATACCTCCATTCATGATTTCATTTGAATACATTCTCAAAAGAGAAGATGCTTGACAAGATAGTCAAATGAAGATTCAAAATATTTTTTATAAGGAAAGTGATATTTAAAGTAAAATGTAAGTAAATTTTCGTGAAAATTTATAAAAGTATGCAATGTTTTAAAAAATTATGCAAATGTTTAATGCATTATGTATGATAAAGTCTTCTTTAATCATTTTACAAGTTTTAGGGATCCATATTCATATCTTATGCGATTTTCGTCAAGTGAAAGCTTAAGTCTAATGCTTGTTTACTTGAACTTTTACTTAACACGTTTTTATATTTGTCATTAACAAAATATAAAAAATCGTTAAATAAAAATAACATGTTTAATGTGTTTATTTGTATTAACATGAATGTTTCTACCAATTTCAACTTACCTTTTTGTTCAATTTGTGGTATTCTATCAAAACGGTGCATTTTTCATTTTTGTTTACAAATTACAAATACTAAAGTTTTGGCGCGTTTTCCTTGGTTGTGATAACTCGCGATGCACATACGAACATAGTTGATGCTTAGATTTCTAATAACGTAGTTCATTATCTTGAGAGACAAAAAAATTTCATCCTCAAGTTTGAATCAACATGTGTTTATAGTGTTTTTTAACTAGCTGAGTCATATGATTGTTAAGTCATATATGCATCTTAATACATGCCACAAACAACCGTTAACATGTATGCGTGTAGCGTACTAGCGTCATGATTAAATGATATAAATCTAAGAATTTCAAATTCAGTTTTAGCTTTCATGACTTTATAAGTCTCTTTTAATATGATAGTTGATTGACACATTCTTATTTTTTGTTTGTACACTTTAGTTTACAAACTAAATTAGTAACATATAACAAATGTAAAATTCCTTATAGCGCAGAATGAAATGTGCAAATAAAGAGAAGAGTTTTCAAATCACCTATCTTTTAATATAAACTATGGCTTTGTGCATTCTTTTGGTGTAAATGTATTGCTTTTAACTTTTAAGCTTAAAAAATCTCAACTCTTGGATTTAAGGGAGAAAGATTATAGAAATAAGCTTAGAAATTATTGCTGCTAAGAACTAAAAACTCAACTTTTTTGAATATCCTTACACAAATTATAAATAGAAGTTATATGAGTCGTTTCTATATGTAATTTAAATGCATGTAAGGATTTTGGTTAGTACAATTAATTTAATTTCTTGATGCTAAGATTAAATTCTTTTGTATAATTTTAGTCTTAAATTTGAATTAATTATATTAGGCAATTAAAATATCTAACGTTATGTTAAATTCAACCCTTAATGTTTACACACAAGGGATTAGGCGTCCGCGTGTTGCAGCGGGTACCGAGTGATGCGGTTTGGTTTTATATTTTTGAGTTTAGCGAAATTGTGAATCAGAGAAAGTTTCTACAAAGCCTGAAATTTTTTGTTACAATACCAACTGTTGTGATTTTAAGTTGCATGGTGCATTCATTATGTAATACTTGTGGACAACTACAAATCTTAGAAGCCTTAGTTACACACAACTTCAATTCGTGTAGTTACATACCCTGCAGTGAATAAAAGCTACATAAAACTAAGCATGGTATTGTTTTAATGTATAAAAGAGTAAAGCCTAATTTTTTGGTACTGATGTTTTTAAGATCTAGGACTATTCTTTTACAAAAATAATTCCAACATTGGTTACAAAAGTTGTTTGTTCATCAGCAGTAAAAAGAGTCTTGTGAAACTACTTTGTATCACTGAGGGTCGACTGTTTGATCTGACAATTTAGCTGAAATACTAGTTAATGTCTTTAGCAACTTTGATCTTGTCCCTTTTTCTTAACATATTGAGCACATGACAATGTGGAAGGCTTCTCTCTTAAAACTTGAATGTGTATAAAACTACAAAGTTAAAAAACAAGAAATATGAGTTAACTTACTAATTATTTGGTCAACAAATCTTAATTTTAATTCCCAAAAAATATGGATCCAAAATTAAAGTAATATATAACTATTAGATACTAAACATTTAATATTACTCTTTTATACATTTACCATTGAAACGACGCCGTTTAAAGGTTTCTAAAACGACTTTTTTTTCTTTTTCTTTCTTTTTCTGCCTTGGATGCTGTTTCATGTTTTGTTTTAATTGTGGACAAAAATGATGTCGTTTTTACATTATGGCTCCCAATATAAGTGTGTTAAATTCATGGAAATGTGTCTCAACTGCTAGAGAACACGTGTATGTCGGATCATCACATTAAATGAGACCATGTGTGAGAGTGAGAGGGAGAGTAGTTCTGAGGCTGTGTATGAGAGATTTTATGTTTGCTGGTATTTTTTTGATATTATCACTTAATTTGGAATTCAAAGAATGAGAAGATTGCAAATTTAAAGCTTCAATGGCATGCAGGAAGTTTGCAAGTTTGTATCGATTAATTTTTGAATGATTTATGTGATTTTAGATATATGTTAGTATTGATACTTTTGATTGATGTATGATATCTTGGCCTTTTCAATTTTTGTGTTATCCTAAGTGTATGTTGATTAATTTTGGAGGTTGGGTTTCTGTGATTTTGGATATATTTTAGTTTTGATAATTTTGATTAATATATGAGATTTCGAATTTTCAGGTTTTGTGTTACGATGTTAGTGTATTTACGGTTTGCGTTTTTGTTTCTTTAAACTTTGACATGCAGTATGTATAATTTGTCAACGTAGGTGTGTTATGATGGCATGTAAAGTATTTTAAATGTTGGTCCTGATTCTATATAGTTTATGTTTATAGAGCAGCGTAAGAGGTTGTTGTGACAGAGTTCAAATGTTTTTCTTAGCTTCAGAACATTTTCTTTATGGTTACTAATTCTCTATAGCTTATGTTTATGGGGCAATGTGAGAGGTTTTAATGATGGACTTCATTTGTTTGTTAGACTTTTGGCTAAATGGAGATAGTTTACATCTAAGCGAGATAACTTATTAATTTTGCAAGCTGGTCCGACTCTATGAAATGAGTTACATGTGTAGTGTATTGCCGCTTTTTACTCTGAATACCTTTCTGTAGCACACCACTACCAGTAGCATTTACCATCACTTTGATACATGGTTTTCAATGTAGTTTGTGTTTATAGGTCAGTGTAAAAGGCTATGATGATAGACTTCAATTCTTGTTAGAAATTCGAATACATCGAGATGATTTGTATATACGCTAGGAAAGTTATTAATTTTGCAGTCATGTGTAACTTATCTGAGCCTTGTCAAGTGATTTGCATGTGTAGTAGATTGATGTTTTCTTTGTGCTTCATCAATAAAACCAACAAACTTTGTTTTTGTACGCACCTCTTAGATAATTGTGCTTTAACATGCGGATAATAACTTCCTTGAATATAACTTTTCAATTTTGGTTTCGATAAATTCTTTGTACGCGGTTTAGGCTATGTCGTTATAATGTCATGTAATTATATTTGCTCATTTCACATGGTTTACTACAAGTTATGGTTATATAGTTTATAGGTTGTTGATGGGTTTATGGGTATATGTTTCTGTCTATTTACGCGAAAAGTGTTTCATCAAATCCACGAATAGTGCTAGGCCAAATGAAAGGAGTTAATCTGATGCGGCGGTTGTAAGACCTCCTAAAAAGTTTTACAATCCTCCTAGGTAGTGTACCTGACCGTTGTAGTGTAGTATATGCAAGACACGGGGGATTGATCGTTGTTTAGAGGAATAGTGTATGTGAAGGTCAAAGTATATGTCGAGATAGGTCTAAAGGTGAGAAATGATTCTTTTTGTATTTTTATTTTTTTTATGAAAACAAAGTAAAAATCTCAGGGTTTAAACAGTGGGCGTTTTAGCTACTAATTAACTAATAAGTAAACTAATAAACAAGAAAATAAAAGTGGTAACTCTAATGATAGGAGAATGTATTCATTTAGAATTTTTACTCCCTAGTTATCTCCTATTGATTAGTCGAATTGTCATGTCCTTGTTTTAATTGAAGCGTTGTATTCCTTTTTATTGGTCGTGGGGAGGTGCCGAATGCCCCAACTCTATGAACGCGTAAGTCTCCTGATGACATCAAATAGTTATGATATTTTAGTGTCAATTTCCCTGTAATATGCTCATCTATTGTGTCAATTTATTGGGATATTCTTTGTTTTTTAAGTTGGTAGTTTTGTTCATAAGTTACATTTTAAACTTTAAACTTCTACAATCTACATGGAATATTGCGAGCTACGTTAGTTTTGAGGTTTGATTTTGGCAATTACTATTTTACATTGAAACGAAATCGGACCCCTTAACTTTTTAAATCCTAGCTCTGCCTTTGTCCTACACGATACACCTTCACACAAAATAAAAATAGTTTTCTCTCTTTTAAGTTGGTAGTTTTGTTCATAAGTTACATTTTTAACTTTATACTTCTACAATCTACATTGAATATTGCAAGCTACATTAGTTTTGAGGTTTGATTTTGACAATTACTCCCTCCGTCCCATAAAAACTGTCCAGTTTGACTTTTCAATGTCAAACTGGTTCAATTTTGACCTTAAATATTTTTTATGTTTTATATAATAATTGATGAAAAATTATACCAATGAAAAACACACTTAAAACTCAATCCATTCATATATTTTTCATAAAGTTTTATATAATACTCACAAAAATAAATAAGGTCAAAGTTGAACCAGTTTGACTCTGAAAAGTCAAACTGGACAGTTTTTATGGGACGGATGTAGTACTATTTTACAATGCAACGAAGTCGGACCCCTTAACTTTTTAAATCCTGACTCTACCCCTGCCCTACACGATACACCTTCGCACAAAATAAAAAATAGTTTTCTCTCTCTTTAAAACCTTGTGGTACTACGGTGCCGAAAATGAAAAAAAAAAAAAAAAAAAAAAAAAAAAAAAAAAAAATGTATTTGCTTGTTTCCCGCTGGAAGGACCTCTCTCGAATGCTTTCCCGCTAATGCACCTTGCACACTGAACCTAGCTAGTTACTTCGTTCAGTGTTTTTTTATTTATTCACAAAACAATACTTATTGAGTTTTAGTCTAACGATACGAATTTGATAAGAGATCGTGAGTTGATTAGACATATTCGGTAAGAGATTGTGAGTTGCTTAGACATATTTGGAGCTGAAAAAAATGCCCTTAGAGAGTGGCCAATATGGACGTATTGTAAAGCAAGTCAAGAGATCCGTCAAGTATATTATTCTCAGTGGTCAAGAACTTTGCTCCATGTATTTGGGGAATTGTTCTTGTTCATGAACCTATCTCTCTCAAGCAGTTACCATCAAACTATTCATTTATATGAAAATAGCAAGTAAGCCAAGATTAAACCCTACCTAAAGCCTACCCAATATAGTAATTAAGTTGCGTGACAAACATGGCAACAGTCTTAGAAAACAAATCTTTCATCATCCTGAATGTAAACGTGGAGAAGGATCATGTATAGTAGTATAAGTAGTTATAAGTCCCGTCAACGTACGGGTTTATACATAAATCAAATTTATTTTAAAATTTTGGTTTACTATATAGACATATAAGAATTTACCCGTAAAAATTGTAATATAAGTACAACTAATAAATATGCATAAGTTTTTCATTATTTATTAATATCTATTAATATTTTTGGATGAAAGCTTTCACTTTGTTCAACTGACATAAATGTTGAGGTTGAGGTTGATGTTGTTGTTTAACTATTTATATCATATTGTACAAAATATGCGAGTTTAATAGCACATAATGAGCATTGATGAAGTTAAAATATACTCCATAAAGATTTTCGAAAATGTTTTTCCGGATATCCGTATATAAACTTTAAATAATAATTACATGAGTCGTTGTTATACGTACAATAGCATATATTTATTTTCATATCACGGTAACTCATGCTTAACATTTAATATTTATATTATCGTTAATAATAATGTGATAGTTTAGTTTGTTTGCATTTAGGCATGTTTAGGTAGGATATAGTTAATCCCTTTTTTTGTGGAACGCTTTTTGGATGAATGTAAATGATCTTAATGGTTTTTACGTAATTGTTCATTTAGCTTTTGTATCACAGGGGATTTGACAATATCTACATAAAATGGGTTACTTTGACCTCAGTTGGCTAAGATAGTTAAAGGAAAAAACTTTGTGTATTATGTTTATCTAGTTGATATATAATGTGTATTTTTTAGCTTGGTTCACTAAAAAAAGTCAAAGAAAAATCTTTGGTTGTTATGTATAGTGGCTATGCATTCCAAAGGTAGTTTGAAGTAATGATTCAAATGTGGTTTTGAGTTTTATGGTTTGGTTTAGTCAATGATTCAAAGGGAAATTCTGGACATACCCAGATTCTCAGCATACAAAAACTGCAATGCAGTCAATACTAGTGCTAAACAGACTAAACAAACAATTAATACTAATGATGTCTCAATCATCCCCTATTCACCATATATTCACCAAGACAACCTTTATCAACTTGTATGACAAAGAACTTTCCCATCTTGTCGTACCTGCTTCTCCACATTATTTCATCAGACTTTAGATAATCAAGAGCAACATTCTGAACTTGGTCTAACATAGGATATTTCTCTATCCATTCAGCTGGCTATTGCCCATTCTCATTTTCAAGAAACTCCTTTATAGTCATATTAGCTTGTAACACTTTTATAATATATATAAATTCTCCTTTCGCAAAAAATGTATAGTATTCTATACCCAATATAATTGATATTCAGTGAAACTTTATAAACCAAGAAAGCATCCAAAAATAAGTTGTTTGACAATTGCAAGTCAACATAATAAAGTTTCAAGTCTGCATAGAATTAGAAGGCATAAACATGCCCAAATTCTGTCCTAAAAGCAAGTCACAAACCATGACATAAAATAACCTTACAATGCATCCAAACTTATTAAATGTCTTAAAAGGAACTCATAAACCATAACCTAAAATAATTGTTTGTCTCAATAATTCATAAAAGGGATAATGCCAAAATGCCCAAGTTGCCCAATTGATTTGCTTTTTTGCCCTTCGCTCAGAAAGATCCAAAACTACCTATTGGGCAATCAGGCAACTTTTTTTAGCCAACGAGGGGACGCCAAGTGTCCGAAATTTTGGGCAACTTTTAAATTTTGTAGGCAACTTGTGTATTTTTTGGGCAACTTGGGACACTTGGCTTCCTACGGTTTGAAACACTAGAGTTGCCCGATTGCCAAGTGGGTAGTTTCGGAACTTTTTGAGTGAAGGGAAGAAAATCAAATCAATTGGGCAACTTAGGCATTTTTGGCATTATCCCTTCATAAAACCATTCAAATTGTAGCTTCTTTGACATCCCTTATGGTACTCTTTCCCTTTTGACTACCAACCTCTTGGGTTGGCTGTGACTCTATTGGCTGAATTGGTCCTGCAGAAACTTGACTTGGTTCATGAACTGCAACACCCTTATTTCATGCCTTGGCAGCCCCTCTGGTACTCTTTCTCTTTCAACCACCAACCTCTTGGGTTGATTGTAACTTCCTTGGTTGACTTGGTCCTGCAGCAACTTCAATTGGTTCAACATCTACAACACCCTCATATCTCTCCTTTTTATTGCCTTCTTATGTCTTGGACCTGCACATGTTAGTTTGTTGTGACCATCTACACCATATTTACTACAATTGATAGTCTTTCCCTTTCTTGAAAGCTTTGCATCCTTAACAATTGCCTTCCATGCATTCTCAGTCTTCTCATGTTTGTTCACTCTCCTCTTCTTCCATGGTCTACAAACAGGAACATGTTGGTATGGGGGTAATAACAGACTAGCGATGTTGCATTTGGGCCAATATGCACAACTACTAACAAATTCAATCTTATAGTTGCATGTCTCCTTTTATGTTTTTAGCCAATATGCTTGATGAACCCAATCTCAAGTATACCTACCTCCCTACCATCACTTGCCATGTTATAAATTGTTGCAACAGCATGTTTACATGGAATACCAGTTAGCTCCCATCACCTATACAAGGTAGTTAAAGGCGAAAGTGACCTCAAAGCGACATGCCTTTCATTTAGGCGAGAGGTGAGAAGTGACAAAAGTGAGCGCATAAGTGAACTTTGAAATATGGGGAGAGAGGAATTGATGAGGCAAAAAATGAACCGTTTTTAGGGGGTCATTTAAGGCAGAATTGGAATTTATTTGATCAAATATTGCCCTAAATCGTTCCTTTGTGATTTTAGGTACTTTGGGAGTGAATTCTGGAAAAGAAGGCATTTTCGACGTTTTTGGAGCATAAAAGTGAAGAAAACGGCAAAGACTTAATTTTCCTTGCTGGGAACAATGGATGACGGCGTCAAGAAGAAAATCTAGATGGCGTCAAGAGTAAAAGTGGTGACGGCCCAGAGAGAACGTGACGGCGTCACCCAAGGCCGTCACGTGTTAACTTGTCAAAACTTGCGCGCGGAGTAGCTGATATTGTTTTGGTCATAACTTTTGCATACGAACTCGGATTTAGGTGATTCAAAAGCCCACACGAAGAGGACGAAGAAATCTTCGATTTGGTGAAAGCAGCGGGCTAATGCCATCATGTGTTAAAGCTAACACCGTCAAGCCTTGCCGACAGAAAACATGCCTATAAATATAACATCATAACTTCACTTTTTGTAAGCCCTAAACCCTAAGGTCGATTCCTGGGTTTAGGTGGGTGTTTTTCCAGCAACTTAGAGGGTTTCAATCACTCCATAAACATCTTGTAATGGTTTGATGATTCTATCTTAATTCATGTCTTCAATTATCATTATTGTTGCTTGCTCTTTATTAATTATGCTTTGCTAATTCACCTTGTGTCTACTTATGATTGTGTGAAACTTGTGTATAATTGATTAGATCTCATTGATTTCTTGTTGATGTTTGTGTCTATCTCCATCACTGAGGGCTTGTTGATGTGTGTGTCTATCTCCATCAATTAAGGCGTGACAACTTCAATAGATCTAGTTGGTTTAGTTTATAATTCTTGTTTCTTATTGATTCTTGTTTTGATTGAATGTCTCATCAATGTTAGGCTTAAGAAAACTGGCAGATCTCCATTGTGTAACTTGCTTGAACGTCTTAAGAAACATGAACCGATGTGTACTAGGTTTTTATGGTTGTATTTAATGCATGAGCGAATTCTAGTGATCCCATGTTAGGAGCTTCTTAGCCGGCTCGACATAGGAGTGAAGTAGGAGCTTATAGAATTGGGGAAGTAAGTACGCCACCCCATGATTGGTATTAAGGAATACAATCCGTCAATTAAAACAAGGTGTGAAAATTCAATAGGTAGAATTGGATAGCTAGCAAGGAGTAACATATCATGTGTAGACGTACTTCACTTATCTTGTAGAACCTTAGTTTAGTTTTCTTGCACATTAGTTTAATTAGTAGCTTTTGGGTTAGTTGATTAGCAACTAATTCCGCCCCTCCTTCCAATACCCAAGATTTTTACTTGCTTTTCATAAAATATAAAAATACAAAAAAAAAATCATCCTTCACCTTTAGACCTAGTTAGATTAATTTCAATCCTAACAACACTATTCCTGAGTTGAACGATCAATCCCCCTGTACTTGTCACTATACTATACTACAACGATCAGGTACACTGCCTAGTGGGGGTTGTAAGCTTCTCGAGATCCCTCGAGAGGTAAAGCCTGGTGCAATTCCCACGCATCAAGTTTTTGGCGCCGCAGCCCGGGGAATAGTTATTGTTTAGGTTGAATTTGATTTTTATTAGGTATACTCATTAGATTCCTATCAAGTGAGATCTTTTCTTTTTATTTTGTAGCTTTCTCGAAGGTCTATCTTTTCTTTGTGATTTTGTTTGTAATTTGCTTCAAATGGACTTTACACTTAGACTTCTAAGATTACAAGATAAGGTTGAGCGGCTAACACACCAAAGAGTTCAAAATACCTCATTTAGAGACACCTATGAATCATATGAGCCTTCACCCAGGATAGATTCTTATGAACAACCTCCATGTTTAAGATCTAGTTTTAGTGAGGCCAATAGGAAATGCGACCTAGTTTGCCAAGGAATTATGGAGAGAGCCGTTGTAACAAATCATAAGTTGGATGAAGCACTAGGTTTGCTATTATCACTACCTAAGAAAACAATTGTGGATGATCTAGCCGAGCATGACCACATTGATCAAAAAGACCTAGGTTTTATGATCGATGATGATGAATCTCAAGAAACACATGATGAATCTTTTGGGCAATTTGTATATAGCAGTCAGAATATTGAGGATGACCCTTATGATTCGAATATAGAAGTTGAGATGCCTAGTGAAGCACGTGAGATACTTAGGAGAATGCTTAGGATAGATCCTACCAAAACACATGATGAGAATATAGGTGATCTTGACACATGGAATGATGAGGTAAATAACATAAGCCCACAAAATACTCAACCATCATTTGAGGCACACACACCGCCCGTGACTTACCAGGAAGAAGTAGAAGAAACTTTAGGAATTCCGGTGGAGGTAGAACCCTTGGACCAGGCACCACTTGAGGATATAGGTTTGAATACTTGTAGTGATAACCTTACTCCTAGTTCTAGGGAATTTCCTAGTGTTGATGAACCGGAACCTCAATCTTTACACACATTTCCACCCTTAGATATATTTCTAGGAAACAAATGAGGAACCGACCCACCCATCAACCAATATTATCCGGGTAGTTTTAGGATGAAGGAAGCCATTCACTCACCCCCTTCACCTCACGTGGCATATTTCCACCCTAAGGGTGTGTATCGCTACTTCCACCCGCACTTAATTCAAAGTGTAGGGAAAACCTCCCCTATTTCCGTTAAATAAGGGTAGAGTCAGGCTCGTGACTCGAACAAAAACAAGCGCTTCTTGGGAGGCAACCCAAGCTTTATTTATTTGTTTGTTTGTTAGTTTGATTTTATTTGTTTCCGTATGCATGTTTTATTTTTGTTGTTTGTGGCTCATGTTTCAAAGTAAATTGTGAAAATGCTTTATTTTGTTTTTAACTTCGTCTTAATTACATATAAAGGTATTTTGCAAAAGCTAAGTGTAAGGGGAGACCCAAATTTGTTTATAAGAACGAAATTGAGCATGATCCATAACAATATTAAATGAACATGTATAGAGTCAAATGCTTGTATCGAGTCATAATGATGTTTTGCAGGATTTTCCAGGAAGTAGGACGTAAGTTTTTCCAGAAATTTTCCGGAAACTTAACGTAAAGATTTCTGCAGGTCACTTCTGACGGCGTCAGGAATTAATTCCTAATGGCGTCATGTGTAAAATTCTGGAAATTTTGCTAGTTTTGTTTGTACCGGACTCTTAAAGTTTTTGTTGATTCTTTAGTTTTATAAACTCCAGGAAATCTGCAAACATTCATTCCACAAGCATTATATCTTTAATTGTTTTGTTTTTATTCCTAAGTCTGGAATTACATCTAGTTGTGAGTTTTCTTTGTTCGGATTGATGCTTTGGGTTTTTGTGATTATTTTCTCAGGTTTCACAGGTTATGTATGGCAAGAAGATGATTTATATTCTGGAAGGGAAGCTTTGATTGTTCATTTTCTTGGAGGAAGATCTAACCTGGCCACCTTATTATCCATACCGAGCGAATCAGGGGAGTATTTGATTTCATTCTTTTCACTTATTTCACTTTTACATTCTTTACTTGAACATTGGGGACAATGTTCATCCTAAGTGTAAGGGGAGGGTAAAATGATGATACCTTATAGATACACTTTCGCTTGAGTTTGTTTGTTTGACAGTAGATGTGTAATAAAACTATGAGAAATACTTGTTAGTGTAATTTTAGCGCCAAATTTAAAATTTTTTACAACATTTAGGAGTGAAACTTTAGCCATAGCAAGCGTCTCATGGATAGGAGATTGTATGACTAGCACAAAACCGTACCATTCAGAAAAATTTTCCACCCAAATATGTGAGGTTCGCCTTTAGATTTGATAGGAAAAGCATTTACTATTAGTGCTTATGAGTGTACCGGTAGCATTTAGATTCTAGAACTTGCGTTAGTGATGCATCCCGAGACCGCTAGTGAGACTACATTCGTGTAGTAGGATTTACTACATGATAAGAGGCATTAGGATCACCCTTGTGTTAAACCCGTATCATAATTACTTGACCATTAAAGTCATATTACTTGGCTAGTTAAGTCAACTAATTTTTCCCACACCTTAGCGTTGTACTCATTTTTAGTACACGAAACCCCTAGTACACCCCTCCGAGCCTATCTTTTCGTTTCTAACTTTAAGCATCTTACTTAATGGAAAAATTTGTTACACCCCACTTAAATGTACAACCAAATCGCCTTAGCCTTCCGTGTATGCACTCATTTTTAGTGCATTATTGTTATTTGTTTAAACCCTTAGTTAATTATCTAATTGATTACATGGTTGCTAAGTCGAGTCATATCCTTGTACATATTGTTTTGGGACGATTGGGACTCATGGGTAAAGTACTTATGTATGGAGTAATGGGGAAGAACATCATATTATTACCCCCATATGTACGTTAATTTTAAAAGTACTCCAAGTGTTTTGATTATCTTGATTCGAGTCATTAGATTAGTTTATTGTAAAGTATGTAAAAATTAAAGTGTAAGGGGAATTTTCATTCCCTATGATGTATAATTTTGGATGGTAGGGTAAGAGTCTATGCAAAAAAAAAAAAAAAAAAAAAAAAAAAAAAAAAAAAAAAAAAAAATCGAAAAAATCAAGAGAAAGAAAAAAATAATAGAAAAAGAAAAGAGAAAAAACATACGGACTACCATCCTGTTTCATTCTATGTTTATTTTATGTTTTTGTTATTTTCATTTATTAGTTTAAGTCGAGTCTAGTCTTGGCTTAGCAACGCCATATTGTACATGTAATTAACCAAGATGATTAACTCGCCACCAGTAAAGATTGCCTTTATCCAACAAAACCGTGTATTCCATATCCCTACACCTAACGTTACAACCCTTTAAAAGACCTCTTTGATAGTTTATCCTAGGTGCTTACGCCATGTGGTGGAGGTTTGATCCTTTCCCAAGCCTATGGTAATCTATTTTGCTATGGCAGGTAGTGAGAGATGTTTTTCATTTCCATAATGTGATATTACTTTATTACACCTGAGAGATGTGAGTATCTAAACACTATTTGTGAGGTGCTAGTATATGACCTCCGTGCTTGTCTTTGGTCTTTAGTGGAACGATTATTTGTTGTAATTACTTTTATATTAGTGTTAAATGACCCCTAACTTGTATTTTGATTAGAATAAAAGCGCATTTGCTTGAGGACAAGCAAATCTCAAGTGTAAGGGTATATGATGAGGCGAAAAATGAACCATTTTTAGGGGGTCATTTAAGCCGGAATTGGAATTTATTTGATCAAATATTGCCCTAAATCGTTCCTTTTGTGATTTTAGGTACTTTGGGAGTGAATTCTGGAAAAGAAGGCATTTTGGACGTTTTTGGAGCATAAAAGTGAAGAAAATGGCAAAGACTTAATTTTCCTTGCTGGGAACAGTGGATGACGTCGTCAAGAAGAAAATCTTGACGGCGTCAAGAGTAAAAGTGGTGACGGCCCAGAGAGAACGTGACGGCGTCACCCAAGGCCGTCACGTGTTAACTTGTCAAAACTTGCGCGCGGAGTAGCTGATATTGTTTTGGTCATAACTTTTGCATACGAACTCGGATTTAGGTGATTCAAAAGCCCAAGCGAAGAGGACGAAGAAATCTTCGATTTGGTGAAAATGGTGGGCTGACTCCATCATGTGTTAAAGCTGACACCGTCAAGCCTTGCCGACAGAAAACATGCCTATAAATATAACATCATAACTTCACTTTTTGTATGCCCTAAACCCTAAGGTCGATTCCTGGGTTTAGGTGGGTGTTTTTCCAGCAACTTAGAGGGTTTCAATCACTCCATAAACATCTTGTAATGGTTTGATGATTCTATCTTAATTCATGTCTTCAATTATCATTATTGTTGCTCGCTCTTTATTAATTATGCTTGGCTAATTCACCTTGTGTCTACTTATGATTGTGTGAAACTTGTGTATAATTGATTAGATCTCATTGATTTCTTGGTGATGTTTGTGTCTATCTCCATCAATGAGGGCTTGTTGATGTATGTGTCTATCTCCATCAATTAAGGCGTGACAACTTCAATAAATCTAGTTGGTTTAGTTTATAATTCTTGTTTCTTATTGATTCTTGTTTTGATTGAATGTCTCATCAATGTTAGGCTTAAGAAAACTGGCAGATCTCCATTGTGTAACTTGGTTGAACGTCTTAAGAAACATGAACCGATGTGTACTAGGTTTTTATGGTTGTATTTAATGCATGAGCGAATTCTAGTGATCCTATGTTAGGAGCTTCTTAGCCGGCTCGACATAGGAGTGAAGTAGGAGCTTATAGAATTGGGGAAGTAAGTACGCCACCCCATGATTGGTATTAAGGAATACAATCCGTCAATTAAAACAAGGTGTGACAATTCAATAGGTAGAATTGGATAGCTAGCAAGGAGTAACATATCATGGGTACACATGCTTAACTTATCTTGTAGAACCTTAGTTTAGTTTTCTTGCACATTAGTTTAATTAGTAGCTTTTGGGTTAGTTGATTAGCAACTAATTCCGCCCCTCCTTCCAATACCTGAGATTTTTACTTGCTTTTCATAAAATATAAAAATACTAAAAGAATCATCCTTCACCTTTAGACCTAGTTAGATTAATTTCAATCCTAACGACACTATTTCTGAGTTGAACAATCAATCCCCCGGTACTTGTCACTATACTATACTACAACGATCAGGTACACTACCTGGTGGGGGTTGTAAGCTTCTCGAGATCCCTCGAGAGGTAAAGCCTGGTGCAATTCCCACGCATCAGGAATGTACTTATTAATTGGTAGTAAGTGTAGTATTTATAATATTATATTAAAGGGATAGTTTTGTAATTATTTAACCTAATTTAGAAGGTTAGGAGCGGCTATAAAATTTCATTATCTAAAAATTTAAAAACTAGTAGTTATACAGAAAAGCCAGCGCTTCACGGTTGCTTGAGAATGCTTTTTCTCGCTCTAGTAAAATGGCTCGTTTCTTTGGGATCAAAGCACTTTAGGTCAAAATGGCTCGCTTCTTCACTAAAGCACTCGCTTTTGAGTATACTACTCCTACATGTACATGTCTTTAACCTCATATTCACTACACATTGGTCATTCCATGGTCCCTTACACTATTAACTGTCGACCCATTCCAAATAAGCGAATAGTCATTAGCTTCTTATTCAATAACCTTAAAAATGGCTGTTGGAGTTGGGGTTAAGGGACCATCAGACATGTCTATGACCTATTGCACATTCACTATCCTATTCATCAAATACTCCCTAATGTATTCCAAACACCCTATTATTAGTTTATCTCTACCATCTTCCAATTTACAGTTGAATGACTCACAAAGGTTCTTGACCAAAATTTCATACATAGCTCTGTCTTTATTGATTAAGGATTAAGGATAAGTTTATGTCTACTATATATACACTTAAAATACAAATATGAAAAAGGTTATACCTGAACAATGAGACCTTGACCATGAGTTTGCTGGTATCTTTTGTAACAACTTATGAGCTTTGAAGGCTTTAAGTTCTTCCATTTTGTGGAAAACTAGAAGGGGGGTTGAATAGTTTTCCCCTCTTTTTCGTTTATAAAAAGTTTATTTCAAAATGTTGATTCGAATTTATTCAATTGTTTGTTTGAAAAAACCTTCAATTAGAGTTTAGTATGAAAACAACATATAATCAATATGATCAATTATATATATGAGCTTTTGGATTAGTTCTCCAAACTTAGTTTTATGAATGGAGCTTTGGTTGATCTTTATGTGAATATGTTTTCCTTTAAAAATCTTAAAACGTTTTGTATCAAATTATCTATCAAGTTAAACTCAATATAAGAAGTGTGAATAATAATCTATTAGACCATATCATATAATTATACACACAATCACAATATTAACTTGTAACTATAACACAATTAATCATCATGACAATATAAGCAACTATCAACACATATTTGCAAGCATAGATATAAAGCGATAAGTGTAAGAATAAATGTAAAGAGATAAGAGAAAGAAAATGCAAACCGGACACGATGATTTATAGTGGTTCGGCTACAAGGACACCTTCCTTGCCCTACTCCACTCTCCGAGTCACCTACTCGAGAGTTTTCTTCACTACTCAACAAGCTCCCTTTTGGCGGAGAAAGCCTTACACAACTTTTGCTTACACCAATTAATGACACTAAGCTAAATGTCGAGTTCTAATAGTAGCTAGAACCAATCTCACAACTTCAATCACTACGCAACTTCTACACGACTTCACGACTTCTTCATGGCTTCACGACTTCACGACTTCTTCACTACTTCACAACTTCTTCTATACTCCACTACACATTCACACATCTAATTCTTCATAGCCACATGACTTCTCCGCACTACTACTTCTTCCCACTACTTCTTACTCACTTATAAACTCACTACTAAGTAAGATCATCTTAATCTACTTATTACATATACATAACTCACAACTTCACATAAACACTAACTAGATCCTAATACATCTTTGGCTTTATGATAGGGAGAATTCTTCTCTTACACTTTGAGTGATGAAGGATTGGATCACTTGAAACAAAGACTTATAATCTTATGATCAAAGGATTTAGAAGGATGTTTTGAAGGGATTAGGACTGAAAATTTTCGTGCAAAAGGTGAGGAAAAATTGCAGAAATGAACCAGTATTTATAGGCAAAAATTTCTGACAACTGGAGCGTGCCTGTCCCCTTAATAATTAAGGGGGCCGCCCATAATTAAGGGGGCCGCCCTACTGAAATGGTCAGAAATCTTTGTCTTTTCTGGTGAAAGTTTATTTGGTGAAAAAGTAACTGATTTTGGTTAAAAATTTGAATTCATATATTTGTTATGAATTAAACATTTTCCTTTAATTACCAAAATTGTTTTTCAAAAATATATAACATGTTTATATCATTTTATAAACTTTGTAATGTTTAAATAAAATCCCTTTGATCATAAAATGTATTAGACATTTTTTTGTACATACCTTAAGTGATTGTTGAAGCATACTCGAGACGTTGAGATGTCGAGGCTTGTTGACGTTTGAATTCTAAGATGAATTGTGATCACAAGTAACTTAAGCACTTTACGTTATATGTTGTAACTTACATCTTTGTTATCATCAAAACATGAAGAGAATATTTAGATTAAATATCGTAATATTCATGCCAACACATTTCTCTTCGAAACTAAACCACAGTGGTTTCTGTTGCAAACGTCCACAAAAGATCCTTGTAAATCCTACCTTTGAAAATG
Organism: Artemisia argyi; assembly: GCA_030686995.1. NCBI lineage: Eukaryota > Viridiplantae > Streptophyta > Magnoliopsida > Asterales > Asteraceae > Artemisia > Artemisia argyi. The sequence goes on from CM060689.1 coordinate 114,432,226, forward strand.
TGCTTCATGTTGTCATAGTTATGTCTAACACAATATCTGTGTTCAGAAAAAGGAAAAACTTGTGTAATAGATGGTAGAATACCGTGTTACAAATAAGACATATTGGATTAAAACAAACACATAGTGGATTAAAACAATGCTTATGTGTAATGAATTTGATATAACCATTGTTAATGGAATCGATTCTACATTTGTCTATCTGAAATGAAAGTGTAGTTATATTTTTTTGTAAATCAAGGTTATCACCTAGATTTTGTAGGAACCATAACAAAAAACTCTTACACTCAGCCTCAACAATAGCATATGCAAGAGGGTAAATACCATTGTTACCATCAATACCAACAACCGTCAAAATATGCCCTGTAAATTGCCCTTTATGAAAGGACCATTCAACCACAATATCTCTCTTCTTGTAGCTCTATATCTAGCTTTAAGTGCACTAGTACACACATAAATTATTTTGAATACCCTTGAATTAAGAGTCAAAAAATGTATTGGTTTCCACCTGGATCTTGACTGTTGTGGCTATGTTTCTTGCTTTGAGCTCCATAGCATAATCTCGAATGAGGGAATAGTATTGTTGATAATCCTCTGTCATCTTTTTACAACAATTTCGTTTGCCTTATAAGCTTTATTATGTGATATGATTATTTGGAATTCTTTATAATTCATGTTGTAATGCCTTAATTCGGATTTTAGGATTGGTAGAAACTATTTTGCCGACCTCTGTTGAAAGGAACCTTGACGTTACAATTTTAACATCTTTTGTTTGAAGATAATTAGGAACATCTTTCAATGTTTTAACCAACCAACACTGGTCATTCCCCCACATTGAGACGTGTAGGGTCCATGGGCAAAGGGGTTATGATTCTTGATTTGAAAACCTTTAGTATTAACATCCTTGCATTTCTTGTCGCCCTGAGTGTTTGAGGTCGATGACATAACCTCTTGTTTGGTAGTTGATGAACTAAATTTGGTTGAACCAACCACAATGCCGTAGCACTTAGCTCCCAACCTTTGTTTATCACGTTGGAGAACTGAAAAAGCTCTCCTTAACTCCAATGCATGTACCTTCACCTTATTAGTCACTTTTTTTCTTCTTGTAGCAAACTCTTCTCCCACCCTAAATGCACCTTCTATGATTTTACTCTTACCCTTGTAAGCCCTTCTCATTTCCTTAAACCTTCTCTTTCTTTTAGTTACAGGTTTTATATCATAACCCTCATCACAACTGTCAAGCTCCTCAATGTCAATTACATTTATAACAAACTCAATCTGAACTCTATCAGCTTCTCTCCTATTCTGTTGAATGTTTGCATCTACCTCAAAGTGGAAATCATGCATGTCAACTTCTGGTTCTGTTCTTGGCATCTCATTGGTATCATGCTCAAAATCACTAATACCCCCTTCCGGATCTTCTCTTTCTATAACTTCCTCATCAACCTCTTGTTCAGTATTATGAAAAAACACACCCTCATTTGCTAACTCATGAATCATTTATGCAATTTCTTCAACTACTATATGGCATGGATCCTCATCCCAATTTACTGCACTATCTTTTTAGAACAAGTCGTCTTCAAAAAATGTCTCAGCTTGTTTATCCTTCTCAAGCATAAAACCACCCATCTGGTCATAATCACTCTCTTCTAAGAGATTTAGGGGGTGCTTGGTGGGGGGTTAAGGGGGTGGGGAATGGGAAAGGGATTGATTAGAGGTGCTTGGTTGGAGGGGGTAATATAATGATTACCCACTAATGGGTAATGGACCATTATAGAGTAAACTGGGGGAGGGGGTAAAGGATTGATTACCCACAATCACCCATTCCTTTGCATTCCCTTTCCCTTTCCCTTTCTTTTTCCCTACTACTAACCGGGCACACCCTTAAGTAATAGAATGCACTGAATGAGGATGGTGGTACCCCCATTTTCACAATGCAGAAATCCTACATTATCAGCTTGTTGATCCCATTTCATGATTGTACTCCTTCCAAGTTACATCAGTTACATTAGTTGTACCATCCCACTCTAACAACAACAGTTTTTCCTTTATTCTTCTTAACAGGTTCACTAACCACATTATCCTCAACAATTTCTTCAATCACTACACTCTTTGATTGACAACCCCTAACCATCATCATGTTTTTTTTATCATATATTTTTCTACCAAAGATACACCATATTCTACATAAACATCTATTTTCTTAATTTGGTACATATTTTAACAATGTCAGCACGTCCTTATCCGGCATTAAGGGAACTAATCCATCATCTAAAGACTATCATGCGACTCTAAAATAGGTAAACAACAACTGATTATTATCACCCAAACCTAGTTCACCTAAACTTGTATTCTCTATCAATTGGATCAGAAAACTCAACATTGTGGTAGATTTAAAGAGTGAAGAGCTTTTCATACGAATTTGGGAAGGAAAACAAATAATCAAAAAATCGAAAATAAAAAAATAGCCATAACATTTCATGAATCAACGTACTCTGCTTTAATTTCTATATATAAAGTGCATGTTCATTCGAAACAAAAGTGTAAATCTTACCGTATAGTACCTCAATAGCAGGAATCCGTGAACTGCGACCTTTAATTTGCCAGCTAGTAACTCAAACCATTTTGGATCTAGTTATAAATTTGGTGCTTTGAAAAATTTAGGAAGTTAGAAGCGAGAGGATCGAGGTGAAAATGTTATGTTGCAAAATATAAGTGCAAAAACTTTAGTTGCAAAAATTGTCCCTAAAAAAAGTAGGTATCCAAGTGGGCTTTCAGAGGTACAGGTGGTGTAAAAGTGGCGGAAAAAGTGAAATGACAAAAATACCCTCACCTAGAAAACACTTGAGGACTTGCTAACGGGGATTTTTAATGACCGTTAGCAAAAGAGATTATTCGCACAAAAGTGGAAACTACAAGGACATTTTCTGCATTTTTAAATATTGAGGGACATCCTTGCGAAAATGTGAAACCACAGGGACATAACTTGTAGTTTACCCCATCTTTTAAAAAAAGAGCAACTAGTCGGTCAAATTTTTTTAGACAAAAAAACATGACTTTTCTACATAGATAAGACGACTTGAGCGACTAGTCGGTCCACTTTGGGCAACTTTTTATAGTAAGGTGTTTTTTCAAGTCGCTCAAATAAAATATCGACAAGTGTTACTTGATTGTACTTTGGGCGACTATTTGGGCGACATTTTATTTGAGCGACTAGTCACCCAAGTTACCTTGTCTATTTTGAAAAAAGTCATGTTATTTATTTATTTAATTATTGTCTAGAAAGAAGTTGGGCAGTAATTAAAGAATTTGCCTTAAAAGAAATGTGAATGTGCCGTATGTGTAGAAGATAACCTTTATCCCTTTCCAACTGTTTGTTTCCGAACTGTTTGTATGTTAGTACTTAATCGTTTGGTGCTAAACTGCTAATTTGGCCCGTTTGGTATGAGCGTATCGGGAGTTTAGAATCAAAGAAAAATCAAAAGAGTTGTTTGGTACAGTATATTTTTTTCTTTCAAATATAGGTATTGAATGATATATTTAATAGTAGGGTAAATTAGTAGGATTTGATGATTGATTCAAAATGGTCTCACTTATGTATTAATATCAATCACAAGTTTCAATTATTTTTATTTTTAATATTTTTTTTTCACTATTTTATTTTTAACAAATAATAGGTTTATATAATAAACTAATTTAGGGCCCATTTGGTTGCCTCTTTTTACTTTTAAGTAATACTTTGATTGTCAATATCAATTGTTTGGTACGCCAGGGAATGGAATTAAAGTGAGTCAACCCACAAAAATATGATTCCTCTCAATGAATCTATCTTTGGACGATTCCCAGCTCATGTGGCCTCACCATACACACATCTTCCTTAAATATAATATTTAAATACAATATAAAATTAATAAATAATATATAATAATATATATAATAATATATTTTCTCTCTCCTACTTTTTCCCTAAACATTTCCCAAATCTTTCAAACCTTTCCCAAATTCAAATCTAATTCCAATCCCACTTGCAAACCAAACGCACCCTTATAATTGTTATATACTACACATTTTCTCTCTCCTCATTTTCTTTCAAACATTTCCCAAATCTAAATACAATTTCAATCCCACTTACAAATCAAACGCACCCTTAGTCTTAAACAATGTAGCTAAACAGAACATTTGGATGTGCTTAGTTATTTAGATAGATAGTGGGGTTTTCAATGGATTAAGGCCCAAAACCTCATCTATTCTATGGCTTATTTGTCTTGCGACCAGCCTAGCTATTAACAAACCTGTCTTCAACAACACAGACCATCTTATTGTCGTGTTTATACTTATTAATATAAAGATCGCAAGTTTGCGTTGGTCATTGAATGCAAATATATGCTTTATGCGTCGATCAGTGACTGGAAAACATGGATTGATAACGTCAAAATGCCGAAGAAGAATAAAAACATGTTCGAAGGTATATTTTTCGTGATGTGGTGGAGTCTATGGAACTTTCGTAACAAAAAGATGTTTCAAGACAAGTTTATTTCAAAGGCGACGTTCTTTGACGAGATCATTTGTAATTCTTATTATTGGTGCCGTTATAGAAGTAAAACTATGTTTAGTTGGGATGATTGGTTTAAAAACCCATCTATTATTTCTTTGTAATTTTCTAGCTCCTTGCTAGTTTCTAATAAAAATCGCCGTTCAAAAAAAAAAAGTGTGAGATCCCTCGTCAATTGGTAATATATCCACTTTTGATCATTCCGTGCATTCTTGTTTTTGTTTTTGTACTGAATGAATGTATATATAATATATTCCTTTTGCCCAAAAAGCAAGAATATAAACTTTATTACTTATATAAAGGTCACGGGATTAACGTATCATTTGCCATATGGAAATCATGCATAAGTTTATTTCCTATGGTACGCAAGCATCATTCATAAGCATAACTTTTTTTCGCTTTCTATTCTTTGTTATACAATAATATTAAGAGATCGATGATGGATATATACTGAGATCACACACAAAAAGAATACATATTTCGAGTAATTGGCTGAAGCTGCTATATATACCATACATGCATGTACCAAAACCAATGATCAAGGGAATTTGTAACAACCATACCTGCAGGCTGATTTCTGTTCAATAAAGCATAATTTGAGCTTAGACTTGAACCCAGCAAACCTTGAGAATACCAAACCATTTGAGTTTATAACCTGTGACTACTTAAAACTCCAACTCAAGCTACTAATTAATTAAATAAATACAACTCTAAGCTTGGAACAACAAAAATAGCAAGTATTTTAAATTTGTGAGTTAAATTATACTTGGTAACTTTAACTCAAGCATAATAATTCGTGCAAACTTATTGTGAGTTATTTGAGGAAGTTATTAAGTATAAATGTCCAGTTAACACGTTACAAATTCGCAATTTTCCAGTTAGTAAAGAATTATATGAACAGTAAGATTTAGTCAGATTGAGGTTTTCCGTTAATTTACTTCGAGTTCATGTATTAATTTTCATCTAATTGCAAGTTATTTTTGTTCATCTAATATCACAATAAAAATGATCATCGTATTTGTGAAGAAAAAGTTTTGGTCATAAAAATTGTCTGTAGACCAATTGAATATCAAGAGTAGCCACTATTTTGTGATCAAACTAGAATGAACAATGTAGCTAGCAACCAATAGATTAGTAGTAATTTGATAAGTATACTTCTAATCCTAACGAGAACATTTAATGTGAAAAGTTTCTAATTTTTTTGTTTAAAAAAAAGGGGAAAATCTAGAAGTAGGACATGGGTCTCATCTAGTGTGTTATATTTTAATGCATTAGTTAATCTAGTGTGTTATATTTTAATGCATTAGTTAAGTTAAGTTCATTCCCTATGGACTAGGTTTCAAAAATTCCATGACTTTAGTATAAAGAATGTAATATTTAATAGATTAAAATGACACGAATAAGCGAGTTCACAATCAAGAATTTTTAAGCTTTTATTGGATAACTAAACACATGTGTAGTAAGATCAACATAATGGTTTCAATTTTTTTTAAATATGAGAATATAGTTTATTGAAAATATATTCATCTATCTTAACTGAAATAATTTTGACAATGAACTACGAATAGTATATACTCTATAATTATTATATGAACATAGCTAGTGGATTCGCCTCTTTTCTTCTTCAAATAGTGTATTATATTCACCAATTAGCACAAGAACCACCTCCATAATGATGGTTTTCGATCCATTGTTCTACTTTGATTCTTACAGTTAATGGTTTTTAATTTGTTTTTAAAACAACTAATAATAACTTTATAAAATTAACATATTAACAACAATATTATTGAATAATCAATTCAATATGTATATACTCGATCTATGTATTATATACTCCGTGATCACTACTTTCATTTAGAGGTGGCGATCGAGTCATGATCAGGTTAATCTATTCAGGTTTTCGGGTTGGCGGTTAGTATAAACTCTGCCAGAAAACGACTCATTTATTTCTCATGACAAGAAACTCAACCCTAACCCAAAACTATATAACACGTTCAACCCGTTTGTGACCCGTTAAACCTGTTTAAATAAATTAGTCAAGAAGTGAATAAGGTTAGTTATTTATTAATTTAACTAGTATAAATGCAAAAATAATATAAGGATTTAAAAAATGATAAAAATAATATACGAATAACTATACGACGATTTCAATTATATCTTATTTATAATAATCGTAGATCAACTCATATTATGTATATAACAAAATACATTTAATCCAATCCAACATAACCTAACTTATATGTTTTATTTTAGAAGCTTATACACTTATACGGTTCACGAGTTGACCTGTTTATTAATTACTCAATCCAAAAATGACCCGTTTATTAAACGAGGTTAGACGGTTTGATTGTTTTTTACCTGAATATTTTTATCCGCAATAACCCACACCTGTTTAATTTTGTATTGGGTTCGTGTCGTGTATTATGTCGTGTCAAAAATTGCCACTCCTACTTTCATGCCATGTAGATACAAATCGAATTATTATACGATCTTAGGGAAAAACAATTTAAACATGTGCAAGATGATCAAACTAGAAAAGTTTAACTGTTAAATAAAAATCTTTAGTAAAAATTAAAAAATCATACAATTTGTTTTCATCACAAATTAGAAACGTGTATCACACAAGTTCTTTTCTAAACCATTAATGTATACATGCATATACTTAATAAAATTTTCTTTATGTTTAATATCTCACATGTCGAATTGTTGTTTGAGAAACCAAATGTCCTCCACGTTCCACAAATTGTCTGAGAAATCATCACCACCACCATTTCCGCCCTCGGACCATTGGCTGTTTTGGTGATCAACCATAGCTTGGAAGTCCATCCCTTGATTAAAGTACCCCGTCGGGCTAATCATAGTGTCTGAAAACCCGGTAGCAATCGGATTACTGCTTTGATATAAATCTTGACTAGGGTTTTGGTTTGCGGGATAATAACAATCAGTCATGTCAGAAACAGGCGATACCGCGGTATTGCTTGAATTATCCGTGGTGTAACTAGGGTTAACATGGGTATTTCCATAGTTTGAAGACATGTTATGGCTTTGTTGAGGCGTTATAAATTGGCTAGTAACAATATTATCCATATTGTTTGTTTGGTTTAGGGGGTTATAGAAGTTTGTGGTCGTTGCGGTTGAAGTTGTTGTGGTGGAAGAAGATGAGCCTTCGGTTATGGTCGTTGTTGTTGCAGCTGCTTGAATTCTTTCGACGAGTCTTGGCATCCAAAGATAACGCATCGTGTCCTTAAATTGCTTGCTATTCACGTCACATTTCAATTGTTTTGCATGTTTTTGAACTCTGGTTCTCCAATAATTCTTGATCTCGTTATCGGTTCTTCCTGGCAAGTGCTGTGCAATTTTTGACCACCTGAATGCACATAATAGATATTAGTCAAAAACTTAAGGCATTGATTTTAGCTTCCTCCTATTTGATTTATATGAATATGAAGAAATACTATTTTGTCACATAAACGGCCAAACCGGCCACAAAATATGAAACATAACGTTACCAAAATATAAACCATCTATAAAAGAATAGATTTTACATACCGATTGCCCCAACGAGAATGAAGTTCAAGAATCAAAAGTTGTTCTTCAAGAGTAATATTCCCACGGCGAACATCTGGTCGTAAATAATTCAACCATCTTAATCTGCAACTCTTTCCTGTTCTTTTGAGTCCTGTTTAAAATGAACATCCTATTTTCATTACAAAATGTAACTTACTTACAATAATCAAATTAACGAAAAAAAATAAAGAAAGAAAGTATATTGGTAAAGTTTCTACACGTTCATAATACCATATTATAAGCACTTCTTTCTAAACACTTTAGGAACCCGTCAATTCTATTCATTCTTTTGAGAAAGTTAACCAAAGCAAGAAAATCAAAACCTATGATCATCATATCACAAGAATGATGGAATTCACTAATAATACTCATTCCTTTAATAATAGCACTTTATATAAACATTGCGTTTTATGTCTCTAATATATGCATGGGAGGATATATATATAGACGTACCGGCGCAACGAGCAAGCGAATTCCAACGACCTTCACCATGATGAGCGATGTAATTGATGAGAGTAAAATCTTCTTCAACAGTCCAAGGACCTCTTCTAAGATCTTCCATCATGTTCATCTGCTCATCATCTTCGCTCCCAACAATTTCCATGCAATTGTTGTTGTTGTTGCTATTCATTTGATCCTTTTAATATCTTTAATCTTTTTGGATGTATGTGTGTAAGAGATATATTATAGCTTTTTGGAGAGAATAATATGATACTCTTGAATGTGTTATTTTAGATATGTACAGGGAGAGGGTCGGTTTATATAGAGAGAGATAGAGGGGCCATAACTTTAGAATAGGATGTTTTTCCATAAAAATATTAGGAAAAAATGAAAAATGAAAAAGAAAAAAGAATATGAAGTGTGCGAATTTAGTATGTGAGAGAGATTGAGACTTTGAGAGAGCCGCAATAGTGAAGTTCCGGGTGGGGAAGAAATGAAAAGAGGGTGGTGGGGTAATGTTCATATTTAATGTACACTTAATAAAAGCTAAAACAAACAAATAAATTAACAAAATTTGGTTTCATGTTTCTAAAGTTGCGTTTTTTTTTTTTTTTTTTTTTCCTTTTAATACACATAGAGGCCTATGATACTGAGCCTTAAGTGCAAATGCCATAAATAACTCGTGTCTGAACAGAATAATGGTTTGTAAAAGTTGTATAGAACAACATGTTATAAACTAAACGAAACCAATATGCAAAGACACATAATTAATATTAACAAATGAAAATAACACGTGTGGGGTGATGTAGTTGATAAAAGTCGGCTTTGGGAGTTTGACACTTTGACTTTCATGGCTTTGATGGATTTGTGTTGTAAAAGTGAGAAATTATTAAAATGATGGTAGGTCCACACAAATTAATGTTTTTTCTTCTTTTCTTTTGTTTTTTCCAGTTTATCTTTCATTTTGTGAGTTCCCATTTGTTAAAAAAGTCATCTAACATAGAAAATTGGCATCAATACGCACGATTCAATATATGAGATGAAAACAACTTCGACTTATAGCCACCATCTTAAATTCTTTACCTATTGATTAACTTAAATTAATTGTCTCTCAACAAAAATAGTTGTTATAATATATTAAGTTTATCATCTCGAATTGAAATAATTATTTAAAAAGCTAAACGACAACACTAAATAATTATTTTTTAAAACGGCTAGTTAGTAGTTAGTTTTTTGAATCATGCAGTGACATTCAAGCGGGCTAAAAATCTTATTTTCATAAAGTGTGTTTTTTCACGTAAAAAATCCACCTTCAACAACATCCAGATACCATGCTTAGAAGCGGATAGATCTGATAAGTTATTTTTTGACGAAGTGAAAGAGGTAATCTTTGTGATTTTGAAGTTTAACCGGTGTGGGACTCGATTCGATCAAGAGGTGAAGTGATTGATTGGTATGAGATCATGTGGTTCGCCCGATGTATGCCAAGACAAACATTCTTAGTTTGGTTGGTTATGGGGCGCACATTCAAGACTCAAGACCAGTTGCGGTGTCCGCTGTGTGAATTTACCAAACTCTCATTCTCATTTGTTCTTCGAATGTATGTTCTCATCTTAAGTTTGGGGAGGAATCTGAATGTTTACAGGTATTCAGCACGATTCGAGTAGATGGGAGGATATTGACACATGGCTAAAACCATTATCCAGTCAAAAACTAATAAGGAGTGTCGCTGGTCGTTTGGTGCTTGCGGTTACTGCGTCTTATATATGGCATGAAAAAGAACAATCTTATGTTTAAAAAAGGTGCTTGTACTGCGTCACGGGTTATTGATGTTATTTTCGGGACGGTTCGATTAAAGCTTATAACAATAAAGTTCAAGCATACCATCCAAGTTGCTCAAATGTTGGAGGTAGGAGCTTTCTGAAAGAGATAGGCCGGAATGGAATAACATACATGAGTCGTTACATGCTTTTAGGTCTTGTTTTTAATTTATCCCATGTTTTGCTGGATGTGTTAAGTCTTTGGGGTTGTATTTAGTTGTGCATGTCTTGTCAGTAAAAATGCTCGGTATTTCGAGTTCTCTACTGGCTAGTATCTAGCCGGTATAGAATTAATAAAAATAAAAATAAATAAATAAATAAATAAAATTATCTAGCACGTAAGTTCTCACGTAATGTTGGATTCATGGATTGTAATGTTGTTTTCTGATATAACTACATTTATCGAGCTAAATGCTTTACTTAAAATAAAATATCTGGTGAACAATAACCCTCAAACGAAAAGTGTACAAGTGTTTCGTGGCACACATATATAAAATCGTAATAATTGTGGATCTTGAGTAAAAGCCCAAGTTAAGAATAAGATCGTGATCATTTCGTTGATTGATCATGACAAACTTGAAAATTTATCGAAACTTTTGTACCATGAATTTATTGATTTAAAGCTCGTAATCGATGATCTTACACTTGACATTAAAAATAAAAAATAAATAAATAAATAAAACCATAAATACACGTATATGACATAGATGATACTTAACACTTGAAAGGTTGTTAAACATGAACTTGATCACCGAACCTTGCACAATTTGATCTTGATTAGACCAACCGTAGAATCCCTAAATGATACTCCTAACTTGATAACTTGTAGCAAATATATCATTAAACTTGAAGTTAATTTGATTAAACAAAAGAACTTATGGGAATTTTAGTGTGGCCATTAACGATCACACTTGACAGTAGCAAAACAATAGTGGTTAATTATAAGAAACTACGATACTTATGATTTATGAGTATGTATCAGGCACCATGCATGAAGCCCAAGGAGGTTGGCTTTGAATATGAGCAATGATCGAGTAGTCCATCCAAAGCCCCTAACAATAAAAATAAACCATCAAAAAGTAACTGAGAGATTATGGCTATCGACAACTCAAGGCTAATATCGAGTACTGAATATAGACAGCGTCTCTATGACTTGGCATTGATGTATTGTTTAGCTTTGGTTGATACCTAGGTTCATAATTGGCCGTGTTAAGGAATGTCTTTGATGAGACGAAATGTGTACCGCTTTTAAGAGGTCATTTAATCCCGAATTCGTGTTTATTTAATCAAATATTGCCCTAAATAATTCCTTTTGTCATTTTAGGTACTTTTGGAGAGAAATCTGGAAAAGGAAGCATTTTGGACGCTTTTAGAGCATAAAAGTAAAATGGCAAAGTCTCAATTTTCCTTGCTGGGAACAGTACCTGACGGCATCACAACTTTCTACATGACGGCGTCAAGAGTTACAAAAGAGGTGAAAGTGGAAAATACACGTGACGATCCAGAGTGTTTTCAAACATAGGACCTGACGGTGTCACCAAGGCCGTCAGGGTCTATTTGTACGTGACGGCCCAGAGGATTTTTACACATGACGGCGTCATAATCAGATCTAGGCAATACGATTTTTATTAAGGCAGCGAGTTGACGGCGTCACAATTCAATACATGACGCCGTCACGAGATGTAATCTATATATAGTTTTTCAAATTTCATTCATTAGTGTGCAACTTTGGGGGAATAAATTCTAGGCCGAATTTTACAACTTTTACAAAGGTTCCAACCCCTTGAATCTTTCATGTTCAATTAAAGATAAGTATTCTTCCAAATCATTCAATATGTCTATGTGTTGTTTGATTATATCTTACGCTTGTCTTTTATTTAACATGCTAGGCTAGATTTCTTTTGTGTTTGCTTAGATGTAGTGAAACCTAGATGTTAATTATGGGTTGATTATTTGTTTATAATTGTTACGGATGATTGTATTCGATGTTAGGCTTAAGAAAAAACTGGCAGACTTCCATTGGTAACTTGCTTGAATGTCTTAAGAAACATGATCGGAGGTGTACTACGATTTTTGGTTTTATTTAATACGTAGGAGAATTCTAATGATCCCATGTTAGAAGCTTCTAACGGCTCGACATAGGAGTGAAGTAGGATCCTATAGAGTTAGGGAATACTGTACACGGCCCTACAGCTAGTATTAAGGAATATGACCCGTCATCCATGCAATTGTAACAAGTAATTAACCTGTAAAAGATATCTAGGGAGTAATAAAATCTAAGTAAACACTTCTTTCCTCATTATTGTTACCACTACATTAGTATAATAGTTTGTTTTCATTTCTTATATTTTATTTTGATTGCATCTTTAGATTAATTGGGTTAGTTGGCTAGCAACTAATTCCGCCCACTCCTTCAAAACCCGAGATTTTACTTGCTTTTATAAAAATATAAAAATACAAAAAGAATCATCCCTCACCTCTAGACCTAGTTTAGTAGGCATTCTAATCCTAGCGACACTATTTCTGAGTTGAACGATCAATCCCCCGGTACTTGTCACTATATTATACTACAATGTTCAGGTATACTGCTTGGTGGGGGTTGTAAGCTTCTCAAGATCCCTTGAGAGGTAAAACCTTTTGTGAGGGCGCAATCCCACGCATCAAGTTTTTGGCGCCGCAGCCCGGGGAAATAGTTATTGTCTTGGTTAGGATTTCTTTTTATTAGGTCTACTTGCTAGATTCCTTTCAAGTTAGATTTTATTTTTATTTTCTAGGTTTTCTTTAGTCTATCTCATTTCTTTGTGTCTTTGTTCGTAACCTTTACCATCCGACATCATGGAAGGTGGTAACATCTTTGAACCCATCAACCCACTACAACAAAACCACCCACAAAACCTACCACTAGCAAACCCACCTCCTAGGCCCCGAACTTTAGGAGAGTATTCCCGTCCTAGCCACCAAGGCTATCGAAACACTATTGAGCTCACTCAAGGAGCCAATGTGTCCCTCTTGCGATCTGACACCATCCGGTTGGTGCAAAGCGGATGTGCATTCCGTGGAATTCGTTCTGAAGATCCTAATCAACATCTCAAGGATTTCCTTAAAATCGTAGATTCCATAGACCTAGATGTTACAACTAGAGAGTCGACCCGATTACGCCTATTCAAATTCTCTCTACATGATCAAGCTAGTCAATGGCTTGAACGTTTACCCGCGGGATCCATCACCTCTTGGGATGATCTCACCACTCGATTCCTTGCTCAATTTTTCTCACCGGGGAGAACTACCAAGCTTAGAAATGATATCTTGATGTTCCAACAACGTCAAGGTGAAACTCTATATGAAGCATGGACTCGTTTCAAGGACTTACTCCAAAAAGTCCCTCATCATGGCATAGATCTTTGGCTCAAAGTCCAAATCTTCTATGACCATATCGATCTCCCCACAAGGAGAACCATTGACCAATCGGCCGGTGGCAAGTTACGTGATCTAAGTGCGGAAGAATCATGGGAATTCATAGAAGATCTTGCTCTCTATGACAACGAAAGTTGGAATGATCCCCGTGATTTGAACAAAACGGTCAAGGCAATATCTTTGCCTTCGAACAATTCTAGCACTCTCGACCATAGGATCATGGAACTTGAGGACCAAGTCAAGTTTCTCATGACATCCTACGAAGCTCCTAAGCCTTCAAGCCAAGTAAACAAAATCACTTCTTCGTGTAAGTTGTGTAATGGCCCTCACGAAACTCATAACTGCATGGAACTTCCAAAGCATGCTTTTAAGGAATTCACATCGTCACGCGCTGATAAGACAAAGAATAGAGAGCTCGCCACTAATCGAGGTCCTCGAAACTTTGGCAAGGCTTATGATGCATGGAAAGATAAACCAAATTTTAGAGGATACCAAACTCGGAGCGTATCCTTCGATGATTCCCCTCCACTCGAATGGTCCGAGCATTTTACACCTCAGAACACTCCTAAGCAAAGCTGTGAAGATGCCTTGTGAAAGTTCATTCTCTCTCAAGAATTACAGCTTTCCACGCTCGAGACCCGATTTAGACAACAGCAGGCCGATATGAATGACAAGATTTGTAATCTGTTAACCGCTATTAAAGAGCACGCTATTAGTAAACCGATTCAGGCTGAAGAAGTCAAATCTGTCATCATCATGAATCAACCAACCTCTCATGTGAAAATAAAGAGTCCCAGTAAACTCTTTAAACGTCTGTCACCTAGGAAGGACACTAGGGACACTAATAGCGGAATCCAAATTAAGGACCCTTCGTCATCCAAACAAGTCCACTGTGTCAACGTTGTCACCATTAAGCCAATAGATAAGAATATAGAAGAAAGTGACAAGGATGAAGTTGGAATAGAAACCGGGACTAGGGAGGAGATTAAGGAAGTTGAGGATATTAAGGAAGAAAAGTTAGAGGAAGTAGAAAACGTAGAAGAGTACTTTGATAAGTTACCCACCAAGGAAGAACGGGAATATCACAAGGATTTATTTGATGACCCCGAAACACCATACATCCTTGGTTCACCCCTTATTAAAGTAGGTGATCCCTCTAACATCAACATACCATGCAACATTGGGCATATGCATGTGTGGAAAGCTTACATCGATCTCAGGTCTCCTATAAACATCATGACTAGGACCTATTATAATTGGGTAATGAAGAAGCAACATGGATATAGGATGATGCCCAACACGAATCGGATGAGCAACTTTGTAGGAAGAGTGAAAGGATTACATGTCTTTGTAGGAAACTTCACTTATGTTACCAACTTTGTGATTGTAGAGGATATTCGTCTGGTAATAGATGGTTGCCTAAGTCAAGTAGTGTTCAGAAAACTGTTTGTTGAGGCCTCTAAGATGAGTTATGACCCGTCCCTAGGGATAGTTAGATTCAAGGAAGAGAACGATGAGATTGCTTACCAAAATGCCTTATAAGATTGAACAATACCGCCTTCTATCAAACATAGAAAAGGAACACAAGCAAGCGGTTTATTATAGGAATGATGAGGATAGACATAGAGGAGTAGATTATGTCATGAGTAGAATACTTGGTTTCTACAAAGAATGCTTGCAACTAGGTCTGGAATACAAAACTAAGATTAGAGATGACCTAGAAAATGAGACCAATGATGAGGTCACGTAATTTCCCATGACCTTGAGTCTAGCTACAAGACTCATAAATAAAGAAAAGCGCTTCTTGGGAGGCAACCCATGTTTTGTGTGATTTTATTTGTTTGATTGTTATTTGCTTCCGTATGCATGCTTTATTTTTATTGTTGGTAGATCATGTTTCAACTAAATTGTGAAAATGCTTTATTTTGTCGTTTAACTTCGTCTTAACTTCATATAAAGGTATTTTTCAAAAGCTAAGTGTAAGGGGAAACCCCAAATTTGTTTCTAAGAACGAAATTGATCTTGATTCGCCACAATATTAAATGAACATGTATATTAGTATTTGTTAGAGTCAAATGCTTGTATCGAGTCATAGATGTTTTGCAGGATTTTCCAGGAAGTAGGACATAAGTTTTTCCAGAAATTTTCCGGAAACTTAACGTAAAGATTTCTGCAGGTCACTTCTGACGGCGTCATGTGTAAAATTCTAGAAATTTTGCGAGTTTTGTTTTTCTAACGGAGTCTTAAAGTTTTTGTTAATTCTTTAGTTTTATAAACTCCAGGAAATCTGCAAACATTCATTCCACAAGCATTATATCTTACATTGTTTTCTAGGACTTGTTAGTATATATAGATTGCCGCCGATTTTACGCGAGGTTGCCTTGTTTGTTTTCTCAGGTTTAACAGGTTATATATGACAAGAAGATGATTTATATTTCTGGAAGGGAAGCTTTGAATGTTCATTTTCTTGGAGGAAGATCTAACCTAATTGACACACTATCCACGCCGAACGAATCAGGGGAGTATTTGTTTTCATTCTTTTACCTGTTTTACTTTTACATCCTTTAATTTAACATTGGGAACAATGTTCATCCTAAGTGTAAGGGGAGGGTAAACGATGATACCTTATAGGATACTATTGCACTTGAGTTTGTTTGTTTGATGGTAGGTGTGTAATAAAACTAAGAGAAATAGTTGTTAGGAAAAGCATTCATTATTAGTGCTTATGAGTGTACCGGTAACATTTAGATTCTAGAACTTGCGTTAGTGATGCATCTCGAGACCGCTAGTGAGACTACATTCGTGTAGTAGGATTTACTACATGATAAGAGGCATTAGGATCACCCGTGTGTTAAACTCGTATCATAATTACTTGACCATTTAAGTCATATTACTTGGCTAGTAAAGTCAACTAATTTTCTCACACCTTAGCGTTGTACTCATTTTTAGTACACGAAACCCCTAGTACACCCCTCCGAGCCTATCTTTTCGTTTCTAACTTTAAGCATCTTACTTAAAGGAAGAATTTGTTACACCCCACTTAAATGTACACCCAAATCGCCTTAGCCTTCCGTGTATGCGCTCATTTTTAGTGCATTATTGTTATTTGTTAAACCCTAAGTTAACTTTCTAATTGATTACATGGTTGCTAAGTCAAGTCATATCTTGTACATATTGTTTTGGGACGATTGGGACTCATGGGTAAAGTACGTGTGTTATGGAGTAATGGGGAAGAACATCAAATTATTACCCCCATATGTGCGTTAATCTTAAAAAGTACTACATGTGTTTTGATTATCTTTATTCGAGTCATTAGAATAGTTTATTGTAAAGTATGTAAAAATTCAATTGTAAGGGGAATGTACATTCCCTATTATATATTATTTTGAATGGTAGGGTAAGAGTGTATGCAAAATATATATATATATATATATATATATTGAAAAAGAAAAGAGAAAAAAATATACGGACTACCATCCCGTTTCATTCTATGTTTATTTTATGTTTTTGTTATTTTTTATTCATTAGCTTAAGTCGAGTCTAGTCTTGGCTAAGCAACGCCATATTGTACATGTAATTAACCAAGATGATTAACTCGCCACCAGTAAACATTGCCTCTAATGAGGCGAAAAATGAACCACTTTTAGGGGGTCATTTAAGCCCGGAATTGAATTTATTTGATCAAATATTGCCCTAAATCGTTCCTTTTGTGATTTTAGGTACTTTGGGAGTGAATTCTGGAAAAGGAAGCAATTCGGACGTTTTTGGAGCATAAAAGTGAAGAAAACGCCAAAGACTTAATTTTCCATGCTGAGAACAGTACCTGACGGCGTCAAGAGGAATATCATGACGGCGTCAAGAGTAAAAGAGGTGACAACCTAGTGCAAACCTGACGGCGTCACAACAAGGGCGTCAAGACTAAATTTTGTGACGGCCTGCATAAGGTGTACACATGACGGCGTCAGACCCATATCTAGGCAGTCCGAGGAACTATTTGGCGGCGAGATGACGGCGTCAGACATTTGTTCTTGACGCCGTCACCTATCAAACTCTATATATAGTTTTCTATTTTTCACTCATTAGGGAGGAACTTGTGTGGAGAAACTAGGGCCGAACTTTGTAAACCCTAGGTCATATTTTACAGTACTTTTAAGGGTTTTCACCCCTTGAATCCTTCCATGTGCTATTGAGATAAGTCTTCTCTTAATTCAATCAATATGTCTATGTGTTGGTTGATTATATCTTTTACTTGTCTTGATTTCAACATGCTAGGCTAGATCTATCTTGTGTTTGCTTAGATCTAATGAAACCTAGATGTTAATTATGTGTTGATTACTTGTTTATGGTTGTATTGGATGAATGATTTCAGTGTTAGGCTTAAGAAAACTGGCAGATCTCCATTGTGTAATATGCTTGAACGTCTTAGGAAACATGAACCGATGTGTACTAGGTTTTATTGGTTGTATTTAATGCATGAGTAAATTCTAATGATCTCATGTTAGGAGCTTCTTAGCCAGCTCGACATAGGAGTGAAGTAGGCACTTATAGGATCGGGGAAGTAAGTACGCCACCCCATGAATGGTATTAAGGAATACAATCCGTCATCCACGCAACTATAACAAGTAATTAACGTGTAAAAGATATCTAGGGAGTAGTGAAATCTAAGTAAACGCAACTCTCCCACATATTGCTCACAACTTTAGTATAAATTAGTTTATTTTCATTTTTAGTATTTTATTTTGATTGCATCTTTAGTATTGGGTTAGTTGACTAGCAACTAATTCCGCCCAAATCCTTCAAATCATAAAAATATAAAAATACAAAAAGAATCATCCCTCATCTCTAGACCTAGTCTTTAGGTTTTCTAATCCTAGCGACACTATTCCTAGCTGAACGATCAATCCCCCGGTACTTGTCATTATACTATACTACATCGATCAGGTACACTGCCTGGTGGGGGTTGTAAGCTTCTCAAGATCCCTTGAGAGGTAAAGCCTGGTGCAATCCCTACGCATCAAGTTTTTGGCGCCGCTGCCGGGGAATAGTTATTGTCTAGGTTAGAATCTCTTTTTATTAGGTCTACTTGCTAGAATCCTTTCTAGTAAGATTTTATTTTTATTTTTTTAGGATTTCTTTAGTCTATCTTATTTCTTCGTGTTTTTGTTCGTAACTCTTCACCACCCGACATCATGGACGATGGGAACATCTTTGAACCCGTCATCCCACCACAACAAAACCCACCACTAGAACCTCTTAGGCCCCGAACCTTAGGAGAGTATTCCCGACCTAGCCACCAAGGCTACCGAAACACCATTGAGCTCACCGGAGCCAATGTGACCCTCTTGTGATCCGACACCATCCGGTTAGTGCAAAGCGGATGTGCATTCCATGGACTTCGTTCCGAAGATCCAAATCAACATCTCAAGGACTTCCTTAAAATTGTAGATTCTATAGACCTTGATGTTACAACTAGAGAGTCAACCCGATTACGCCTATTCCAATTCTCTCTACGTGATCAAGCTAGCCAATGGCTTGAGCGTTTACCCGCGGGATCCATCACCTCATGGGATGATCTCACCAATCATTTCCTTACCCAATTCTTCCCACCGGGGAAGACTGCGATGCTTAGAAATGACATTTTGATGTTTGAACAATATTTGGTTATTAGTTCAGATTTTCTATGACCATGTTGACTATCACACTAAACGTACAATCGATAGGGCCGTGGGAGGTAGATTGCGTGATAAGAACGCCAAAGAGTCCTGGGAAATTATTGAAGAGCTTGCCACCGATAATCAAGAGATGTGGGAGTTTAATCATACTATAAAAGCGGCCATCAACGCAATCTCAAAACCTGAAGGGACTACCGAAATCCCTGATGAACTCCTATGCAAACTCGAGGCACAAGTTGACTATTTTGAGGAAAGGCAAAGGAGACCCCTGAGTCCTAGGCGGGCTACTGCCAATTCTGTCTCGAAAACGACTTCAACACCGTTATCAGAGTCACCCTCCAGAGAGAATGTCGAGACTTTTTGATGAGTGCTCAAACACTCATCATTTTTGGTCTAATCTGAACTGCAAAACATACAAAAACACTCAGAAATGCATCAAAATACTGAAAATATTTCAAAATCGTGTTTTATATGTTTTAGATGCAAAATGAGCAAAAACATATGAAAAACGTACAAAGTTTGCAAAATTGGCAGTTTCAGTCCTCCAACTTTCATAAAATTACAAAACTAGTCCCTCGATATTCAAAATATGGAAAAATATCACCAAAGGTCCTTTTACAATCATAAGTTGTCATATTTAGTCCTTTGGTGAAAAATCTCAAAAGTTTTGGAAATTTACAGTTTGGTCCCTGGTGGGGTATTTTTGAAAGGAAAATCATTTTTTGTCCTTGAGAATTCACAAGTGTCAATTTTAGTCCTTGGGTGAAATTTTCAGAAAATTGCAAGTCTAGTCCCTCAAGTTTGAAATTATGACACAAATGGTCCTTGGAAAGTTTAAAATGGAAAATTTAAAAATTATGGTCCTTGGGAATTAATGACTTGGCAAATTTGAACCTCGGTGATACTTTGGAAGATTGGCAGGTTCAACCCTTCAAGATTGCAAAAATTACACTCTTAGTCCCTATGCATTTTAACTAATTAATCTCATGGACCCTTTGTATTATTTACTTAACCCATCCTAAATAACAAACCCAACTCCCTTTTATTCCTACCTAGCCCACTTCCTGATCCACCAAAAGCCCACCAACAAAATTAAACCCTACCCCGTTTTTATTATAACCACCCAGGTCAAACCATCAGTCAAACACCTTATCTCCCCAAACACATACCCGTGACCTCCCCCCTCCTAGCCTGTCCTAGCCTGCTACTACTCCAAACACCATCATCACCTTCTCCTGCCACACTCAACACCAACCATCCCCTTTATCCCTTTCCACCACTAGACTCCAAACCTTGCCCCCTTCCAAATACTATCTGCCAAACTACTTATATCTACTTTTCCCGCCAAGATGATTTCAATGGCCAAGATGAAGGTTACTAAACTAAGGGTCCAAATTGGAAGTGAAAAAGAACTTTGTGGGTCTCAAAAACCCTAAATGGGCAGTATAAAAGGAAGAAGAGAGAGATGGAGCATGGCAGTTAGTTTTTTAGTTAATTAGTAGCTAGAATATGTAGTAGTAGTAGTAGAAAGATGTTTAATTTTGAATTTAGCTTAAGTATTGTAGTTGTAAATTCAATCATGTACTCCCTTTATTCAAGATTAATATAAGTCTAGTTTCATTGTTAAGTTAATTTAAGCTTCTCTTCTTTTTAATTTCATTGCAAAGTTCAAGTCCTCATTTTACAAGCCTTTAGAACTGTTTTCATAAGCTAATATAGCTTGTGGAGAATTATTTCTACAAGCTCATCCCTACTCTCAGATAGCTTCTGTGGGGTGTATCTAAGCCTAGAATAGCTTGTGTGAGCAAATGTTATACATATGCACATGGGTGCAGTGGTTTTGCAAGCTACTATTGCCCTTTCTATAAGCTCAAATAAGCCAACTCATGCTTATTTTGAGCTTACATCTGCCTGTTCAGTTGATCATTCCATATAGCCTTGTATCAAGTAAGTGATTTTTTTTTTTTTACTTTTCTGCAGTTCATAGTTAACAATTTTCTTTCCATTTTGTTTAGTTTAAGTTTAATATGACTTTCTGTGTGTTTAATTTGAGTGTCTATAAGTCCTAGTGTCACCTTAGGTTTCTACTGTCCAAATTAGCTCAAACTGCTTATTGATATTAGCTCATTTGAAACTGCTTTTTGGCATTGGGATTCTGCTTCTTAGGTATTTATAAACCTGTCTCAACTTAGTATACTAAGTCCCACTTCAAGAATCTTGCTTATCTCTTTCAAAAATCCTATCAGTCACACCAAAAGGGGTGTTTGGATTTGCAGTTTACTATGGGTTCAAGGCTGTGTTTGTTGTTGTTTTTAGTTGTAGTGAGTCACATTAGGTTAATGTTAGTCAGTTAGAATGTAGAATCTAGTAACCTTTTCATAAAAAGTCAAAGATTCATTGAATCTCCTTGTTTCACTTAACTGTTAGAAATATAGTTTCTATAATCAATCTTATTGGTTCAGAGCTTGTTAAATTAGGTTAAAATCAGTTCATTATAGCTTATCATAACATCATTAGTTAATTAGGGTCAATCAAAATCCAGTTAAGTCAACTTCTCATTATAAATGAAAAAGTCAAATATTTCAAGCTTGGCAGTTTTTCCATTTCTAGTTGGAATTTTCAAGATTTATGTGTTAACCCTTAGATTTTGAGCTTCTGGATTCTTAAAATATGGAAGTTCAGCTTGTCAAAGCATGTCTTACTTTATTTTTATTATTTTTCTACATGAACTTATTTGGTTCTCTTGTGGCCTGTTTGGCCTGAAAGTTGCCCTGCACCCAGGTTTTGTTCCATTTTCAAAATAGTCCCTAGTCTTTAATTTTGGACGTAGGGGTGTAAGCTTTGTTGATTTAAGAACTCACCCAGGTTGTTTAACTATTTCAAAAAGAATTTTTGGGTTTGGAAAAGAATTGCTCAATGAGAAATGGTTGGGAAGCTGATGGTCTGACAATGAACTTCCCTGCATCTCAAAGTTTTTAGCAGATTTAGAATACCCTTAGATCGTTCCTTAATAAGTGTTAAGCTTTGATTATTGTTTCTTTAGGAAGCCCCCTAGGTAGAGCTTAAGTTTATACTTTTAGTTTACCATAGATTGTTTGCTAGGTCGTGTAAATTTACCCCCAAACTTGCCCAATTTTCCCAGGTCTGCTGAATGCAATAAACAGACCCACATTGAGCTTGTTGATTTTGAGTGATTACTTGATCTTGTTGTTTATTTAGGTTAGAATTGAGGTGTTTGTAATTTGTGTTTACCCATTTTGGCTTATTTGATCATCTGAGCTTATTTTGCTTGCTGAGCTTATTGATGATTCTTGTTCTGTTGCTGCTATTGCAACAGCAGCTTATGAGCTTGTTTGATCCTGTTATTTGGTTGATATTAGCTGTTTAATTGTTGTAATTAGTTGTTTATATGAAGCTGTGTTAGTTTATATTGGTGCTAGCTTGTTGCTTTTGCTCATTTGATGGCTGCTAAGTCTAAAAAAAAAAAAAAAAAAACTCATGCTTGGTTTACAAATATCAAACATCCCAACTGTTGCAATTTTTGCCGTTTAAACTGCTTATTCCTTAGTTCTCATAAGAAGTTGTAGTTAAGTAAATTAATTATTTTAATGTGTTAAATTAGTTGTTGATAGAAAAACTGAAAAAAAAATATATTTGTAAAAAAGTGGTTTATGGGAATCGAACCTGGGACCTTAGCTCATCACAGACACACACCACACACAACATCACCAACTGCCCTAGGGTCTTTTTCAGGTTATTCTTTGCAATTTTTATTTTTATAGTGGTTTGTAGTGTTTAAGCTTATTTTAGCTAATCAGCTTATAATCTGCTTATTTATAAGCATTTTGGGTTTCTCTTATTTTTCTTATCTCAGTGTTAGTATAAAGTAATTTTAGAAAAATTTTCATATTTTTCCAAAATGGTTTAGTATTTTTAGTAATTAGTTTTAGTTTATTTAGTATTTAATTAATAATAAATAATTAAAAAGTCAAAAAAATATTTTTCTTTTTCTCAAAATTTTCTTTTATCGTTAGGATCGTAAAAATATAATTTTCATGTCCGTAGGGTTAGCGTAGCTCAAATTTCACTTTTTATTTCGCGCACTCGCGTTTATTTTAATTTTAACTCGCGTTTTATTTAATAACTTTTACGTTTTTTAAATTTAGGTTACGTTAGTAAAAGTAGTTTGTAAAATAAAGAAAAACCAAATTTAAATAAAGTGATAGCTTGTATTTATGCTGTTTGGCTTATTTTTCTGCTTACGTATAAGCAATTTCTAATTTTAAGTTGTTTTTAGATTGCGTTTTAAGTTAATTAGTTTTCACGTCATTGTTAATATAGTGTGTTTAATCATTCTCACTTATATTTCCGTAGCGTAATCATTCTAATCACTCACACACCCTTTCCTGTCCAAATTCACCCGATCACAAACCCGTTTTGTTAATCATCACACCTCGTCGGGACATAACGACCCGGGGAAACACTGTACTTCCGCGGAGCATTGACTCTAGGCTGTTTGACCTTGTTGACCATCCTTGGTCAATATAAGTTGGTGGTTTAGCATCAATCAATTTTTGGCGCCGCTGCCGGGGAGGTTGTGTGCGTTTTCTAAACGGTTTTTCTGATTAGTGACTTTGGAATTCGTTCCATTGTACATTTATCCATCCTTTGTTCATATTTTCTTATTATCAAAACAAAACCGTTCACGAAAACTTTTTAAACTCAGTTTTCAACGAACACAAAAAACACAAAAACATTTTCTTTATCATTTGTACAAAATGTATTTCCAAAAAACCAAAAACATTCTCCTTTACCCTCTCACATCTTTGATTCTTCATCCCTACCCCTCCCAAACCTTTTGATTCTTTCTATGTCTCATCCACACTTTCTGGTTTGCCAGTGGTGTGGTAGTTCTCATAATAGTGGTAATTGCCCCGGTTGTGGCATGGTAGAGTCAGGAAACGGGTCTGTCTATAACCAAGATCCCTATTCTTACCATGACACGACTGATTTATTCCATCAGCTGCCACACCATGATACTCAGCAGTTTTACTGTTGTGAGTACTGTGGTGGTTCACACTACAGTTCTGATTGTCAATCGGGAAATACGCTTGTCTATGAGCAGTTTCCTGATAACGATTATGACTCTAGCACGTACAACCCACAGCCTCAACAGTTTTACTGTTGTGATTACTGTGGAGGTCCACACTTCAGCTCAGATTGTCAAACGGGGAATCCATATCCGTGTGACAATTTTGACACACCTTATTACGACCAACCTCCACAGTACGATATGAATCAAGCACTTCTTCCAGAAATGCAAAATATGATGAAAATCGTTGATGAGCTTAAGGGTTTAGTTCAAGACTTTGCCCAAAGACACACTCATTAAAAATCCATGGAAGAATTACTTGCTGAAGAGCAGGCTGCTAGAATAAATGCCCAAGATGCCTATGAAAAATCTATTCGGGAATCCATTGCAAAAGAAAAAGCAGCCAGAGCTAGCTCTCAGTTCCGTTTTATCCCTGATGACAGTGATGATGAGGATACACTTGATATCCTTCAATTCTATAAAGATCCATCAAGTTCATCAGTTGATATCCCAGCAGTTGAGATTCCATCTCAAACAACTGCTATCACACCCGAGGTTCCCACTCACTCTTTGATCATGGGGGACGAGCATCTTGACACTGTTCCTGAAAGGGAATCGGACGAATTAATAAAGTCTAGTGTTGAGATCCTTATCCCAATCCCAGGAGAGTCACAGGGAACTTTGGATGATATGTGTGATATTCCTTCCCCTATTGAGTGTCCTAAAGATCAATTTGAGACTTTCTCAGATTTTAGCGATGATTATATATCTTATGGAGACATCGAGTATGTTGAGGCATCAGTTCCACAAACTGATGCTGATCATCTTCTTGAGGAGTTCGCTGATGAACTTGCTCACATCGATCCACTTTCATTGGAAAGTAATGATGGTCTCCTCGATTTCCAAGCCGATCTGGGAGAAATTGAAAGTCTCCTATCTCGTGATCCGTCACTCACTTCTTATCCCAACAGTCCAATAGAGAATGATAATCTCTTTGTTCCTGAAAGATTTAATACGACTCTCACCAATCCTCTATTTGAATTCGATTCTGAATTCACTATGATTTCTAATAATCCAATCTTTGACGAGGATTGTGATGAGTCCACAATGGAACATGAGTTCATAAATTCACATTTTGTGAATAATTCTCTTCATGAGGAGTTCTCCGGTGAACTCACTCATCATGTTACGACTCCTCTGGAGTTTGATAGCCCGGGGGGAGATGCTCTCAATCATGAGAATTTGCAAATTCCCACCCACCCTCCCGGGTTGTTTTTGAGCTTACCCTTTGAAATCCAAACTCAGGCTATTGAGCCTCCTCTTGAGGAAGAAGATCAACTCATGATTTTCATCATGATTTTCTTCCTTTTCTTCACCTATAAGGTGACTTCTTCTCTTCTTCACTCCTTCGGGAATGAAGACACTATATTTGATCCCGGCATTTTCATGTATCATTATCTTGAGCCGGATACTTATCTCATCGGTGTGGAAATTTCACGTGCTTCAAATGTTTGTCCAAACATCTTGAATGAAAGTCCGATTGAGATTGTTTCTTCCACATCATGCTTCCCCAAGGACAAATGAATTCGGGGTCGAGTCAAGCTAGCGACTCGGTAAACAAAAACAGTAGCATGCTTATAGGGTTTTCACCCTAAGTGTGGGGGAGTCCCCCATGCTATGGTTACAAATAAAGTGAAAAAATGGTGTTTTCCACGCTTAGCTTGTAATGTTGCCCTTTTATGTTCAAAATGTCAGCATAATAGCCGGGATTTTGAATATTTAGGACAATATTCATCCTAAGTGTGGGGGGGGGGGGGTATTCGCTATTCTAGCGAATTTTATCACATTTTACTATATAATACCCCCGTTTTAGCCAAAATTTCAAAAAAATTTTCAAAAATTTTTCACTTGAGTTTAAAATTTTTGTGGTAATCAGTCCGCCTTGTCTAACCGACAAAAGGGATTGGCTAGTCCAGGAGCAAACGGCTCTTGGTAAAGACATCTCAAATCCGTTTATGGCTTGCAATTTGCCCAAAATTGTATGGTTCCTCAACTCCCCATATCCTAAAACGCGAATGAGTTGGCTAGCCCGCAAGATTATGGCTTGTGGTAAAGGCAGTGGAAAATCCATAATTGGTAATCAGCTCACCAAGATGTTGACTATTCCATCAAGAGCTGGCTAGTCCATAAGCAAACGGCTTTTGGTAAAGACTAATCAAATCCGTTGACAGCTGGTGGTTTGCTCAAAATCACACGGTTATCAGGTGTGCCACAGTTCTTACACCTGGCTACTCCAGAAGTGATGGCTTTTGGTAAAGAGTTTAAAATCCATCAAGTTTTCAAAACAGTTTATTGCTAGGGACTTGCAATAGTTTAGTCTGGGGGATTGATGAGTGCTCAAACACTCATCATTTTTGGTCTAATCTGAACTGCAAAACATACAAAAACACTCAGAAATGCATCAAAATACTGAAAATATTTCAAAATCGTGTTTTATATGTTTTAGATGCAAAATGAGCAAAAACAGATGAAAAACGTACAAAGTTTGCAAAATTGGCAGTTTCAGTCCCCCAACTTTCATAAACTTACAAAACTAGTCCCTCGATATTCAAAATATGGAAAATTATCACCAAAGGTCTTTTTACAATCATAAGTTGTCATATTTAGTCCTTTGGTGAAAAATCTCAAAAGTTTTGAAAATTTACAGTTTGGTCCCTGGTGGGGTATTTTTGAAAGGAAAATCATTTTTTGTCCTTGAGAATTCACAAGTGTCAATTTTAGTCCTTGGGTGAAATTTTCAGAAAATTGCAAGTCTAGTCCCTCAAGTTTGAAATTATGACACAAATGGTCCTTGGAAAGTTTAAAATGGAAAATTTACAAATTATGGTCCTTGGGAATTAATGACTTGGCAAATTTGAACCTCGGTGATACTTTCGAAGATTGGCAGGTTCAACCCTTCAAGATTGCAGAAATTACACTCTTAGTCCCTATGCATTTTAACTAATTAATCTCATGGACCCTTTGTATTATTTACTTAACCCATCCTAAATAACAAACCCAACTCCCTTTTATTCCTACCCAGCCCACTTCCTGATCCACCAAAAGCCCACCAACAAAATTAAACCCTACCCTGTTTTTATTATAACCACCCAGGTCAAACCATCAGTCAAACACCTTATCCCCCCAAACACATACCCGTGACCTCCCCCCTCCTAGCCTGTCCTAGCCTGCTACTACTCCAAACACCATCATCACCTTCTCCTGCCACACTCAACACCAGCCATCCCCTTTATCCCTTTCCACCACTAGACTCCAAACCTTGCCCCCCTTCCAAATACTATCTGCCAAACTACTTGTATCTACTTTTCCCGCCAAGATGAAGGTTACTAATCTAAGGGTCCAAATTGGAAGTGAAAAAGAACTTTGTGGGTCTCAAAAACCCTAAATGGGCAGTATAAAAGGAAGAAGAGAGAGATGGAGCATGGCAGTTAGTTTTTTAGTTAATTAGTAGCTAGAATATGTAGTAGTAGTAGAAAGATGTTTAATTTTGAATTTAGCTTAAGTATTGTAGTTGTAAATTCAATCCTGTACTCCCTTTATTCAAGATTAATATAAGTCTAGTTTCATTGTTAAGTTAATTTAAGCTTCTCTTCTTTTTAATTTCATTGCAAAGTTCAAGTCCTCATTTTACAAGCCTTTAGAACTGTTTTCATAAGCTAATACAGCTTGTGGAGAATTATTTCTACAAGCTCATCCCTACTCTCAGATAGCTTCTGTGGGGTGTATCTAAGCCTAGAATAGCTTGTGTGAGCAAATGTTATACATATGCACAGGGGTGCAGTGGTTTTGCAAGCTACTATTGCCCTTTCTATAAGCTAAAATAAGCCAACTCATGCTTATTGTGAGCTTATATCTGCCTGTTCAGTTGATCATTCCATATAGCCTTGTATCAAGTAAGTGATTTTTTTTTTTTTTTTTTTTTTTTTTTTTTTTTTTTTTTTTTTTTTTTTTTTTTTTACTTTTCTGCAGTTCATAGTTAACAATTTTCTTTCCATTTTGTTTAGTTTAAGTTTAATATGGCTTTCTGTGTGTTTAATTTGAGTGTCTATAAGTCCTAGTGTCACCTTAGGTTTCTACTGTCCAAATTAGCTCAAACTGCTTATTGATATTAGCTCATTTGAATCTGCTTTTTGGCATTGGGATTCTGCTTCTTAGGTATTTATAAACCTGTCTCAACTTAGTATACTAAGTCCCACTTCAAGAATCTTGCTTATCTCTTTCAAATCCTATCAGTCACACCAAAAGGGGTGTTTGGATTTGCAGTTTACTATAGGTTCAAGGCTGTGTTTGTTGTTGTTTTTAGTTGTAGTGAGTCACATTAGGTTAATGTTAGTCAGTTAGAATGTAGAATCTAGTAACCTTTTCATAAAAAGTCAAAGATTCATTGAATCTCCTTGTTTCACTTAACTGTTAGAAATATAGTTTCTATAATCAATCTTATTGGTTCATAGCTTGTTAAATTAGGTTAAAATCAGTTCATTATAGCTTATCATAACATCATTAGTTAATTAGGGTCAATCAAAATCCAGTTAAGTCAACTTCTCATTATAAATGAAAAAGTCAAATATTTCAAGCTTGGCAGTTTTTCCATTTCTAGTTGGAATTTTCATGATTTATGTGTTAACCCTTAGATTTTGAGCTTCTGGATTCTTAAAATATGGGAGTTTAGCTTGTCAAAGCATGTCTTACTTTATTTTTATTATTTTTCTACATGAACTTATTTGGTTCTCTTGTGGCCTGTTTGGCCTGAAAGTTGCCCTGCACCCAGGTTTTGTTCCATTTTCAAAACAGTCCCTAGTCTTTAATTTTTGACGTAGGGGTGTAAGCTTTGTTGATTTAAGAACTCACCCAGGTTGTTTAACTATTTCAAAAAGAATTTTTGGGTTTGGAAAAGAATTGCTCAATGAGAAATGGTTGGGAAGCTGATGGTCTGACAATGAACTCCCCTGCATCTCAAAGTTTTTGGCAGATTTAGAATACCCTTAGATCGTTCCTTAATAGGTGTTAAGCTTTGATTATTGTTTCTTTAGGAAGCCCCCTAGGTAGAGCTTAAGTTTATACTTTTAGTTTACCATAGATTGCTTGCTAGGTCGTGTAAATTTACCCCCAAACTTGCCCAATTTTCCCAGGTCTGCTGAATGCAATAAACAGACCCACATTGAGCTTGTTGACTTTGAGTGATTGCTTGATCTTGTTGTTTATTTAAGTTAGAATTGAGGTGTTTGTTATTTGTGTTTACCCATTTTGGCTTATTTGATCATCTGAGCTTATTTTGCTTGCTGAGCTTATTGATGATTCTTGTTCTGTTGCTGCTATTGCAACAGCAGCTTATGAGCTTGTTTGATCCTGTTATTTGGTTGATATTAGCTGTTTAATTGTTGTAATTAGTTGTTTATATGAAGCTGTGTTAGTTTATATTGGTGCTAGCTTGTTGCTTTTGCTCATTTGATGGCTGCTAAGTCTCAAAAAAAAAAAAAAAAAAAAAAAAAAAAACTCATGCTTGGTTTACAAATATCAAACATCCCAACTGTTGCAATTTTTGCCGTTTAAACTGCTTATTCCTTAGTTCTCATAAGAAGTTGTAGTTAAGTAAATTAATTATTTTAATGTGTTAAATTAGTTGTTGAAAGAAAAACTGAAAAAATATATATATATATATTTGTAAAAAAGTGGTTTATGGGAATCGAACCTGGGACCTTAGCTCATCACAGACACACACCACACACAACATCACCAACTGCCCTAGGGTCTTTTTCAGGTTATTCTTTGCAATTTTTATTTTTATAGTGGTTTGTAGTGTTTAAGCTTATTTTAGCTAA
Source organism: Artemisia argyi (assembly GCA_030686995.1). Classification (NCBI taxonomy): domain Eukaryota; kingdom Viridiplantae; phylum Streptophyta; class Magnoliopsida; order Asterales; family Asteraceae; genus Artemisia; species Artemisia argyi. The sequence goes on from CM060689.1 coordinate 114,462,660, forward strand.
TCAGCTTATAATCTGCTTATTTATAAGCATTTTGGGTTTCTCTTATTTTTCTTATCTCAGTGTTAGTATAAAGTAATTTTAGAAAAATTTTCATATTTTTCCAAAATGGTTTAGTATTTTTAGTAATTAGTTTTAGTTTATTTAGTATTTAATTAATAATAAATAATTAAAAAGTCAAAAAAATATTTTTCTTTTTCTCAAAATTTTCTTTTATCGTTAGGATCGTAAAAATATAATTTTCATGTCCGTAGGGTTAGCGTAGCTCAAATTTCACTTTTTATTTCGCGCACTCGCGTTTATTTTAATTTTAACTCGCGTTTTATTTAATAACTTTTACGTTTTTTAAATTTAGGTTACGTTAGTAAAAGTAGTTTGTAAAATAAAGAAAAACCAAATTTAAATAAAGTGATAGCTTCTATTTAAGCCGTTTGGCTTATTTTTCTGCTTACGTATAAGCAATTTCTAATTTAAGTTGTTTTTAGATTGCGTTTTAAGTTAATTAGTTTTCACGTCATTGTTAATATAGTGTGTTTAATCGTTCTCACTTATATTTCCGTAGCGTAATCATTCTAATCACTCACACACCCTTTCCTGTCCAAATTCACCCGATTACAAACCCGTTTTGTTAACCATCACACCTCGTCGGGACATAATGACCCGGGGAAACACTGTACTTCCGCGGAGCATTGACTCTAGGCTATTTGAACTTGTTGATCATCCTTGGTCAATATAAGTTGGTGGTTTAGCATCAATCACTTTTCAAAACTATGCCCCACCTTATTCCCCTCCCGAGAAACTTAGCCCGGAGTTTGAAGCTAGAATGAGAGAATACATGGCAACTCATTCAGATCGGCTCGCTAGATTCGAGGAAGCAGTTTATAAGCAAAAAGAGGAGATGCAAGAGAAAATGAATGAGGTGATGAGCCTGATGGAAGAGTATCCCAACCAGAGAACCCCCGAAAGGATGTTACTAAGGAAAGAAAGCGTCATCCCCACTACCCGATTTGTTAATTCCATCGCAATTGTCCACAAGGATAATGAGAAGGTAGAAACCCCTACTGAACAAACCGTAGAAAAGCCACCCAAATCCCAATCTCTAAGTTACTACCTGAAATATGATATAAACGAAAACACTATAACAAATTGGATAAAGGGTGACGGGCGTAACCAACCTTCCAAACAAGGTTCTGAGAAGGAGGAAGGGGAAAAAGATGAGTATGATACGTTACCTGGGGGGCCAATATTCGAGAAACTATTTGTACAAAAAGTAGCTACTAAGCAGATGGCGTGTGGGAACTTTGAGATACCAGCTAGCATCGGGGATTTGAAATATCTTAGTGCTTTCGCCGACCAAGGATCGGAAGTAAATCTTATGCCCCTAACTATTTACATCCAACTAACGTCAAAAATGCCAGCCCTCACTCGTGTTAGGCTGTCACTAGCTGGACACTCTTACGTATACCCCCTAGGAATCGCAGAAGATGTGTTAGTTAATGTCGCAGGATTCATGTACCCCGTTGATTTTATGATCATCGATGATAAGGGAGATGGGTGCATGCCAATAATCCTTGGGGCACCATTCCTCACCACCGCTAGGGCTGTCATTAAGTATGAAGGCAGGAAAATTGAGCTTAAATCAGGAAAAAGAAAGATTAGCTTCCCCATGACCCCGCGATGTGGGCATGAGAGTTTGAGTTGGAGAAAGCTCAAAAACAACATTGACATGTCACCTATTCGTGTTCAAGAGAAAATACTTGCATGGGAGGCAAGAATCAAAAGCTACAAGGAGGCTAAACATGAAAGAAGCAAAAGCAATGAAGTTCACGTCGAGTTCGAACACAATCGACCAGCAAGAAGCCATGTTCCATTCGAGGAAGGGAACTTAGTACTCTTAAGACACTTGGAAATAACGATACCACCCGATAAACCGAGTCCTTGGTGGTATGGGCCTTTCACAATTGAGAGCATGAGCCAAGATAAGATGGCTAACCTGAGAAGTAAAGTAGGTGGAGAAGTGATTGCAAGTATCGACAGATTGAGGCACTACCACCACAATAGTAATGATCACAACTACATGGGGTACATCATCTCAAGGGATGAGATCATGTAGTAACCCATGACCTTGAGTCTAGCTACAAGACTCGTAAATAAAGAAAAGCGCTTCTTGGGAGGCAACCCATGTTTTGTGTGATTTTTATTTTTGTTGTTTGTTATTTGCTTCTGTATGCATGCTTTATTTTTATTGTTGGTAGATCATGTTTCAAAACTAAAAAGTGAAAATACTTTACTTTGTTGTTTAGCCTAGTCTTAACTTAACTCAAAGGTATTTTTGCAAAAGATAAGTGTAAGGGGAAACCCCAAATATGTTTTTAAAAAAAAAAACCGATCGTGATTCTCCACAGTATTAAATGAACATGTATATTCATATTTGTTAGAGTCAAATGCTTGTATCGAGTCATAATGAAGTTTTGTAGGATTTTCCAGGAAGTAGGACCAAGTTTTTCCAGAAATTTTCCGGAAACTTAACATAAGAATTTCTGCAGGTCACTTCTGACGGCATCATGAGTTTACTCTTGATGGCGTCACGTGTAAAAATCTGGAAATTTTACCAGTTTAGTTTTTCTAACGGTGTCTTAAAGTTTTTGTTGAATTATTAGTTTTATAATCTCCAGGAAATCTGCAAACATCATTCCAAAAGCATTATATCTTATTTTGTTTTCTAGGTTTTATTAGCATATGTAGATTGCCGCCGATTTTATGCAAGGTTGCCTTGTCTGTTTTCTCAGGATTTACAGGTTATGTATGACAAGAAGATGATTTATTATTCTGGAAGGGAAGCTTTGATTGTTCATCTTCTTGGAGGAAGATTTAACCTTTTCACCTTATTATCCATACCGAGCGAATCAGGGGAGTATTTGATTTCATTTGTTTTACTTATTTCACTTTTACATTCTTTACTTGAACATTGGGGACAATGTTCATCCTAAGTGTAAGGGGAGGGTAAAATGATGATACCTTACAGATACACTTTCGCTTGAGTTTGTTTGTTTGATTGTAGATGTGTAATAAAACTATGAGAAATACTTGTTAGTGCAATTTTAGCGCCAAATTTAAAATTTTTTACAACATTTAGGAGTGAAACTTTAGCCATAGCAAGCGTCTCATGGATAGGAGATTGTATGACTAGCACATAACCGTATCATTCAGAAAAATTTTTCACCCGAATATGTGAGGCTCGCCTTTAGATTTGATAGGAAAAGCATTTACTATTAGTGCTTATGAGTGTACCGGTAGCATTTAGATTCTAGAACTTGCGTTAGTGATGCATCCTGAGACCGCTAGTGAGACTACATTCATGTAGTAGGATTTACTAAATGATAAGAGACATTAGGATCACCCTTGTGTTAAACCCGTATCATAATTACTTGACCATTTAAGTCATACTACTTGGCTAGTAAAGTCAACTAATTTTTCCCACACCCTTAGCGTTGTACTCATTTTTAGTACACGAAACCCCTAGTACACCCCTCAGAGCCTATCTTTTCGTTTCTAACTTTAAGCATTTTACTTAAAGGAAGAATTTGTTACACCCCACTTAAATGTACAACCAAATCGCCTTAGCCTTCCGTGTATGCACTCATCTTTAGTGCATTATTGTTATTTGTTAAACCCTTAGTTAATTATCTAATTGATTACATGGTTGCTAAGTCGAGTCATATCCTTGTACATATTGTTTTGGGACGATTGGGACTCATGGGTAAAGTACCTATGTTATGGAGTAATGGGGAAGAACATCATATATTACCCCCATATGTACGATAATCTTAAAAGTACTCCAAGTGTTTTGATTATCTTAATTCGAGTCATTAGATTAGTTTATTGTAAAGTATGTAAAAATTCAAGTGTAAGGGGAATGTTCATTCCCTATGATGTATTATTTTTGATGGTAGGGTAAGAGTGTATGCACCAAAAAAAAAATAAAAAAATAAAAAAATCGAAAAATCAAGAAAAAGAAAAAAAAAATAGAAAAATAAAAGAGAAAAAACATACGGACTACCATCCCGTTTCATTCTATGTTTATTTTATGTTTTTGTTATTTTTCATTTATTAGCTTAAGTCGAGTCTAGTCTTGGCTTAGCAATGCCTTATTGTACATGTAATTAACCAAGATTGTTAACTCGCCACCGGTAAAGACTGCCTATATCCAACAAAACCGTGTATTCCATATCCCTACAACTAACGTTACAACCCTTTAAAAGACCTCTTTGATAGTTTATCCCAGGTGCTTACGCCATGTGGTGGAGGTTTGATCCTTTCCCAAGCCTATGGTAATCTATTTTGCTATGACAGGTAGTGAGAGATATTTTCCGTTTCCATATTGTAATTTATACTTTATTACACCCGAGAGATGTGAGTATCTAAACACTATTTGTGAGGTGCTAGTATATGACCTCTGTGCTTGTCTTTGGTCTTTAGTGGAACGATTATTTGTTGTAATTACTTTTATATTAGTGTTAAATGACCCATAACTTGTATTTTGATTAGAATAAAAGCGTATTTGTTTGAGGACAAGCAAATCTCAAATGTAAAGGTATATGATGAGGCAAAAAATGAACCAATTTTAGGGGGTCATTTAAGCCCGAAATTGAATTTATTTGATCAAATATTGCCCTAAATCGTTCCTTTTGTGATTTTAGGTACTTTGGGAGTGAATTCTAGAAAAGGAAGCAATTCGGACGTTTTTGGATCATAAAAGTGAAGAAAACGCCAAAGACTTGATTTTCCATACTGAGAACAGTACCTGACGGCGTCAAGAGGAATATCATGACGGCGTCAAGAGTAAAAGTGGTGACGACCCAGTGCAAACCTGACGGCGTCACAACAAGGGCGTCAAGACTAAATTTTGTGACGGCCTGCATAAGGTGTACACATGACGGCGTCAGACCCATATCTAGGCAGTCCGAGGAACTATTTGATGGCGAGATGACGGCGTCAGACATTTGTTCTTGACGCCGTCACCTATCAAACTCTATATATAGTTTTCTATTTTTCATTCATTAGGGAGGAACTTGTGTGGAGAAACTAGGGCCGAACTTTGTAAACCCTAGGTCATATTTTACAGTACATTCAAGGGTTTTCACCCCTTGAATCCTTCCACGTGCTATTGAGATAAGTCTTCTCTTAATTCAATCAATATGTCTATGTGTTGGTTGATTATATCTTTTACTTGTCTTGATTTCAACATGCTAGGCTAGATCTATCTTGTGTTTGCTTAGATCTAATGAAACCTAGATGTTAATTATGTGTTGATTACTTGTTTATGGTTATATTGGATGAATGATTTCAATGTTAGTCTTAAGAAAACTGGCAGATCTCCATTGTGTAACATGCTTGAACGTCTTAGGAAACATGAACCGATGTGTACTAGGTTTTATTGGTTGTATTTAATGCATGAGTAAATTCTAATGATCCCATGTTAGGAGCTTCTTAGCCGGCTCGACATAGGAGTAAAGTAGGCATTCATAGGATTGGAGAAGTAAGTACGCCACCCCATGAATGGTATTAAGGAATACAATTCGTCATCCACGCAACTATAACAAGTAATTAACGTGTAAAAGATATCTAGGGAGTAGTGAAATCTAAGTAAACGCAACTCTCCCACATATTGCTCACAACTTTAGTATAAATTAGTTTATTTTCATTTTTAGTATTTTATTTTGATTGCATCTTTAGTATTGGGTTAGTTGACTAGCAACTAATTTGGCCCAAATCCTTCAAACCCGAGATTTTTAATTACTTTCATAAAAATATAAAAATACAAAAAGAATCATCCCTCATCTCTAGACCTAGTCTTTAGGTTTTCTAATCCTAGCGACACTATTCCTAGCTGAACGATCAATACCCCGGTACTTGTCATTATACTATACTACATCGATCAGGTACACTGCCTGGTTGGGCTTGTAAGCTTCTCAAGATCCCTTGAGAGGTAAAGCCTGGTGCAATCCCTACGCATCAGCCTCTATGCAACAAAACCGTGTTTTTCCATATCCCTACACCTAACGTTATAACCCTTTAAAAGACCTCTTTGATAGTTTATCCTAGGTGCTTACGCCAAGTGGTGGAGGTTTGATCTTTTCCCAAGCCTATGGTAATCTATTTTGCTATGACAGGTAGTGAGAGATGTTTTCCATTTCCTTATTGTGATATATACTTTATTACACCCGAGAGATGTGACTATCTAAACACTATTTGTGAGGTGCTAGTGTATGACCTCCGTGCTTGTCTTTGGTTTTTAGTGGAACGATTAATTATTGTAATTACTTTTATATTAGTGTTAAATGACCACTAACTTGTATTTTGATTAGAATAAAAGCGCATTTGTTTGACGACAAGCAAATCTCAAGTGTAGGGGTATTTGATGAGGTTAAAAGTGTACCGCTGTTAAGGGATCATTTAAGCCCGAATTCGTGTTTATTTGATCAAATATTGCCCTAAATCGCTCTTTTTGTCATTTTAGGTACTTTTGGAGAGAAATCTGGAAAAGGAAGCATTTTGGACATTTTTGGAGCATAAAAGTGTTGAAAACGGCAAAATCTCAATTTTCCTTGCTGGGAACAGTACCTGACGGCGTCACAACTTTCTACATGACGACGTTAAGAGTTACAAAAGAGGTGAAAGTGGAAAATACACGTGACGGTCAAGAGTGTTTTCAAGCATAGGACCTGACGGCGTCACCAACGCCGTCAAGGTCCATTTGTACGTGACGGCCCAGAGGATTTTTACACATGACGGGGTCATAATCAGATCTAGGCAATACGATTTTTATTAAGGCGGCGAGTTGACGGCGTCACAATTCAATACATGACGCCGTCACGAGATGTAATCTATATATAGTTTTCCAAATTTCATTAATTAGTGTGCAACTTTGAGGGAATAAACCCTAGGCCAAATTTTACAGCTTTTTCAAGGGTTCCAACCCCTTGAATCTTTCATGTTCAATTAAAGATAAGTATTCTTCCAAATCATTCAATATGTCTATGTGTTGTTTGATTATATCTTACGCTTGTCTTTTATTTAACATGCTAGGCTAGATTTCTTTTGTGTTTGCTTAGATGTAGTGAATGCTAGATGTTAATTATGGGTTGATTGTTTATTTATAATTGTTACGGATGATTGTATTCGATGTTAGGCTTAAGAAAACTGGCAGACTTCCATTGGTAACTTGCTTGAATGTCTTAAGAAACATGATCGGAGGTGTACTACGATTTTTGGTTGTATTTAATGCGTAGGAGAATTCTAATGATCCCATGTTAGGAGCTTCTAATGGCTCGACATAGGAGTGGAGTAGGATCCTATAGAGTTAGGGAATATTGTACATGGCCCTACAACTAGTATTAAGGAATATGACCCGTCATCTATGCAATTGTAACAAGTAATTAACCTGTAAAAGATATCTAGGGAGTAATGAAATCTAAGTAAACACTACTTTCCTCATTATTGTTACCACTACATTAGTATAATAGTTTGTTTTCATTTCTTTTATTTTATTTTGATTGCATCTTTAGATTAATTAGGTTAGTTGGCTAGCATCTAATTCCGCCCACACCTTCAAAACCCGAGATTTTACTTGCTTTTATAAAAATATAAAAATATAAAAAGAATCATCCCTCACCTCTAGACCTAGTTTAGTAGGCATTCTAATCCTAGCGACACTATTCCTGAGTTGAACGATCAATCCCCTGGTACTTGTCACTATACTATACTACAACGATCAGGTACACTGCCTGGTGCGGGTTGTAAGCTTCTCAAGATCCCTTGAGAGGTAAAACCTTTTGTGAGGGCGCAATCCCATGCATCAGTCTTAGATCGATCTTAGTCTTTTAGTTTGTTAGGAGTCCCATCATTTTGTAATGTAAATTAAGGGTTGAGATTATAAAAAGTTTCATAGTAGAAACTCTTTTGGTTATTGTACAAAAAAGTTACTAAAGTTTGCCTGAATTTTGTCCTAAGGTAATATAGTTTTCAAAGTTGTCATCCAGGTTACTCAAGTTAATATAACCGGTTAAATTTGTTACTGTGTTTTGGGTAACCTAGAGTTACCGGTGAAAATCCTATGGGTTAAATAGACAAATAAGTTACTAAAGTTTGCGAAAATGTTCACATAAGTTACTAAAGTTTGGGGCAATGTTCACTTAAGTTACTATAGTTAAAACGGATAATGGGTTTGCATTCCTGTTCACTAATGTCTAATTATGGATTATTTTCCTTATAGACGAAGATCTTCATGCCATCAATCTGGGGGATAGTGGGTTTGTTGTGATAAGAGACGGGTGCACTATCTTTCAGTTCCCTGTATAAACAGATAAAAATAGATAAAACAGATAAAAACGTATGAAAACGTACAATATGTAAAAAAACACATAAAAACCTAGAAAAACGCACAAAAAAGTATAAAAGGGTTAAAAAAAACGAGTTGAGAGGCTTATAGGGTTTAGAGATAAACCCTTTGGGAATGATCAACGGGTGCTAGGGAGCCAGGTGTTGATCATCCGAGAGCAGATAAGGAGGACAGGTGTCATGCGTCCTTTGTCCATGTACAATGCTACCTGAGAAGAGTTGTAAGGCCTAGTTTGGCATAGGCTTATGCTATTCTAGTCAATGGTGACTTCGCGAACTATTTGGCGTTTGGGCTTGATCCGAGCATGTGATTAGTGGGCTTGGGCCACTAATAATGATACGTTATCACATACAAAAATTACAAAAACGTATAAAACGTACACAAACATATAAAAAAGATAAATAGCCAATGAAAACATATAAACCAAGATTTTTGAAAATAATCACAAACAACCGTTGGCCAAAAGGATAGATTCTTCAAGATTCTGCAACAAAAGGAACCAAACATACAAAAGGGACTAGAAAAACACATGGACTTGAGTAACTTAGATGACAGTTTTGAAACTTTAGTAACTTAGATGAACTTTTTCTCAAACTTTAGTAACTTCTTTGAGGTGGAATATGTTTCAGGTTGAGATACTGGCTTTCAACCGGTTGCCCACCTTAGGAGTAACCTTAGTGTAATATCTTTGAAACTTTAGTAACCAAGTTGATAAACCCGTGAACTTGAGTAACCTGGATGACAACTTTGAAACTATATTACCTTAGGACAAAATTCAGGAAAACTTTAGTAACATCTTTGTACAATAACCCAAACTCTTTTACCTAAACAAAGGTTTATATCATACTTTGTCTTTTATATATCATGACCTAATTAGAATATCCCAAGGAATGCTAAATACCCCATATGCATACTTGCACTCCAAAATCTATATATAATTGAGATTACTAGAACGATTTTAGTAGAGGTGGCAAAAAGGGTGGACACGGGCTACGGTTCAAATGGGCTACGGGCTAAATGGTCACGGGCTAAACGGACATGGGCCAAACGGGCGCATGTTATACAAATCGTTTTAGAAAAGACCCAAAACGATGAAAAAAATTACTCAAACGTAACAGCTCATTTATATGTAAAAAATTAAATATAAGTTTTTCTTTAATAACAATTGTAATGTTCTCCAATTGAGAGAAAATATGTGTCCATTTGTGCCCATTTAACTTTTAAATGGGCAATATATGCCCATTTCAAAAAAAAAATGCTAAATGTGCCTAAATCTTTTACAAATTTGCCTAAATTAGCTCATTTTTTAAGGCATAAATTGCCACCTCTAAATTTTAGCATCACTCAAATTGAATCATTCCAAACCTTAGGTGATATGATGCTGCTGTTTAAAAATTTTGTTGGTAAAAGTGACTTTTAACCAACTTTGAACACAATTATCTATATGTATGTATCATATATATTAGTAATAGTTTTTAGGATCAAATTAAACTTGAAAAGAGCTTCGCAATAAGCATTTATGTGTCCAATATATATTTGATGTGAATGAGATATCGCGTCTTAAAATTAGGCATTCGGTATCATGCTTAAAGAGGAAAACTGGTTTGTTTTCTATCCCACCTCGGTGTGATGAGTAAACTTAGAGTGAGTCTATTGTGTATAAATAGAGGTCCTAATTCTATAAGAATTTCACACACTAAATCAATATAAGTATTTATTGATTTCTAACATATGGAATAAGTCTGACATACAACTTACTATTTTGACTGTTGTACCATGGGAAACAGATAGCGAATCTGTTTTAAGGAAGCGTGTCAAACACGTGCCTTGGTGATAATTCCTAATTTATACATGTTTTAGCTATCAAATTCTTACGATAATTAAAATTTTTTCCCTTGTTCTGAATGCTGTCTTTGGAATATCCTCCTCCTGGACCTTAAGTTGATGGTAACCTAACCGTAGGTCAATCTTCAAGTAATAGCTTGATCCTTCTAATTGATCTAATAAACCATCAACTTTGGGTAATGGGTACACGTTCTTTACTGTTAAATTATTCAACTCGCGATAATCTATACACATTCTGAACGATCCGACTTTTTTCTTTACAAACAAGACCGGAGCTCCCCAGGGTGAGGAACTGGGTCGAATAAATCCCTTGTCTAACGGTTCTTGTAATTGATTAGACAGTTCTTGCATCTTTTACAGTGCTAGTCTGTAGGGTGCTCGGGGCACCGGTTCCGCTCTTGGCACTAAATCAATTTGAAATTACACTTGTTGTGTTGGCGGAAGTCCGAGTAAGTCTTCGGGAAAGACTTTGGGGAAATCACGTACAATAAGAACATCTTCAATTCATCTCTTTTCAGACTTCTTTTCAGTCATGTGTGCTAGAAAGGCGTGGCATCCTTTCCCGATGTACGTCAAGGTCTAAATACAAGATATGATGTTAAATCGTGTTCCACTTCGGTTGCCACGGATAACCAAAGTTTCACTATCAAGAGGAATATGAACAACCCATACGCCACAGATAATGTTTTCCTTATGTTTGGATAGCCAATCCATACCAATGACTGCATCAAAGCTACCAAGTTCAATGGGCATAAGGTCAATATTGAACAGATGATTATGGAAATTTAGAGTACAATTTTAGATTACGGTATTTGTGTTCACTAAGTTACCACTGGATAGCTCAATACTTTAATCAGTGTTTAGAGTGGTTGGTGTGATATCAAGTAAGGATGTAATTGCAGTAGATATAAATATCGGCACCAGAATCGAATAAGACTTTAACATGACACTTGTTAAAAGACACTTGTTGAGGTAAAACGTACCAGTAACCACATTTAGATCTTGTTGTGGTTCCCAGTTGCCCATCACATATGCTCTGCTGTGAGCACCTCTGACTTGCTGACCACGGTTCTGGGGATAATTGTTCCTAAAGTGCCCTCTGATGCGTGTGTATATCGTTGTAGAATATATTATATCTATCAAGTTTTAAATTTATATTTAGTCGACTTATCCTATAACACACTGTTGGGAATTCTGCTGAAGGTTACTGCTGAAGAGCTAGTTCCTCCTGAAGCAGTGTATCTGCTGAAGACTAGTTTCAGCATTATTAGTTTCTGCGGATATAGTATTTCCGTATTTTATGTAATATAGTTTGGATATGCATGAGTTTATTTAGGAAGTGATAATGCATATCTTTTAGAAGTTTTAGAATATATGTTTCTTGGGAAACGGTTTAGGGTTCCTTGTGTATAAAAGGAACACACGACTATGTATTGATTAACGTTTTTAGAAAACACTTTCATTATTATTAAAAGATCCATAGAGGATCAAAAGTTCTTAGTATTAAACTTGTGTTTGTTTCCGCTTTATAATACAAGTTATAGAGATTGTCTATTAGTGTGTTATTGATTACATTAACATATCTAACGATTCTAGAGTGCTCAAGAAGATCTATCAAGGTCTTATCTTCAACAAGTGGTATCAGAGCCTCGAGAGAGTCTCTGTGATACTAAGTAACAAAAATCTTACACCTTAAGAATCCAAACAAATCAAGCAACATGCCTGGATCTGATGATGAAGTTGATACAACCCAAAACCTTAACACCACTTCTCTTCAACAACTCAACCTCTCCAACAGTAATGCTAAATTTCCATACTTGAAGAATGCTGAAGAATATCATTTGTGGTCCATGAAGATGCAGAATTGGATCACAAACATAGACTGGAATCTCTGGGAGGTTGTCAGAAAGGGGAATAGCCTGAAGAAGCATGTTAAAGATGTTGATGGGATAGTTACAATTCTAGGTTCCAAAACTGCTGAAGAGATTATAGCTGTACAAAGGGAGAGTAAAGTAAGAACAATTATGCTCCAAGCTATACCAGATGACCACATGGGCGACTTCCACTTCATGGAGGATGCCAAGGATATTTGGATGGCAATAAAGGCTAGATTTGGTGGGAATGAGGAATCAAGAAGGTTGAAGAAGTCTATGTTGAAGCAGCAGTTTCAAGAGTTTCAGATATCTGAGGAAGAAGGAATTCATAAAGGCTATGACAGGTTTCACCGGATCTTAAGTCAGCTTAATCAGCTGAAGGCTAGACCTGACAATGAAGACTGTAATGCTAAGTTTCTGAGATCTTTGCCACCATCTTGGTTGCAAGTCAGTATTGCTCTCAAAACAAAAGGTGGATTGGATTTAATCTCCTTTGATGACCTCTACAACAAGCTCAAATCTCTTGAGCCTGATATTAGAAGTCCAATTCGTCCATCCACTCACTCAGCCTTTGTCAGCACCACCACAAAACCTGTGCATCATGCCTCAAGCTCTTACTCCTCAGGAGCATCTTCTCAAACCCAAACCCAAACTCAATCTGCTCCTAAATCAAAATCCAGTAGTATAATGGATGACATTGTTTATTCATTTGTGGCTAAATATGAACATCAACAGTTTCTTGCTTATGAGGATTTTGAACAGGTAGATCCTTTGGAGATGGAGGTGATGCACTTGAAATGGCAGCTTGCAATAATCTCTATGAACATTAAGAGGTTTGAAATCAAGTCTGGAAGGAAGTTTGGCTTTAATTGAAGAGAGGCAGCTAGGTTTGACAGAAGGAAGGTTAAATGCTACACTTGTGGCCAAGTGGGACATTTTTCAAGAGAATGCAAGGAGAGGAAGTCTGGTGATGAAGTTAGATATGGATCATATCCATTGGAATCAGGGACTCCTAAGGCTGCACCTTCAAAGGCTATGGGGACTCTTGATCACCAGATTGATTGTGCTGAACATGAACCTGCTGGAGAGGAAGCTTCTACTTCTACACAAGTGAATCTGCTGGCATACTCACCTTCAGAGGACAAGAAGGAGCAAGTCTCCTTGATGGGAATCTCTCAGGTACACAATTGTGTGTTTGGATGTAGTGTAAGATACAATGAGCTTAAACAAGAATATGATGAATTGAAACCAAAGTACAATTAGTGTTATACTGAAGTCGAATCCTATAAAATGGCTTTAAAAACTTTAGAGAAACAAAAGGTTTGGTTTCAAAAGAATCAAGTTAAATATGATGAAAAGATAAGAGTTCTAGAAAGTGATTTAGAAATAGCTAAGATAGACTTAAGACGTACTGAAAAAGAGAAATCTGATTTAGAAAAGGAAAAAGAAGAATTACAAGCTAAGTTAGATAAAGAGATAGCTGGTCGTATGAAATGGCAGGAAGGAGCATCTAATTTGAGTAAATTGATTGATGGTCGCCAATCTTTTAGGTCTAGAAAAGCATTAGGATATGAGAAATATATAGATCCTGAAGAGTTAACATATCCTGATATGTCTAGTGTTTTTGACCCTGAACCAGCCTTAGCATATCAAACACCTATTAAATTTGTTAAGGAAGGGGGAATGAATGTTGTCCCTGGACCTATAAGAGGGGAACACATGCCTATAGACCTGTCCATACCTATTGACTTTGATGGATCACACCATCTCTATGGCAAAAAGTCAACTGACTTGCCAGACCCTAGTATTAAATCTACTGACTTTGTCTCTTGTTGTGACAGTGACAAGTCTTCTGATGAAGGGTCTACCTCATTTTCCAGCTGTGATTCAAGTGAGAAGTCTGACCTGCCCAAGACCTCCCAAGACAACTTTCAAGACCATACCAAAGACATCACCCAAGACTCCCCACAAGCCTTCTAGAGTTGCTGCTGATACCAAGACAGTTTCTACTGAAGACTTGTTTTTAAATTCTTTGCAAAACAATATTTCTAGTTCTGTTAAAAACAATTCTTTTAATCATTGTGGTTTGAATGCTTTTTCATGTTATAGAACTTCCTTTAGTTTGAATAAATCTTCTAAAAAGAAGAAGTGTTTTGTGTGTGTAAGTAAATCTCATTTGATTAAGGATTGTACCTTTCATGAGCAAAGAATGGGTGGATGTTTTAGTCAAAGGAAACCCAGGCAAATGTGGAAGAATGTTAGTGAAATACCCTCTTTTGTTCCACATCAGCAGAAATCCAATTCTGCTGAACCACATTCTTCATGGAGAAGAACCAGTACTAGACCATATGTTCGACCCACTAGTTCTTTCTTTTCTAATGGTTATTGGCCTAATCACTTTGACTCAATGTATTATGGTGGTGGGTATTGGAATACTGCTGTGAAGCCCTCAGCAGGTTGTTCTTGGACAAAGAAGGGACCTAATTTGTATTACAGGCCCAAGAACAATGGTGGATCTAAAACATCTACATGGCCTATCACTAATGATCCACAAGGCAGGCTCAAGTCAGCAATGACTTGAGTCTCCAGTGTGTACTAACTTTTGTATATTTTTTGTTGTTGTTATAGGATCATCCTTTGAAAAGTACTGAAGTAGGTATAGTTGATTGTGGTTGTTCAAGAAGTATGTCAGGGAACAAGGACAAGATGCATGACTTTGTGCCAATAGAAGGAGGAGGCAATGTAACTTTTGGTGGTGGAGATGGCAAAATTACTGGGAAAGGAACAATTAAGACACCTTTGTTAGATTTTGAAAATGTTTATTATGTGAAGGAACTGGAGCATTTTAATCTTTTCTCTGTATCACAAATTTATGATACTAAGAATAAGGTTTTCTTCTCTGGAGATGAGTGTCTTGTGCTCTCCAAGGATTTCAAACTTCCAGAAGACACAACTGTTTTGCTGAGAGTTCCTAGAACCTTCAACTTGTACACATTCAATCTGAATGATGTCAAGCCAGAAGGTGATCTAACATGTTTGGTGGCCAAAGCTTCCCAGGATGAATCTACCAAGTGGCATAGGAGAATGGCTCATGTGAATTACAAGACTATCAACAAGTTGTCTAAACTTGGTCTTGTTCAGGGCCTTCCTTCTAAACTCTTCACCAATGAACACAATTGTATTGCTTGCAACAAGGGAAAGCAACACAGAGCCTCTTACAAAGCCATCAAAGTTGTGAGCACCATTTCAGAACCTCTTCAGTTGCTGCACATGGATCTCTTTGGTCCAACTCCAATCAGAAGTATTGATCATAAGTACTTCTACCTGGTTATCACAGATGATTTTAGTAGGTTTTGCTGGGTATTCTTTCTAAAAACAAAAGATGAAACAACTCCTATTTTGAAAGAATTCATCACTTTAATTGAAAACCAGCTTAATAAAAAGGTTAAAGGCATTAGGTGTGACAATGGGACAGAATTCAAAAATGTTGTTTTCATAGAATTCTGTAAGTCTAAGGGGATTAGAAGGGACTATAGTACTCCAAGGACCCCACAACAAAATGGGGTTCTTGAAAGGAAAAATAGAACCCTCATTGAGGCAGCAAGATCAATGCTTGCAGACTCCAAATTACCCACTATGTTTTGGACTGAAGCAGTAAGTACTGCTTGCTATGTCTTGAACAGGGTATCCATCACTAGACAACATGTCAAGACACCTTATGAACTTCTCACTGGGAAAGTTCCAGACATACATTACCTTAAGCCTTTTGGATGCAAAGTGACCATTTTAAATACTGCTGATATACTGGGTAAGTTTGATGGGAAAGCTGATGAGGGATATATTGTGGGTTATTCAGATCATAGCAAGGCTTATAGGGTTTATAATCTGAATGCCAAAAGGATAGAGGAGACCCTTAACCTAAGATTTCTTGAAGATCAGCCTAATACTCAGGGACAAGGCCATTCTTGGTATTTTGACCTAGATTATTTGACTGATTATTTGGGTTATACTAGACATGCTTCTAATCCTAATGCAGGTACCAAAGATCCAAATACTAACCCTGCAGGTTCCATGGATGATGACTCAGAATGTGAATCTGAGCCAGATGAACATCCCATTGTTGTACCATCTTTTCCACCTAACCATTTTGTAGGTAATCATTCTGCTGCTGAACAAGATGATGAGTCACATTATGCAGAGGATCTTGCAAGACTGAAGAAGCAAGAACATGCTGCTGCACAGGAAGCTCAGAAACTCAATGACAAGGTTTCACAAGAGGCTGAAGCAATCCTACATCAATCAGCACAAGCAGTCAGTGGAAACCAGGATGCTGCTGACAATTCTACTGAAGGCACATCTATTCCCACTGACAAGTTCAAAGCTGCTGATACTAATGATGCCAACTCTACCATTTCTACTGAAGCATCTACAGACTTGGAGAAGCCCTTTACAAGATTTCCATGTCCTTCTGATCTTGGGAATTATCAGCCTAAGCCTGGCCTATTTCACTCAGCTTCTTATGATACTGAGTTTGGGCCTACAGTCAACAACCTTGATACCACAATTGATGTTAACCCTACAGCAACAAAAAGGATTCATAATGCTCATCCCTTATCAGATATTATTGGAGATCCTAAAGCACCTGTTAGAACAAGAAGCACTGTAAAGAATACTAAATATGGTGAAGTTGCTTTCATTTCTTATGTCTACAATCAAAAGAGGGACAATCACACAGATTTCAAACACTGTCTGTTTGCATGCTTTCTTTCTCAGATTGAGCCAACTAGTGTTCCTCAAGCACTGGCTGATTCAAGCTGGCTTGAAGCAATGCAAGAAGAGATGCTGCAATTTAAGAATCAACAGGTTTGGATTTTGGTTCCTCTCCTTGATGGTAAATATGCCATTGGGACAAAATGGATTTTGAAGAATAAAAGAGATGCAAGGGGAATTGTGGTAAAGAATAAAGCTAGATTAGTGGCTCAAGGGTTTAGACAAGAGGAAGGCATTGACTATGATGAAGTCTTTGCACCAGTGGCCAGAGTTGAAGCAATTAGGTTATTTTTGGCCTTTGCCTTTTATATGGGCTTTATGGTTTATCTGAGGTGCTTTCTTATATGGTGAGATTGAAGAGGAGGTTTATGTGACTCAACCCAAGGGATTTGAAGACCCTGATCATCCTGAGTATGTGTACAAGGTTGTCAAAGCTCTCTATGGACTTCATCAAGCTCCCAGAGCTTGGTATGCTAGACTTTCCACATTTCTGCTGAAGCATGGCTACAGAAGAGGTGCCATTGATAAGACTCTATTCCTCAAAAAAGATTCTAGGGATATTATTCTTGTGCAGGTGTATGTGGATGATATTATCTTTGGTTCCACCAAAGAAGCATGGTGTAGAGAGTTTGAGGATCTGATGAAGGGAGAATTTCAAATGAGTGCCATGGGAGAACTCACTTTCTTTTTGGGTTTACAGGTTCAGCAGAAACCTGATGGTATTTTCATTCATCAGGAGAAGTATGTAAAAGATATGTTGTCAAAGTTTGATATGGAGAATGTCAGGACTGCCACTACTCCCTATGAGGCTCCCAAACCAAAGAACAATATTGATCCTGATCTCCCTGTGAATGTTCATTTATACAGGTCAATGATTGGTTCTTTGATGTATTTGACTGCCTCAAGACCTGATATTACATTTGCTGTGAGTGCATGTTCAAGGCACCAAGTCACTCCACTAACCTCTCACTTGAATGCTGTCAAAAAGATTTTTAAGTACCTAAAAGGCCAACCCAAATTAGGTCTTTGGTATCCCAAAGAGTCTCCATTTCAGCTAGCAGCTTATAGTGACAGTGACTATGCTGGTGCAAATTTGGATAGAAGATCCATAATTGGAGGTTGCCAATTCCTTGGAAGGAGACTGATTTCTTGGCAATGCAAGAAACAGACCATTGTTGCTACCTCTACTACTGAAGCAGAGTATGTTGCTGCTGCCAATTGTTGTGGACAGGTTCTATGGATTCAGAATCAATTGTTGGATTATGGGTATAACTTTATGAATACTACCATTTTCATTGACAATCAAAGTACAATTTGCATTGTTAAAAATCTAGTTTTTCATAATAGAACCAAACATATTGAAATCAGACACCACTTTATAAGGGATGCTTATGAGAAACATTTAATTAAAGTGGTAAAAATTCACATAGATGAGAATGTGGCAGATTTGTTAACCAAAGCATTTGATGGACCAAGGTTTCAATATTTGGTGGTCCATATTGGAATGCTTAACCCTTAATTGCAAAGTTTAAGGGGAGGCATAAGCCTCAGGGGAGGCATATGCCTCAGGGGAGGATTGTGAGTGTAAACTTTGTAGATTTGTCTAATTTGTATACTTTTTGAGTTTTAACACTAACCCACTAATATTTTTGTAAGTTGTTTGGTGTATTTGCATGTTTTATGTCTGTTTTGCAGATGTTCTGAGATTGTAAGTTGTATGTTAAAGTCACCAAGAGCTGTATTCAAGGGAATGTGGTCAAGTATGCTGAACATGATTTCTTCTGATTAATTGATTATGCTAAAGATCTTACAAAGTTGATTAATAAAGAAGATCTTTTCATTCATTCAAAGAAACAAGTTACAGCTTACATTCAAAGTTCCAACTGGATTACAAAGACCATTCCTAAACATTTGCCTAATTGAGTACTACTAGCTTCTATCACTTATTACAAAATACTTGAGGCTATGACAAGTACAATGATGAAGCTGAAGATGAAAATGGAAAAAGAAGAGAAGGAAGACTGTGAAGATGCTCAAGTACCAAAGTCAAGAAAATACTCAAAAACTTTGGTCCATGGCAACATTCCTCAATCATCTACTTCAGCTTCTCCTTTCCCTTATGTACAATCTCTGACTTCTTTCTCTGTCCAATATGTTCTTGATGAGAAAGACCAGGTCCTGGAGCAGGAAGATCCAACACCAAATTTTGTGATGTTGGAAGAGATGGATCTCTCTTACTTGATCTTGGTTGGGATCTCTCTGGTGTGGAAGGAGGAAGAAAGGTTGGATCTTCATTTTCCTCCTCTGAAGAGTCTTCATCAGAGGTACAGATGAAGGAAGAGACAAGTTCTCTCTCAGCAGGAATGGGTACATGGCTTGGTTCACCCTTCTTTTGTGCATTCCATTGTCTTTCATGTGCATCCCATCGTCTCTCCATTTCTTTTTCATAGTCTGAATCATCAAGCTCCCAAGGATATGGTGGTAAATCTTCTTTTGATGATGAAGAAGAGGAATTTTGATCTGAAGTTTCTGGGTTTGATGACATGGTTTTGGTGATGACTTGGGTTTTAATTGGGAAATTAGGGTTGAGAGATGATTTGGAGCTAATTGATGTCTGAGAAGTGAAATTTGGGGGTGATTAAATAAGCCAAGTTTAGGCGTTATGGTAATTAATGCGAGTTGGGTGGCACAGTAAAATCAAGATATTTACCGAAGATATTTTTACATATGCTTGGTTTCTGCTGATGTTGACTATACCTCAGCAGATTTGACTTTCATTTCTGTTGAAGGGTAATTTTGAAATTGGAAGTTTTTGAATTACACGTCAGACTCGGTCAATAATTAGTTTCGATAATTTTGACCACGATTGGGGAACTTCCAAATATAACATACTTTGCATATCTCTTCCTAAACAAAATTATTCGATTATCACTCTACTTAAACCCATTATTCTCCGTGTAATTCACAACCGTCTCACGAAAGATTATTCCAATGGCACAACTTGAATTGAAAGGAGATCATAACAAGTATGCCATTCTGAAAAAGGCCAAGGGACATGAAGAATTTGATTTAATGGTGGAGTTTCTACAAAGGTCAAAGATTCATTATGCTTTGACATATTGTCCCAATCTGGTTTGTGAATCAATGATGAAGCAATTTTGGGCATCTGCTGCTAAGAGATCTGACACAGAGATTGTAGCTAAAATTGATAGTGTAGAGTATGTGGTGACAGAAGGTTTGATTAGGACAAAGCTTCAGTTGGATGATGAGAATGGTGTGTATCATTCCAACACTGCAGAGATTCTTGCTGGGCTAAGGGAAGCTGGATATCAAAGTACTGATACAACTAAGTGGCACAAGAATCAATTTTGTCCTAAGTGGAGGTATTTGGTGCATTTACTGCTCCAATGTATTAGCAACAAGTGTGCTGGATGGAACCAATTCTCTCTACAATTGGGTTGTGGTATTGTTTGTCTTTCTAAGGGTCTAACTTATAACTTTTCTAAGTTTATCTTTGAAAATATGCTAAAAAACATTGATAAACAACAGCATAAGTTTTTAATGTACCCTAGGTTCTTACAAATTATTTTAGATATAACCACTGAAGATAAAACCCATGTGCCTATTAAAAGTCTTGGTTCTAAGTTGTTTGCCTCAATGAAAATAAATTATACTGGGGAACATTACCCTATGTTAGAAGCTATGTTGCCACAAGGCAATGATAATGTAGTTGAGGGTGATGATGCTGGTAATGAGCCTACTCATAATGCTGCTGATGATGGTAATCCATCATCTTCTGGTGTTGCTGCTGATGGTAATTCTTCAATGGTAATTGAGGAAGAGCCAGCTGCAACTGCTGAACCATTACCTATTTCTACTGACCTACCACTACCTTCCCCAACACATATGTCACCAAGTCCTACCATTTCACCATCTCAGGATGCTCCAATTGAGCAAACTCATGAGTTTGAAGATACATTTCAGCCTCTTGAACCTGAGTTCACTAGACTACCTACACCCAGCCCTATGAGAGAGCCAATTGATGAAGGCTTTCCTAATGTTGTACATGAGTCTGTTTCTCCTGCTGGGTTCAATGAAGCTCCACTTACCACTGAGCAATCAGCTGGTAGAGCAGAGGACCCTATTACTCTCACTTTTGTATATGATTCACTTTGCAGGTACATGAAAATGACTGATGATCTCCAAAAGGAACTTGCTGATACCAAGTCTACTCTTGGTAATGAAATTGAAAGGCTGAAAAGTAAGGTTCAAGATTTGGAGGCACAGTTGAATCAGCAGAAGCAAAGTAAGGGTGGATTGGATACTACTGAAGTTCCTCAAGAGGCAAATTTGGATTCTCTTGAGATTCTAGCTGAAGTTGCTAGACAGTCTCATGTTGTTCCTCCTAAAGCTGCTGAAGTACCTTCATCTAAGCCACCAATTCAATTCAGCAGAAGAAGAAGTAGGAGACAATATTTGGCAAAGAAAGCTACTAAATCTTCCAAAGTGTCCAGTGGTGATGATGATGTTCTCATGGCTGAAGCTAATGATCTACTTCAGGAGAAACAATCACCAAGTATTCTTGCTGCTGACATTTCTCATGCATCAGGAGATACATTCTTTGTAGCAGGGAAAGAGTATTTGAATTCCCCTATTCATAATCAGCAAGTTTTTCCTGATGACATCACTGAAATCCTCAAGCCTCAAGGATCTACTGATAGAGATGTTCAAGAATTAAATGATGATCCTATGGAAGATTTGGAAGTTCCTCATGATGATGTTGCTGAAGGAACTGAGGTGGCTGAGGATGAGCTTGTTACAGCTGAAGACAGAGCTGCACAAGAAAAACTCTTCAAAGAATGGGAAGATTATAAGAAGAGTTCTGATATGGCTGAGGAACAGCAAGCCAAGTTTGATGCAGCATATCAGTCTGCCACCTAAAGATATGTTTCTACTTTTCCTATTGAAAGACAAAGAGAATTGGATGCTGCTGTTCAAGAGTTTGATGAGTAAGATTGGCAGCATATTGGACAACAAGTGCTTGCTAATCCTGATTTAGCTACAGACATTCTTGGTAAAAGGGTGGAGAAGCAGGACTGGGCTTCTGAAATTGTGAAAGTGCTGAAGTTGAGGAAGAAAGTAGCAGATGAGTTAAAAGCCAAAGCTAAAAGAGATAAACCTATGACTCAAGCACAGCAGAGGGATTATATGAGAACATATGTGAAAAGTCAAAGCAGTTCATTGTATAATACTGCTTGGACTAAGAAACAAGTGTGGGCACTTCCATTTGACAAATTGGTTCAGATGTATAACAGGATCAAGGCTATAAATGACAAAGCTGGAATGGGTGCTTCTAAGAATATTCCTGTTGCTGTTAAAAAGGTATCTATACCTGATACTTCTGCCGATGTACCACATGTTGCTGCTTCATCTTATGTGGATAAAGGTAAAGCTCAAGTGATAGCAGAAGATCATCCATCTAGAAAGAGAACCAGGAGACAACTGGAAGAGGAAAGATTGGGTGAAGAGGCTGCTAAAAGGTTAGATGAGGAACAAAAAGCTGAACTTGCAAGATTTCATGAGCTTAAGGTAAGAGAAGCTGAAATTCAAGATACTAGAGCCAAACAGATGAGGAAGGCTATGGATGAACAATATGCATCTGCTGCACTTGAATCTTCGCAGGATTCTACTGATGAACAATTGGATACTCCATCAGTGCAAACTGATGCTGCAGAAGGTGAAACTGCTGAAGCTGAAGTTCCTGATTCATCTTCTCTACCTAATGCTGCTATTTATGTTCCTGGAAGAAGAACAAAGAGAATGGCTAGAGTCAGAACTTCACATTCCACACAATGTCTAATAAATGTGAATGATTTTGATGCTTCATTTCTAAGGGAAGGATCCCCTGATGATTGGCCTGAGGCAACTAGAGATGTTTTGGTTCACTGGGAGTTAACTGAAAATGGCCAAGTAAATACCATTTATAGATTGGATAAAACTTCTATCTCCTTTACATTTCTTTAAGAAATTCTACATCTTGTTGATCATCAGGATTTGGTCACTCTAAATGAGTTGGTTCACAAGTATTATGCAAATCATACTCCTACAGGGTCTGGATTGTATTTATTGGGTGATCTTAGAGTGTTGTTTGATTCTTCTACTCCCACTGGTGTTAGCTATGACATATGGAAAAACAATCAGAGATGGAAAGTTCAGAGTTGTAAGTTCTATCCTATGCCTTATGTTCATGTTTTGGAAACTACAACTGGTCTAAGGCTGATAATGGATCTTGGCACAAGATATCCTCTGAAAGTGTCTCTGATGGAGAAAATGCTGCAACAAAAGTTGGAGATTCCTCCTGATCTAGTTGGGAATGCAAGATTGTTTGCTGAATCTTTAGTGAAAATCTTCAAACAAAGGATTAAGACTTCCAGAGCAGCTTCTGTTTAAGGGTATAATGTTGTATATTTGTTTTTATTAAAAAAAAAATAAATAAAAAAAAAAAAAAAAAAAAAAAAACTAACATTTTTTTTGTATAGTATTGTGTTTAAGGCAATGTTGCAAAAAACGGCCTACAAGGCCTTGTAATCGCCGATTCCAAGCTACAAGGCCCTGGAACTTGGAGACATTTACAAGGAAGTCGGCCGATTAATCGGCGATTACAAGGTTTTGGGCCGATTAATCAGCTAAAAAACGCAACTCGGCCCCCAACCGCCTCAGGACCGATTCACGATTTTTGCAACATTGGTTTAAGGTATGCAGGTTTGGTGTTTTCCACACTATTCTTTGGTCATCAACTTACCTGATGTTGACTATTCCATCAAAAAGTTGGCTAGTCCAAAGGGTACAGCTTTGGTAAAGACACACCAAATCTGTTGATAGCTGTAATGGTTTGCTCAAAACCATAGGGTTTTTAACTCACCCATGCTTTATTGCTGAGTAGTTGAAATGGTTGTCAATTGACCATGGATTTTTCCTTTATGGATTCCAAATAATTGGCTAGCCCACATGTATATGGCTTGTGGTAAAGGCAGTGGAAAACCATATTTGGTAATTAGTTAACCAAGATGATTTTTCATCAAAATAATTGGCTAGTCCTGAGCAAACGGCTACAGGTAAAGACATCTCAAATCCGTTTATAGCTGATGATTTGCTAAAAATCATGTGGTTATCAGTGTACCTTAGAACACTTGGCTACTCCAGTAGTGATGGCTATTGGTAAAGAGACATCAAATCCATTATTTTCAATGATTCACCTCTCACAGGAGTTAACACACCTGGAAGTGATGAGAATAGTATGAAACTTATTTTTTTTTTATGTACATTTAGTCATTTGTTGCTGCAAAGAATGGAGCATTCATGTATTTGCTGATCATAGAGATTCTGCTGATGATGATTCTTTGCTGGTGCTATATTATTACAATGCTCTTGGTATATAACTTCAAAGATCTATCAAGAATCTTGAACTTAACCAGGTCAAATTCAAGATTAAGGGAGGATTGTTGGGAATTCTGCTAAGTAAGAATTCTGCTGAAGGTTACTGCTGAAGAGCTAGTTCCTGTTGAAGCAGTGTATCTACTGAAGACTAGTTTCAGCATTATTAGTTTCTGCGGATATAGTATTTCCGTATTTTATGTAATATAGTTTGGATATGCATGAGTTTATTTAGAAAGTGATAATGCATATCTTTTAGAAGTTTTAGAATATATGTTTCTTGGGAAACGGTTTAGGGTTCCTTGTGTATAAAAGGACCACACGACTATGTATTGATTAACGTTTTTAGAAAACACTTTCATTATTATTAAAAGATCCATAGAGGATCAAAAGTTCTTAGTATTAAACTTGTGTTTGTTTTCGCTTTATAATACAAGTTACAGAGATTGTCTATTAGTGTGTTATTGATTACATTAACATATCTAACGATTCTAGAGTGCTCAAGAAGATCTATCAAGGTCTTATCTTCAACACACACACTAACGAGCAGTGTACTCGATCAATGTAGCTAGTTGGTAAGTAGAGTGTCGAACACTGATGAGTGCTCAAACACTCATCATTTTTTGTCAAATCTGAACTGCAAAACATACAAAAACACTCAGTAATGCATCAAAATACTAAAAATAATCCAAAATTGTGTTTTATATGTTTCAGATGCAAAATAAGTAAAAACAGATGAAAAACGTACAAAGTTTACAAAATTGGCAGTTTCAGTCCCCCAACTTTCATAAAATGTCAAAACTAGTCCCTGGATATTCAAAATATGGAAAATTATCACCAAAGGTCCTTTTAAAATCATAAGTTGTCATATTTAATCCTTTGGTGAAAGATCTCAAAAGTTTTGGAAATTTACAAGTATAGTCCCTGGAGTTTTACTTTTTGGCAGATTTGGTTCCTGGAGGGATATTTTTGGAAGAAAAATCATTTTTGGTCTTTGGAAAGTCATAAGTTATCACAAATAGCCCTTGGATCATAAGTTTGGGCAATTGACAGAAAAAGTCCCTCAACTTTTGAAATTTACAAAAATGGTCCTAGGGTGTTTTTAAAATGAAAATTTTATTTGTGGTCCTTGTACTATTGAAAGATGGCAGGAATGACCCTTGTGAATATTTTAGAAGATTGACAAATTCAGCCCACATGTTTCAGCTAATTACATATATGGTCCTTGTGATTTTGAAAACTGAAATAAACAAACCAAACCAAATTCAATAAATCCAACACCAACATCCACCGTTCACCCCAGACCTGATCCAAACCAAACACAAGCCCATTCCCCTTGGCCTAAAACAAACCACCCCATGTAATATTATACCCAGGTCAAGGGTCAAACCCGGTCAACACCCAGGGCACTGTTCATCGCCCCTAACCTCACCCTAATTACCATGGTGTTTGTCCCCCCTCCTCTCGTTTTTCACCAACTCCACCTCAAACACTCCTCCTCTATTAAAACAACACACCCTCATTTATTACAACCCATCCACCTCACCAACTCCACTCACATCTGCCAAAAATAATTTTCCCGCCAAACTCGTTTTCAAAGGCTGAGATTTTCCCAGGCCATCCAATGGCTCAGAACAAGATGGGAAAGACAGAGGGATACTCCAATGCTTATTTAAGTCAAGAAAAAGGAAAGCAGAAGCAGTAGTTAGCTTAGAATAAGTAGTAGTGTAGTTTAGCTTGTCGCATTAGCTTAATTATCCTATTTTAATGTAATTTTTGGTTTAAAATGCTTGTATTTAGTCTTTCTAATCTATTGGAACTCAACTTAATCATCAATTTCAGTCTTTCAATTATATATTTCAAGTTTATCATTTTCAAGTGGAAATTTAAAAGTCTTGTTAAAGTGTTAAAAAGCTATTGCTCACTGTTTGTTTAAGCCTATTATAGTCTAGTTACAAGCTATCTTAAGTATTTGAAGCATCAAAATCAGTTTCTAGGCAGTTACCCAAAAATACTCAAAATTCATGAAAAATGGATAGAAAATAAAAAAGCAATGCATAAGAAAGATTGAAGCAAGGAGTATGATGGACTCTGAATTTTCAAGGTATTAGTTCCTCAGGGGAGGAGTTAGGATGGTCATTTGGTCTTTGGTTCACAGGTTTCACCTTGGATGCCAATTGTAAGCATTTTCCATATTTATTAGCATAATCTGTGTTTGTGGCCATTGTGCTTATCTTGTGGTTTTTCATTGCTTATTTTGTTTCATTATAGCTTATTAGATAGTTTTTGCTTGATAAATTAGACCCTAGTTCTAGTATCATACAGTTTCTTTCACATCATAAATTTAAGGGAGTGTTTGGTTCATGATGTTTGGAGGGCTCAGGGAGTTCATAGTTGTTGTTTGTGTTCATAACATGCCACCTTAGGTCATTTTAGGTCATAACAACCACAAGTTTCAGTGCCATTAGTTTCAAAAGTCAAAATTGGCTTCTAAGCCTCATAACAGTCCACTGTGTGGATTTTCATGTTCAAAATCCACACCATTGCCTTATATTGTGTGTAATATTGCTAATTTTGAGTTCATTCCAACTTAATACATTCATATCAGTTAATTAGAAGCAAACAAATCTCACCAAAGTCAACTAACCAAGTTTTCATTCAAAAGTCAATTTGGCCTTGATAGAAAAAACCAAAACTTGTAGGATTTTTGTAGAATTTTGTAGTTGGTTTCAAGCCTTGTGATTTTTAGAATAAGTAGTTTACCAGCTCATCTTTGAGATCCCACCTTTACCATATTTTTACCATTTTTCTAGTGGGCCCCAAATTGGATCAAACACACCTGCAGGGGAACTGTCCTCCCCTGTGCAGCAGATAACCACACCACCACCATCACTTTGGTGGTCCTTTCTGGCCACCACAGTGGGTCCCA
Source organism: Artemisia argyi (assembly GCA_030686995.1). NCBI lineage: Eukaryota > Viridiplantae > Streptophyta > Magnoliopsida > Asterales > Asteraceae > Artemisia > Artemisia argyi. Next base: position 114,489,910 of record CM060689.1, read on the forward strand.
CAAACCCCACGTGGTTTCTTTAAACCCCCCTCCTGGCAACCTTCAAATGTTGACCAAAAGTTTGAGCTTAGGCTCAGTGGACCCCACTTGAATCCACCCCTATTTTCTGTCCCATTTTTCAGTTTAGAAACAAGAAATCAATGTGCTTATCTTGGCTTATGGGCTTATCTTGTGAGCTTATCTGATCAATTCTGGCTTATACATGTCCAATAAACATAGTTGAACCAGAATTCACCCTAGTGGACCCCACACAAGCTAGTTTGAGCTTATTTCTTTACTTGGTCAACCAAAGTCAACTGTTAAGCTAATAAGCACTCGTAGTGCTTATTTTTTATATCTAGAAAAGTTGTTTTTGTAAAAGTCTCATGTTTTAAGTATTTTAAGAGTTTTGTAAAAGAAAATCCAGAAAATCCAAATTTAATTTCAAGTGATAGTTTCTATTTAATGTAATTTAAATTTTTAATTTTCCTTTTTAGATTTTTTTTAGCACTTAGCATTTTTATATTTTTCTTAAATTCCTTTTATGTTAAAGTAATTTCAGTAATTTTTCTATATTTTTATATTATCATTTAGTATTAATTAGATTTAATATTACTTTTTTTACTTATTAATTAATAATTAAGTATTAAATAGCAAAATTAGTTTTTATAAAGTAAACCCTAGTTTTTATATTTTTCCTAGCTTTTATAAGTTATAAAATAATTTTAGGAATTTTCTTGTAATTTCTACTGTTCATCTTATAGTTTTTATAATTTAAATTGTTTAATTAGTAATTATTTAATATTTAGAATATTAATTAGTAAAATAGTGTAAAAATATGTAAAACAAACTTTTTATAATTTTTTAGGATTCCTGTGATGGTTAATTAGATTTGTAAATTTTTCTATAATTTTCTAAGTCTTTTTAGTATTTTTAATAATTTCAATTATTTTAATTAGTTTAATTAATATAATTAGTAATTAGTTAATATAAAATCCACAAAAAGATAAAAATACCTATTTTTAATTTGTTTTTAGTTATTTTATAATTTTGGAAATTTAATTTTCATTTTTCTAGTATTAAAATAATATTATATTGTATTTAAGTTATTTAGATATTAATAATTAGTATTAAATAGTATTTAATTAATATTAAATAATTAATTAGTGTAAAAATTCAATTTCTTTTTCTAAAAATTTTCTTTTAACCTTCGGTTTGTAAAAAAGTCATTTTCACCCCCTGTGGGTTTTCAGATTTCAGTTTTCACTTTTTATTTTGTACGTTTATGTTAATTTAAATGTAAACGTACGCGTTTTAGGTTTTAAACGTTCCTAGTTTTTCTAAATTTCCCGTCTTGTTCATATAGCTTATTTAAGATATTTCCTTGTAGATTCAGTAGTGTAACCAATCACAAAACCCTTCCTTGTCCAAATTCACCCGATCACAAACCCGTTTGAATACAATCCACACCTCGTTGGGACATAACGACCCGGGGAAACACTATATTCCGCGGAGCATTGACTCTAGGCAGTTTGACCTTGTTGACCATCACTTGGTCAATTTAGGTTGACCGTTCAGAGCCAATCAAACACTAAGAGTGGAACGTTAACGCCTTAGATATCTATCAGTATTTTAATCCTAAGTTAGTTCTAATAACCTAATCTACAAGGGGGTTTTCAGCCTAAGAGACTGGCACAATTGAGTGGATTAAGTAAATAAAACAATCTAATTAACTAAATAAAACAAGGGAACAAATGGCACACACGTACACAGATAGAAAACAGATACAGATAAGGGGCCTGACCGATAGTAGGATAACTTGTCACACGTTTAATTGCTTAGCTGTATAAAATGAGTGCTAAAATCTGTTCTCTCTCAATGGAGTCTTAGTTACAGGCGAGTAAACTCTTAATGATTACTAGGTCTATGTATTATCTATTTCTTTTACAGGCTTACATTAACTATAATAATGCTAATGAAGTAATTGCGTGAGCCTACGTTGACAAGGAGCGATAGATCCTAATATGCAATCAAAGCACATTCATAAAGAAACCAAATAAACATCAAATACTCTTTATAACAACTGGAAAATAGTAAGTCCGATCGAATAGTGAAAAAGACACTAACTCAACCATTAACAGATTGCTAATATAATTAATCGAGTTATCCTATGAATTAGAATACTAGAAGGCCTTCCTACTGCTCTGAATACGGCGCATCGAGGTAACTTCGCGTGGGGTCCAAGATTATAATATTCAGGAATATTCGTACACCGCCTTTAGACGCGGCGTACCTTCAATCTTCATACGGCACATGTTCTTTAGAATCTTGTGTAGAAAAGTAGAGGAGGGGGGAGTGAATACGTTCCTCTTTAAAACTTAAAATGTTTCGTATCAAATTTCCGATCAAGCATGACTAAATATGAATGGTTGTTATGTCTCTTATAACAAGCAATCACATAAGCATGACACGAGATGTAAACGTTTCTAATCTAATTCAGATTACACTGGGGATGCTCCTGTAAATAGATGGACAGACCTTTATCATTTGAGGGACCGTCGATCAATAAAGGACCACCACCAGTAGGTTTGCCAGTTTTATTTCGTGTGATTAAGTTTTCTTGTATTTTGCGTTCTAAGATAACTAGTTGATATTACAAGCACATACACATCAAGCCACACAAACATAAATGTAATGCAAGTATAGAAAGTAAAGAGCAAGGAATAGAAAACGCACATCGGACAAGATGATTTATAGTGGTTCGGCATGAAGCACTTCTTCGTCCTACTCAACACCCCGAGTCTCACACTCGAGAGTTACTTCACTAATCAACACGCTCCTTTATGGTGGAACAAACCATACACAAGCTTACACCATGTTTAACGACACTAAGTGGAATGTCGAGTCCTAATCCTAGCTAGAACCAATCTACACCAAGGCCCAAGTTGTAACCATTCGCATTTTCAGGTTAATTTCTATTCCCGAAAATTTCACTATTCACTTTTTACTATTCACTCCTGAAATTTTTATTTTATATTCTCGTAAGTTAAACTATTTTAATGATAATCCGAGAGTTTGACACTCGTCGGATCATTTCTGCAAAAATCACGAAACCGTGTCCGAGATTTACTTTTAAGTTTAAACATCATTCCAGCATCCCGATATGTCCATAAAACACTATAAATAATAGAAATATGATTTTCACTCATTTTACGACAATTCCAAAACTTTTGGAATTTTACGTTTTCCAGTTCAGCGTTTTACGCGAATTACGCGTTTTAGACCCGCGTTTCCAGTTTTAACAGCGTTTAAGCAACCCGATAGAACTAATCACTCATTAAATATGCTAAGATAGGTTATATTAATAAGTTCTAATATTTTTATAAGTTTCATATTTTTAAGATACCCGGTTTTAAGTTTCGTGACTTAACGACTTACTATTAGCGATTAACGGGACCAAAACTCACTCCGTAACTTATATAAGGCCAAGATTCTTCCACCTAGCCCTCCCCCTTGTATATGAACGTGTATAGACGGATTCACCAAGGCCTTGGTGGCTTGGTGAGAGCCATGGAACAATTAAGCACTCATGTGTTGCATTAGGAGCCTTAGAAAGACTTATGGCCTAAAAACTTCCAAGTATGCATCATGTGTTTCATTTTAGACCATACCTTAGTGTAAACTAACCTCCTCAAGGTCTTATAAATACCCCTTCCCCTCTTGAAGTCGTTCACAATACAAAACAAACACAAACACTCTTATTTTGATTTCAATCTTCAAGTTACACATAAGAGTTGAAGGCCTAGTTATTCTCTACATGAAACTAGTGTTTATTTGGTGATTTCATGGATGAATTAGGAGCTACACAAGGGTATTAGGGCTGAGTTAATAAGTTTTTCACAAGGGTTAAATCAAGGCTACCAACGTTTGCAAGAGTTGTGGTGAAGGATTAGAAGCTAGGGTTTTCGATTGAAGTATATAGTTCTTGTCCTAGTTCATGTTTCCCTTTTCATTAAGGCCAAAAGTTGTAAGAAAACTTATACTCATCATCCTTACTATATTTTCATAAGCTCTATATGCTATATGTGTCTTGTTATTTTGATCTCATGATGTACAAATCCTTAAAACAAGTCTAAACTTATATATACCATTATATGTTATCATTTATAAAACAAACAAGTAAACTAGTGACTTATATTGAGAACCACGACCAAAATAGAGTAACCATGATATGAAACACTTACCTACTGTTATATAGGACTTAAAAAGGAAAACATAGCAATTTGAATCACCAAAAACGAGTACACGAGTCAAAAGTTATGGCCATAAGAAGTTAGCGAAACCAAAACGCCGAAACTGCCTAAAAACAACCTGTTAGCATTCTGACCTTTTTGAAAGTGGCCCTTCTGGTCCGATTCATCAAAAAATTAAAACACGAAATTTGTCAGGAATGACATTTTCGTTCAGGTTGAAAGAAGCTCGAGCCCTGAAAACGCTTTACAAGTGATATTTTTCTTCAAATTCTTAACAGCCCATTTTAATACCAAATGATCATGTAATGGTTATGGTTAAATGAAACCAAGGGGTCTAATGACCTTAAATCCGAGACCACAACCATGGCTAAGGCCAAGGATGAGTCTCAAGACCATGGTAGTCATGACCAAAGCCACGGCAAGGCCACGGCTAAAGACCATATGGCTTTCTAAGTCGAAAACATGAACTAAAGCGTTAGTTATAACTTAATCAACCAATTTGGATCTACTCCATCTAATGACCATTAGACTTTGTAAGTAATGTCCACTCTAAGCTTAATAAACTCATTGATAATAACAATCTTTATCCAAAAGTAAACTTTCCCAAGTTTATTTAATTATTTGGACATGTAACTTTTCAGATCAAAAACTTATATATATTTTATCAAATACTACAATAGTAGGGAGCCTCATGTGACGGGTTCATTAAAGTAAGCCGTCGAGATGAGTTGTGGATTTACGAATTAAAGTATCCTAGCTCCTCAAACGTTTACTACATGATCTCTGAATTATGTCGGCCCGAACGGTAGTAAGAGATATTCAACCTATACATGTTTCATAAACCATTTATATTCAAAGAATTACACTATATGCTAAGTACTACATCATGAACATTATGCAAGACATATATAGGCAATTCTTCGTATTCTTAGACGTCACTCAAACCTAAGTCGCAACGTTCTATTATAGGCTGCTCTTAGAGACTTTCGCGATTCGACTACCACTTTCATTTCTCAGTACATAAACTTAAGGTGAGTCATAGCCCCACTCTTACTCTTTTAATACTTGTTTTGAACTCTTTGGGGGAGATACATGCTTAAACTACTTGCTTTCACTTTTACTCAAGACAATTTTACTCATATGCTACGCTATACTTTTATACTTTTGAACATGGTGTGTAGTTTTATTACGACATGTGCCTTAATGTGTTAAACTATTCTATACGCTATATTCTTTAACCACTGTTTAACTCCTGGATGGAGCCGATGGAGAGGTATTGATAGTACTATCGGGATGACGCCCCCACCCTTTGCCACATATTCCTGGCCTTGGGTGAATATAATCCAGCTTTGAAGCATTTGTGCTTATTCTTGTCATGAGGTTCAGTAGGCTGTTATACTTTACATTAAGCGTGCATATATCGTATACACATATATTGAAATCATGATATACTTTAGCAGTGGGTTGTGAACACACAGGTTGCAAGTGTTGTTATGGGCGGGACTTGCAACTGAGTGGATTCACAATGCCTTTGCTGTGTGAACATTCTTTAAAGTCTTTTCAACTGTTTTAAAACAAACTCTATGAACTCACCAACCATTGTGTTGAAACTTTTAGCGTGTTTGTCTCAGGTATGTAAGGTGATAGCTGTTGCATGGAGCATAGAGTCGCTTGGCATGTTTTGAAGACTTATGCTTTCATCATTACCATTCGATATGTTTTAAAACACTTATGTATTGTATTATGGAACTCATGTCTGTAACTCGGAATTTATTAATCGAATGGTAACTTTTCAAAACGTCTCATTTAGAGGTCGTTTCCTATATCTTGTACTTCGTATTATGAAGTAGCACCCCAATGACACAGTCTTTTGCTACGATATTTTGTGGGTGTTAAAGATTGGTATCAGAGACTTGGTTATAGAGAACTAGGTTGCATATACTACCTAGACTATAACTGCTATAAACATTAAGACTCCTCTTTATTTTGCCTTACACACACTTTATGCGCATATGCTTATTGCTAATTGTTTATTTAGGAGAAACCCCAGACAATAGTCAAGTCATCAAAAATGTAGAGCTAAGTAATAATTATTTATTTTACTTAATCTTGTGACAGTTATTGTTTGATAAGACATAAGATTAAGTTAAATAAAGGTTATTAGTTTTCTGTAGAGATTTGATGATTTGCCTTATACTTACTTTATATGATCCTAATACCTAAAAGTGATTAATATGCCCTAGTACGACACTCAAACCTTTCTACAAGTGCGACTAGTCCTTTTCGTCATATCACCTTCTCTAGATACCCACACTACGTTACCCTTTCACAACTTAAGAGCAGATGATAGAAAGTCTACCCAATTATGTAGTATCAATTGTTGAGATATGTGTGCCTGGTAATATGTATACGTGTGAAAGGAAGCAATTATAATTATGGTGGCCAACATAATTATAAATGCGTCACGACTCACGTAGACATATGTGACCATGCTTACATTAATCAACGTTGACTCAAATTGAAAAGATTTAAGACTAAGTAGTCTAGGAATATCACCTCATATCTGACGTCGACAAAATGTCCCTCCTTGTAGATATCATGGCACCAAAGAGAGTAACTCGTAGCACTAGCCGAGGTGGTGTAACACCAAGGGGTGGAAGAACTGGTGGATGTGGAGGCAGAGGAGCTGCTCACGACACTAGTAACCCTAGTAATGATGGTGGAAGAACTGGTGAACGTGGAGGCAGAGGAGTTGCTCACGACACTAGTAACCCTAGTAATGATGATGGAAGAACTGGTGGACGTGGAGGTAGAGGAGATGCTCACGACACTAGTAAACCTAGTAACGATGGTGGAAATCCCGATTTCTCCACCAATATTGCCCAACAACTACAAAACCTACTTCCCACTATAGTCACACAAGTTGGCAATCACATGAACAATTCGGGAAACCACAGAAGCATAAATGACACTACAAATGATGGAGGAAGGAATGGTAATAACAACAACAACAACAACAACAACAACAATAGGACTGGATGTACGCATAAGGAATTTACGTCATGCAAGCCAATTGAGTTTAATGGTAAAGGAGGTGCATTGGCATATACACGATGGGTCGAGAAGATGGAGTCACTAATCGACATCAGTAACTGTGCAATCCACCAGAGAGTGAAATATTCTGCATGCTTGCTATCAGAGAAGGCATTAACATGGTGGAACATGCAGATTCAAGCAAGGAGTAGAGAAGCAGCTGTAGGCATGACATGGGACGACTTTAAGGGACTACTGAAGGAAGAGTACTGCCCGGGTAATGAAATGCAAAAACTAGAGGACGAGTTTTGGCATCACTCTATGGTAGGGGTTGGTCATGCAACCTACACAGATCGATTTCATGAACTAGCCAAACTAGTTCCTCATCTGGTTACCCCTGAATCCAAAAGGATTGAGAGGTACATCTATGGCCTTGTTCCTGAGATCCGTGGGACAGTGAAAACAACCGAACCTCCCACAATTCAAAGTGCAATATTGAGAGCAGGGACCCTAACAGATGAGATGGTTAGGAATGGAACTTTGAAGAATAGTGATAAAAGGAAGGGAGCAGGTGAATCGGGTGAGCAAATGGGTACATTGGTTGATAATAAGAGAGCAAGAGGATTTGCGGCAACAGTTTATGATCAGAAAAAGTATGAGGGTCCACATCCTAAGTGTACTAAATGTGCTTATCATCATCAGAGGTCTGAGCCATGCCGAGTGTGTACAAAGTGCAAATAGTTGGGTCATTTTGCAAATAAGTGTAGAGCATCAATGAATGCGGGCAATATAGGAAACCACCAAAAGACATGCTATGAGTGCAACAGCCCCACTTCCGATATAATTATCCTAGGTTGAATGGGGCACAGAGACAAGTGCAAGATAACCCGACTCTAGCCGTAATGCTTGAAGAAAATAACCCGAACCGTGGATACAATGTTAGTCCACCTCGGGGTCGAGCATACTGTTTGGGTACTAAGGAAGCCCGCAATGCGTAACGGGTACGTAACTTATCCTACCATATTATTGTATTCTAGTTCAAAATCTAGCTTTATTATGCCAATATTAAGATAAGAGACCTAGACACACTAAACTTCAGTACGAAGTTCCCTTAAGGGGTAGAGACTATAACAATTCGCATTTTCAGGTTAATTTCTATTCCCGAAAAATTCACTATTCATTTTTACTATTCACTCCCGAAATTTTTATTTCATATTCTCGTAAGTTAAACTATTTTAATGATAATCCGAGAGTTCGACACTCGTCGAATCATTTCTACAAAAATCACGAAACCTTGTCCGAGATTTACTTTTAAGTTTAAACATCATTCCAGCATCCCGATATGTCCATAAAACACTATAAACAATAGAAATATGATTTTCTATCATTTTACGCAATTCCAAAACTTTTGGAATTTTACGTTTTCCAGTTCAGCGTTTTACGCGAATTACGCATTTTAGACCCGCGTTTCCAGTTTTAACAGCGTTTAAGCAACCCGATAGAACTTATCACTCATTAAATATGCTAAGATAGGTTATATTAATAAGTTCTAATATTTTTATAAGTTTTATATTTTTAAGATACCCGGTTTTAAGTTTCGTGACCTAACGACTTACTATTAGCGATTAACGGGACCAAAACTCACTCCGTAACTTATATAACGCCAAGATTCATCCACCTAGCCCTCCCCCTTGTATATGAACGTGTATAGAGGGATTCACCAAGGCCTTGGTGGCTTGGTGAGAGCCATGGAACCATTAAGCACTCATGTGTTGCATTAGGAGCCTTAGAAAGACTTATGGCCTAAAAACTTCCAATTATGCATCATGTGTTTCATTTTAGACCATACCTTAGTGTAAACTAACCTCCTCAAGGTCTTATAAATAACCCTTCCCCTCTTGAAGTCGTTCACAACACAAACACTCTTATTTTGATTTCAATCTTCAAGTTACACATAAGAGTTCAAGGCCTAGTTATTCTCTACATGAAACTAGTGTTTATTTGGTGATTTCATGGATGAATTAGGAGCTACACAAGGGTACTAGGGCTGAGTTAATAAGTTTTTAACAAGGGTTATATCAAGGCTACCAATGTTTTCAAGAGTTGTGGTGAAGGATTAGAAGCTAGGGTTTTCGATTGAAGTGTATAGTTCTTGTCCTAGTTCATGTTTCCCTTTTCATTAAGGCCAAAAGTTGTAAGAAAACTTATACTCATCATCCTTACTATATTTTCATAAGCTCTATATGCTATATATGTCTTGTTATATTGATCTCATGATGTACAAATCCTTAAAACAAGTCTAAACCTATATATACCATTATATGTTATCATTTATAAAACAAACAAGTAAACTAGTGACTTATATTGAGAACCACGACCAAAATAGAGTAACCATGATATGAAACACTTACCTACTGTTATATAGGACTTAAAAAGGAAAACATAGCAATTTGAATCACCAAAAACGAGTACACGAGTCAAAAGTTATGGCCATAAGAAGTTAGCAAAACCAAAACGCCGAAACTGCCTAAAAACAACCAGTTAGCATTCTGACCTTTTTGAAAGTGGCCCTTCTGGTCCGATTCATCAAAAAGTTAAAACACGAAAGTTGTCCGAAACGACGTTTTCGTTCAGGCTAAAAGAAGCTCGAGCCCTGAGAACGCTTTACAAGAGATATTTTTCTTCAAATTCTTAACAGCCCATTTTAATACCAAATGACCATGTAATGGTTATGGTTAAATGAAACCAAGGGGTCTAATGACCTTAAAGCCGAGACCAAAACCATGGTTAAGGCCAAGGATGAGTCTCAAGACCATGGTAGTCATGACCAAAGCCACGGCAAGGCCACAGCTAAAGACCATATGGCTTTCTAAGTTGAAAACATGAACTAAAGTGTTAGTTATAACTTAATCAACCAATTTGGATCTACTCCATCTAATGACCATTAGACTTGGTAAGTAATGTCCACTCTAAGCTTAATAAACTCATTGATAATAACAATCTTTATCCAAAAGTAAACTTTCCCAAGTTTTTTCAATTATTTGGACATGTAACTTTTCGGATCAAAAACTTATATATATTTTATCAAATACTACAATAGTAGGGAGCCTCATGTGAGGGGTTCATTAAAGTAAGTCATCGAGATGAGTTGTGGATTTATGAATTAAAGTGTCCTAGCTCCTCGAACGTTTACTACATGACCTCTGAATTATGTCGGCCCGAACGGTAGTAAGAGATATTCAACCTATACATGTTTCATAAACCATTTATATTCAAAGACTTACACTATATGCTAAGTACTACATCATGAACATTATGCAAGACATATATAGGCAATTCTTCGTATTCTTAGACGTCACTCCAAACCTAAGTCGCAACGTTCTATTATAGGCTGCTCTTAGAGACTTTCGCGATTCGACTACCACTTTCATTTCTCATTACATAAGCTTAAGGTGAGTCATAGCCCCACTCTTACTCTTTTAATACTTGTTTTGAACTCTTTGGGGGAGATACATGCTTAAACTACTTGCTTTCACTTTTACTCAAGACAATTTTACTCATATGCTACGCTATACTTTTATACTTTTGAACATGGTGTGTAGTTTTATTACGATATGTGCCTTAATGTGTTAAAATATTCTATACGCTATATTCTTTAACCACTGTTTAACTCCTGGATGGAGCCGATGGAGAGGTATTGATAGTACTATCGGGCTGACGCCCCCACCCTTTGCCACGTATTCCTGGCCTTGGGTGAATATAATCCAGCTTTGAAGCATTTGTGCTTATTCTTGTCATGAGGTTCAGTAGGCTGTTATACTTTACATTAAGCGTGCATATATCATATACACATATATTGAAATCATGATATACTTTAGCAGTGGGTTGTGAACACACAGGTTGCAAGTGTTGGTATGGGCGGGACTTGCAACTGAGTGGATTCACAATGCCTTTGCTGTGTGAACATTCTTTAAAGTCTTTTCAACTGTTTTAAAACAAACTCTATGAACTCACCAACCATTGTGTTGACACTTTTAGCGTGTTTGTCTCAGGTCTGTAAGGTGATAGCTATTGCATGGAGCATAGAGTCGCTTGGCATGTTTTGAAGACTTATGCTTTTATCATTACCATTCGATATGTTTTAAAACACTTATGTATTGTATTATGGAACTCATGTTTGTAACTCGGAATTTATTAATCGAATGGTAACTTTTCAAAACGTCTCATTTAGAGGTCGTTTTCTATATCTTGTACTTTGTATTATGAAGTAGCACCCCAATGACACAGTCTTCCGCTGCGATATTTTGGGGGTGTTACACAAGTGGCCACACGAACAAGCACTCTTGTCCCACTTAGATCGACACACGATCCAAGCATGTACACGAATGAGCACTCCCGTTCACTTGAATCTTCACACTAAGACACACTTGGATCTTCACCCAATCTAAGCCTTCACACGAAACACACTTAGATCATCACCCGATCCAAGCCTTCACACACCGACTCAACTAACTCCTAGCCTACACACTAGGACACCACACACCATATAACAATTACATGACCTAATCTAGTTACAAGACTTATTGGATCTACATCACCATCCAAGTTTACACAAATAATCCTATCCTCGACTCATACATAAGTCTGAAACATTGATAATATTTATAGAACCTATCACCGTAACACTTGTTACGTTTGTGTGTGGACACCTATAACATCTCAAATCTTTATCTATGTCGAGAGTTCTTCTCTTACCCATGAGGTAGAGGAAAAAGAAAATCATAACACTAGTTACGTTGGTGTGTGGACTCAATAATACTTTAATTCTTGACGACTTCGAGTGTTCTTCTCTTGCACATGATGTAGTGGATGACGGGATCACTTATAAACAAATACCAAAGAGTTATAGTGATCAAAGATGAAAAGGAAAGACCAGGAAATTTTTTGTGCAAAGAGGATTGAATTTTTTGTGAAAATGGGTCAGTATTTAGCCAACACGAGAAGCCAGAGACGGTCCCTTAAACCTTGCACGGTCCCTTATCAATAAGGGACCATCACCTATTTAAGGGACCTTCCCGACATTTTTTGTACTTTTGTGATAAAATGTTACCTGGTGAAATTTTGTTTGATTTGGGCGGGAAATAAGGACGTTTGGACAATTTGAAACTCAAATTTCAAATTTATTTTTCTTATTAAATATTTCTTTATAAATACAAAAATAATTTGTCTAGTTTATTTAAAAAAAAATGTTTTGTCACATTTATAAAATGTAAGGTTTAAGGACAAAAATATTTTCTTTGATCACTTAACAAAGTTGGTAAAGTGTGTTTGTACATACCTGAAGTGATGTAGAGAGACGTTGATGTGTGAACGAGTAACTTGTGCACTTTACATTATGTATTACAAGTTACCCGTTTGTCATCATTAAAACATGAAGACATTGTATATATAAAACGTCATAACGTTTGCACTAACAATCTCCCCCTTTTTGATGATGACAAATATGTAAACCGTAACTCATAGTAAAGTGTAGAAGTTACTAGTTTACAGTTCCTCACTCCCCCTTTTGTCGAAGCAAAAAGGTTTTGCCAATGTTGAGGTTGAAGAAGATCGGCATGAACTTGAGAAGACAATCTTGAGCATATAGAATGAAAGATGATCCCCCCAATGTATTTGATAATCCCGAACCCCAACATTAAATGAATTGAGCGTGCGTCATCCTAGTGAAGGCTTGCTCCTACCTCCATGGTTTAATCCACTCCGAATCATGTATCTAACTACTTCCAAGCTCCCCCTAGCTCATTGCATCCTTATTGACTTAAGCATATCCATGAGCTCCCCCTATCTCATTGCATCCTTCTTAACCTACATCAAGAGTTAGTTACAAGCAACAAAGTATATAGATGCGTCGACAATTTGCATCCGAGTTTGACACTTGCAAATGCTCCTCCTTGGTGTATGCTCAATGATTGAGCCTGAACTGTCAGATTATTATTGACCAAGGTCAATAAGTCAAAGATAGCCTAGAATCAATACTCCGGTGATAGTGTAGTGTTTCCCCGGGTCGTTAAAGTCCCGACGAGATTGAAATGGTGCTTTTGGAATCGTTTATGAGTGAGTGGGACTGAGGACAGTAGCCCAGATGATATGGAATTGATTTTGCTACTGTTATTTTGGTATTGGTACACAGATATAATATTCACAATAATCAGATACCAGATATATGCACAAATTAACAATTAAGATCACGTATCGGACTGGAAAAGTGGGTTTTTGGTAATTATCAAACTACAGGGGGTGCTTTTGACACTTTTCAAAACTTAAAATTAAAAATGAAAAAGAAATTATAAAAGTGATTAAAATACTATTAAACTATTATTTAATTAATTAAACTATTTAAAAACTAAATCAAAATCTAATTTAACTTAACTAATAATTATAACTATTACAAATTAAACTAAAAAGTTGCAAAAATATTTTCTAAACCTAAATTAGAACTTGAAGAAAATATAAAAAATTAAAAATAATATTTTTGTCTTTTTGTGGTTTTGTTATTAATTAAAAACTATTTAACTTAATTAAACTAATTAAACTACTTTTAATTTATATTAATACTAAATTAACTTAAAAAATTAAGATAAAATTTATAAAATTACTTAACCATCACTGGAATCCTACAAAATTATAAAAACTCTAAAAATTATGTTTTAAGATTAAACAACTAATTATTTACCTATTAATTAACTTAAGTCTATTTTAAACAAATAAAATAAGAAAAATAGAAAATGAACAGTAGAATTTCAAAATTTATTTTCTAAAAACTTATTATACTATATTAGAACTAGGAAAATTATAAAAACTAGATTTAACTATGGGGTCTGGGGTCCACTGAGGTGGTCACAAAACACCACCAAAGTGGTGGTGGTGACTGGGTATCTGGGTGAGCAGGGCACACTTCTTGCCCTGCAACTCACTTTGAGGGTCTGTGGGACCCACTTAAGCTTCCAAACAAATTAAGCAAAAATTAGGGGACAAAGATCAGCTGATAGACTTTAATCACACAAGGTTTCAAACCTTAACTTCCACCACACAACTCACAATTAAATTTGGAATTTTAACAAAAATCTGAGAGTGTGAAGTTTTGACTTTTGTATGAACTTGATACTTTGACTTATGTGAGATTCTAATCACTAAAACTGACTTAATAAGCTACAATAAGCTATATTTAACCTAAAACAAGCTAGAGTTATGTCTTCTAAGTTAAATGATGGGATTATCAACCTAACATCTTTCACAGTTAACTGTGAGAGGTGATTAACCAAGGTTTTGACTTTTTGAACTTGTAGCTACTGATTTTATACCATATATGATCCTATTTAGACTAATGTAGCATGCAGAAACCAAAAGTTTTGGCAACAACTAAGCAAAACAACAAGCAATCAGTTAATCCAAACACCCCTTTTGTGGACTGTTTAAAGATTTTCAAAACATATGATGACTAGGATTGATGAGCTTGACTTCAAACAACAATTTATGAATGTTTAGACTAATTTAAGCACTAGGAAATAGATTTCACAATCTCAACACAGTTATGCTACTTATTCTAGTAAGTCTAAATTACTAGGCAAAATAGGATTTAATCAAACAAGCTATTACTAATATGCTAAAATTAACTTAAATAGTAATCTAATGATACAAATTAACACAGAATAATCAAATATTGGCAACCAATCAGAGATTAACTAAGAGCTAAGCTTTTAATGGAAATTTGAAATGAGAACAAGCTTACAAGATTGCCCTCAGCATGAACAGAGGGCTTTCCTTATGAAGCCTATCTTTAGATAGGCTAATCCCAGCTCCAAACTTGCCCTTTTTCACTTCATAACCTGCAATCATACTCAAGAACACAACAGTTTGACCAAATTTGACTTTTTATTATCTTTTTGATTTTCTTTGCTAATCAGTGTTTTAAGACTTTCTACAAGCTTGAATAAGCTTTAGGGAGCTTATATGACCCTAACTCAGTCCATAACATAATACTAAAACAACAATTGAACAATATGAGAATTGAAATATGATTAAAATTGCAGAAGATGAAATAATAAAGGAAGCTTGAAATTAATAACTGAAATTAAGTTACAATACAATAAAAAGAAGGTTACCACTGCTTAAGAGCTTGGGTGTACCCTAGAATTGAAAATTGCAATTAAACGACATTAACTAAAATTAAATTAACTACTCTCTTCTTCTTCTTGCACTCTCTTCTATTTATAAGCATCCATTAGGGTTCCCACAAGTATTCTGAGCAATTCCCACCATCTTTTGATAATTTTGGCCCACTAATGAGCTTACACGTATTTTGGCGCCAAAAGGTGTTTCTTCAAATTTCTTCTGATAACGTGTAATGGGGAGGGTGCATTAATTGTAGTGTGAAAGGGTAGGTGTAGGGAGGTGGGAAGGTAATGATTGTGGGGCTTTGGCTTGTGATTGGAGGAGAGGGGAGGCTGCAAGTGATGGTGTTTGTGGGGGATGTCTGAGAGGGAAGGAGGAAGGGGGTTGACTGGGAGTTGACCCCGTTTTATTTAAATAAAAAGGGTGGGTTGGGCTTGTGAGGTGGACTGGTGGTATCTTGGGCCCAAGTAGAATAAGGTATTGGATTGGACTTAGTGGATTGGTTTTGGTATAGGTTTAGTTATTTTAGGATCCGGATTTAGCTTATTTTTACAAGGACCATTTTTGTAATTTTAGGAAAGTTGAGGGTGTAGACTTGACATTTTCTTAATTTGTTTACAAGGGTGTAATATGCCAATGATGAATAGTATAAGGTTTTATTTTGAATTTTTCACTTTTAAAACCCCAGGGACTAAATCTGCCAATTCCCCAAACTTCAGGGACCTGCCTTGTAATTTCACCAAACTTTCTACCAAGGGACCAAACCTGCCATAAGAGATTAGTGCAAGGACAAAATTTGTTTTTCTCAAAGTTTTCCATATCCCAGGGACCATTTTTGACAATTTTTAAAGTTCAGGGACTAAACTTGACATTTTGTGAAACTTTTCACCAAAGGACTAATCATGTAACTTTTTGATTTATAAGGGCCTTTGGTGACTTTTTCAAGTTTTTAGAATGACCAGGGACTAGATTTGACAACTTTTGAAAGTTGGGGGACTGAAACTGCCAATTATGCAAACTTTGTGCGTTTTTCATCTGTTTTTGGTATTTTTGCATTTGAGACATGTAAAACACTTTCCTGGGATATTTTCACTATTTTGATTCATTATTGAGTGTTTTTTGATGTTTTGGCAGTTCAGAATTGGTAAAAATGATGAGTATTTACACACTCATCAATCCCCCACACTAAAACATTGCTAGTCCCTAGCAATCTTTTGAGAAAAACTTAATGGATTTGAAACTCTTTACCAAAAGCCATCACTTCTGGAGTAGCCAGGTGTAAGAACTATGGCACACCTGATAACCGTGTGATTTTGAGCAAACCACCAGCTGTCAACGGATTTGATTTGTCTTTACCAAAAGCCGTTTGCTTCTGGACTAGCCAGCATCTTGATGGACTAAGTCGACATCTTGGTGAGCTGAATACCAATTATTGATTTTCCACTGCCTTTACCACAAGCCATAATCTTGTGGGCTAGCCAACTCATTTGCTTATGAGGATGCGGGGGAGCTGAGGAACCATGCAATTTTTGGCAAACTGCCAGCCATCAACGGGTTTGAGATGTCTTTACCAAGAGCCGTTTGCTCCTGGACTAGCCAATCCCTTTGTCATTTAGACTTTGGCGGACTGATAACCACAAAAATTTTGGAATAAAGTGAAAAATTTTGAAAAATTTTGGCCTAAAATGGGGGTACTTGGAAAGTTTTGTGATAAAATTCGTAAGAATTCCCCCCCCCCCCCCCCCCACACTAGAACTTAATATTGTCCTCAATATTCAAAGTCCCGGCTATTATGCCGAATCTCTGAACGGGAAAAGCTAATATGTGATTCTAACTGTGGAAATTTTTATTTTTCACTTTATTTTATCTGTACATACAATCTTTTTTTTTTTTTTTTTTTTTTTTTTTTTTTTTTTTTTTTTTTGCAATCACTACCTCCCAGGCTTGTGTCAGGTTTACCACGCTAGCTAATCACTTGTGAATGATTAACTGTAATAAATTTGCCCTGACAGCCCGGGAGTTAAATGATAAAGTAAAGAATATACATACACCTCCCAGGCTTGTGTCAGGTTTTACCACGCTAGCTAATCACTTACGAATGATTAACTGTAATAAATTTGCCCTGACAGCCCGGGAGTTGATATAATATACATACAAAACATGATTATTGAATTTTGAAACATATTTACTTTTGAAACGGTGGGGGATGGCCACTCCCCCACACTAGGGTGGTAGAAAGTAGAAAGAAGTCAGAAATACGGGTGAAAACCCATATATGCTGCTAATTTTTGTTCACCGAATCACTAGCTTGACTCGATCCCCGAATTCATTGGTCCATGGGGAAAGTTTGGAGATCCGGGACAACCATGGGTGGTGTGTCCTCTCCAAAATAATATTTCAATCTGTGACCATTCACTTTGAAGTTGGGACCTTCGGGTTGAGATAACTCAACAGTCCCGTATGGGTATACTTTAGCAATAGTGAATGGTCCGGTCCATCGGGTTTTTAATTTCCCCGAGAAGATCTTTAATCTTGAGTTGAAAAGAAGGACTCTGTCACTGACGTTGAAAACGCGGTTCTTAATCTTAGAGTCGTGAATCTTCTTTGTCTTTTCTTTGTAGATCAAAGAGTTCTCGTAGGCTTGATCACGAAGTTCATTTAATTCATTGATTTGAACCTTACGGTGATCACCCGCTTTATGAAGGTCGTAGTTTGCATGTTTCAAGGCCCAGTAGGCTTTGTGCTCGAGCTCGATCGGTAAATGACACGCCTTCCCGTATACAAGCTTGTATGGAGTACACCCGATGGGTGTTTTGTAAGCTGTACGGAAGGCCCAGAGTGCATCATCTAGTTTATCCGACCAGGAAGCACGGTTTTCACCTCCTGTCCTCTCAAGAATCCGTTTAATACCACGGTTGGAAACCTCCACCTGCCCACTTGTTTGGGGGTGATACGCGGTAGAAAGACGATGAGTAACACCGTACTTAAGCATGACTTTTGCAAATTGATCATTGCAAAAGTGAGTACCGCGATCACTAATGATAGCACGTGGGGTTCCAAAACGAGCAAAGAGGGATTTCAAGAATTTCACAACTACTCGGGCATCATTAGTGGGTAAGGCCTTAGCCTCAACCCATTTTGACAAGTAGTCAACAGCCACGAGTATGTATTTGTTTCCACGAGAAGATGGGAATGGCCCCATAAAGTCAATGCCCCAGACGTCAAAGATTTCACAAACTTGAATAGCATTTTGTGGCATTTCGTTCTTTTGTGAAATATTCCCGTGACGCTGATAAGCATCATAGGCTTTGACTAACTCGTGGGCATCCTTGTAGATTGTGGGCCAATAGAAACCGGAATCAAACACCTTTTTGGCGGTGTAGTTAGGACTATGGTGGCCCCCGATGGGTTCAGCATGGCAAGCTTTGAGAATATCAGTGGCTTCCTGTCCGTATACACATCGCCTGATGACTTGATCGGCACAGATTTTGAAGAGGAAGGGGTCGTCCCAGAAGTAATGTTTAACGTCTTTGAAGAATTTTTTCTTTTGTTGGGACGTTAACCCCTTCACTATGAAGTTACCCGCATGGTAATTTGCAAAGTCGGCAAACCATGGGGTAGTAGAGTCACCACGAAAAGCAACCGCATTGAGTGTCTCGAGAGGAAATGTTTCATTTATTTCCTTTTTCTCGGACATATCTTGATGGGGGTTCTCTAATCGTGAGAGATGATCAGCAGCAAGGTTCTCGGCTCCTTTTTTTATCACGGATAATGATATCAAATTCCTGGAGGAGGAGAACCCAACGAAGAAGCCTCGGCTTTGCATCTTGTTTTGCAAATAGGTATTTCAAAGCCGAGTGATCTGTGTACACTACGCATTTAGTCAAGATTAGGTATGACCGGAATTTCTCGAAGGCATACACCACAGCTAGGAGTTCTTTTTCAGTGGTGGTGTAATGACCTTGAGCCTCAGTCATAGTTTTGCTTGCGTAGTGTATGGGCTGAAAGTATTTTGCTTTTCGTTGCCCCAAGACCGCACCTATGGAAAAATCACTAGCATCGCACATAAGCTCAAAAGGTTGGTCCCAATCGGGGGCAACAAGAATCGGTGCCTTGGTAAGCTTTTTCTTTAATGTTTCAAAAGCTTCGATGCACTCAGGAGAGAAGATGAAAGGAGCATCCTTCTCGAGGAGATGGGTCATAGGCCGAGCAATCTTAGAAAAATCTTGGATAAACCTACGGTAGAAGCCGGCATGACCCAAAAAGCTCCTAACACCTTTTACGGTGGTGGGATGAGGTAATTTGGCAATGACATCGATTTTAGCTCTGTCAACCTCGATCCCATTTTTTGAAATTTTATGGCCGAGGACAATGCCCTCCTTGACCATAAAGTGGCTCTTCTCCCAGTTGAGACTTAGATTCGTTTCTTTGCAACGTTTAAGCATCTATTCCAAGTGGGAGAGGCAAGTCTGAAATGAATCCCCGATGACGGAAAAGTCATCCATGAATACCTCCATAGTTTTCCCGATCATGTCGGAAAAAATAGACATCATGCACCTCTGGAACGTGCCTGGTGCATTACATAAGCCGAAAGGCATACGTCTGTAAGCAAAAGTTCCGTAGGGGCATGTGAAGGTAGTCTTCTCTTGATCCTGGGGATCAATGGGGATTTGGAAGTAACCCGAGAAGCCATCGAGGAAGCAGTAGTATTCATTCCCCGCAAGTCTTTCGAGCATTTGGTCCATAAAAGGGAGAGGAAAATGGTCTTTACGGGTAGCTTCATTCAACTTTCGATAGTCAATACAAACTCGCCAACCCGTGACCAAACGAGTTGGAATCAACTCGTTATCCTCGTTGGTGACAACGGTAATGCCACCCTTTTTAGGAACACAATGAATTGGGCTAACCCAAGGACTGTCAGATATAGGGTAAATCAATCCCGCATCAAGAAGTTTAAGAACTTCTTGTTTGATAACTTCGTGGATTTTGGGATTTACCCTTCTCTGATGTTGCACAGCTGGCTTAAAGTCATCCTCCATTAAGATTTTATGAGTACAAAAGTTCGGGCTTATGCCCTTAATGTCGGAGAGTTTCCAAGCAATTGCTTGCTTGTTTGACTTAAGAACCTTTAGGAGTGCAGCCTTTTCCTCATATTTTAAGTCTTTAGCAATAATGACGGGTAATTTATTATCACCCTCCAGAAATGCATATTCTAGATGAGGAGGCAAGTCCTTGAGCTCAACCTCGGGAAAGTCTTCAGTTATTTCAACATTTTTGACTTCCGCTTTATGAAGTATTTGTGGAGACGGAGAGGGTGAAGGATCGTCATTTAACAATCTTTCAAGGAGAAGAATGTCCCCCTCCGGGTCAAGATAGTTTCCATCAACTCCATCGGGAATTGAGCTATCTTGAGCAAGAAAAGCCTCGAGCTCTTCCAAAAGGAAGTCACTTCCCTCAAACGGAGTGAGGTAAGGGGAAGAGTCGGAAATGATAGGGTCAGTAGAAAGACTGCCACCTGATGAGAAACCAAGGAGCTCTTGAGAATACTCCTCAGACGCAACATCGATGACATCAATTCGGTTAACCGTTTCAGCGTCATAGTTGGAGGAGTATCTTGAAGTCTGATCAAGATTGAATGTGATGGCTTCGCCACCAACACGTAGAGTAATTTCTTCTTCGAATACATCGATTAAAGCACGACCCGTTCTTAAGAATCCCCTCCCGAGAATGAGAGGAACTCGTGGGTCAGCATCGAAATCAACAATCACGAAATCTGCCGGAAAGTGGAACTTTCCTACTTTCACAAAGATATCTTCGGCAATGCCGAGAGGACGGGATATAGTACGGTCTGCAAGCTCGAGTGTCATGCAGGTCGGAGTGAGAGTAGGTAGAGAAAGTCTTTTCCAGACTGTGTAAGGCATCAGGTTAATGCTTGCGCCAAGATCGGCCAAGGCAAAGCATTCAACCATCCCCGGGAAAATACAAGGAATGAGAAATTTCTCGGGATCTCCAAGCTTTTCGGGAAGCTTTTTCAAGAGCACTGCTGAGCAATGCTCATTAAGAGAAGTTTTTGCCATCTCACAGAGTTTTTCTTTGTTGCTTATCAGATTTTTGATTGTCGAAGCAAACTTAGGCATGAGAAGAAGAGCGTCCGCGAAGCTAATATCGAAATGCAATTCTTGGAAAATTTGATAAAATTTTTCCATCTGATGATTAGCTCTTTCGCGGTTCTTTTGATCATTCACACGTGAAGGATATGGAATTGAAGGCTTAGGATCATTCTTTGGAATTTCATCAGGACTCATAGGAGGATCAAATACAACTTTCGGCTTACGAGCCGGGACCGGGACAACTTGAGGGTGGACGTTGTTGATACCTCCGTTATTAGTAGGAAGTACCGTGTCCGTAGTAACCTCAGGCTCACGTTCCGCTACCTTAGGAGGAGAAGAAGAGGTAGAGGGAATCGAGGGTCCATTGTATGATACCCCACTTCGGGTAGTGATCGCTTTGACATCGCCCCTCGGGTTAGCGATCGTGTTGCTTGGTAGTATACCCGAGCCCGAGGGTCGATCATTTAAAGATTTCTGAAGATCAGAGATCGTCTTGATCAATAACCGATTCGTTTCCTCTTGTGCTTTCATGAATTGTTTAATCTCATCGGAGGAAGACGAGGGTGGAACAACGTTTTGATTTTGAACAGGGGGATTTTGAACACGGTTGTTTTGAAAATTCCCTTGATTTTGATTGTTGTTACCCTAAAAATTGTTTCTCTGATTGAAATTACCCTGATTGTAATTTCCTTGATTTTGGTTTCTTTGAAAATTTTCTTGAAAACCTTGGTTTTGATTGCCATTTTGAAAATTATTTTGATTAAACTGGCCTTGATTTTGGTTCGGGTTTTGGAAATTTGAGTTTTGACCTTGGTTAAAATTCTGATTCGTGTTACGGTTTTGATTTTGGTTAAAACCGGGAGGTCTGAGAAAATTGTTGGAACGATAGCTTAAGAGATTACGGTCCCCTTGCGGTTGGTAAGAATTACCCCCCGTGTTGTAGGAACCGTTAGCAGCATAAACGTTCTCTTGAGGAAATTCAGCAGTAGCTGGACACTCGGAATACAGATGTGGGCCCCCACAAGTTTCACAACTTCGGGCCACGGCTTTTACTTGTTGATTTTGAACCTGATGTTGCATCGTTTGGTTCATTCTCAACACAGCCGTAGAAATATCATCCATCTTTTTGGTAAGAGCAATTATTTCAGGAGATGATGATGAGGGAGTAACTGAATTACATGACGCATCCCTCTCCGCAGAGGAATCCCAAAAGTTATGATGGGCAGTCATGTTCTCGATTAAGTCATAGCACTCCTCGGGACGCCTTTTCATAAAGGTCCCACCAGCAGCAACATTGAGAATGTCTCGGTGCCTCAATGTCAGACCATTATAGAAGGTATCTATGATGGTAACTTGCAACATATTGTGGTTAGGGCACCGATCAATGGCTAGCTTATAACGCTCCCAAGCCTCAAAAAGAGACTCATCGGGACGTTGCCGGAAGTTGCTGATATCATTTCGTAACTTGGTAACCATGGATGGTGGAAAATATTTTGCAAAAAACTTAGTTACCATTTCATCAAAGGTTCGAATAGATTTCTTTGGAAGTCGGTCAAACCATGCAGTGGCATGATGAGTGAGAGAATAGGGGAACAGGTACAGCCGAAGGGCATCATCGGTGACACCATGCTGTTTCATGCTTTGGGTGACCGTAAGATATTTGTCAAGATGCTTGTTGGCATCGTCACCCGGTAATCCGTGAAATTGACACGAATTCTGGACTTGTTGGATCATGTGATGCTTGAGGCCAAAGTCCCACAGACCCTCAAAGTGAGTTGCAGATTGTGGTTAGGGCACCGATCAATGGCTAGCTTATAACGCTCCCAAGCCTCAAAAAGAGACTCATCGGGACGTTGCTGGAAGTTGCTGATATCATTTCGTAACTTGGTAACCATGGATGGTGGAAAATATTTTGCTAAAAACTTGGTTACCATTTCATCAAAGGTTCGAATAGAATTCTTTGGAAGTTGGTCAAACCATGCAGTAGCATGATGAGTGAGAGAATAGGGGAACAGGTACAACCGAAGGGCATCATCGGTGACACCATGCTGTTTCATGCTTTGGGTGACCGTAAGATATTTGTCAAGATGCTTGTTGGCATCGTCACCCGGTAATCCGTGAAATTGACACGAATTCTGGACTTGTTGGATCATGTGATGCTTGAGGCCAAAGTCCGCAGCCCCAATAGTGAGTGGTGCAATAGGCCCACCCCGCCCTTGCATGGTAGGTTGACACAGCTCCTCCATTGTTCGGAGATCGGGAGCTGGCTCATCCCTAGGAGGGTCAGGGGGTGGTAATAGTGGTGGTGGTGGCCCAGCGGCCATTTCGGTTTCTGTATTAGAACGTAGCTCGGGTACGTCTTTCTGTTTTTTATTCTTTGCTTGAGACCGAGTGCGCATGCACTAAAAACAATTTTTCAACACAAGTTCGAGGCAAAACCACAGTGAACTTAAACCAATAATCACAAGTGAGCAACTTCTTTGAAAAAGGTATACTACTCACAGGGATACAAAGGCAAGTTTTTATCTTAAGTTTGGGAACTTATTATGGGTTTATTAATTGATTTGAAAAAAAACTGTTTTAGGCTTATGGGTGTGTGTGCAGAAAACTTGGGAAATATTTTTGGAACTGATTCGTTAACCGAAATCGTCCCTTTAAGATTACTCGCAGGCTGGCGGGAGGAAAGAATGGATTCCTCTTCAGTTCGCAATTTAATGTCAGAACTTACCTTAAACCAACTGTTTCAGGTTGTAATCTTAAAGAACACGAAGTAATTTAACTTCACAGTTTGTTTTTGATTGTTTTTAATTTTTTTGGTGTTTTCAACACTTCAGGAGAAGTATTAATGAACGTTTTTCTGATATGATTATATTTTTACAAAAACTTTTTACAGGGAGGGTTTTGAAAACCACTTAAACTTAAAACGATTTTATAAAACACGCAACAACCTCCCCGGCAGCGGCGCCAAATTTTGATTGAGCCTGAACCGTCAGATTATTATTGACCAAGGTCAATAAGTCAAAGATAGCCTAGAATCAATACTCCGGTGATAGTATAGTGTTTCCCCGGGTCGTTAAAGTCCCGACGAGATTGAAATGGTGCTTTTGGAATCGTTTATGAGTGAGTGGGACTGAGGACAGTAGCCCAGATGATATGGAATTGATTTTGCTACTGTTATTTTGGTATTGGTACACAGATATAATATTCACAATAATCAGATACCAGATATATGCACAAATTAACAATTAAGATCACGTATCGGACTGGAAAAGTGGGTTTTTGGTAATTATCAAACTACAGGGGGTGCTTTTGACACTTTTCAAAACTTAAAATTAAAAATGAAAAAGAAATTATAAAAGTGATTAAAATACTATTAAACTATTATTTAATTAATTAAACTATTTAAAAACTAAATTAAAATCTAATTTAACTTAACTAATAATTATAACTATTACAAATTAAACTAAAAAGTTGCAAAAATATTTTCTAAACCTAAATTAGAACTTGAAGAAAATATAAAAAATTAAAAATAATATTTTTGTCTTTTTGTGGTTTTGTTATTAATTAAAAACTATTTAACTTAATTAAACTAATTAAACTACTTTTAATTTATATTAATACTAAATTAACTTAGAAAATTAAGATAAAATTTATAAAATTACTTAACCATCACTGGAATCCTACAAAATTATAAAAACTCTAAAAATTATGTTTTAAGATTAAACAACTAATTTTTTACCTATTAATTAACTTAAGTCTATTTTAAACAAATAAAATAAGAAAAATAGAAAATGAACAGTAGAATTTCAAAATTTATTTTCTAAAAACTTATTATACTATATTAGAACTAGGAAAATTATAAAAACTAGATTTAACCTTATAAAAACTAATTAAGCTATTTAATATTTGATATTAATTAATAATAAAGAAAATTAAAATTAAATCTAATTAACACTAAATGACAAAATAAAAATCTGAAAAAATTATCAAAATTACTTTACTATATAAGGTATTTAATAAAAATATAAAAACACTAGTGACTTAATTAAAATTTAAAAATGAAAATTAAAATTAACTTAGATTAAATAGAAACTATCACTTACTTTAACTTTGATTTTTTTGAATTTTTCTTTTACAGAACTACTTTATACCTTAAAATGACAAACTTTTGTAAAGACACTTTTCAAGATAGCTTATAAATAAGCTATAAGCACCCCCCTTGGCTACACAGTTGACTTATGTTGACTGTGTGGTCAATTTGGGTCAAATGGCCTTGGGTGGGGTCCACAATGGTAGAATTGAGTCTCAGCAAGTCTAATAATCACAAATAAGCAATAAACACAAACACTAGATCACAAATAAGCTGTAAAGATTGAAATAAGCACTTGAACACAATGAAAACTAACACAGACTGGGGACAAACTTGGTGAGCAATTGCAGGTGGGGTCCACTAGGCTAAGGGTCAAATAAATGATCAATGGCTGCTCCTTGGTAGGAGGGGGGATGTAAAAACCTAACTATGGGGTCTGGGGTCCACTGAGGTGGTCACAAAACACCACCAAAGTGGTGGTGGTGACTGGGTATCTGGGTGAGCAGGGCACACTTCTTGCCCTGCAACTCACTTTGAGGGTCTGTGGGACCCACTTAAGCTTCCAAACAAATTAAGCAAAAATTAGGGGACAAAGATCAGCTGATAGACTTTAATCACACAAGGTTTCAAACCTTAACTTCCACCACACAACTCACAATTAAATTTGGAATTTTAACAAAAATCTGAGAGTGTGAAGTTTTGACTTTTGTATGAACTTGATACTTTGACTTATGTGAGATTCGAATCACTAAAACTGACTTAATAAGCTACAATAAGCTATATTTAACCTAAAACAAGCTAGAGTTATGTCTTCTAAGTTAAATGATGGGATTATCAACCTAACATCTTTCACAGTTAACTGTGAGAGGTGATTAACCAAGGTTTTGACTTTTTGAACTTGTAGCTACTGATTTTATACCATATATGATCCTATTTAGACTAATGTAGCATGCAGAAACCAAAAGTTTTGGCAACAACTAAGCAAAACAACAAGCAATCAGTTAATCCAAACACCCCTTTTGTGGACTGTTTAAAGATTTTCAAAACATATGATGACTAGGATTGATGAGCTTGACTTCAAACAACAATTTATGAATGTTTAGACTAATTTAAGCACTAGGAAATAGATTTCACAATCTCAACACAGTTATGCTACTTATTCTAGTAAGTCTAAATTACTAGGCAAAATAGGATTTAATCAAACAAGCTATTACTAATATGCTAAAATTAACTTAAATAGTAATCTAATGATACAAATTAACACAGAATAATCAAATATTGGCAACCAATCAGAGATTAACTAAGAGCTAAGCTTTTAATGGAAATTTGAAATGAGAACAAGCTTACAAGATTGCCCTCAGCATGAACAGAGGGCTTTCCTTATGAAGCCTATCTTTAGATAGGCTAATCCCAGCTCCAAACTTGCCCTTTTTCACTTCATAACCTGCAATCATACTCAAGAACACAACAGTTTGACCAAATTTGACTTTTTATTATCTTTTTGATTTTCTTTGCTAATCAGTGTTTTAAGACTTTCTACAAGCTTAAATAAGCTTTAGGGAGCTTATATGACCCTAACTCAGTCCATAACATAATACTAAAACAACAATTGAACAATATGAGAATTGAAATATGATTAAAATTGCAGAAGATGAAATAATAAAGGAAGCTTGAAATTAATAACTGAAATTAAGTTACAATACAATAAAAAGAAGGTTACCACTGCTTAAGAGCTTGGGTGTACCCTAGAATTGAAAATTGCAATTAAACGACATTAACTAAAATTAAATTAACTACTCTCTTCTTCTTCTTGCACTCTCTTCTATTTATAAGCATCCATTAGGGTTCCCACAAGTATTCTGAGCAATTCCCACCATCTTTTGATAATTTTGGTCCACTAATGAGCTTACACGTATTTTGGCGCCAAAAGGTGTTTCTTCAAATTTCTTTTGATAACGTGTAATGGGGAGGGTGCATTAATTGTGGTGTGAAAGGGTAGGTGTAGGGAGGTGGGAAGGTAATGATTGTGGGGCTTTGGCTTGTGATTGGAGGAGAGGGGAGGCTGCAAGTGGTGGTGTTTGTGGGGGATGTCTGAGAAGGAAGGAGGAAGGGGGTTGACTGGGAGTTGACCCCGTTTTATTTAAATAAAAAGGGTGGGTTGGGCTTGTGAGGTGGACTGGTGGTATCTTGGGCCCAAGTAGAATAAGGTATTGGATTGGACTTAGTGGATTGGTTTTGGTATAGGTTTAGTTATTTTAGGATCCGGATTTAGCTTATTTTTACAAGGACCATTTTTGTAATTTTAGGAAAGTTGAGGGTGTAGACTTCGCATTTTCTTAATTTGTTTACAAGGGTGTAATATGCCAATGATGAATAGTATAAGGTTTTATTTTGAATTTTTCACTTTTAAAACCCCAGGGACTAAATCTGCCAATTCCCCAAACTTCAGGGACCTGCCTTGTAATTTCACCAAACTTTCTACCAAGGGACCAAACCTGCCATAAGAGATTAGTGCAAGGACAAAATTTGTTTTTCTCAAAGTTTTCCATATCCCAGGGACCATTTTTGACAATTTTCAAAGTTCAGGGACTAAACTTGACATTTTGTGAAACTTTTCACCAAAGGACTAATCATGTAACTTTTTGATTTATAAAGGCCTTTGGTGACTTTTTCAAGTTTTTAGAATGACCAGGGACTAGATTTGACAACTTTTGAAAGTTGGGGGACTGAAACTGCCAATTATGCAAACTTTGTGCGTTTTTCATCTGTTTTTGGTATTTTTGCATTTGAGACATGTAAAACACTTTCCTGGGATATTTTCACTATTTTGATTCATTATTGAGTGTTTTTGGATGTTTTGGCAGTTCAGAATTGGTAAAAATGATGAGTATTTACACACTCATCACTCAAACTAGTTTTGGCTACCAAAGAATCGAGCAATGAAGTAATGCTACAAAACAAAGTTAGTAGACAAGTACACATAATAATGATGATATGTATAGCAAGACATGCACGACTCAGATATGATTATTCTAAAGGATGGCATGAAAGGGATTGAAACTTAACATATAATAGTTGATTAATACACCATTTTCTAACTTCCTCCAAGATATGTGTCTAGTGTCTAGGTGATATGGGATGAGGATGATATGCTCCTATACGGGGATGAAGATGACTCTCTAATAGTGGAGAAGTGGGAAAGGATGTTATGAGCCAAAGTTTGGCAAGGGTGGTGTGAAGTTGGTGGTTCAATTTAGGCTTATGTTGAAGATGTATGTGGGGAGATAATGAGCGGAACCTTTGCACTTACAATGAGTGAGGAGGGAATTCAACGGTATACAAGCATCCTTAAAAGGGCATCGTCGAATAGATCGACGGAATGAGAGACATCAAAGATGTAAATGTGACAAAGGAAGATGGATGATACTATGGACTCTTACGAAGGAGTTTTTGAAGGAATTCTCATGGTGGTACGAATTGTATTGGATTCATCATTGGAGGTGGATATGTTGGTGACAATGAGTGTTCTTGAGGATTGAAGTTAGGATAATGGATGATTGGGAATCATGGAATTTTAAGGTGTTTTGTTGGTTGATGACCGAAGGTGGATATGTGAAATGAGGTGGTGATGACTCGACAACACTTGAGCTTGGATATCTTCTTTGTGTTCTTCACTTGCTAGGAAGTGGAAAAGACACATTTCATAATGAAATTCACTTGGATATGTGAAATGAGGTGGTGATGGCTTGACAACACTTGAAGCTTGGATATCTTCTTTATGTTCTTCACTTGCTAGAAAGTGGAAAAGATGCATTTTATAATGAAATTCACTTGACTTTCGACGACATAGACAAATATGTTAATGAGTGTATGGATATGACGATTGCCCTTTGTTTCAACGAGCGACACAAGGGTGAGCATAGGTTTATGTATCATGAAAGGTGGTTTGACCTCAATGGGGTAGGTTGTAGTGGTGATGACACACTTGTTTGGTTACATGGTGGAATCTTCATGAAGATGACTCGGTGGAGTAATTAGTGGATGACTCTTGGTTTCTTTGAGGGCATGGAAATGGTGGATGACTCAATATTGGTAGAACAAGGATAACTCGGTTTCCCATTTTACATTGGTGGCTTGAGGTTTTAGTGATGAAAGGTTATGAGGAAGATGTTTGTTTGTGAGTTTTCGACAAGGCATGATGTAAGATAGTTCAAAGTATTGCAGAAGAGGAAAAACAGTGAACTAGTTCATGACACCTCTCCTGGGAACGATCCTTTAAATCATTGGATGGTCCTTCAATGATAAGGGACCGCCAATGCAATAAGGGACCGCCGTCAGTAGGGTGCAGAGTCTCTCCAGTTTCTGTTTTTCCCAGTTTAAAGGATACGAATAATCAAATTATTAAGGAATGGTTTAGGTAATAAGGCAGGATTGTGACACTAGACACCTTAAAGGAAGATTATGATCTAGTGTTAGGAGGAATAAGCCTAGTTACCGAAGAATCAGAGATTTCAGCATAAAGTCATTTAAACATGCATCACATAACAATCAAGGACATTAGCATGTAAGAATATATGACATCTAGGAGGTATCATTAAAGGCATACCTAGTCCAACATAGTTAGGGTACACAAATAACATGTAAGTCATGTAAAGAGATACATACAAAACATGAATACTATGAAGACAAGCATTAAGTAAAACATGTTGACATATAGCACATAAGGGCATGTATCATGGGCATAAAGCAGTATCTTTCTAATGAACATGCATCCAATAATTAAGCAAGCACTCATTAAGAATTATGCATCCAATAATAAAGCAAGCAGGAATTAAGCATTTAAGAGAGCATCAAGACAGTTAAACAAGTTTCACAAGAACAAGTTGTTGTTTTCAAACATCAAGCCCATATATGCAAGTAATCTAGGTTTGTCAAGGAAAATCATAATTACTACTTGTTTAAAGTCCAATCCTAACGAGAGACGAAGATCGTCGATGTAAAATGTCTTTAGTCAAATGTATGAATGACAATTTTTCATGTTATAGAATGGATATGAGACTATTACTAGCGGTGCTCAATTAAGGCTAAACACGACCATTTTTACGGGTTTACCACAAACCCAACTTCTCTCCCGGAAACAATTCAACCGTTAGGTTAAATTGAATTTCTAGTGCAATAGGTTCTCCAGTAGCCATTCTCATATTAGAAAAATTGGAATTCCTATACTTTCTCATTGAGGTTTTCCAAAGATGATATTGGCGAATTCCGCTAGAACATATTCTAATATAACTCAACTATCAACATATTAAAAGTCGGTTAATGAAAACGACATGTCTTACACAACATCCTAACAAAGGTAAGTGCGGTATTTAAATCACGTGTTTTGGTTTCAAGAATACTCCATAGTAAATCTTGAGAAAGAGAGTCTAATAAAGATTACTTACCTTAATTGATGTGGTAATCTTTTACTTTATATTATTAAGAGAAAACATATTGTATCATTTGACAAACATGCTTATTTAAGATAATGACCTTTTCACTCTTATGAGTTACAATGAGAACAAGTATTTTAGTTATAATATGATTTACAAATTTTACTTGTTTATGTAGTGACACACGTTGTATAAATTATCCTTTTGAGATACATGTTATCTTCTTGATGATTGATGCTACATATTTTGTATGTTTGCTCATGTTTGGTTTTTCAGAAATGACACATTTATAAATTGCGTTGCAATGCAAATTGCTTGAATATTTCGGATGAAACATCCAAGTCATCAATCCTACTTCGTTGTGTATTATAATCATCTTTTAGATATATGAGTTTAATGTTTAGAACACAACCTTTGGACAAGAAGACTCAATATGACATCATCAACACAAGTGTGAGTTATGATCCGATGCATATTCTTTTCGTCTTGATAAGGACGTCATTATTTTCATACCAATCGAGTGTGATTGAGTATGTAGGTTCAAGATGATATATTTTGTTATATCTTGAAGCTAGAAAAATAATGATTCCAATTTCATGTCCACACTCAAAAACTTGTCAATTAGATTCGATAATGATATCAATCATATTTTGAATAATGAATCGATATAAGCTCGAAATCTTTCTTTACCCTCACAACCACTCTTTTTAATAAAGAAACTAAGTAAAGATTTATGGAATGTGCTCCATCAAATATAATACTTGTTATATGTGAGAGGTTACTAATAATGACATGTTAACTTAATGATTCAAGATTGCCATTTATTTAGTATGTGAAAACTATTTATTATTACGTATAATATGAACAGTCTTTGACATTTCATAAGTATAAAAATAATTACCCTAACCATTTTTATAAAATACATAACTTATGTAAAAATAGTTTATGACTACATGTTTGAATCAATTAGTGTGTGTGTTCAAATACATGCTAGGTTCAAAGATATATTTTCTTTTACTTAGATAATAATGTATTATTGTAAACCTTTCTCTTGATTAGACAACCTATAGCCAATCAAGATAAGTTCAAGTAATGTTTTAGAAATCATGTTGAAAAAGTGTTAAATATTTTAAGGTGGCGTATTTTAACACTAGAACCTTTGGAAGGATAATTGTGTAAAACAATTATTTTCGTCACACATGATTAATCAACTTAGTCTACATATCTAAGTGAGTTACTAAAACATTATAACATAAGCAAACAATCAAAAGCAAATAATCATTAAGCATATTGCACATAACGATATTCGTAGTTGTTTAGCATGTTAGATACAACAACGTATACTTGCTCGATTTTGTTTTTGAAAATAATTTTCCTCCCCAATTCAAGAATTAATTAATATTAAGACAATGAAACCATTTTTCAAAAATTCATTTACTTAAAGTGTCCGACTCGAGAGCTTTAGCAAAAAGCTAGTTTTACGTTAAAACGTGACATACGGTTTTAACTAGTATGAAGTATTTTCCATTAACGACTTCATTAAGTTTGGAATCAATCATTTTAATTATTTTTAAATAAAAGTACATTTAATTACCTTTAAAATGGCGGGCGGCACGACTCCTACGGACTTACGGTTGATTTTATATGAATTTTCAAAGTTTGACACTATTCTGGTGGAGGTCCCTTAAATACCCGACGGTCCCTTAGTGATAAAGGACCGCCACCAGCAAGTAAAAACACATTTTTCGTGTAAAAATTCATTTACTTCAAGCAAGTATATGAAGTGCATTTAACCAACAAAACTAGTACGAATTAAACAACAAAGCACACGTCTAGCAACTAAACACTTTTCATATTTAATCCCTCTTAATGAGAAATTTGATATGTGGACCGTACTCTATTTTAAAAAGCATTTGTTTTGAAAACTAGAGCGACGAGACTCTGATACCAATTGTACAAACGTAGAGGGGGGGGGGTGAATACGTTCATCTTTAAAAATTAAAATGTTTCGTATCAAATTTATGATCAAGCGTGACTAAATATGAATGGTTGTTATGTCACTCATAACAAGCAATCACATAAGCATGACATGAGGTTTAAACATTTCTAATCTAATTTAGATCACACTGGGGACAGTCCTGTAAATAGGTGGACGGTCCTTTATCATTTGAGGGACTATCGGCCGATAAAGGACCAGAACCAGTAGGTTTACCAGTTTTATTTCGTGTGATTAAGTTTTCTTGTATTTTACGTCTCTAAGATAACTAGTTGATATTACAAGCACATACACATCAAGCCACACAAACATAAATGTAATGCAAGTATAGAAAGTAAAGAGCAAGGAAGAGAAAAGGCAAACCGGACACGATGATTTATAGTGGTTCGGCACGAAGCACCTCTTCGTCCTAATCCACTCCCCGAGTCTCACACTCGAGAGTTACTTCACTAATCAACAATCTCCTTTATGGTGGAACAAACCGTACACAAGCTTACACCAAGTTTAACGACACTAAACGGAATGTCGAGTCCTAATCCTAGCTAGAACCAATCTACACCAAGGCTCACGTGGCCACACGAACAAGCACTCTTGTCCCACTTAGATCAACACATGATCCAAGCCTTCACACGAATGAGCACTCCCGTTCACTTGAATCTTCACACTAAGACACACTTGGATCTTTACCCAATCCAAGCCTTCACACGAGACACACTTAGATCATCACTCAATCCAAGCCTTCACACAACGACTCAACTAACTCCTAGCCTGCACACTAGGACACCACACACCATACAACAATTACATGACCTAATCTTGTTACAGGACTTCTTGGATCTACATCACCATCAAAGTTCACACAAATAACCCCATCCTCGACTCACACACAAGTCGGAAACATTGACAATATTTATAGAACCTATCACTGTAACACTTGTTACGTTTGTATGTGGACACCTATAACATATCGAATCTTTATCTATGTCGAGAGTTCTTCTCTTACCCATGAGGTAGAGGAAAAAGAAAATCATAACACCAGTTACGTTGGTGTGTGGACTCAATAATACTTTGATTCTTGACGACTTCGAGTGTTCTTCTCTTGCACATGATGTAGTGGATGACGGGATAACTTATAAACACATACCAAAGAGTTATAGTGATCAAAGATGAAAAGGAAAGACCAGGAAATTTTTTGTTCAAAAAGAATTGAATTTTCTGATGAAAATGGGCCAATATTTATAGCCAACAGGAGAAGCCAGGGGCGGTCCCTTAAACCTTGCATGGTCCCTTATCAATAAGGGACCGTCACCTACTTAAGGGACCTTCCCCGACAGTTTTTTTTTCCTTTTGTGGTAAAATGTTACCTGGTGAAATTTTATCTGATTTGGGCAGGAAATAAGGACGTTTGGACAATTTGAAACTCAAATTTCAAATTTATTTTTCTTATTAAACATTTCTTTATAAATACAAAAATAATTTGTCTAGTTTATTTTTGTAAAAAAATATTTTGTCACATTTATAAAATGTAAGGTTTAAGGACAAAAATATTTTCTTTGATCACTTAACAAAGTTGGTAAAGTGTGTTTGTACATACCTGATGTGATGTCGAGAGACGTTGATGTGTGAACGAGTAACTTGTGCACTTTACGTTATGTATTACAAGTTACTCGTTTTTCATCATTAAAACATGAAGACATTGTATAGATAAAAAGTCGTAACGTTTGCACTAACATCTTGGATTATCTGGTGAAGTCTTGAGATTGATACGCCGCATATCTGGAACGTCATGTGGGGTATCTAGAGTAGAATAAGTTGGGTTTTTGTGTTTATCAAGGTTTTATATGCGGTGTATGATATGTTTCTGATGAGGCGAAAAATGATCCGTTTTTAGGGGGTCATTTAAGCCCGAATCCGACTTTATTTGATCAAATATTGCCCTAAATCGTTCCTTTTGTGATTTTAGGTGTTTGGAGAGTGAATTCTGGAAAAGAAGCTATTTTGGACGTTTTTGGAGCATAAAAGTGAAGAAAACGGCTAAGTACCAAATTTCCATGCTGAAAATACAAGGTGACGGCGTCAAGACCATCAGCTTGACGGCGTCAGACATGAAGAATTAAATATCGAAGGTGGTGACGGCGTCAGACGGACTCGTGACGGCGTCAAAGTGGCAAAATTAATATACCGTGGGTGGTGACGGCGTCACATAGGCCGTCATAAGTGGATCTAGGCCGTCCGAGGAAGTATATGGCGGCGAGGTGACGGCGTCAGAATTAACTCTTGACGTCGTCAGACTGTTTTTCCTATATATAGTTTTCTAGTTTTTTCATTAAAGGGAGAGAAGTTTTGGTGAAACCCTAAAGACGATTTTGGTGCCTCTTTTACAGGTTTTTCAAGGGTTCCAAACCCTTGAAACCTTGCATTGTAATTGAGATAAGTGTACTTTCAATTCAATCAATATGTCTATGTGTTGGTTGTTTATATCTTGTTCTTGTCTCAATTCCATTATGCTAGGCTAGATCTCTCTTGTGTTTGCTTAGATCTAATGAAACCTAGATGTTGATTATGTGTTGATTACTTGTCTATTCTTGTTTTAAATGAATGATTTATATGTTAGGCTTAAGAAAACTGGCGGATCTCCAAATGGTAACATGCTTGAACGTCTTAAGAAACATGAACCGAGGCGTACTAGGTCTTTATTGGTTGTATTTAATGCATGAGCCACTGTTTACAATCCCTATAGTTGTGCTGGGTCATGGTGTAGGAAGAGATAAGAGCTCATAGAGTTGGGGAGTTATGTATGCCACCCCACGAATGGTATTAAGGAATACAATCCGTCATTCATACAAGTGTAACAAGTAATTAACATGTAAAAGATATCTAGGGAGTAGTGAAGTCTAAGTAAACACAATTTCTCCAATTACTGCTCACAACCTTAGTTTAATTAGTTTAATTTCATTTTTATTATTTTATTTTGATTGCATCTTAGCTTTAGGTTAGTTGAATAGCAACTAATTCCGCCCACTCCTTCAAAACCAGAGATTTTACTTGCTTTCATAAAAATATAAAAATACAAAAATAATCATCTCTCACCTCTAGAACTATTAATTAGGTTTTCTAATCCTAGCGACACTATTCCTAAGCTGAACGATCAATCCCCCGGTACTTGTCACTATACTATACTACAACGATCAGGTACACTGCCTGGTGGAGGTTGTAAGCTTCTCGAGATCCCTCGAGAGGTAAAGCAAGGTGCGATTCCCACGCATCAGTTTCCATATGGCGCATGCTTCAAAGTCAGGAAAATGTCTTCTGATTCGTCTAAGTCTTCACGTATGGCGTATCTGTCTAGAATGATACAACGTATCTTCCTTCAATTTAGTAGAATTTTCTAGCTTAATCAATTTTGCTCCATTTATGTCCAAAATAGCTAACTTTCATCAAACGCTTGTTTATAACTGAGAATTACAAAAGTAAACGATTAAGTATCAATTCTCATATAAAATAATATAAAACAAGTCAATAACATCAGATAAATGATGCCAATAAACTGTGCGTATTTGATGTCATCAATATCCCGCCACTTGAACTTTACTTGTCCTCAAGTAAACCTCAAATTATACTTATGAAAATGTATCCTTAATGTAATCTAGGATTTATTTTTATAGTTTAAAGCACTCATTCGTTTTTTTTTTTTTTTTTTTTTTTTTTTTTTTTTTTTTTTATCATAATTGCACAACCAAACACCTCACAAAATAGGAAAATGAAATCACACAAAAACAATGTCCATATAAGTTAGTTGAGGCTCTTATGCTTAGACATTAACTAGTTTCCCCTCGACCAACAAGATAGACGGTTTTTAAACGAAGTGTGCTGGGACTAACGACTCGTATCACACCTACACTACAAAAGACTCACCGGGACATTGCTAGGTGAACATTGCACACACGTTCATGTCATTGATAGGTTAAAGGATTAGCAAGGCGAGCACGCGTTTTGTCTATTGATTTTATTTTTATTTTCAATCTTACTATTTACTTATTCTCATCTTAGATTTTTTTTTTTTTTTTTTTTTTTTTTTTTTTACTATTTATTTTTAAATATAGTTAATTTCACTCGCTCCAGCGAACGACCTGGTTTTACCGAGTCTATACTAGACGCGAGGTACACTATCCGAGAGTGTTGGTAAGTCTCAATTGGATTCGGTTTATAAATATAAAATGAGATTTTACACATCAATGTCGTAGTATAGAAATCATCGGGCGAAAATGATCCGGTTTCTTAAGCATGTGACCCCCACTTCACAACTGCATCACAACATCATCAATTTTGCACCGGTTGGAATATGGTGTACATGAAAATAGATGAAACGGGTGTCATTATGATTCGAATGATATGACAGTGAAGATAGTGTAATTTCTAGTAAGAAATGAGGTGTGTGTGAGGAGATATAGCCGGTCATGTAATATTGTGGTTATAGTTGACTATTAAATAAAATGATTAATATGTGAGAAATAGGTGTGCAGTTGGTGTAGATTGGTAAACTTGGTAAAACATGATTCAGTGTTTTAGTTTTATCAATAGGTCACGAAGTTGATTAAAATTAAAAATATGGGTTCATGATTCGTGGGTTTACCTATTTATTCATGGAAAGTAGGGGTGGCAATCGAGTCGTATTCGTGTTGACATATTCGGGTTCGCGGGTTGGCGGGTTGAAATAACCTCAACCCAAACATAACCCATATATTAATCGTGTCAAGAAGCTCAACCCTAACCCAGACCTGCATAGCACGTGTAACCCGTTTGTGACCCGTTTAAGTAAATATGTCAAGTAGTGAATAAGATTGGTAGTTTGTTTATTTAACTAGCTTAAATGCAAAAATGATATAAGGATCTAAAATATGATAAAAATAACATACAAATAACTATACGACAATTTCAATGATATTTGAGTTATAAGTTATAAGCATCAATTTCAATAAAATCTGAGTTATAATCATAAGAACATAACAAAATACATTTAATCCATATCCAATATTAAAACCAAGTTATATATTTTATTTTTAGAGACTTATATACTTAAATGGGTTCACGAGTTGACCTGTTTAACACTTGCTCAACCCAAACACGACCCGTTTATTAAACGGGTTAGACGGGTTGACCTGTTTTTGACCCAAACCTGTTTATCCTCAACTCAAACCTGTTTAACTTCGTGTCAGGTTCGTATCGTTTATCGTGTTATGTCGAGAATTGCCACCCTAATTGAAAGTAAGTTTCCTTACTCCCTAAAAGGGAACTAGGGAGGTAAAATTTAAAAAGCAAAGCAAAGTAGCATAGAACAAGTTCAATTTAAGAAGTGTCCTACCACTACCCAATATCCTTTTCTTCAAAGACTTAAACTCTTATCAAGTCAAAAGTCAAAAACATCTACCACAGTCTACCTCCCCTTTATTTATAAAAAAATATTAAATAGATTATATATTGTAGTCCATAATATTGCAGAGTTAGTTTTTGTGATGACTTTGTCATTAGTACCTATTAAAGAAGAAAGACATTGGATTGAGTATAGAGAGACTGCAGATTGTCACACCCCGTACCGGACCGTAGAGAGAGATTGCTCCTGGTTCGCTAACTATAGCATACTTCGAGAGTCGAATTTGAGCCCTAATCTGATTACTATAATAATACTGTATAAGACTAGCAAACGAATCAATGAAAGGGTTGATCAGTTATAGCATAAATCACAATCAATTCAAGATTCCTTGACTAGCATTATTAAGATTAGATGTTGATTTGAAAGAACTTTGCCCTCACTTTTTCAAGATTTGGGTGTAAGATGGATATAGAAGCATCCCAGTACAGTAAACAAGAATGAAAGAAAAAATCCTTTTACTACATCGATCACTATACATAAGAAGTTAACTTGTTCCATTACGGAGTAGTTTTATTTCAAAGGAAAATGGATCTATTTTTCATGAATGTGTAAGCGATCATGTATATCCATTTATGATGTTGATGTACATTTGGCATAACTTTCTGCATCTTTCCACTTCTATTTCCTAAATTATATTCCTTAGTTCCAAGGTTTGAAAGCTTTTCTAGTTGGAATACAGTCATTAGAATTCGTTTATACTCATGTGGTGTATATCGAGCATATGATAGTGATATATGCACAAGTATCACATATTAAGATTTTTCTACTTGAATTAAATCTAGTCCAACACAGATGAAAAGTGATTATTAGTGACTTCTTATCGTAAGTTTAGTTGACGCTAATCGATCTCAAACCACTAAGGAAATGTTTGCTAATAAGAGATAGTTCATAGGAGCAAATCTTGTCGTCCATTGTGGGTTCAATGGTCATGAATAGCTAGTAACAATTCGGTGTGTAAAATTTGAGTTTGGAGTATTTGAGCGCTTTAGTCGGCTTCTAGTACTCGATCTGATCTAATGCAATGGCAAGAAATTTTAATTTTCTATTTTGTTTAGGTCTATGTGCGAGTTTCATGAAAATAACACATTTATTTTAGGACAACCAAAAATAAACATTTAGTTGCACGGACAGAGTACAAGTGATTTTGGATCAAACCTCCCCCGGGACTTCTTAAAATTTATTACACCTGTTTAAAAAAAAATTATGGTACACTCTTTCTCATAATTTAGGGGAGATGATTTGCACACTCCAAAAAATGATTGGCACACTCAAAATATGAGTGTGTTGACATTTATACTCTTACAGGATAAGAATAAGTCCAAACAATGTGAGGGTATAAATGTCAACACACTCAAAATTTGAGTGTGCCAATCATTTTTGGGAGTGTGCAAATCACTTCCCATAATTTAGGTATCATATTTTTGTTTTGCGTTGTCTTAAAAAAGTATCTAGTTTTTTATTATGGGATTTTTTGCCCTCATAGCGCACATTTGAGTTTATACAAAAGTAAAATTAGGGCCTATTAAATTCAAAATTACATTTATTTATGATGATTTGTGAGTAAATTTAATAAAACTTGAAAGCATTTTTGGTTATAAATAAAAAATGTGTGTTTAATAAACATAGTTCAATATGTGCTTAAGGGCAATGTTAGAAAAACCCTTAAATTACAGGCAACTAAAAACGTTTATAATCTGTAAAGATGACATTTTATCTGTCAACAAAATAATGATTCTACGTTACTATGATTATATGTATTTTTAAATAGACATTAATTTTGAGATGATCGAGAAGTATATATTTTCTGAGAGTTTGATGTTTGAAAATGATATAAATTGCATACATGATGATTTTTATAAAGTAGATAAAAGGAGTTTTATACTTTTTATATATGTTCTATTACGCGCACGCTTAAGGCATTAAAGTAAAAGATTAAAGCTTAAAGAATGGAGCAGTGTTCCCCATAATTAATGGTTGGTTCTAATGGTTGCCAATGTCATTTAAGTATACGTAACCCTGTTGGTTTCTAACTCTGCAACTTGTTCAATTTCTCGAAGAAATTATTTCTTTAAATTAGTTTATGTGATATTCTCCTTTCGTACTTTTTTCTATTTCAACTCATTTACGAGGATGGCAAAAAACCCAAACCCAATGAAGAAACCTGAAACTCGAAGTCTTTTAGGCGGGTTGGGGCATGCTTATTGGATTAACAGACAGGTTTCGGGCATTAACTGGGATTTTTATCGGGTTCAGGGCTGGGAGCGGGGATGAACATCCCCAACCCGCCCTGCTCCGCTCCAAAAGATATATACATATAAGTATATTATATTCATATATTATTATGTAATTAAAACAATATTCTCGATGTTTTGTAGTTTTGTATATTTGCAAGATCGCAAATTGATATTAAACAAAAACTTGTTTTGTGTGATTTTTTTAAAAGAAGTTTTGATTTTCTAAGTGATGGTTTGTAATTATTTATGTTTATTTTTTGAAAATTTATTAAGGTTAGTATTTAATATATCATTGGTGAGTTTTGATTTTTTACGTTATTGCATATAATCATATTGCTAAAATTTGGTGTAAAAATAATAATAAACGGGAAAAATGTATATATTAGGTGGAGCATTGAGCTCAAAAAAACGCTTCAATAAGAACCCCAACAAGGATTTGAGCAAGTTGGCAGAGCATTTCGCCCCCAATGAGGCGTACGATAAGATCTCCAATCAAGAACGGGACGAATTTGAGAGGTGGTTTGCTAATCGGTCTGAGGATGGAGATTGCCGCCCTGACTCAAACCCGCCCCATATCTCGTTATTACGACGATGCAAACCAAGTTGACCTTAACCTGTTGAAATGATCACGTTTGGGTTATGCATACAAAAGCATTATGATATGGATATGTATTTAATAAATTATGATGATTTAAAAAAAATGGCTTTTCATATGTGTGCATTAATGTTTATATGTATGTTGATTCAATTAAATTGTATAGAAGATGCATGATTAAATCGATACATGAATACAAATTCATGAAAAAATTTAAAAAACCAGGCGTGTGAAAAGTGATTTGTGCTTAAAAAATGCTTGTACAAACGATCCGGTTTAGTTACCTGATCAACTTGGTATTCATAGTTTATGTCACGTGGTTTATATATAAACCGTACTCTAGTAAACTATGAAAATCAAGTCCGCGACTTTTAGCCCATTTTTTACAGAAACTGGATATGATATAGCAGAAACCTATATTAAATACACATAGCCTTCTATTATAATTGGTCGATGTGGTTACAAAGCCCAATGACTCTGTTTGTAATTTGTTTTTTAGCGTCTCGCTAGTTTTTGTAGTTATAATATTGCCGTTCAAAAAAAAAAAAAAAAAAAATACACATAGCCTTCTGCTAAAAAAAAAGATTAAAAAAAATACACACATAACCTTTATTGTTTTCAATTAACATAAACAAACGGTAGTACAAAATATAATCCAAAAGTGGGAAGTATATATGGCATTGTTCAAATTACTACTTTTTTAGAAGAGATGTGAGGTCCACTAAGGTTTATAATTGAGTAAGATAGTTAAATTAATGATATTTGATTTGATTGTTCGATCGAGTTATTAACACATTTGGGACCCTCCAATTCCGAATCACCATCAAATAGTTCATACCAACGACAAAAGATTGATGTAGACACATATTCTACGTGTAAGGTTCTTGGTTACTGATGCTTTACACATTTTATTATTTGCTAGGGAACAATTGATAATACCTTTCATAATAATGATGGTTAACTTTGAAGTACTGTTTTATTGTTTTGGCCGCCTTATGAGGTACTATTTGATATAGGAAAAATGATTTGATGGTTTATAAACATGCTTAAAGATATGTTTTAATGATAACATTGTAACTTGCTAAGATAAATAATGAAGATGAGAG
The DNA here is from genome assembly GCA_030686995.1 of Artemisia argyi. Lineage (NCBI taxonomy): Eukaryota > Viridiplantae > Streptophyta > Magnoliopsida > Asterales > Asteraceae > Artemisia > Artemisia argyi. The sequence goes on from CM060689.1 coordinate 114,532,341, forward strand.
AGCAAATGTATATAACATGTGTCAAATAATGAATTGATTAAGTATATCTTTAGTCATATATTTTAGTAATCTACATCACTACTTTTGAAATAAATGGAACCAAAGCATGATTTTGTAGATAGGCTCCCTTTACACACCTTAGACCGGTAGCAACGTTTGTGTCAGTTTACAAAGCGACACACGTTGGTATTAATTTCCGTTGCAATAATGTTTTAAAGTTTTAAAATTTTGCTACGGAGTAGCAACAAAATTTAAATTATTTTAATTTTTACTGAGTATATGTCGTTGCATATGTTGTAAATTTACAGATATAATACACAGATTTGCAACAGAGAATTAAAACAATTTATTATAAATTTATTTTTTAATATTTCGTTGTAAAACGATTGAAAAGTATTAAATTTACAACAAAATTGTGACGGAATAAAAAGAAGTTGAATGTGACACCGATGGCGCCACCTTGTCGGTGTTGCATCGGTTTGGATCTCTTCTGTTTGGCGACAAGCAAGGGACGAGAGGTGAGTGGTCCATTTGTGTTTTGTATGAGTGTTTGTGGGTTATATATGTCTAGTGACATAGAAAGAGACATGTCACCATTAGCACGGGTGTGTCAGTCATGTGTGTTACTTTGCAAAGTGCTGATATGACGCTAAGGAGATACAACTGACATAAATAGGACGCGTCACGATTGAGAGTGATATTAGATGAATCAAACTAGCGAAGGACTTCTCTATCCAAATGGCGAGAGAGGTGTAGCATATTGTGGCGGTCACTGTTGCATTCTCATCCTATCTTATTTCAATTATAATGTTACGCAATTTACCTCTTGTATGTTAAACATAGTCCCACTTCTCTCATCGGGTTCTTCTCTGTTCATCGTGGGGTTGTTGGGATAAAGGTGGCTATTACTTGCTAGCTATGCGGTCGGTTTATAGGGGTTGTTGCCGTGGGTCAGTTTCCCTTAATTTGATTACCAAAGTCCAAAAAAGGTAGATTTTTCTTAACTTGAAAACAAAAACGAGGCTTCTTCTTAAATAAGCTATTTTTAGTGACGTGGATTCCTGTTTAATTTGAAAATTTATGCAGCAGGAAGCGATGCTTTATCACTAATGTTTTGAGACTCTATAACTATTTGATAATGTCTCATAATAGTTTAGATCTTTGATTTTAACTCTAAAGTTGGCATGTTGTTAACAACATATGCTCAAGTCTCTGAAGTTTAATCTTCATGTCTTTCTCTTTTTAAATTGATCAATCGGGAGATACAGTACAGCTATCAGAACTAGACGTTGAACAAGAAACAGTATATATGTTGTTTAATGTTTTTGATAATAAATTCGACTAGAAGTTGATGAATAAGCTCAAAGGGAACTGTGCGCGATTCTCTCGTGAATCGCCTTCAGCAAGGTATGGCATTCAGGGTCCTCCTTGATGAGTATGAATCATTCAGTTTTCCTATGCAGATACTCCTAAGTTAAGTACATGCAAGTAGTATGCATTGCGTCAAGTATCTTGTGTTTCAAATCTTTGGAAAAGAATAAAAAAATGGTGTCATATTACGAATCAGTTATGTGTTCGTGCTGACACAAGTATGTCCCACATTATGACTTAACAAAATCTTATCCAAGAAACCTAGCTAGCTTATTTCGTTTAGAACACTTAAGTAGGGCTCCTTAGTTGTTGCAATCCACCACAATCTCAACAAAGAAGTTGGTTGTGATTTTGTTGGTCAAATATATAATCTTCTTTCATTAGGTTAATTAGTTTTATCCACTTTCTGGATAATCGTTCCGTATTCCATATCGTTTTTAAAAGCACGTCATTTTCGATTCTTTTATACATTTAATTATTATAGAATTTTTAAGTTTATCATAGATCTAACACGTCGTGGCTTAATGATTGTGGTAAATTATTAACTAAGCAGTTGAAGATTAGTGTTAACTAGAAGCCAAATAAACCATAGAAAAAGTTTACCATATTTAGTGATAACTAGAAAGCCAAATGCTTTACTCTATGACACTTGTGAGTTGTGAGTTGTGAGGAGGGGACCATACTTCCACTTGTTTTATACACATAGTTATTCCACAAATTGCTGTATGGATCTTGAATAATCACCCTAAATTCAAAGATTGTATTCATGTCGATCACATCTCCATCAATTGGTCAAACAATAATAGGTAATAACACTATTTGGAAAACGTGGGATTGTTATATTCTTATACCCACGATATTCAAAATTAAACCCCTTCCGCTCAACTACGTCATGGCTGCATACATAACACTCTCATCATATGATGTTGATCAACTCACGTAACTCTATAGGCCGGCCGGCCCTTTGGCCTAGCAGTATCCGAGTGAGATTAATGTCCCAACTAAATGTGTCGTGCATGTGTAACTTTGAAAACGTGTAATTTCACTGTGTATGTAAGTTTAATTTTTAAAGAAATCCCTTAAGGGTACAATCGGATATTAAGAAACTGTGTAAGTTGATTTTAAGATGTGGTTAGACTAGTGGTAATACACACATCCTTTTTATTAGTTTTTAACGGATATAATTAATGAATATGTCCGGACTCGAACTCTAGACTTCGGGATTGCACACTTTACGTATGAATTTCAATTAATTAATAATTATTGTTTTAGTGACGGATAATTATTAAATTCACGAAATAAGCACTTAACAATACCTAACGACCGTTAGACGAAAGTTAAAGGACTAGAGATGAAATTGTAAGACAAGAAGGTTCCGGAATATCCCTATGAGATAATGTTTGGCCGAAAATCACAATCCCACATGGATTGGGATTGCCTTTTGCTTCAAGTTTGAGATAGTATAAATACATGGCCTCTTGTATTCATTCTTCTCATCCCTTGGTTCATTAGCAAGCCAATTCACTTTCTCATCTCTCTTTCTTTGAGCTATAGTCAATCCTTTGTGATCATCTAAGGCTCATTAGTAGTGCTAGCTTTGCTAACAAGGTGATTGCCCACTCGACTTCCTTATAGTCGATCCATTTAAATCCTATTAGGGTTTATAGTTTTTGTTTTATTGATTTCTGTTCTTGCTAGAAATCACAAAGGTACGCATCCTTTTATATTCGGTTAATTTAATTACTTGTATTTGATCTATTTCCGCTGCGTACTATTTGATGTTTATGTGTTTATATTATTGTTATGATTCACATATCCCAACACTTTTACTATGCCGCACTCCATCAACGAGTACAACTTTATTACCATCACCTCAGATTAACGCGTCGTTGGTACTATTTGGGGAGAACTCGATTGTTGCCAAGACTAAGTAGCGGGAGGTGTAGTTCTGTGAGTGTGATTGATTTTGGTTTTTGTGAGGTATATTTGTGTTTAAGTGAGACATATTTGGGTTGTAACATTTGTTGTGTTATTTCACTATGTTGGTAGTGATGTTGGTTCTGGAGAGAGAAGCTAATAATGCGTTGAGTTAGTGGTGAGGAACGCGATCACTCTTACCACCATCCTTAAGGACTAGTTGTATGCTTAACTAGCAGTCGTATGTAATGTCATAATTAACATAAAATAGGGGTAGTGTTATTGAAATCCCCTATACAACTTCTACCCTCTTTTACACACTTTATTGACAGGACAAGACAATTTTTTATGTTTTTTTTGTTACGTATCTTTTGTCTTTTACTATCTTTTGACTTGTCAAACTTTATATTTTATGTACCATAATTTTTTCGACAGTTTTATCCACTTTATTAACAGGATAAAACGATTTTTTAAATGATTTTATGCTCCGTATTTTTGTGTTTTACAGTTTTTGACTTATCAAACTTTACAGTTTCTGACAAACCAACACCTGAACTTGAAAAGGTCATTGCTATCCCTGAGCAAACTCTTTTGACCTTAGTCAAAGAATTTTAGAGGTTGAAAAAACAAATGAAGCTTCTGTCTATTTGTTCCACCTTCACAAATAAAGAATTAAATTTTCTCCTTGCGTTCAATGTGGATATAAGAATCACCTTGAGGACTGTTACATCAATCTAATGTGTACGATATGTAATGGGACAGATGATATGACCAAGGAACATCCTCACTATGCAATCATGATGAGAAACCTTAACCATTTATATCACAAGTTCCACATGTCAGTACCTTAAGAAAAATCATTGAAACACTAAATGTTTTTAAACCTTGAAAGTACTGTCAAATTTATAGGAGCTATGAGGCCATCTTTTATATCAAATAAGCTCCCACTCAGAACATTCCTTAGATAAGGAAATCAGAGATCGTTATTCAGAAATCATAAGAACCCACCAAAAAGTGGCTTCACAAAGGAAATTAATTAGTTTACTTATCTCTGCAGGGAGATATTAAAAGATCTTTATGGTACCTAGATAGTGGTTGTTCTAGGCACATGACAGGGGTTAAACAATATCTGTACAAATATACATAGAAACAAGGTCCTAAAGTAATAGTGTTTTGAGATAACTTTATAGGGTAAACACAAGGATATGGTACAATAAGCTGTAACGGAATAGTTTCACCAAGGTAGCTTATGTAAATGGTCTCAAACACAACCTCATTAGCATTAACCAGCTGTGTGATGTAAATTTCAAGATGTTATTAACTAAGAAACAAGGAACCATTTTCAATTAAAAGGATGAAGTTGTACTAATTGCTCCCAGAGTCAGAGATGTACATGTTTAATAATGTCATTACCTCGACTAGACACCAAAACCTACTTCTTTGCCAAATAATCAAGCAGTGTAATTTGGCTATGGCATAAGATACTGTCACATCTCAACTTCAAACACATCAACACCTTAGCTAAACACAACTTGGCTGCTGGTTTACCATCTCTCACCTATTCAAAAGATAAACCTTTTTTAGCATGTGAGAAGGGAAAGCATAACAGAGCTTCATTCAGATACAAGAAATCATTATCAATAAACAAATGCCTTCACTTACTTCATATGGACTTGTTTGGACATGTAACCCCTTAAACTATCAATCACAACAAATACACTCTTGTTATAGTAGACGAGTACTCAAGGTATACATGGGTGTTTTGTCTTAAAAAGAAAAGTGAAGCAGCTGAATGCATCATGTCAGTAATCATAAAGATGGAAACTATGAATGATGTGAAAGTAAAGGAGCTAAGAAGTGATAATAGAAATGAGTTCAAAAATCACCCACTTGAAATCTTTGGTGATGAAGAAGACATCTCATAAATTGAAAGCTTTTGTGATGAAAAAGAAATCTCACCAAAATTATCTTCTCCTTATACACCTAAGCAAACTGGTGTAGCTGAGAGAAAAAACAAAACTCTGATTGAAGTAGCTAAAACAATGATTAATGGCTCCACTTTACTAAAGCAGTTTTGGGGATAAGCTGTTAACACTTTGCTGCATATAGAACAGATCAATCACTATCGAAAGATACACGAAGATAGCTTATGAAGTATTTCATGGAAGAGCCCCTGATGTCAGCTACTTTCATGTATTTGGATGTCTACTCTTCATTCACAATCACAAATATCATTTGGAAATGTTTGATGCAAAAGCTAGTGATGGATTCTTTCTGGGTTATTGATGCAGGTTTTACTGACCAGGTCTTAAATTTCTAATAATCTCGATTACCTAATGGTCTACCCTAATGCACTAACGGACAGTGTATCCGGTCGCGTGTAGACTAGTAAATGGTAAAACTGAGGTCGTCCCAAGAGCTATGTGAGGTGGATTTTACCTAAGTTTAGGTGTCACGTTTTAAACTGGTTGAGAGTTGAATTGAATAATTAAACAAAAAATGCTGAAAATTAAATGACAGAAAATTAAATAAAGTTGTGAGCAATAGAGAGAAAGTGTACTAGCCTAGCTAATCATCCTATATTAACATGGCTATGTTTTCTATAAACTATTCGAATGCAACAAGAAGGGCGGACATATATCACTAGGTTCATTTGGTTTAGTTCCCTAGCCTATCTCCCTAGAATCCTGCCGGGAATCAAAGGCGCTACCTCTGTGAGTAAACCGACATACGGTAGACTAGTTTGAGTCGTTAAGTACCAGTACATGCTAGACTTATCTTCGTATGGCCCGACCTTTTGGATCTTAAACCATACCTCTAACTGCTTAAGTTTATCTGACCTGGAGGGTGGTCCTATGGTCAATTTGCACACAAGGTCAATGACTAGCACTTGCGGTCTGCTTTCCCATTTCCCTTACAACCCAACTACACTAGGTTCGTTTGGTCTATTTCCCTAGTGCACCGGGTACAACCGGTTCTTCAAAACTATCGCAACTAGAGAATCTAACGATAAACTAAGCATGCGCATACTAGAAGCATTATGGAATAGTACGAAAACATAATCATAATAATATAAGATTCATAACTAGGCTAGCACCAAAGGTGCTTTGCCGTTCATGTTGTGAAGTACAGCCGAATCAATGTTTTGCATAAAATATGAAGACATAATTCGATAATGTAATTAACACAATGATAGCTAAAACTTATGGTGTTTGTAGCGTAATCTCTCCCTTGGAAATGCTCCATATACTATGGTGGAATACCTTGGTAGAACCCTCCTTCATTCTCTGCTTTTTGGTGGTGTAGGAGTTGTCTCAAATGCAGAAATTAGGGTTGTATTTATAGGCCCGTAACTGCTACAGCGTAACTCTAGAATTGGTTACGCCGTACCTAGTGTAATCGTTAAACGATCGTATCCAATTGCCACGGTTTACGTCGTAGTTTATGTAGTTGGTTACGCTATAACTCTTTTTAGGGTTTCATATACGTCGTAGTCTTCAAGTGGGCTATGCCGTAACTTAGTTCTGGATCTAAGACCACTTTTGGTGTTACTACTACGCCGTAACGTCACACAATGGTTACGGCGTAGCCTTCATCATCAGGAATTTTTCTAAGTCATTAAATAGTTACGGCGTAGCATGGTAATCTGGTTACGCCATAGTTCTTGGTCCGAGTTGACTTTGGTCTTCAGCTACGGCGTAATGGAGAGTGTAAGTTACGCCGTAGCTTTCTTCAGCATACTATAGTGTGTATCTTTTACGAGTTCTTTCTAATTTCTGCGTCTCTTTAGCTCTTATGCTCGTTTGTAACCAGAATACAAAATGTAATGAAATCAAAGTATATATATCCTAATAATAAGTACAAATAACGAGCATATTAGGGGGAAATTGACACTTAAATATCAGGACTATTTGATGTCATCAGTTACTCAGTTGTATCCAAGGCATCCAGGGTGTTAAATATCAAAAGACAGGAGATGGAGAAAACCTTCCATGTAACCTTCATTGATTGTGATGAAGTTTTCAGATACTCAAGGTCTAAAGCTGACGACATCAACTTCAATGAATTCAGATCGTAGCCAGAAGATAAATACACACCTTCAAGAAACCTTACCATAACACACCCTGAATATAGTGAATTTGCAATTATATTCCAGCCTATGATCTTCTGTCCACCATCAATCAGAAAGCAGATTCACATGAATCAGAGATAGTCAACACCCCTAAAACCATCATCACTAATACACCAATACTTGATCAACCAACCACTAATCCCCACTTGAACAACATGAACATGATGCATCTCCCTCTGATGATCAAAATGAAGATGAACATGTCCCTTATTTAATTTCAATTCCAGCAAAACCTGAAAATCAATCCATTTCTAGTACTCATGTTCCCCAAGATAAATGGTCAAGAGACAAACATATTCAATTGGTCAACATTTTAGGAGAACCATCAACTGGTGCAACTACAAGAAGTAGAATTAGAGATAGTGAAACTACCTCAGCAAGTGAATGCTTATATGCTAATTTTCTCTCTGAAATAATTAAAGAAGAAGGATGGGTAAGAACCATGCAAGTAGAGCTAAATCAATTTGAAAGGAATGGAGTATGGGTATTGATTCTAGTCCCTTATGGTAAAACCATTATTGGAACCAAATGGATTTTTAGAAACAAGATGGATGAAGATTGGGTGGTTATACAAAATAAGGCTAGGCTGGTAGATCAGGGGTATATGCATGAAGAAGGTATTGACAATGATGAGTCCTTCGCTTCTGTTCTAAGACTGAAAGCAATCATGATCTTCCTTGCTTATGTTGCCTACAAAGACTTCAAGGTTTTTCAAATGGATGTCAAGAATGCCTTTTTGAATGGGAAGATCTCCGAAGAAGTCTATGTACAACAACCACCTGGGTTTGAAAACAGTGAGTTTCCAAATCATGTTTGCAGGCTAACCAAAGCCTCTATGGTCTGAAATAGGCACCAAGGGCATGGTATGAAATTTTTTCAAAATTCCTTATTCAACATAAGTATTACCAGGGGTACAATTGACAATACCTTGTTTATCTACAAATTAAATGGTGATGTCATAATTGTTCCGATATATGTGGATGATATTATTTTTGGGTCAACAAACATAGATCTTTGTAAATGTTTTGCAAAACTGATGACCAAGAAATATAATATGAGTATGATGGGATAATTAACTTACTTTCTAGGTTTTCAAATCAAATAAAATTCCAAAGGAATTTCAATTTATCAAGAAAGATATGTTAGAGATTTGTTAAAGAAATACGACCTCTCTAATTGTGCATGAGTGAAATGTCCAATGTTTCCCCCAAGTAATTTGGGCCTTGATAAATCAAGGAAATCTATAAATGAGACTCAATACAGAGGCATGATTGGATCCTTGATCTATCAAATAGCTAGTCGTCCAGACAAACAATTCTCTATATGTCTATGTGTAAGGTACCAATCTGATCCTAAGGAATCCTACTTGGTTGTTGCTAAGAGAATATTCAGGTACCTTAAAGGAACTCCAAGTCCAGGGCTCTGGTATCCCAAAGGATCAAGTTTTAATCTCAAGGCATACTCAAACTCTGATTATGCAGGTTGCAACTTAAACAAGAAGAGTACATTAGGGGATGTCAAATACATGGGGTAAAGTTAGTATGCTGGAGTGAAAAGAAACAAAACTCTGTGGCTATGTCATCAGCTGAAGCTGTGTATGTAACAGTGGCTCGATGTTGTGCACAGTTACTCTGGATGAAAAGTCAGCTGGTTGATTTTAAGATCTACTATGACCAAGTACCTGTCTTCTGTGACAACACCAGCGTCATTGCCATCTTGAACAATCCAGTTCTTCTTCAAGGTCCAAGCATATTAACATCAGGTACCACTTCATCATAGACCACATCATGGAAGGTGATATTAAACTTCATTTCATACCAACTGATTGCCAGCTCGCTACCATTTCTGTGAAACCTCTAGCTAAGACTAGTTTTACTAAACTGGTAGCTGAGCTTGGTATGTGAAATATAGATCAAGTGGTCCCTGATAAATTAAAACCAAAGCAAATTCTCTGAAAATATTTTTTTATAATAAATGAGTAAGTAAATGCAAACATAGTTACTATTGAACAGACATTCCACTGTTAAAGGGAATCCTCCCTAAAAAAGCTGTCAACTTTCTTGGGTTGAGGAACACAATTATATGCGTGTACGGTTGTGGGTCCCCACGTAAAATCCCTTAAGAAGAGGACTTTCAACTATTCCAAAAGAAAGGGGCAATTCAAATGCTTCATAGAAAACCCCTTATGTCTCTTCCCATCCAACTCACCGGGAGATCGAAGAGTGGTTTGCTCTTCACTCCCCAATCCCCAAATGGATGCTAAGGTACCTACAACTAAATATGTAATCAGCTCAGGGCAGGCATTTAATGCGGATTTCAAAATCAAATCAATTATCAAAGGTATTTTTTGCTTTGAATCCCACAAGTGGGCCAAACCTTTCAACTACTTTCATAAGAAAACCCTAAAACCTCTTTTCATAGTTCACTTTTCTCTCACACACAAACCTTCTCCTCTCAAAATCTTGTTCACATACTCAAAGAAGCTAACGTTTTTAAACTTAATTTTTTTAAATGGCTTCTGAATCATCATCTTCTACAAAAACAGGCTTGAAAAAGACTGAAAATGTAGATTTTAAAATCACTGACTGCAAGTTTAGTTCATGTAACTATGTTGCAAGGTTGGAACATAAACACACTTTTTACGAACCAACGATCCAGTTTTTGCAAAAATGTGATATTGCAACTGCTTTTTAAATAACTCCATCCGTATATTACTACGAATACCTTAGGGTATTATGGTATACTGCTGTTGTTGATAAACACTTAGCAAAATCATTTTAATTTCTTAGGGGTTCCAAAACATTTTATTTCGGTCTAGATGACTTTCCCAAAGTCACTAGACTTGAATATAAAGGTCCTTACCTTGAAGTAAACCCTTCTCTTGACACTGCCAAAGGTAGCTTAACTACCTTAGGCTTACGTGATTAGGATGAGCCTAAGGATGATAAATCTTCCCCTTCTGATTTGATATGGTCATCACCAGTCAAATTAAAGTTTTTTCTCTCCAACTTCGAGATTGTTAATGGCCCATATTGTCAGGGGATTGCGGGTAAACAAGAGTCACATGAACAACTAAACAATGCTTAGCAAATAATGGCATATGGACTGATTTGGGGTAAAAGACAAAACTACAAACTCGCTTTTGATGACCTTTGTAAAAAAACTCAATGAAAACCCAAGAAAACAAAACATTTGGTATGCTAGGTTTATAACATTGATGATAGAACATTTTCTGGGTAAAGATTTCAAAAACTCCAAGTATACTACCTTCAAGGGAGCTCAGATAGGTACTCAGAGCTATAACAGCCATCCAAAGAAAAATGAGGCGCCTTTGAACACTCATATGTGTCAAGTGGCTAGGGTTAAAGGTGGGTATGTGATGAGTGCTCAAACACTCATCATTTTTGGTCTAATCTGAACTGCAAAACATACAAAAACACTCAGTAATGCATCAAAATACTGAAAATATTTTAAAATTGTGTTTTATATGTTTTAGATGCAAAATGAGCAAAAACAGATGAAAACGTCCAAAGTTTGCAAAATTGGCAGTTTCAGTCCCCCAACTTTCATAAAATTACAAAACTAGTCCTTGGATATTCAAAATATAGAAAATTATCACCAAAGGTCCTTTTACAATCATAAGTTGTCAAATTTTGTCCTTTGGTAAAAAATTGGAAAAATTTTGGAAATTTACAATTTAGCCCCTGAAGTTTCAGACTTTGACAGATTTGGTCCCTGGTGGGATAATTTTGAATGAAAAATCAATTTTGGTCCTTGAGAATTCACAAAAATCATTTTTAGTCCTTGGGGTGAAGTTTGAGAAATTTTCATGTTTGGTCCCCATACTTTGAAAAATATCATTTTTAGTCCCCGGGAAATTTTGAAAAATGAAAATTGCTAAAGATGATTGATTGAGCCCAAACGGTCAACCTAAATTGACCAAAGGATGGTCAACAAGGTCAAACTGCCTAGAGTCAATGCTCCGCGGAATATAGTGTTTCCCCGGGTCGTTATGTCCCGACGAGGTGTGAATGGCTAACAAACGGTTTCGTGATCGGGTGAATTTGGACAGAAAGGGTTTTGTGATGATTAAGCTAAGGAATCTACAAAGGAATAGCTTAAATAAGCTATATGAATAAGACAGGAAAGTGGGAAAAACCAGAAACGTTTAAAACCTAAAACGCGTGCGTTCACGTTTAAATAAAACGTAAACGTACAAAATAAAACGTAAAAACTGAAATCTGAAAACCCCCAGGGGGTGAAAATGACTTTTTTACAAACTACAAGGTAAAAGAAAATTTTTAGAAAAAGAAAATAAATTTTAACACTAATTAATTATTTAATATTAATTAAATACTAATTAATTATAATTATTAATATTTAAACAACTTAAATATAATACAATATTAATTAAATACTAAAAAGGTGAAAATAAAATTTCTAAAATTATAAAATAACTAAAAATAAGTTTTAAAATTAAAAATAAGTGTTTTTGTCTTTTTGTGATTTTTCTATTAATTAATTACTAATTAAATATTAATTATCTAATTAAACTATTTTAAATTATAAAAAATAGTAAATGAACAGTAAAAATTCTAATAAAATTTCTAAAAATGTTTTATAACATATAAAAGCTATAAAAAAATATAAAAACTAGGTTTTATTTAATAAAAACTAATTATGCTATTTTAAACTAATTATTAATTAATAAGTAATAAAACTAAGATTAATTCTAATAAATACTAAATAATAAAATAAAAATCTGAGAAAATTATTATAAATACTTTAATATAAGAGGAATTTAAGAAAAATATAAAAAAGCTAAGTTCTTAATAAAAATTTAAAAATGAAAATTAAAATTAAATTACATTAAATAGAAACTATCACTTAATATTAAATTGTTTTTTTGAATTTTTCTTTTAACAATCTATTTTATAACTAAAATCAACAAACTTTTGTGAAAACAAGTTTTTTAGAAATTAAAAATAAGCAAATTACAAGCTATTTAGGTCAACAGTTGACTTTTGTTGACCAAAGGGCAAAATAAGCTAAAATCAGCTTAGGTGGGACCCACAATGGGTTTTTCTGATCCAAATAACTTGTTTGAACTTGTTAGAGCAGGAATAAGCAATAGTGGACCACAAAATAAGCTATAAGCTACAATAAGCACTTTGGAAACTTGTTTTGAAACTGAAAATGGGGACAGATTTTGGGTACTAAATTAGGTGGGGTCCATAGAGTTTTAGGTTAAAGGATTGGTCAATCCTTGAAGCCTAACATGGGGGGGGGGGTTCAGATGAACAAGGTTGGGGCCATGGGACCCACTGGGGTGATCAGAAAACCACCACCAAGTGGTGGTGGTGGGCTGCTTATCTGTGCAGCAGGGGACTGCAGTGGGCTGCAGTCAAGTTTGTGAGGTTGGTGGGGCCCAGAAAAAAATTGGTAAAAATGCAATGAAGCTAGGACACCAAAATTGAGATGGTAGACTATGATTAGGAACCAATTTCAAGCCTAGAAACCTTGTACAAAATTCAAATAAATTCCTGGAAGTTTGGGAAAAAACTGAAAGCAAGCATTTTGACTTTTTAGGAAAACTTGGTAGATTGACTTTTATGAGTTTTGGATGGGTCCTAACTACTCAATAAGCTGTAATAAGTTCATATGAGGCTAGATTAAGATCAAGGAATATGTTTTAGACCAATTGGGTGAGAAATTGCCCCAATAGTCCCAACAGCGGACTGTTGAAGGGGTGCTTCCTTTGATTTTGACCCATTTAGCTAATGGGGACTTAATCTAATAACCTAAGCAACCTAATAAGACCTAGTGTAGTAAGTCTCAGCACCCTGTAACCAATAAAACTCACAATTGCCTACTGAAAGAAGCAGAGCCAAACACTCCCTATCCCTTGACTGTTAAGAAATTTTCAAAACAACATGCACATTCTAAGCTAACCATAAAGAAAGCATTACACCATACTACTAAAGTAAAACATCTAAATCATTATCTACCACTAAATAACAAGAGATGAGAATAAATAGATAACAGACAATCTTATGAGTTAATAATGACTTAAACTGAGTAAGAGGTAAGCTGACCTCAAGATAGTGATGTAAAGCTCATTTGAGCTTATAAATAAGCTATTTAACCAGAAATAACAACCAACATTCTCCTGAAACACCTAATAATCATCATGAACATCCCTTTGACTTTTGTGGAATTTGAGCTTTAAACTTGTTCAAACTGTGCTGAGCTTATGAAACTTTCATGAGTGACTAAAGTAAGCTTGCACAACTAAATAACAACAACTTATTTCAGTATTGAAGCTAAAATGGAATTTCAAATTATTTATGCCAAAATGAAATTAAAACTGTAGGAAACTAAAATAGATAATAAAGGTTAACTTAAATACAATGTAAACACTGCATACACTGGGTTTGAACTGAATTTTATAACAACAAGGAAATTACATAGAAACGATTTTTGCTAAACTATATTAAAACTAAAACTAACTACTGCTATCTACTACTTTCTTCTTCCTTCTTTATATCTTTTCAAGTTTCTGTGGGCCCCAGGGTTAAATCCCACTTCACTTAGAGCCCTTGGATGGCTTCATTCAATCCCAGCCGTTCAAAAGTTGTTTTGGCGCCAATTTGGTCTTGGGACAGTTGGTGTTGCTTGGAGAGAATTATGGGAATTAAATGCATCTTGGAGGGTTTTGGTAAGTTGGGGGGGGGGGGGGACAGGATATGGGTAGTAGGAGAAGAGGAGGGGGAGGTGAAGTGTGGAATTGGTTTAGCAGTCCAAGTGGTGAGGGTGGAGTTGGTTGTTTGGTCAACATGGGGGTTGACTGAGTTTTTAAATAAAAATGGACGGGGGGTATTAGTTTGGAAGGTGGGCTGGGATGTGAGATGGGCTGAGAGAGTTGTGTTTGGTTTGGGATTGGGTTATAATAATTAACTAGGTCCGTTTGGCTGTAATTCTAAAACACCACAAGGACCAAAGTTGTAATTTGGCCAAACTTGAGGGCTGCAAAATGAAATTTCCCAAAGCAATCACAAGGACCAATTTGCCAATCACCAATATTTCAAAAATCATCTTTAGCAATTTCCATTTTTCAAAATTTCCTGGGGACTAAAAATGATATTTTTCAAAGTATGGGGACCAAACATGAAAATTTCTCAAACTTCACCCCATGGACTAAAAATGATTTTTGTGAATTCCCAAGGACCAAAATTGATTTTTCATTCAAAATTATCCCACCAGGGACCAAATCTGTCAAAGTCTAAAACTTCAGGGGCTAAATTGTAAATTTCCAAAACTTTTCCAATTTTTCACCAAAGGACAAAATTTGACAACTTATGATTGTAAAAGGACCTTTGGTGATAATTTTCTATATTTTGAATATCCAGGGACTAGTTTTCTAATTTTATGAAAGTTGGGGGACTGAAACTGCCAGTTTTGCAAACTTTGTACGTTTTTCATCTGTTTTTGCTCATTTTGCATCTAAAACATATAAAACACAATTTTGAAATATTTTCAGTATTTTGATGCATTACTGAGTGTTTTTGTATGTTTTGCAGTTCAGATTAGACCAAAAATGATGAGTGTTTGAGCACTCATCAATGATTTTTGAAATATTGGTGATTGGCAAATTGGTCCTTGTGATTGCTTTGGGAAATTTCATTTTGCAGCCCTCAAGTTTGGCCAAATTACAACTTTGGTCCTTGTGGTGTTTTAGAATTACAACCAAACGGACCTAGTTAATTATTATAACCCAATCCCAAACCAAACACAAATCCAAGCCCACTCACACCCCTAGCCCACTCCAAACACAACTCCCTCAGCCCATCTCACATCCCAGCCCACCTTCCAAACTAATACCCCCCGTCCATTTTTATTTAAAAACTCAGTCAACCCCCATGTTGACCAAACAACCAACTCCACCCACACCACTTGGACTGCTAAACCAATTCCACACTTCACCTCCCCCCTCCTCTTCTCCTACTACCCATATCCTGTCCCCCCAACTTACCACAACCCTCTAAGATGCACTTAATTCCTATAATTCTCTCCAAGCAACACCAACTGTCCCAAGACCAAATTGGTGCCAAAACAACTTTTGAATGGCTGGGATTGAATGAAGCCGTCCAAGGGCTCTAAGTGAAGTGGGATTTAACCCTGGGGCCCACAGAAACTTGAAAAGATATAAAGAAGTAAGAAGGAAGCAGTAGATAGCAGTAGTTAGTTCTAGTTTTAATATAGTTTAGCAAAAATCGTTTCTATGAAATTTCCTTGTTGTTATAAAATTCAGTTCAAACCCAGTGTATGCAGTGTTTACATTGTATTTAAGTTAACCTTTATTATCTATTTTAGTTTCCTACAGTTTTAATTTCATTTTGGCATAAATAATTTGAAATTCCATTTTAGCTTCAATACTAAAATAAGTTGTTGTTATTTAGTTGTGCAAGCTTAATTTAGTCACTCATGAAAGTTTCATAAGCTCAGCACAGTTTGAACAAGTTTAAAGCTCAAATTCCACAAAAGTCAACAAAAGTCAAAGGGATGTTCATGATGATTATTAGGTGTTTCAGGAGAATGTTGGTTGTTATTTCTGGTTAAATAGCTTAT
The DNA here is from genome assembly GCA_030686995.1 of Artemisia argyi. Classification (NCBI taxonomy): domain Eukaryota; kingdom Viridiplantae; phylum Streptophyta; class Magnoliopsida; order Asterales; family Asteraceae; genus Artemisia; species Artemisia argyi. The sequence continues at coordinate 114,548,389 of CM060689.1, forward strand.
TTATAAGCTCAAATGAGCTTTACATCACTATCTTGAGGTCAGCTTACCTCTTACTCAGTTTAAGTCATCATTAACTCATAAGATTGTCTGTTATCTATTTATTCTCATCTCTTGTTATTTAGTGGTAGATAATGACTTAGATGTTTTACTTTAGTAGTATGGTGTAATGCTTTCTTTATGGTTAGCTTAGAATGTGCATGTTGTTTTGAAAATTTCTTAACGGTCAAGGGATAGGGAGTGTTTGGCTCTGCTTCATTCAGTAGGCAATTGTGAGTTTTATTGGTTACAGGGTGCTGAGACTTACTACACTAGGTCTTATTAGGTTGCTTAGGTTATTTGATTAAGTCCCCATTAGCTAACAGGGTCAAAATCGAAGGAAGCACCCCTTCAACAGTCCACTGTTGGGACTGTTGGGGCAATTTCTCACCCAATTGGTCTAAAACATATTCCTTGATCTTAATCTAGCCTCATATGAACTTATTACAGCTTATTGAGTAGTTAGGACCCATCCAAAACTTATAAAAGTCAATCTACCAAGTTTTCCTAAAAAGTCAAAATGGTTGCTTTCAGTTTTTTCCCAAACTTCCAGGAATTTATTTGAATTTTGTACAAGGTTTCTAGGCTTGAAATTGGTTCCTAATCATAGTCTACCATCTCAATTTTGGTTTCCTAGCTTCATTGCATTTTTACCAATTTTTTTCTGGGCCCCACCAACCTCACAAACTTGACTGCAGCCCACTGCAGTCCCCTGCTGCACAGATAAGCAGCCCACCACCACCACTTGGTGGTGGTTTTCTGATCACCCCAGTGGGTCCCATGGCCCCAACCTTGTTCATCTCAACCCCCCCCATGGTAGGCTTCAAGGATTGACCAATCCTTTGACCTAAAACTCTATGGACCCCACCTAATTTAGTACCCAAAATCTGTCCCCATTTTCAGTTTCAAAACAAGTTTCCAAAGTGCTTATTGTAGCTTATAGCTTATTTTGTGCTCCACTATTGCTTATTCCTGCTCTAACAAGTTCAAACAAGTTATTTGGATCAGAAAAACCCATTGTGGGTCCCACCTAAGCTAATTTTAGCTTATTTTGCCCTTTGGTCAACAAAAGTCAACTGTTGACCTAAATAGCTTGTAATTTGCTTATTTTTAATTTCTAAAAAACTTGTTTTCACAAAGTTTGTTGTTTTTAGTTATAAAATAGATTGGTAAAAGAAAAATTCAAAAAAAAAAAAAAACAATTTAATATTAAGTGATAGTTTCTATTTAATGTAATTTAATTTTAATTTTCATTTTTAAATTTTTATTAAGAACTTAGATTTTTTATATTTTTCTTAAATTCCTCTTATATTAAAGTATTTATAATAATTTTTTCAGATTTTTATTTTATTATTTAGTATTTATTAGAATTAATCTTACTTTTATTACTTATTAATTAATAATTAGTTTAAAATAGCATAATTAGTTTTTATTAAGTAAAACCTAGTTTTTATATTTTTTATAGCTTTCATATGTTATAAAACATTTTTAGAAATTTTATTAGAATTTTTACTGTTCATTTTCTATTTTTTATAATTTAAAATAGTTTAATTAGATAATTAATATTTAATTAGTAATTAATTAATAGAAAAATCACAAAAAGACAAAAACACTTATTTTTAATTTTAAAACTTATTTTTAGTTATTTTATAATTTTAGAAATTTTATTTTCACCTTTTTAGTATTTAATTAATATTGTATTATATTTAAGTTGTTTAATTATTAATAATTAGAATTAATTAGTATTTAATTAATATTAAATAATTAATTAGTGTTAAAATTTATTTTCTTTTTCTAAAAATTTTCTTTTACCTTGTAGTTTGTAAAAAAGTCATTTTCACCCCCTGGGGGTTTTCAGATTTCAGTTTTTACGTTTTATTTTGTACGTTTACGTTTTATTTAAACGTGAACGTACGCGTTTTAGGTTTTAAACGTTTCTGGTTTTTCCCACTTTCCTGTCTTATTCATATATCTTATTTAAGCTATTCCTTTGTAGATTCCTTAGCTTAATCATCACAAAACCCTTTCTGTCCAAATTCACCTGATCACGAAACCGTTTGTTAGCCATTCACACCTCATCGGGACATAACGACCCGGGGAAACACTATATTCCACGGAGCATTGACTCTAGGCAGTTTAACCTTGTTGACCATCCTTTGGTCAATTTAGGTTGACCGTTTGGGCTCAATCAATTTTTGGCGCCGCTGCCGGGGAGGTGTACGCGCTATTCTAAACGGTTTTTCTGATTAGTGATCTTGGAATTCGTTCCGTTGTACATTTATCCATCCTTTGTTCATATTTTCCTATTGTCAAAACAAAACCGTTCACGAAAACTTTTTAAACTCAGTTTTCAACGAACACAAAAAACCCAAAAACATTTTTCTTATCATTTGTACAAAATGTATTTCCAAAAATCCAAAAACATTCTCCTTTACCCTTTCACATCTTTGATTCTTCATCCCTACCCCTCTATACACATTTGATTCTTTCTATGTCTCATCCACACTTTCTAGTTTGCCAATGGTATGGTAATCCTCATAATGGTGGCAATTGCCCCAGTTGTGGCATGGTAGAATCAGGAAACGGGTCTGTCTATAACCCAGATCCCTATTCCTATCATGATACCACTGATTCATCCCATCTGTTACCACACCATGATACTCAGCAGTTTTACTGTTGTGAGTACTGTGGTGGTTCACACTACAGTTATGATTATCAATCAGGAAACACGCTTGTCCATGAGCAGTTTCCTGATAACGATTATAACTTTAGCACATACGACTCACAGCCACATCAGTTTTACTGTTGTGATTACTGTGGAGGTCCACACTTCAGCTCAGATTGTCAAACGGGTAATCCATATCCCTGTGACAATTTTGACACATCGTATTATGACAAACCTCCATCTCCACCAATTCCTCAAAGTATTCTCCTTGATCTCTTGGATTTAGTGAAAGATTTGAGAGGAATCACACATACCCCAGATAATCCATACCAAAAATCGATGGAAGAATTGTTAGCTGACGAACAGGCTGCTAAAATAAATTCCCAAGATGCTTATGAAAGATCTATTCGGGAATCAATAGCAAAAGAAAAAGCAGCCAGGTCTAGCTCTCGATTCCGTTTCATTCCTGATGACAGTGATGATGAGGATACACTTGATATCCTTGAATTTTATAAAGATTCATCAGGTTCATCAGATGAGATTCCATCAGTTGAGATTCCATCTCAACCCACTCTTATCACACCCGAGGTTCCCACTCACTCTTTGATCATGGGGGACGAGCATCTTGACACTGTTCCTGATAAGGAATCGGACGAATTCATAAAGTCTAGTGTTGAGGACCTTGTCCCAATCCCAAGAGAGTCACAGGGAACTCTTGATCAGTTGTGTGATATTCCTCCTCCTCTATTCTTCCCAACTAATCATGATGAGATGTTCTCCGATTCTATTGATGACAATTCGTTATCTTGTGGAGACATCGTTTTTATGGAAGAATTACCTTCTAAGCTAGTTAGCTTAGAAGAAGAGAATGATGAGATTGACACTGAAATCAAGGATGAAGCACTTCGCACAACATTATTGAACATCGATCTCCTCATTTCTAAAATCGAGGCTTTCAAAATGAAACCTATTTCATCTCTTATCCCCATAAAGGATAGTGACATTGTCTCCGACGATCCTATTCCGGAGTTTGAAGCCTTTACCTTTGATCATATGGGAGAGAAGATTAGTGGCAGTACTACTTCTCATTCTCAAATTTCTCTCCCCGAATATGATTTATTTACCTTTGAGGAGTTCTCCGGTGAACTCACTCATATCATATCTCCACCGGAGTATGATAACTTTCACTTTGATCTAGACAAAGTTGATATTTGTTTTCCGGAGGGAAATATTCTCAACCTTGAGAATTTGATTGATATCAAAATCCCAACCCTCCCACCCATAATATGTCTAGATCATACGAGCTTTACTGATGAGATTCATGATACACCAATCATGAATTCTCTTTCTGATGATGATGAATCAATCTTGATTGTCATCAAGATCTTTCTTCCCTTCTTCACCTGCAGGGTGACTTCTCCTGTTCTTCATTCCTTCGGGAATGAAGACACTATATTTGACCCCGGCATTTTCATTTACCATTATTTTGAGCCGGGCTTATATCTCATCGGTGTGGAACTTTCACGTGCTTCATATGTTTGTCCAAACATCTTGAATGAAAGTCCGATTGAGATTGTTTCTTCCACATCATGCTTCCCCAAGGACAAATGAATTCGGGGTCGAGTCAAGCTAGCGACTCGGTAAACAAAAACAGCAGCATGCTTATAGGGTTTTCACCCTAAGTGTGGGGGAGTCCCCATGCTATGGTTACTTATGAAGTGAAAAAACAAAATGGTGTTTTCCACGCTTAGCTTGTAATGTTGCCCTTTTATGTTCAAAGAGTCGGCATAATAGCCGTGACTTTGAATATTGAGGACAATATTCATGCAAAGTGTGGGGGGGGGGGGGGGTATTCGCTATTCTAGCGAATTTTATCACATTTTACTATATAATACCCCCGTTTTTAGCCAAAATCTCAAAAATTTTAAAAAAATTTCACTGGTGCTTCAAAATTTTTGTGGTAATCAGTCCGCCTTGTCTAAACGACAAAAGGGATTGGCTAGTCCAGGAGCAAACGGCTCTTGGTAAATACATCTCAAATCCATTTATGGCTTGCAATTTGCCCAAAATTGTATGGTTCATCAACTCCCCATATCCCATAAAGCGAATGAGTTGGCTAGCCCGCAAGATTATGGCTTGTGGTAAAGGCAGTGGAAAAACCATAATTGGTAATCAGCTCACCAAGATGTTGACTATTCCATCAAGAGCTGGCTAGTCCAGGAGCAAACGGCTCCTGGTAAAGACAAATCAAATTCGTTGACAGCTGGTGGTTTGCTCAAAATCACACGGTTATCAGGTGTGCCACAGTTCTTACACCTGGCTACTCCATAAGTGATGGCTTTTGGTAAAGAGTTTAAAATCCATCAAGTTTTCAAAACAGTATTGCTAGGGACTAGCAATAGTTTAGTGTGGGGGATTGATGAGTGCTCAAACACTCATCATTTTTGGTCTAATCTGAACTACAAAACATACAAAAACACTCAGTAATGCATCAAAATACTGAAAATATTTCAAAATTGTGTTTTATATGTTTTAGATGCAAAATGAGCAAAAACAGATGAAAAACGTACAAAGTTTGCAAAATTGGCAGTTTCAGTCCCCCAACTTTCATAAAATTACAAAACTAGTCCCTGGATATTCAAAATATAGAAAATTATCACCAAAGGTCCTTTTATAATCATAAGTTGTCAAATTTTGTCCTTTGGTGAAAAATTGGAAAAGTTTTGGAAATTTATAATTTAGCCCCTGAAGTTTCAGACTTTGACAGATTTGGTCCCTGGTGGGATAATTTTGAATGAAAAATCAATTTTGGTCCTTGGGAATTCGCAAAAATCATTTTTAGTCCTTGGGGTGAAGTTTGAGAAATTTTCATGTTTGGTCCCCATACTTTGAAAAATATCATTTTTAGTTCCCGGGAAATTTTGAAAAATGAAAATTGCTAAAGATGATTTTTGAAATATTGGTGATTGGCAAATTGGTCCTTGTGATTGCTTTGGGAAATTTCATTTTGCAGCCCTCAAGTTTGGCCAAATTACAACTTTGGTCCTTGTGGTGTTTTAGAATTACAACCAAACGGACCTAGTTAATTATTATAACCCAATCCCAAACCAAACACAACTCCAAGCCCACTCACACCCCTAGCCCACTCCAAACACAACTCCCTCAGCCCATCTCACATCCCAGCCCACCTTCTAAACTAATACCCCCCGTCCATTTTTATTTAAAAACTCAGTCAACCCCCATGTTGACCAAACAACCAACTCCACCCTCACCACTTGGACTTTTAAACCAATTCCACACTTCACCTCCCCCCTCCTCTTCTCCTACTACCCATATCCTGTCTCCCTAACTTACCACAACCCTCCAAGATGCATTTAATTCCCATAATTCTCTCCAAGCAACACCAACTGTCCCAAGACCAAATTGGCGCCAAAACAACTTTTGAACGGCTGGGATTGAATGAAGCCATCCAAGGGCTCTAAGTGAAGTGGGATTTAACCCTGAGGCCCACAGAAACTTGAAAAGATATAAAGAAGGAAGAAGGAAGCAGTAGATAGCAGTAGTTAGTTTTAGTTTTAATATAGTTTAGCAAAAATCGTTTCTATGTAATTTCCTTGTTGTTATAAAATTCAGTTCAAACCCAGTGTATGCAGTGTTTACATTGTATTTAAGTTAACCTTTATTATCTATTATAGTTTCCTACAGTTTTAATTTCATTTTGGCATAAATAATTTGAAATTCCATTTTAGCTTTAATACTGAATTAAGTTGTTGTTATTTAGTTGTGCATGCTTAATTTAGTCACTCATGAAAGTTTCATAAGCTCAGCATAGTTTGAACAAGTTTAAAGCTCAAATTCCACAAAAGTCAACAAAAGTCAAAGGAATGTTCATGATGATTATTAGGTGTTTCAGGAGAATGTTGGTTGTTATTTCTGGTTAAATAGCTTATTTATAAGCTCAAATGAGCTTTACATCACTATCTTGAGGTCAGCTTACCTCTTACTCAGTTTAAGTCATCATTAACTCATAAGATTGTCTGTTATCTATTTATTCTCATCTCTTGTTATTTAGTGGTAGATAATGACTTAGATGTTTTACTTTAGTAGTATGGTGTAATGATTTCTTTATGGTTAGCTTAGAATGTGCATGTTGTTTTGAAAATTTCTTAATAGTCAAGGGATAGGGAGTGTTTGGCTCTGCTTTATTCAGTAGGCAATTGTGAGTTTTATTGGTTACAGGGTGCTGAGACTTACTACACTAGGTCTTATTAGGTTGCTTAGGTTATTAGATTAAGTCCCCATTAGCTAAAAGGGTCAAAATCAAAGGAAGCACCCCTTCAACAGTCCACTGTTGGGACTGTTGGGGCAATTTCTCACCCAATTGGTCTAAAACATATTCCTTGATCTTAATCTAGCCTCATATGAACTTATTACAGCTTATTGAGTAGTTAGGACCCATCCAAAACTCATAAAAGTCAATCTACCAAGTTTTCTTGAAAAGTCAAAATGCTTGCTTTCAATTTTTTCCCAAACTTCCAGGAATTTATTTGAATTTTGTACAAGGTTTCTAGGCTTGAAATTGGTTCCTAATCATAGTCTACCATCTGAATTTTGGTTTCCTAGCTTCATTGCATTTTTACCAATTTTTTTCTGGGCCCTACCAACCTCACAAACTTGACTGCAGCCCACTGCAGTCCCCTGCTGCACAGATAAGCAGCCTACCACCACCACTTGGTGGTGGTTTTCTGATCACCCCAGTGGGTCCCATGGCCCCAACCTTGTTCATCTCAACCCCCCCCCCCCACCCATGGTAGGCTTCAAGGATTGACCAATCCTTTGACCTAAAACTCTATGGACCCCACCTAATTTAGTACCCAAAATCTGTCCCCATTTTCAGTTTCAAAATAAGTTTCCAAAGTGCTTATTGTAGCTTATAGCTTATTTTGTGGTCCACTATTGCTTATTCCTGCTCTAACAAGTTCAAACAAGTTATTTGGATCAGAAAAACCCATTGTGGGTCCCACCTAAGCTGATTTTAGCTTATTTTGCCCTTTGGTCAACAAAAGTCAACTGTTGACCTAAATAACTTGTAATTTGCTTCTTTTTAATTTCTAAAAAACTTGTTTTCACAAAAGTTTGTTGTTTTTAGTTATAAAATAGATTGGTAAAAGAAAAATTCAAAAAAAACAATTTAATATTAAGTGATAGTTTCTATTTAATGTAATTTAATTTTAATTTTCATTTTTAAATTTTTATTAAGAACTTAGCTTTTTTATATTTTTCTTAAATTCCTCTTATATTAAAGTATTTATAATAATTTTCTCAGATTTTTATTTTATTATTTAGTATTTATTAGAATTAATCTTAGTTTTATTACTTATTAATTAATAATTAGTTTAAAATAGCATAATTAGTTTTTATTAAGTAAAACCTAGTTTTTATATTTTTTATAGCTTTTATATGTTATAAAACATTTTTAGAAATTTTATTAGAATTTTTAGTGTTCATTTTCTATTTTTTATAATTTAAAATAGTTTAATTAGATAATTAATATTTAATTAGTAATTAATTAATAGAAAAATCACAAAAAGACAAAAACACTTATTTTTAATTTGAAAACTTATTTTTAGTTATTTTATAATTTTATAAATTTATTTTCACCTTTTTAGTATTTAATTAATATTGTATTATATATAAGTTGTTTTAATATTAATAATTAGAATTAATTAGTATTTAATTAATATTAAATAATTAATTAGTGTTAAAATTTATTTTCTTTTTCTAAAAATTTTCTTTTACCTTGTAGTTTGTAAAAAAGTCATTTTCACCCCCCTGGGGGTTTTCAGATTTCAGTTTTTACGTTTTATTTTGTACGTTTACTTTTTATTTAAACGTGAACGTACGCGTTTTAGGTTTTAAACGTTTCTGGTTTTTCTCACTTTCCTGTCTTATTCATATAGCTTATTTAAGCTATTCCTTTGTAGATTCCTTAGCTTAATCATCGCAAAACCCTTTCTGTCCATATTCACCCGATCACGAAACCGTTTGTTAGCCATTCACACCTCGTCGGGACATAACGACCCGGGGAAACACTATATTCCGCGGAGCATTGACTCTAGGCATTTTGACCTTGTTGACCATCCTTTGGTCAATTTAGGTTGACCGTTTGGGCTCAATCAGTATGAAAGTGAGTTGGTTGAGCCTTTGGTATTTGGCAAGAGAGCTAAGTCAAAAAGGAAACTCAAAACCAAGAAGATAGCTTCAGAGTCTCAATCAAGTTCTCCTAAACCCAAAAAGAAATATGAAATAAAAAAAAAGTCGAGAAACCTAAAACACCAACTCCTGTCAGAAAGGTAAGCCTCATCCTATAAACACATTGCACCTGATGAAGAACAAAAGGATGAAGGAACCTCAAGATGTGACACATTAATTATCTATGCATGATGAGACTGGTTGTCATTGGGAGACATCAGCTACTCACGAGGTAGCTGATATGGAGACTGAAGAATCTGGTGGTAACAATGTTAAGGAACTAGGTCAAGATGTAAAGACCACCAAGTATCTCATAGTCAACTCTTAAGTTATTATCTTTTCACTCTGAATCAACACTAGGGAAAGATGGTTTAGGGCTTAACACCCAAACTTGACTATACCATTCTTGACCTGATCCATGCCAACCAACAGCTTGGGTCTGAGAGCCCGACCATTTGGGACTCTAAACCTAAATCAGACCCTGATGGTACTCAATAACTTAAATCACTAGATCCATCAGAAGTCACTAACAAATCAAACTCAACGTCCTTGGGACAACGAAAATATCACACTTAATTAGTAGGTAATTCTCATGCTGTTATGGAAAGAGACAATGAAAATAGCTCACCAAAACCTTCCAAAGATGGCATTCTTAAATAACAACCTTTGCATGAGGAAAACTTAAAAGATTCTTATGACTCAAAGAGAGTTACTCACTCTCTGATGAGAGGAACATATAAGCCTAATTTATATCAAATGATTCCAATGATGAAATTTGAAAATCACATCTTTTTTCAGAGGGACACCGATAGGTACCTTATGACTTAGTAAGAAGGTTATAACTGACTGATGAGAAGGACACTAAACATTCACAAACTTCACCTTACATTATAATTTTACTTTTTAGCTATAAGGACCAGGAAGATCAAAACCAGGCTGTTGGAGAGGAGTTAATTGTTGAAACTAATCCCTTGTCACTATTTTCACATACAAATACATAGATGCTAGTAATTGAGTCAGACCTTGAGATTGAGCAAATGCCAGAGGATGAATATGCGTATTACTCAGAGGCTGATGAAGAAGTGGTAAATTAGGTGTTCAAAACCCTGGATGGAGTCTTAGAAGAAGATGACAAACTTGCAAAAAAATGAAGAGAATGAGAAGATCTATGCTCTTGATTCATCAACAAGAGATGATCCATTCCCTGAACATGAAACATTCCTTAAAACTTGAGAGTTCGTGATACATGAATCTTCAGAGCCTATTATCCCAATCATTCAAGAACCTGTACACATGCCCATGATGCCTAATGTTCAGGAACTAGCTGCTAAGCAAGTACTCTTCCCAAGTTCACAAGGCTATGGACTGATCCATTGCATAAGGAAGTTAAGTAGACATGAATTCAGCTTGAGAATCTCACTAAAGAATTTAAGACAATTCCTAAGATTATTGATGCATTATTGGAAGATAAGGTTGCAAATATGGTGGTAGCTATCTTAGATGACAAACTTTCAACTATGATCAATGATACTCTCACTTCCAAGTTGTCTTCAATCATTAATACAACCTTAGAAGAAAAACTCCCACAACTGGTAAATGATTCTCTTCGATGCGACATTTGCAAGACCTTGAAACGAAGTTTTACATTCCTCTAGGCAGTGTACCTGATCGTTGTACTATAGTATAGGTAAATCTGGGGGATTGATCATTCTCAAGGGGAGTAGTGTCGTTAGGTCAAGGTGTATGACGAGATAGGTCTAGAGGTGAGGGATGATTCTTTTTGTATTTTTATAATTTAATGAAAGCAGTAAAAATATCGGGTTTTAGATGAGTGGACGGAATTAGTTGCTAGTCAACTAATCCAAAACTAATAATAACTTGAATTAAACTAATTAAAAAGAAAAGAAAATACAATTGTTTATGTGAAAGACTATTTATCGTTACGCACAATGAACACACTTAAATTTTGAAAATACTTTTTCTTTTATATAACTACTAATGTATTAAAATGATCCATTTTCTCTTGTTTGAACAACCAAAGGTAAAACAAGGTAATTTGTTGAAAACATTTAAGCGTGTTGTTGAGAATAGATTAAATAGTTTGAAATATTTAGGTGACTAGATTTAACTCATTTACAAGATGTTTGTGTAACATTAAGCCATCTATGCCTATATGTAATGCAATTAGCTAAATTTCAAATAGCAACGATCATTTAATATTTTCTATTAACAAAATTAAGATAAAAAGAAGTTCACATATTCATATAGCATATCACATAAAAGCACTTGTCGTCGTCTTGTGTATTATATACAAGAATGTTTACTTAGCTTGATTTTATTTGAAAATAAAATAGTTTCCTCCCCATTTTATAATTTAATCAAGATCAATATTTTAAAAACATAATATTTAATTTTTCAAAGATATACCAACTAGGAATGCCCGACTCGAAGGAAAAGGTAAAATACAAGTTTTACGTCAAAACGAAACACAAATTTTTGACCACCGTGTAGCATTTTGACTTTCTGACTTATTTAAGTTTCTAATGATTATTTGTAAGTATTTTTAAATTAAAGCAGACTCAATTACCTTTAAAATGTCGGGTGGCACGACTTCTATAGAGTTACGGTTAATTTATATAATTTTTCAAAGTTTCTGAAAAGACTGTCGAACAGACAGGCGGACCTCTTAAATATTTAAGGGGACCGCCCAGGATTTAAGGGGGCCACCCATATGTTTAAAGGGACCGCCCACCTGGTACTAAGAATTGCATTTTTTGTAAAAAAAATTGTTTTCTGACTTTAGGGAAATGTGTGAAACTTTATGAATTTGATACCGAACATATAAAACTTATTTTAAGCATAATCTTATCTCGAGCTAGTGTAATTAGTGTATATAACATCAAAACTAATACAAGTTAATCAACAATATACTTTTCATATTCAATCCTCCTTAATGGGTAATTTGATACATGGATTGTACTCAATTTTTAAAACCAATTGCTTTGAAAATTAGAGCGACGTGGCTCTGGTATCAATTGTGGAAATCGTAGAGGGGGAGGGGGTGAATACATTTTCCTTTTAAAATCTTAAAACATTTTGTATCAAATTATCGATTAAGTTAAACTCAACATGAGAAGTCTGAATAATACATCTAAATCATTAGACCATATCATATAATTATACACACAGTCACCATATTAACTTCTATCCATAACACAATCAACATCAAAACAATATAAGTAACAATTAAAAAACATTTCCAAGAATAAATATAAAGCGATAAGTGCGAGAATAAATGAAAAGAGATAAGAGAAAGGAAATGCAAACCGGACACGATGATTTATAGTGGTTCGGTCACGAAGCACCTCTTCGCCCTACTCCACTCCCCGAGTACCCAACTCGAGAGTTCACAACACTACTAAACAAGCTCCCTTTAGGCGGTGAAAACGGTACACGACTTTTTCTTACATCATTTTCCGACACAAAGCTAGATGTCGAGTTCTAATCTTAGCTAGAACCAATCTATCAAAACTTAGCACGACTTCACGACTTCAACACCATCACAACTATACTAATCTTCATGACTTGAATCACAACACGACTTCGATCACTACACAACTTCTATCACGACTCAACTAACGCACACCATGATACTACTTCACGCCTTCTTGATCACATCACACCAATCAAACTTAAGTGGACACACCAATCTTACACTACTTACAAGGATCACCATGATCTAACTATTACACAAGTTTGAAATACATAGACTCGATCTATACATTGTGAATGTAAAACATGTCATGAATGCATTACATAACTTCGTATCTTGACGATAACAAAAGTTCTTCTCTTGCACCTAAATGGATGGATGATTGGATCACATTTTAAAAAAACTTAAATTAAGTTAAATGATCAAGGAAAAAGATTTGAGAGAGAATTTTAGATCTGAGAAAACTATATGCAAAGAGGTGAAAAATATGTGGGGAATAGTCAAGTATTTATAGACAGACTAAGGAGCTGAGGAGCGTACCGGTCCCCTTAAAGTTTACTTTAACAGGACCGCCCTGTCCCTAATGTTCCTCAGGTTTGTCTTTTACTGGGGAAGGTTTTTCTAGAATACTTTTACCATTTTTGGGCTGAAAATTTGAATTCAAATATTTATTATGAATTAAACATTTTCCTTTATTTACCAAAAATGTTTTGTAAAACATATAAAATGTTTGTAACATTTTATAAAAAATCCAATGGTTTAATGAAAGTTCCTTTGATCATTCAACAAATTTAAACTTTGTTTGTACATACCTTTTGTGATTGTTGAAGCATACTTGAGACGTCGAGAGATGTTGACGTATGAATGCATAGATGATTTGTGATCCGAGTAACTTAAGCACTTTATGTTATGTGTTGTAACTTACATCTTTGTCATCATCAAAACATGAAGAGAATGTATAGATTAAATATCGTAGTATTTATTCCAACATAACTTCCTAATAAAATTATCCTTTTGTTATTCAGTCTCTATCAATTATGTGTAAGAAGAAGTTGTTTTGCTCACTTGCAATAATTTAGACTTAGCATAATTCATATCCAACTAGGAGAAGATTGATGGGTCAATTCAATGTCCAATAGTTTCTGACAACGATTTGAACGTAAATTAGTCTATGTAAAGAAGACTCTCTGATAATGAATCAGAGAGCATCTCAAGAAGACTCGCTTATAATGAAATCGATGAGCAACCTTAGCAAAGTTCATAAACATCATAAAAGAAGTCGAATTTTACTTGAAGACATGCTCATTAGCTGATGTTGGTCAGATAGCATGTAGAAGGAACTCATGCTGATGGATAAGGGTTCATCACATGTTGACAATACCCTGATGAACCTCTCAGCTCTCTGACTACTAGCAGAGCTTAGCTCTTAGTCCTTGAGGTTTAGGCGGGACTTTCAAAGTTACAATCGAGCAGGATAAAGTGTATTTGGTGAAAAGTCAAACAAGATAAGAGTTGGTGAAAAGCGGTGAACTGTTCACTAAAGCAAGCTTAGTGGGTTTCCTAGAATAGATGCAATAAATGGAAGATGAATTTTATTGTACCTCATTCATGATATGCTTGACACATATTTACCAAACCCTACTAGCAACTCCATCATATATAGTATATAAAGGAATGTTGGTTGAGAGTAAATGCTTGCCGCTTCAAATTCTAATTGTTGAATTTATTAAAGTGCATTTACTCTCGTGTTAAATTTACATCAAGTATCGCATAGAGTTCACTTGCAAACTTAGTATTCTAAGTTTGCTTGTTCAGAGAACTGAGTTATACACTGTCACTCAATTAAGTGTTTTCCACATAACACTTTGTAATTCTTTGATTTGTATCGATAAAAGCTACATTGTATGTTGTTACTTAAATTGTTTTATCTATTGTTAATAAAACCGACATTATTTAGGACAAACATTCACTTTCAAAATCAACAACCACCACTTTAAATAAAACAAAATGAGATCCAATCCTAAAACCTTAAGATCTACACAAACCAAACCCTAAAATTAAATCAGGTTGTGGTAGTGTGGTGGTTATGGGTGATGATGGGTTGAACAAGATAATGATTATGATGGTTGTTGATGATGATGATGAATAATTTAGGCTTTATAAACTATGGATGGAAGATGATAAATTAGAAGTTTAGATTTTGTTATTCAATTTAAAAACAATAATAATAATCAAAAGAGGAAGAAAAAAAGGAACGGAGAAGTATTTTAGTCATTTCAGTTTGACCAAGAATGAAATCGGACCCAAGGTTTCCCTACAAGGAGGCCGCTTGTACTTTTTGAACTATACGTACAAAAAAATACAGACAAAAATACACCGTTGGTCCCTAAACTTTCCAAAAAACATCACCATGGACCCTAAGTTTTAAAAAAAAAAACCATCTCCGTGCGTCCCTCCGTAAGTTTTTTGAGGCCGATTGCATCTTTTGACCCGTTTCTCTTTAGTCAACGCTCCGTTATATCTCATAAAATCCTGTTATTCCTGTTAAGTGACTATTTTGCCTATATATAATGTCATCCATTACCATTTTCTTCATTTCATCCGAACCAAAAATCATCCATCTCCCTTACAGAGATAAACATACGTCTTCTTCCCCATATTACTCAGATCTCTGACGACCACAACAACACCGCCACTGCTGACAATGATGTCCGATCGATCTAGTGCTCCCACTGGTACTTGACCCCAAATAACCAACATCCACCCTCACACCCCTAAACACTACCGACCCAACCCTAACCCTAACACTTATAAATATAAAAAAATAACTAAATCCAACAACCAAACAACAATGAACACAAACAAACAAACAGTGAGTGAGTGAGAGTGTATACATCATCATCATAACTGTTACAAAATCATCAAAAACATTCAACTCAATTAATTAAATTATATGAGAGAAGACGGAATAAGCTTATCAACAGCTCCTCCGCCACCTACCACCACCGCCGCTACCACTTGGTATAGTCATAACCTGACCCTAATTTTTTCAATTCACACAATCAACGCTGTTAATAAGCTCATATCCTAATTAAATTAATCATAATTGTTAATTTATTTTTTTTATTTATTTGTATCATCACAAATTGTTATGTTTTGTATATTGAAGCTGTTGTTTTAACATATACAATATTGTTTTAGTTTTTTTAATCGGTGTTAGTGACTTCAATTTTACATAAATTTCGAATTTAGTTATTGTTAGATTCGATAAAAAAATTTTATTGAATAGTTCATGTAGAACTGTAGAGGGGGGGGGGTGAATATGGTTTCTTCAGCTTTTAAGACGTTTTAAAACTTTAAGCCTCAAAGAAAACCGAGTGGTTGTATAATCAATCCAAACAACCACAAACACAACCAAAGTATATAAAGCGAATAAAGAGAGACACCACGATATATACTGGTTCGGAATGGGGGGTTTATACTATCTGTACATCCAGTTGCGAATCCACGACACCTATACTATTCCACTAGTATAATCCTTTCGGTGGACTGCAAACTATTACAATTCACTCCACCGATATTCACCTATATCGATGCTTACAAAGAAGGAGTTACTCCCCAATGGTATTCCGCCCTCGGAAGCCACCCTAAAGAATCTCGCAATTCAGCTTCACCTAAGGATCACAAAGATCACTACCAAGATTTCCCATCGGAAGTATCAAACCCCAACTAGATCCCCAATGATCTAGCCTTGATCACCAAGACACAAGACTTCCCTTACAAATAATAGAATGAATGAGTGTTTGTTCAATCAAGCCCTAACCTGACCTAGTGACTCGATTCTAGTAGAAAGGGTATAAGGAAGAAGACCCTCAACACAATCACAAGAATGGATTAGGTTCTTGTGATTCTTCCCTTGCAAAGATATGTGTTCTTTCAAAGATGTTAGTATGAAAATCAAGAACACAAGATTAGAGATAGAAAGATTTGAGAGTGTTTAGAGAGAAAGAATCTAGAGAGGAAGAATAATGGCAAGGGGTGAGGAATACAAGAGGCAAGGGTGGTATTTATAGGCCAAGAACCCAAACTTGGGAAATTTTACTGAGGCCGACACGTCACCCGCGCGTCAGCGAGCGGGCAACGCGCCAGGCTTATGTAAACTTTCCCAAGTGTTGGTGTTTGGATCTTATAAATACCTATCCTTGCTAAACCCCCAATTGTACTACACACTAAACCTTAACATTAATCATTCTAAGGTTTACCAACTCAAATAGCCAATATGAAAATCATTTGTGAAGTGTTTAAAGAGAAAATGAATTACCAAGGTAATAAAGTGTAGATAGGGTAATTTGGAAGGGGTAGAAGTGTTATTCCTCACATGGCATAGAAAAGAGAGAAAGAATATGCCAAGGTATATTCCATTGCTTGGGGGGAAGAATGAGTTGGAGGGTTGAGATGAGATGGTTTAAATTGGATGGCTAGGATCAAAGGGAGCCTCCCTTGGTTTTCAAATTATTTGGCATGTGGGAGAAATGAATATGGTTGAGATGTGTTGATTTGAAATAGATGGCTAAGATCAAAGGAGCCTAGTTTTGGATTGAGAAGGGATATTCCAAGGGAATATGCTTTGCTTGGGGGGAAAGGGTGAATCAATGGTTGAGATGGTTTTGGTTTGAAATGGATGGCTTGGATTAAACACATGTGATGGTATAGAGAAGAGATTGGATGGATGGTTGAGATGTGTTTAGTTTAAATTCAATGGCTAGGATCATCCATTGGAATTCAAACAATTGGCATGTGGGGAATATGGAGGGTTGAGATGTGTTGTAAGGAAATGGATTGTTGATATGAAGAGTGTGTAAGGGAATATGTAGGAGTGTAAGATATTGTGTAAGAGAATATTTGATTTGGATATGATTGGATTTATCTTTTGTATGAACTAGACGAGTACCCGTGCATAGCAACGGGATTTTATAGCGGTATATAGTTTCAGAGATAAAAAAAGTTTATGGGTTGTTATAAACGAAAAATAATAAAAGTTTGAGAATTTGAGGATTAAACATAATGTTTTGAAACCAGGTTCAACCGGGGTGGTTCAACTGATTGAACCGTTCCGGTCGAAAATGGGGCAATTTAAACCGAGTCATCTCGACAGGTTGGGTCAAAATGAGTCAAATTAAACCGTATCAACCCGCCGGGTTTGAAGCATCCCAAGTCAACCTAGTTTTCGATGTGTATTAATAGCAAATATTTCAACACTTCAATACTTTTCAAATGCATTGGTTAATTTCAATACTTTCAATGTGCTAAAAGATTGACCATTTTTTAACATTTCAACATTTAACATCGACCATTTTTACTTTATAGACGAGTACCCATGCATAGCAACGAGATTTTACAGCGACATATAATTATAGTGACATTTTGGTTACACAAAATGTTACACATTACAGCTAACCAAAATATAATTATAATTTTATGCTGCTTTATAATTCGGTTGTTATACACGTGTACTCGTCTAGTATTAATAAACCGTGTTTTAGCTTCAGGTATTCTCAAGTCAACTTTTCATTAATGTATTCTCAAGTCAACTTTTATACTTTTGTGTGTTTCCTTAAATCGTGTATTTTCTTTAATAAATTTTAAGTTTTCAAGATTCTTAAATTTTCAAGAAATAGGAAACACTCATTACATTACATGTAGTATAGAGCGTATAGATAGATTAATATATAGTGACATATTTGAATTAAATGACCTTAGGTTATTAAAGAGTAGTAGTTTAGCTTCTTAACAACATTCAAACGCATGGCTAGAGATTAAACACAGTGAAGCATGCAAAGGTTATCTTCTTCTTCCGATATATACGTACAGACCATCGGAGATCATGAACCGTTTTACGTTTCGAACAATTCCTTACAATATGGAGTTTGACATATACTAACATTATTGCCATTATATGAGAATCTTAAGGCAATTTAATGAACAATATAAAGGTACGAAAATTCCGATTCATCACTACAACTGTGATTATACTTTGTTTAGCTAGTTGCCAAAAGATGATTATGTGAACATAAGGATATAGTTTTCTTTTGGTAACCTTTTATACTCACCGGAGCAACATGTTTTGAAACATGTATAAATATATGAGTTGAGGTAGACTTTGATAATATGTACGATCAAGAAGATAACGTGAATGTAATTCAGAAATATATCTCCTATTCTCCTAACTAAACAAAGACACTTGGAGACCGAAAATGAACACGAGGAGTACTATCAAAACCCAAACTCGAACATGTACGAACACGAACACTATCGAAACCCAAACCAACACAAGCGCCTATCACAACAAACAGTCACATACTCGAACCCACAACAGATCTTAATCTTGTGAGATCATTTAGAATTAACAAGGAAAAACCCGTTAAACCTATCACAACATGGTCTCGAACACCATCAAGTCATCAACTTGGTCAACTGACCACCAAAACAATTATCCCCGCACAACTAAACTACAAAAACCATGACAAAGACACACAAAATCACCATATCTAACCACTAAGCTCATTAAAAATCGGTGGTCCGCTAAGAAACAATGTTTAGGTCCGCTTAGATCAAGACAGATCTGGTCAAAAGCCACACAAGAGAAACTCAGCACCACCAAAACCATAAATTCGCCACCAAAGCCACAAAATCGCCACAAAAACCACCAAAGTACCAATGAAACCACCTACCTCGAAACACTGGGGCAGAATCAGTTAGCAGTAGTGGTGGTGGCGGCAGCGGAATAAGTTGTGGTGGTCATTATGGAGTTTGTGTGTGTATGTCTAATGATGGTGCTTGTCATAGAGAGGAATATATAGGCAGCTCTTCAAATCATTTCTTTTATTTTGGTTACGTTTGAAATATTGAGTGTATGAAACAAGTTTCTTCTCTAAAGTAGTTAAGATAGGAAGGCCAGCTATACTGGTCGAATAGGCTGTTCATTTTAGCAATAGTTTCCATTTTAGCAAATCAACAATTCAGAATAATGTTCATTTTAGCATATTGGTGTAATTTCCATTTAGTAGTGTAGTTTCCATGAATAAGAATTTCGTTGACCAAGATGTTGAAAACTCAACATTTCACTTGACCATTTCTCTATTATAAGTAGTTAAGATAAGATTAAGAGATGATTAAGACATAATCTAATTGTCATTAAGAAGAAAAGGTTTAGACAATTAAAATTATAATTTGAGAAAATCATAGGTTACTTATAAGTTCAAGTAACACAACGTCGAGAATCCATAGGTTCATATCTCGTGACTTTCCACGACTCGACGTTCTCAAGTAATACCTTGGTTCAAAAAAGTTAAGTGCTTTACCTTGATTTAAAGCATAACCCAAGTAGGAAAGGATGCGTTTACGCAATATGACCTTTGACTTAGTTTGACCAATAAGGGAGTAAACCCATTACGTAATTAGAGAAGACGTAAGCACGGGATATGAGCATATGGATGCTACAACACGATGTCATGTGAAATATACAAGCTCCCTAAGTTTAGAAAAGCCTTGGCTAGAGGCGATAGTAATAAAACATGAGTTAGTGTTTTCCCGTAAATGGGTGTTTTAAAAGTAGGATCTCTCAAGTCTCAAAACTCGTTTCGAGTGTTCTCAATTAAGCACATAACATATTCATACCTGTATTGAGAGATCCACATTTGTCGGGTAAGGGGAAAGCCGACTTTCAAAATTCGCCCGAGAGCCATACAGTGGCCTGGCGCGTCACCCACGCGTTGACGCGCGGGCAGCACGCCAGGAGCAGATATGAGCTCCGGGGAATTTTGGCTAACGTTGGTTATTTTATATGTTTCGATGGTTTATTTGTCATCATTAAAGCATAAAGAGATCTTGATCATGTTGCCTCAACAATCTCCCCCTTTTTGATGATGACAAATAAAAACCGAAAGCAAATAAAATTACAAAACTTAGCAAAGACAAAGCGCGCCTTTGGTGTAGCTTGCATCTTGACTTTTGCCTTGTAATTTGGTGAAGCTTTTATCATTTCTTGAATGGTCTTCACACTCTTGCTTTATTTCTCCCCCTTTTGTCGAATCAAAAAGGCGGGACTTCCAATTAAGCCAGGTTTCGAACTTGGGCCTGTGGGATAAATGAGTTGTATGTGCATCCGAATGTGCTCCCCCTTGAACATAGCTCCCCCTAGATCGTTAATCCCCCTTGTTTCAAGGCGGGGATCTATGGGTCAAGAGCCTCACCTTTACGGTGGCCTAGCTACACATAGAAATCACAACATGCAACAAACAAGAAATCCTTACATGTTAAAGTTCCAAAAATGGGTTAGGTTACCATCTGGAGACTTGTGATGAGGCGAAAAATGAACCACTTTTAGGGGGTCATTTAAGCCCGTAATTGAATTTATTTGATCAAATATTGCTCTAAATCGTTCCTTTTGTGATTTTAGGTACTTTGGGAGAGAAATCTGGAAAAGGAAGCAATTCGGACGTTTTTGGAGCATAAAAGTGAAGAAAACGCCAAACTCTTAATTTTCCTTGCAGGGAACAGTAGATGACGGCATCAAGAAGAAAATCTTGACGGTGTCAAGAGTAATTTCCATGAATGTCCAGTACAGATTTGACGGCGTCACAAGGTAGGGCGTCAAGAGGAAAATGCATGACGGCCTGGAAACACATAACACATGACGGCGTCAGATCTGGATCAAGGCAGTCCGAGGAGCATTTTGGTGGCGAGATGACGGCGTCACAAATTTTGTCTTAACGCCGCCAGACCCTATTTCCAATATATTGTTTTCTAATTTTCACATTAAAAAGAGAGAAGTTTTGGAGAAACCCTAAGTATGAACTTGGTACGAATTTTACAGGTTTTTCAAGGGTTCTTAGCCCTTGATCCCTTTCATGTGTAATTGAGATAAGTATTCTTTTAATTCAATCAATATGTCTATGTGTTGGTTGTCTATATCTTGTTCTTGTCTTAATTCCATCATGCTAGGCTAGATCTATCTTGTGTTTGCTTGGATCTAATGAAACCTAGATGATAATTATGTGTTGATTACTTGTTTATGGTTTTATTGGATGAATGAATTCGATGTTAGGCTTAAGAAAACTGTCAGATCTCCATATGGTAACATGCTTGAACGTCTTAGGAAACATGAACTGACGTGCACTAGGTTTTATTGGTTGTATTTAATGCATGAGTAAATTCTAATGATCCCATGTTAGGAGCTTCTTAGCCGGCTCGACATAAGAGTGAAGTAGGCACTCATAGGATTGGGGAATTAAGTGCCCCACCCCATGAATGGTATTAAGGAATACAATCCGTCATCCACGCAACTATAACAAGTAATTAACGTGTAAAAGATATCTAGGGAGTAGTGAAATCTAAGTAAACACAACTTCTCCACTTATTGTTCACAACCTTAGTTAATTTAGTTTATTTTAATTTTTAGTATTTTATTTTGATTGCATCTTTAGTATTGGGTTAGTTGACTAGCAACTAATTCCGCCTAAATCCTTCAAACCCGAGATTTTTACTTGCTTTCTAAAAAATATAAAAATACAAAAATAATCATCTCTCATCTTTAGAACTAGTATTTAG
Source organism: Artemisia argyi (assembly GCA_030686995.1). Taxonomy (NCBI): domain Eukaryota; kingdom Viridiplantae; phylum Streptophyta; class Magnoliopsida; order Asterales; family Asteraceae; genus Artemisia; species Artemisia argyi. The sequence goes on from CM060689.1 coordinate 114,570,444, forward strand.
GTTTTCTAATCCTAGCTGAACGATCAATCCCCCGGTACTTGTCACTATACTATACTACAACGATCAGGTACACTGCCTGGTGGGGGTTGTAAGCTTCTCAAGATCCCTTGAGAGGTAAAGCCTGGTGCGATTCCCACGTATCAAGTTTTTGGCGCCGCAGCCCGGGGAATAGTTATTGTCTAGGTTAGAATCTCTTTTTATTAGGTCTACTTGCTAGTTTCCTTTCCAGTAAGATTTTATTTTTATTTTTAGGTTTTCTTTAGTCTATCTTATTTCTTTGTGTTTTTGTTCGTAACTCTTCACCACCCGACATCATGGACGATGGGAACATCTTTGAACCCGTCATCCCACCACAACAAAACCCACCACTAGAATCCCTTAGGCCCCGAACCTTAGGAGAGTATTCCCGACCTAGCCACCAAGGCTACCGAAACACCATTGAGCTCACCGGAGCCAATGTGACTCCCTTGCGATCCGACACCATCCTGTTGGTGCAAAGCGGATGTGCATTCCATGGACTTCGTTTCGAAGATCCAAATCAACATCTTAAGGACTTCCTTAAAATCGTAGATTCCATAGACCTAGATGTTGCAACTAGAGAGACTACCCGATTACACCTATTTCAATTCTCTCTACGGGATCAAGCTAGTCAATGGCTTGAGCGTTTACCCGCGGGATCCATCACCACATGGGATGATCTCACCACTCATTTCCTTGCTCAATTTTTCCCACCGGGGAGAACTACTAAGCTTAGAAATGACATCTTGATGTTCCAACAACGTCAAAATGAATCTCTTTATGAAGCATGGACTCGTTTCAAGGACTTACTCCAAAAAGTCCCTCATCATGACATAGATCTTTGGCTCCAAGTCCAAATCTTTTATGACCATATCGATCTCTCCACGAGGCGAGCCATTGACCAATCGGCCGGTGGTAAGCTACGTGATCTAAGTGCAGAACAATCATGGGAACTCATAGAAGATCTTGCTCTCTATGACAACGAAAGTTGGAATGATCCCTGTGATTTGAACAAAACAGTCAAGGCAATATCTTTGCCTTCGAACAATTCTAGCACTCCCGACCGTAGGATCATGGAACTTGAAGGTCGAGTCAAGTCTCTCATGAAATCTTACGAAGCTCAAAAACCTTCAAGCCAAGTAAGCAGAATCGCTTCTACATGCAAATTATGTAATGGCCCTCACGAGACTCATAACTGCATGGAACTTCCAAAATGTGCTTATAACGAATTCACGTCGTCACACGTGGGTCGAGGTCCTTGAACTTCTGGCGAGGCCTATGAGGCATGGAAGGATAAACCTAATTTCAGAGGGTACCAAACGCGGAGCGTATCCTTCAATGACTCCTCACCACTCACTTGGTCCGAGCATTTTCCATCACAAGGCGTTCCTAGGCAAAGCTGTGAAGATGCTCTAAAAAAATTCATTCTATCTCAAGAATTACAGCTCTCTACGCTCGAGGCTAAATTTAGACAACAGCAGGCTGATATGAATAACAAGATTTGTAATCTGTTAACTGCTATCAAAGAACATGTTGTTAATAAACCCATTCATGTTGATGAAGTTAAGTCTGTTACCGTCATGAGTCCACCAACCTCCCCTGTGAAAATAAAAAGTCCTAGTAAGTTATTCAAATATCTATCACCAAAAGGAAAAGAACCTGTCAATCCCCTTGGACCAATCCACTTCGTAAACACCATCACCATGATATCTGCTTCTACACCCAACCCAACCCAACAACAAACTAACAAAATTGGTCATACAGCTAAAGATGAGACCTTAAGGGTAGACCACGATTTGGCCAGAAGACCTACCAACTCATCCGAGCAGTGCACCGCGCAAGAACATGGCAAATCAGATGAAGGGAAAGAGAGATCGGATGTGCATGAGAAAAATCCAGCCATTTTGGGTAAATCTATTATAGAGGAACCCGAGAGAAAAATGGAGGATGTTACTAGTGGGAGTAGCGATAGGACTGAGGAAAGCAACCCTAAAGTTTTCAAGATCTCCTGCACCATTAAGGAAAAGCTCTTAACCGATAGTCATATAGATCCTAGCTTCCCAGTCAACATAATCCCCCTTTCCTTATACCACGAAGCCTTCCCAGAACGCATTATGTGCGAGAGAGTTAATAATGCAAGGGTAATGAAAAATTTATCAATTATGATTGGAGAACTTGTTTACAATATTAACCTTACCGTGGTCAATAACGTAGACTCTCTCACCAATCAAACGTTAACCAACCTTGTTCTTGGGAAACCATTTATCAATGAATCGGGAGTGATCCTCGATGAGAAGGATGGTAGTGCGTTATTCACCAATGGTGTTAAGAAGGTAATTTTTCGTAGGGGTAATGAGGAGGTGTACGAGTATCGTCCTTCCCTTGAGGGTAATCTATATGGATCAAAGGATGGAGAGTCAGGGAAGATAAGACGACGTGATCCGAATAATCTCAAAATTCCCTGCATGATCGGTCATAAGTACTTCGATAACATCTATATTAACGTATTCCTGCCGAAGAATTATATGTCCCTATTCCATTATAACAATATCTGCAAATGGGGAATGATTTACAAAGGAGAGAAAGTGGTTGGTAAGGATCATGAAATCCAGGTGTTTGTAGGAAATATGGCATTCACTATGGAATTTACGATTGTGGACAATATCGAAGATTATGTCGACCCTAGATTATCACAAGTCATTTTTGGGGCCCCCTTTTGCGAGATCACTAATCTGATAATTGATGACCGGAACGGAATCATGACCTTCGCTGATGGAATAAGGAGGGTTTCATACCAAACGCCATACAAGAAAAGAGACCTTAAGGAAATCGATTGTGACGGGCTTGATAAGATAAGTTCCCAACTTATTTTGTGCGATGAAGATGTTCGGAGAGGGTGTAAGAACACTTCTGATTTATCATGTGGATTCTTTAAGGATGTTAGTAAGCTTAGTTCTAAGTATCGAAAAGATGTCTTCGAGTTCGAAGACCCGAAGTACTTACACTATGAAAACGATACTAGTTTAGAAGACGACCTAGAGAGTGGAACCAACGATGAGGTCACGTAGTAACCCATGACCTTGGGTCTAGCTATAAGACTCGTAAATAAAGAAAAGCGCTTCTTGGGAGGCAACCCATGTTTTGTGTGATTTTACTTTGTTTGTTTGTTATTTGCTTCCGTATGCATGCTTTATTTTTATTGTTGGTAGATCATGTTTCTCAATTAAATAGTGGAAATACTTTACTTTGTTGTTTTGGCCTAGTCTTAACTCCACCTAAAAGTATTTTTGCAAAAGATAAGTGTAAGGGGAAACCCCAAATATGTTTTTAAGAAACAAACCGATCATGATTCTCCGCAATATTAAATGAACATGTATATTCATATTTGTTAGAGTCAAATGCTTGTATTGAGTCATAATGAAGTTTTGCAGGATTTTCCAGGAAGTGAGACCAAGTTTTTCCAGAAATTTTCCGGAAACTTAACATAAGAATTTCTGCAGGTCACTTCTGACGGCATCAAGAGTTAACTCTTGACGGCGTCACGTGTAAAAATCTGGAAATTTTACCAGTTTTGTTTTTCTAACGGAGTGTTATGGTTTTTGTGAATTATTAAGTTTTATAATCTCCAGGAAATCTGCAAACTTCATTCCACAAGAATTATATCTTATTTTGTTTTCTAGGACTTAGTAACTTATATAGGATACCGCCGATTTTACGCGAGGTTGTCTTGTCTATTTTCTCAGGATTTACAGGTTATGTATGACAAGAAGATGATTTATTTTTCTGGAAGGGAAGCTTTGATTATTCATTTTCTTGGAGGAAGATTTAACCTGGCCACCTTATTATCCATACCGAGCGAATCAGGGGAGTATTTGATTTCATTCCTTTTACTTATTTCACTTTTACATTCTTTACTTGAACATTGGGGACAATGTTCATCCTAAGTGTAAGGGGAGGGTAAAATGATGATACCTTACATATGCACTTTTGCTTGAGTTTGTTTGTTTGATGGTAGATGTGTAATAAAACTATGATAAATACTTGTTAGTGTAATTTTAGCGCCAAATTTAAAATTTTTTACAACATTTAGGAGTGACACTTTAGCCATAGCAAGCGTCTCATGGATAGGAGATTGTATGACTAGCACATAACCGTATATTCAGACAAATTTTCCACCCAAATATGTGAGGTTCGCCTTTAGATTTGATAGGAAAAGCATTTACTATTAGTGCTTATGAGTGTACCGGTAGCATTTAGATTCTAGAACTTGCGTTAGTGATGCATCCCGAGACCGCTAGTAAGACTACATTCGTGTGGTAGGATTTACTACATGATAAGAGGCATTAGGATCACCCTTGACCATTTAAGTCATATTACTTGGCTAGTTAAGTCAACTAATTTTTCCCACACCCTTAGCGTTGTACTCATTTTTAGTACACAAAACCCCTAGTACACCCCTCCGAGCCTATCTTTTCATTTCTAACTTTAAGCATTTTACTTAAAGGAAGAATTTGTTACACCCCACTTAAATGTACACCCAAATCGCCTTAAACTTCCGTGTATGCGCTCATTTTTAGTGCATTATTGTTATTTGTTAAACCCTAAGTTAACTTTCTAATTGATTACATGGTTGCTAAGTCGAGTCATATCCTTGTACATATTGTTTTGGGACGATTGGGACTCATGGGTAAAGTACTTATTTTATGGAGTAATGGGGAAGAACATAATTTATTACCCCCATATGTACGTTAATCTTAAAAGTACTCCAAGTGTTTTGGATGGTAGGGTAAGAGTGTATGCAAAAAAAAAAAAAAAAAAAAAAAAAAAAAAAAAAAAAAATCGAAAAAATCAAGAAAAAGAAAAAAAAATAGAAAAAGAAAAAAGAGAAAAAACATACGGACTACCATCCCTTTTTATTCTATGTTCATTTTATATTTTTGTTATTTTTCATTTATTAGCTTAAGTCGAGTCTAGTCTTGGCTTAGCAACGCCACATTGTACATGTAATTAACCAAGATTGTTAGCTCGCCACCAGTAAAACTTCCTTTATCCAACAAAACCGTGTATTTCATATCCCTACACCTAACGTTACAACCCTTTAAAAGATCTCTTTGATTGTTTATCCTAGGTGCTTACGCCATGTGGTGGAGGTTTGATCCTTTCCCAAGCCTATGGTAATCTATTTTGCTATGACAGGTAGTGAGAGATATCTTCCGTTTCCATATTGTAATTTATACTTTATTACACCCGAGAGATGTGACTATCTAAACACTATTTGTGAGGTGCTTGTGTATGACCTACGTGCTTGTCTATTGGTCTTTAGTGGAACGATTATTTGTTGTAATTACTTTTATATTAGTGTTAAATGACCCCTAACTTGTATTTTGATTAGAATAAAAGCGCATTTGCTTGAGGACAAGCAAATCTCAAGTGTAAGGGTATATGATGAGGCGAAAAATGAACCACTTTTAGGGGGTCATTTAAGCCCGGAATTGAATTTATTTGATCAAATATTGCCCTAAATCGTTCCTTTTGTGATTTTAGGTACTTTGGGAGAGAAATCTGGAAAAGGAAGTAATTCGGACGTTTTTGGAGCATAAAAGTGAAGAAAACGCCAAAGTCTTAATTTTCCTTGCTGGGAACAGTAGGTGACGGCGTCAAGAGTAATTTCCATGACAGTCCAGTACAGATTTGACGGCGTCACAAGGTAGGGCATCAAGAGGAAAATGCATGACGGCCTGGAAACACATAACACTTGACGGCGTCAGATCTGGATCAAGGCAGTCCGAGGAGCATTTTGGCGGCGAGATGACGGCGTCACAAATTTTGTCTTGACGCCGTCAGACCCTATTTCCTATATATAGTTTTCTAATTTTCACATTAAAAAGAGAAAAGTTTTGGAGAAACCCTAAGTATGAACTTGGTACGAATTTTACAGGTTTTTCAAGGGTTCTTAGCCCTTGATCCCTTTCATGTGTAATTGAGATAAGTATTCTTTTAATTCAATCAATATGTCTATGTGTTGGTTGTCTATATCTTGTTCTTTTCTTAATTCCATCATGCTAGGCTAGATCTATCTTGTGTTTGCTTGGATCTAATGAAACCTAGATGTTAATTATGTGTTGATTACTTGTTTATGGTTGTATTCGATGAATGAATTCGATGTTAGGCTTAAGAAAACTGGCAGATCTCCATATGGTAACATGCTTGAACGTCTTAGGAAACATGAACTGACGTGCACTAGGTTTTATTGGTTGTATTTAATGCATGAGTAAATTCTAATGATCCCATGTTAGAAGCTTCTTAGCTGGCTCGACATAGGAGTGAAGTAGGCACTCATAGGATTGGGGAATTAAGTGCGCCACCCCATGAATGGTATTAAGGAATACAATCCGTCATCCACGCAACTATAACAAGTAATTAACGTGTAAAAGATATCTAGGGAGTAGTGAAATCTAAGTAAACACAACTTCTCCACTTATTGTTCACAACCTTAGTTAATTTAGTTTATTTTAATTTTTAGTATTTTATTTTGATTGCATCTTTAGTATTGGGTTAGTTGACTAGCAACTAATTCCGCCCAAATCCTTCAAACCCGAGATTTTTACTTGCTTTCTAAAAAATATAAAAATACAAAAATAATCATCTCTCATCTTTAGAACTAGTATTTAGGTTTTCTAATCCTAGCGAAACTATTCCTAGCTGAACGATCAATCCCCCGGTACTTGTCACTATACTATACTACAACGATCAGGTACACTGCCTGGTGGGGGTTGTAAGCTTCTCAAGATCCCTTGAGAGGTAAAGCCTGGTGCGATTCCCACGTATCAACTTGCAACATGGGTTAGTCCATAATATATATATTTGTCCTTATATGACTTCAATAACCATTTGTTGAGCATGACAAGATTGAGGAAAGTGCATTGATTATTATTATAAAGCTTGAAAGCTAGAGTTACAACTATATCATGGTACCATGATATCCAAGGAACACAAAATACGCACAAAGCATCTACCAAACACACTTAAGCAATACATGATATAAGGAAACTATTTCTTGTGATATACAAGATTGTCCTCACAAGTGTCATCACCCCTTTCTTGATGCACAATGCATGTTATGTTTGAGGCCAATGCTTGAAGCATTTTAACTCCGTCATGAAGAGATTTGAGCATTTTACGGGTTTCTTCTCTATGATCCTTAATAGCATTAAGCATGTCAATTGTGTTTTCACAACAAATTGCATGGTTGCCTTCACAAAGTTTTGGGCTTAAGGGCTTCCTTATCTTTTCCCAAACTTCTTCATCACCAATACCCCTAGATGGGGGTGATGTGACTTGAACATTTCGTGGATTGCTCCAAACATCATCTTGCATTAGTTTTTCAAGGTTGATCCTAGGATATTGTTGTTGATTGTTTTCAAGGTTGAGGGACAACATTGTTGTTAACAATTTCTTCACTTCCATTTTTTCCAATCAATGAATTAGTGTCACTACTTTGGAGGATGAATTTGTCAAGAACATTGTTCGGAGAAAGTGGTTGGTTATTCATTTTTAACTTAGATTGAGATTTTAGGTGTAATGCTTAGTCAAGTTCTCTAATCCTTAAATAATAGTAGAGTGAGGTTCAGATATGGGTGATGACTCCTATTATCCAACAGGTATTAAGGCAATTAGTACTAAGATTCCTCATTAGGTGTACAAGTTGTGAAGATCAAGAGGAAGAGAATATATAGGAAAGGTAAATGTGCTAAGATCACATGGTCATGGGAAGAATTATTCAAAGAACTATAAGTGTTTTAGTTGATCTTAAGTTGTGATATGTAGACAAAATACATATGCTACCTACCATTATTTCTCAAGCATGCACCACAATTTATTAAAATATGCATCAAAATTTTTTAAGCAATGAAGCATTATTTACTTAAATTTAGGCATGCAACATGTATTTGTCTCGTAAGGTGAACAAGAAGAACTAGATGCAAAATCTTCAACACAAGTGTGAGTTGTGATGAATATCATATCTAATCTTGGATGCTATGACAAAATCAATATTATCGAGATTAAGCAAGCTACGTTGTGTCAAATTTTCTTGTTCAATGCACATTGTATAGACATGTAGAATCTTGGATATTATCAATCATAGTTTGAATAATGAGTTGATACATATCTTTGCTCTTGGAAGACATTTATTAGACTTCCATCCATGCCTCCATATAATCCTTAATCATGTAAACACATAAACTCAAATAGCACCTAAAAGGCTTGCAAACAACACATAGACATTTTACTTTGACATAAAGATTGTTCTCCTAAGATGAATGTTTCAACATCAAAACCTATCCTAAAGCAATTTGGACACTTGAAAAATGTCATGCCAAAAACCTAATCTTGTTTGTTTTGTGATCTAAGAGTCCTTTTATTCAAGTTTTATTAACGACCTTTCTTATATGAACTCTATTAAAGATACAACATGCGGTATCTAGGGCATGACACCAAAACGTTTGTGGGATGGATTGCTCGTCAAGCATTGCACGACTCATCTTTCTTAACTTACGATGTGTTCTTTCAACAATCTCAAGTGATTGAGAAGTTAACGGGCCCGATAAGTTGTAAGATATTCCATGTTGTTCACAAAAGGTTCCAAATTGCATTTTATCAAATTCACTACTATGATTTGTTTTAATTGAGACAATTTGAACAATCTAGTAGGTTTTCAAGTTTCGTTCTTAAAATGTTGAATTTATTCAAGACTCCATCCTTGTTTTCTAAGAATAAAATCCAAGTGTAATTTGAATAATTGTCTACAATCATTAAAGTGTAGAAGTTTCCTCCATAACTTTGGATTGGAGATGGACCATACAAATCTAAATGAATCAACTCTAAAACACTATTAGTTGTCACTCCCTTTTATTCCTATTATTAGTTTGTCCTTGACTCCCTAGACATGTATCACAATAATGCCTTTCAAAACTCAACAACGGTAAATTGCTTACTAGCTTGTCGGCAAGACCTAACTTCCTAAGCCAAGGCGTTGGGTTATTTACCATGTTTGGAATGCATATATTGTTACAAATAATCTATGATTAAAAGGTGTACAAGTTGTTTCGCCTACGTCCTTTAGCTAGTACAACACCATTTTTACTAATAGAACAATCTACTTTAGTAAATTTTACCTCACAATCATCATTACTAAGTTGACTTACACTAATCAAATTAAAGTTTAGGCCTCTAACATGCTCAACGTTGGTAATTACAATGGAGTCATGAAGGACATTACCTTTGCCGACAATTTTGCCCTAAAGTTCGCTCCCAAAAGTGACATGATTCCCATTATATGCCGTGTATGATGTGAACAAGCTTCTATTCCCGGTCATGTGTTTAGTGCAACCACTATCCACTATCCACTCATCCGGTTGTAGATCACTTTTGAGATAAACCTACAATAAAAATACAACTCATACTTTTGGTACCCATTGCTTCTTGGGTCCATTTTGGTTAGCATATGAGTTACCCAAGCTGAACATTCTTGGATCTTGAAGTAAGACACACAATTTCTCAATACTAAAACTTGAAAAATTGGATCAAGGATTATTTTGAAAATTATTTTGACTTTTACAACTTGATTTATAGTTATTATATCCTTGAGGTCTAAAGAAGGTTTGGTTTGGGTAGGAGTTGTCTCTCCTTTGATGGTAGTGAGATGTCCTTTGATAAAAGTTCCTTCTTTGATAATTTTGGAGTGAAGATCTTTGGTTATATGGATTAGTAGGTCTAATATTTGGTGTAGGCAAAAGTGGTCTAGCATTAACCCGAGGTTTTGTATAACCACGACCATTATGATAGCTTAAATTGTAAAGTTGTTTTGGGTTGTCTCTTTTTATACCGCAAACTTGGTTACCTCGAGTGTTTGCAAGAGGAGCTTGAGGAGTAATTGGTTTGTTAAAAGTTTTAGACGATTCTCCAATTTCCCTCAGAGGACTGGCGTGCTTCTGGCGCGTTGACGCGTCGTGCAGCGCGTCACCCTCGAAAAATTTTTGAATCTCGTTTTCTTTAGTCTTTACAAATGTTATTGGTTTTGTCAGGCTTATGGAAGTGATTTCTCCATGTTTTGAAAATCCAAGACCTTCCTTATCTTGGGACCTCTTTTGACTACCAATAATTTCTTCTAAATCATTTGTACTTCTCTTAAATTTTGAAAATCTTAGAGACTCCTTTTAAAGTTTAGATACTTTATCCTTTAAAGAGTCAACCTCAAGTGTGAGTGACTCACAACTTTTACATGGTTCAATTACCTCTTTACAATGATTTAGTTTCTTTACTTCCTTTTCAAGTTCATAAACTTTCTTATTGAGTTTACTATGTTGTTGTTCAATGATTCGTTTTTCATTAAGAATTTTCACAAGTGTTTTTCTAAAATTCTCATTCTCCTCTTGAAAATCATTGATATCTACATTATTAAAGGAAGAAGAGTTTAGGGGTACCGCAAGTTTTTCTTGAGCCATGAGACAAGTAGCTTCCAGTGTTGATTGATCTTCATCTTCACTATCACTCCACGCTCCTCCAACAAATGCCTTGTTCATTCTAGGCTTAGGGCATTTATTTATGAAGTGACCCCTTTTTCCGCAATTGCAGCATCCTTGTGTGCGTCTAGAGCTCTCACGAACTTTGTTGTCACCACCTCGACTTCCACCAAAGTTGTTTCTTCCATCATTCCGTTGGTTTCCAACTCTATTACTGCGCCTAAAGTTGCCGCCTCTTCTAAGGAACTTCCTAAAGTTCTTAGCCATCAAGTTGTACTCTTCGTCCTCTTCATCACTTCCTTCATCATTATCATCACTACTTTGTTCCCTAGTGACTTTAGCTTTGAGGGCTAGTGACTTAACCTCTTTCATCTTCTCTTTAGAAACAACCTTGTCATTTTCTAAAATCATTTCATACACCTTGAGATTGCCGATTAGCTCGTCAAGAGGAAGTTCCGCCAAGTTTTTGGCTTCTTCAATAGCCGTCACCTTTGGCCTCCACTTAACCGAAAGATCTCGAAGAAACTTTCTCACATGGTTCTTATTGTAAAAGCTAGGATCTAGAGCCATATGGCTTGTGATAATAACATTGAACCGTGTGTAACCATTGTCAATGGTCTCTGATGTGTGCTTATTCACACATCCTTTTTAGGCCTTAAATTAGACCAAATACACCAAATACTAACCAAATATGCCAAGAGAATGTGTGTTTTTGTATTTGTGAATGTGCAGGTACGGATATGTGAAAAATGGACAAAAACAAAGCCAAAACCGACAAAAACGAGCACGAGATTGGAAAAAGGTCAAAAGCCGGAGCCGGTGAAGCAAAATGATAAAAGGAAGCTCAAAATATCAAAGGAAGTCCTTAGAGATTCATAAAGTTGCAAGATTAGTCCCTGGAAAAAGTTTGGAAGATTGGTAACTTTAGTCCTCAAATTCCAAATAATTACAAAAGTGGTCTTTTGAAGAAATTTTAAAGAAAAGTCAAAGTCTACTCCTCAACTTTCAAGAATTGTCAAGAAAAGCCCTTGGAAGAAAGTCTTGGAAATATACAAAATTGGTCCCTATTGTTTTGTGAATTACAATATTGGTCCTTGTTTTATATTAATACACAACCGGATCCACAATACAATCAGTCCAAGAAAATCCCACAAAGCCCAAAAGCAAAATCAAAGCCCAACACCCCTACCTTATTACCCGGCTTGCTCCACTTTACCTGGTCAAATGACCCGGTCAACACCCCAAACAAATAGAATCCCCAAAAACAATTACCCGCCCCCAAATTATTTTACCCAGAAAAATCGATGAACCCTAGTTACTATTCATGCATGTAAAACCGAAATTGACAGCAATTAAGGGTGTTTTGGTCTAATTGCTTGCTTCTAGAACCACTCCTGACATGGCAGGCCTGCCATGTCAGCGATCCGTGTGGTATTGCGTGTACATGATTGGGTAATGATTGAATCCAAGGGACGATATTGATGGGAATCATCTGGAAGGTGATCTAAGGGAATATATTCACTTGAAGAAACATAAAGAGGCATGGATTGATGAGCTGGACACACCTAGCACCTCCCTGCTTCAAGTATAAATACCCCACTCATTCACAAATATCATGTGTAGTTTCTAAGTAGGTTTTAATATATTTCTGAGTTTAGTTTTATTGTAATTTCAATTCCAGCTTTGTTCTCAAGTTTTCATTATTAATATAACTCAACTTTTATTTTTCATCTTATTGTCTTTATACTTATTTTAGTTTAAGTTTGTTATTCCTTTCTGTTAGTTAATTCAGTTCTTGTTTAGTTTATATTAATTTCTGTTTTAAGCTTCTATTTCAATCTTATACTGAAAATAAAAAGTAAAATATATATATATATATATATATATATATATATATATATATATATATATATATATATATATATATATATATATATATATATATATATATATATATATATATATATATATCAAAATAGTTTTAATTTAGCTTCAATAAGCTTTATTGTGTTTGAAATAAGCTTATGTAAACTTCCTAGTCTACTGTGAGCTTGTTCTGTTTTTAAATTTCCAAAATCACAAAAAGTCAACAAGGTCAACTGTGAGCTTATTCATATAAGCTCAGCTTATTGTAGAGCTAAAGGCAGCCAATAAGGAGACCATTTGGCCTGTCAAAAGACAGGCAAGCTTAGTGAATCCCCCTCTGTTGAGCTGAGGGGGAATTGGATTTGTAAGTTCCATTTTTAATTCCTATTTGAATTGCATAAAGTAGTAGTAGTTTAGATCTGTTCTTTGTTGTTTATTTCTGATCATTAATAGTAGTTGCATCATATTTAGTCTTAATTGTAGTTTGATTCAGCATAATATCATTAGTTTTAGCATCATTTGATCATTTTCTGTTTCATTGTTTTTTAGATCTGTGTTTCTGTTGAGTTCTGTGGTTTATGCCCTTATTTATGAGTTGATTTGAGCATTTTTGATCATTGTTAATATTGATTTGGTGATTGGGATTGATTTAAGGAGTAGCTGTTATATATAAGTCTTATCTGTCACATAAAGGGGTGTTTGGATCATTGTGGTTTGCTGGTATTTTCATTGATTCAGAGGGTAGTGTTGGTTTAGATATCATACTTAGGTTGCATTAAGGTTTAGTCTAGCATAAATACAGTTGTTCATTTAATAAAAAGTCAAAATCACTTTTGATTCTTCATACTTGCTTATTAGTTAGAATTATAGGTTGCATAATCATACATGTAGTTGCATATTTACATTAAAGAGCTTAATCTAGTTTAATCTTAGCTTATTACAACTTAGGTAATCAATTGGAGCAGATTTAAATTCATTTGAGTCAAAATTTCTGTCAATCCAAAAAGTCAAAACAAAGTGGAGCTCAGTTTTTTGGTCTATACTTTGAGATAATTTTTAGAGATCAATACAAATTGGAAATTATTTTGAAAAGTGGATTTGAAAACTTTAGCAGCCTTTTCATCAATATCAGAAAGAAAATTTTGATTTGGAAATCATTTGCTTATTGAAAAGGTGACTTGGAATTGTCTGTTTGAGCCAAATACTCCCCTGCACGACAGATTTTGTCAAAATTTTGGGTAACATGTTTAGATAGCTAGTAGGTTTTTAAGTGAAATTTTTTGGGAAATTTGAGATCTTAGTAGGTTAAGCAAGCTTTTGCCCCCATAAGCTTACTGTTTTGAACTTATTTGGAGAGCTTAATTGCTTAATTAAGTTGTGTAGTTCAAGCATACGGTCTGTCTTATATTTCAGGCCTGCAATTTTGTTTTAGTGGTTCAAATCTGATTATCGTAATTCATTATAGTTCCTTGGTGCTAGTAGTTGCTTTGACCATTAAGCTTTTGCCATTTTCTTATTCTGCTTAGTGCTTGCTTATCTCATTAGTGGTTATTGCTATTGATTTGATCCTTATCTGTGTTTCTGAGTTCATTTTGATCTAAATTCTGTTCCATTAAGCTTTATTTAGTCAACAATTCACTTGGTCAAAGTTTTGTCAAGTTTGGTAAAAAATTGCTTATTAATAAGCACTCATATAAGCTGTTTTTAAGCCATTCAGCATTTCCATAGCTTATTTTCAACTTTTTAAATTTTTCTTAGCTTTAGAATAATAATTTAGAATTTTCCTGAATTTTTCATATTTTTCTGACTTAATTTGCTATTTTTCTTATTTAATTTCCATTTTTATTCAATTTTTAATACTTTCTAAATTACCAAAAACTCCAAAAAAAATCAGAAAAAGCTTAAAAAATCCAAAAATGCTTTAGAAATTAGTTTTCATTTATTTTTTATTTTTAGAAATTAATTTTGCAATTTTCCCATTAATTTTCAATTTTATTCGAATTTTTATTACTTTTTAATTAGATTTAATAGTTTTTAATTCACAAAAATTACACAAAAAGCCAAAAAAAAAAATTAGTTTTCAGTTTTAAAATTACTTTTTAGTTATTTTGGAATTTTCAAAATTTATTTTGCATTTTTCTCATTTTATTTCCATTTTCTTTTAATTTTTAATTAGATAAATTAGTTTTTAATTCATATAAATTAAATAAAAAGTCAAAAAAAATATTTTTCTTTTTCTCAAAAATTTCTTTTATCATTTTAACTTAGGAAAAATATTTTCAAGTCTGTAGGAGTAGTATAGCTTAAATTTCATGTTTTGTTTCGCGCGTTAACGTTTATTTCACGTTTAAGTTCACGGTTTTGATTCTACGTTACGTTTTAAGTTTGTTTACTTGAATTACGTGCGTAATTGATTAGTTGTGCTTCAATTTCATATTCATTAGTGTAATCTCATTAAAATCACTTTTTCCCACTTTCAGGACACATTTCACGAATCGGGAATTCAAAATTTCATTCACACCTTCGTTGGGACACGACCCGGGGAAATACTTTCCTAAGCATTTCTTCGGAAAAATAAACCTATACTAAAATGATTGAACTAAAATTTTGGCGCCGCTGCCGGGGAAAAATAAACCTATACTAAAATGATTGAACTAAAAATAAACCTTCCTAAGCATTCCTTGTATATATTTTCTATAAAAACTAAAAAAAAAATTGAAAAATCAAAAACACTTTTCCTAAAGTGTTTTCAAAAATACCAAAAACAAAGTTACAGCCTCGACTCTCCCGTAGAAGGGGGGCGTTGTAAACCAAATAAGCTTCACAATATAAGAACGTGTGAAATTAGTTGCTAATCGGATTACTTTAAATTCTACAATCGAATAAGCGGAAAATACGGTGAGCTTTGACATTAAATTGCAAGCTGAAGAGAGAAACACTCTTCTCTCCCATTCCGTCGCGAGTAGATTTGAAGGAAACGATTACGATTAACGTAACGTTTGAAAAAAGAGAACAAAAGTTTAAGTTTTTGAATTTTGCTTTCTAAAAATATAAAAATACAAAAAGATTTTCCTTTTTCCATTTTGATTTTCCCTTTTTATTTTTCAAATTTGTGATTTTTGTGGTGTATGAACACCCGTTCATCTTCTAAACGTCTTATTTCTCCACTTTTGAACCCAGAAAGTTTGATTCGTCACACACACAAAGTTCGTTTCCCAAACATTGCGGAATGGAACAAAATAACCACAACAATCAACACCCTCCGGTGGTTGTTGTTCAAAATGCGCTAGCTCCCGATCTCCGAACGATGGAGGAGTTGTGCCAACCGACAATGCACGGTAGAGGTGGTCCGATTGCCCCTCTCAATATCGATCCTACGGATTTTGGACTGAAGCATCACATGTAACAATTCGCAATTTCAGGTTAACTTTTATTCCCGAAAATTTCACTATTCATTTTTACTATTCACTTTTTACTATTCATTTTTACTATTCACTCTCGAAATTTTTATTTCATATTGTCGTAAGTTAAACTATTTTAATGATAATCCGAGAGTTTGACACTCGTCGGATCATTTCTTCAAAAATCACAAAGCCGTGTCCGAGATTTACTTTTAGGTTTAAACGTCATTCTAGCATCCCGATATGTCTATAAAACATTATAAACTATAGAAATATGATTTTCTCTCATTTTAGGACAATTCCAAAAGTTTTGGAATTTTACGTTTTCCAGTTCAGCGTTTTACGCGAATTACGCGTTTTCAACTTACGATTTCCAGTTTTAGCAGGGTTTGAGCAACCCAATAGAACCTACCACTCATTTTATATTTTATTATGGAGTATATTGACATGTTTAACCATACTTTCAAGTTTCATATTTTTAGGATACCCGGTTTTACGTTTCGTGACTTAATAACTTACGGTTAGCATTTTACGGAGACAAAATGCACAAACTAAGCAAGATAGCACCAAGAGTCATCATCTAGTCACCCTTATCCCTTATGAACCGCCATTTAGGGGGGGGGATTCACACTTGTGGCTTCATCTCATGACTTTAGCCATTAGATCATACTTATTTACAACTTGGTCACCAAGTTTAGGCACTTTCCTAACACTTTCCTAACCTCCTCATCCTAGCCTATATAAATAACTCATTCATGACTTAGAAAACTCATTCTCCTTTCTTTCTTCATCAATAAAAACGCCACACCCTTTAATCCTAGCACCATGATCCTTTGATCTTCAATATACAAGTTACACTACAAAGTTCAAGGTCTTAGTATTCTCTACCTAGTTCTAAAGTTTGTTTGGTGATTCCATGGTTGAATTAGGAGCTACACAAGGTTACTAGGGCTGAAGTTAAATGGTTTTCACAAGGGTTAGATCAAGGCTAGCAAGGGTTACAAGAGTTGTGGTGAAGGGTTTGCAAGCATAGGTTTAGTGTCCTAGTTCATACTTGACTTCCCTTTCTTAAGTGAAAGCTAAAAGTTGTAAGAAACCCTTATACACTTTCTTGATCAATATCATTTTCATGCTTATTATGTTTCTTTCATGCTATATATGGTCTTTGTATTATGTTCATGATGTATAAAAACAAGTAAAACAAGTTATGGTATATATATGTTAACTTATGTTATTTAAACAAGTAAACTAGTGACTTTTATGGAGAACCACGACCAAAATAGTACAACTAATATATTTGACACTTACTTACTGTTATAAAGGACTTCAAAAGGAAAACATAGCAATTTGAATCACCTAAAACGAGTACACGAGTCAAAAGTTATGACCATTTGAAGTTAGCAAAACCAAAACGCCGAAACTGCCGATACCCACTGTTTTGCATTCTGCCATTTTGAAAGTTACCCTTCTGTTCCGATTCATCAAAAAGTTAGAACACTAAAGTTGTCCGGAACGCCATTTTCGTTCAGGAACAAAGAAGCTCGAGCCCTGAAAATGCTTTCTGAGTGATAATTGTCTTCAAATTCTTAACAGCCCATTTTTAGACCAAAGTTACTATATAATGATTATAATTAGATGAGACCAAGAGGTCTAATGACCTAACGCCAAGACCACAACCATGGCTAAAGCCAAGATTGAGTCTCAAGACCATGGTAACAATGACCAAGGTCATGGCAAAGCCACGGCTAAAGACCATATAACTTTTAAAGATCAAAACTTATATATATGTTATCAAATACTACAATAGTAGGGAGCCTCATGTGAGGAGTTCATTAAGTAAGCCATCGAGATGAGTTGTGGATTTACGAATTAAAGTGTCCTGGCTCCTCGAACGTTTACTACATGACTTTTGACTTATGTCGGCCCGAACGGTAGTAAGAGATGTACAACCTATACATGTTTCATAAACCGTTTATATTCAACGACTTACACTATATACTAAGTACTACATCATGAACATTATGCAAGACATATATTGGCAATTCGTCGTATTCTTATACGTTACTCCAAACCTAAGTCGCAACGTTCTATTATAGGCTGCTCTTAGAGACTTTCGCGATTCGACTACCACTATCATTTCTCATTACATAAGCTTAAGGTGAGTCATAGCCCCTACTCTTTTCATACTTGTTTTAACTCTTTGGGGGGGATACATGCACAACTACTTGCTTACTTGTACAAATACTCAAAACTCTTATACTTGATTGCATTATACTTGATTTCATACATACATAACTGTTTTTATCTTTGGGAAGTGGCTCCCAGTAATCTTTTATCTTTGGGAAGTGGCTCCCAGTAAACTTTTATCTTTGGGAAGTGGCTCCCAGTTATCTTTGGGAAGTGGCTCCCAGTTGTCTTTGGGAATTGGCTCCCAAGTGAGGTCTTCGGAGATGAAGTAGAGACTCACTACTAATTGCTTAATTGTTTTGAAGAACTTATACATGTCTTATTATACTTTATGTTAGCAGTGGGTTGTGAACACACAGGTTACAAGTCTCTTATGGCGAGACTTGTAACTGAGTGGATTCACGATACCTTTGCTGTGCGAATATTCTTTAGACTTTTCAACTGTTTTAAGACAAACTCTATGAACTCACCAACCATTATGTTGACACTTTAGCATGTTTATCTCAGGTTAGTATGGTGATAGCTAGTGCGTGGAACTTAGAGTCAAGCTGCATATTCTGAAGACTTACGCTTTTTATCGTTTACCATTCAAAACATTTTGTATACATTTATGTATCATACTTTGGAATCTCATGTTTGTAACTTTAAATTCATTAATCGAATGGTAACTTTTCAAAACGTCTCATTTAAAGTTCGTTTTCTATAACTTGTACTTTGTATTATTAAGTAGCACCCCAAGTGACACAGTCTTCTGCTGCGGTATTTTGGGGGTGTTACAGATTGGTATCAGAGCCTTGGTTATAGAGAACTAGGTTGCATTTAGTGCCTAGACTATAACTGGTATATACGTTAAGACTCTCCTCTTTATTTGTCTTACACACACTACATACGCATACGCTTTTTGTTTGTTGTTGGTTTAGTTCCACGCTGTTAGATGATGTGACTTTAGTATTATAAGGAACCCCAGAGATTCGTCAAGTCATTAAAAACATGGAGCTCAGTAATAACTAATTAGTTAACTTGATCTTGTGACAGTTCTTGTTTGATGAGACACAAGATTTGAGTTAAATAATATTATTGCTTAGCTTTAGGGATTTGATGACTTGATTATCTTACTATCGGCCTCAGAAGGCGATTTTGTGTCGGAAATTCTTAAGTAGGATGATGTAGAATATCCTTATTTAAATGGATTGGGACGCCTCTTCAGTTAAATAAAGAAATTGTAAATCACCGAACCATGAGTTTATGATCCCTTACTTACATAAATTTGGACGCTTCTTTATGTAAGTAATGAGTTATAAATAAGTGGGCTTAATTGTAGCCGATACAACTCCTTAACCAGAACCTTAGACGAATCAGAGTGAACACCACTATATTAGAGATCCCGAATTCTCTTAGACACACCGTAAGTAGTTAACATCAACTGAACTTCGGGACGAAGTTCTCCTTAAGGGGTAGAGACTGTAATAATTTGCAATTTCAGGTTAACTTTTATTCCCAAAAATTTCATTATTCATTTTTACTATTCATTTTTACTATTCATTTTTTACTATTCACTATCGAAATTTTTATTTCATATTCTCGTAAGTTAAACTATTTTAATGATAATCCGAGAGTTTGACACTCGTCGGATCATTTCTTCAAAAATCACAAAGCCGTGTCCGAGATTTACTTTTAGGTTTAAACTTCATTCTAGCATCCCGATATGTCCATAAAACATTATAAACTATAGAAATATGATTTTCTCTCATTTTTGGACAATTCCAAAAGTTTTGGAATTTTACGTTTTCCAGTTCAGCGTTTTACGCGAATTACGCGTTTCCAGCTTACGATTTCCAGTTTTAGCAGGGTTTGAGCAACCCAATAGAAACTACCACTCATTTTATATTTTATTATGGAGTATATTGACATGTTTAACCATACTTTCAAGTTTCATATTTTTAGGATACCCGGTTTTACGTTTCGTGACTTAATAACTTACGGTTAGCATTTTACGGAGTCAAAATGCACAAACTAAGCAAGATAGCACCAAGAGTCATCATCTAGTCACCCTTATCCCTTATGAACCGCCATTTAGGGGGGGGGGATTCACACTTGTGGCTTTATCTCTTGACTTTAGCCATTAGATCATACTTATTTACAACTTAGTCACCAAGTTTAGGCACTTTCCTAACCTCCTCATCCTAGCCTATATAAATAACTCATTCATGACTTAGAAAACTCATTCTCCTTTCTTTCTTCATCAATAAAAACGCCACACCCTTTAATCCTAGCACCATGATCCTTTGATCTTCAATATACAAGTTACACTACAAAGTTCAAGGTCTTAGTATTCTCTATCTAGTTCTAAAGTTTGTTTGGTGATTCCATGGTTGAATTAGGAGCTACACAAGGTTACTAGGGCTGAAGTTAAATGGTTTTCACAAGGGTTAGATCAAGGCTAGCAAGGGTTACAAGAGTTGTGGTGAAGGGTTTGCAAGCATAGGTTTAGTGTCCTAGTTCATACTTGACTTCCCTTTCTTAAGTGAAAGCTAAAAGTTGTAAGAAACCCTTATACACTTTCTTGATCAATATCATTTTCATGCTTATTATTTTTCTTTCATGCTATATATGGTCTTTGTATTATGTTCATGATGTATAAAAACAAGTAAAACAAGTTATGGTATATATATGTTAACTTATGTTATTTAAACAAGTAAACTAGTGACTTTTATGGAGAACCACGACCAAAATAGTACAACTATGATATTTGACACTTACTTACTGTTCTAAAGGACTTCAAAAGGAAAACATAGCAATTTGAATCACCTAAAACGAGTACACGAGTCAAAAGTTATGACCATTTGAAGTTAGCAAAACCAAAACGCCGAAACTGCCGATACCCACTGTTTTGCATTCCGCCATTTTGAAAGTTACCCTTCTGTTCTGATTCATCAAAAAGTTAAAACACTAAAGTTGTCCAGAACGCCGTTTTCGTTCAGGAACAAAGAAGCTCGAGCCCTGAAAATGCTTTCTGAGTGATAATTGTCTTCAAATTCTTAACAGCCCATTTTTAGACCAAAGTTACTATATAATGATTATAATTAGATGAGACCAAGAGGTCTAATGACCTAAAGCCAAGACCACAACCATGGCTAAAGCCAAGATTGAGTCTCAAGACCACGGTAACAATGACCAAGGTCATGGCAAAGCCACGGCTAAAGACCATATAACTTTTAAAGATCAAAACTTATATATATGTTATCAAATACTACAATAGTAGGGAGCCTCATGTGAGGAGTTCATTAAGTAAGCCGTCGAGATGAGTTGTGGATTTACGAATTAAAGTGTCCTGGCTCCTCGAACGTTTACTACATGACTTTTGAATTATGTCGGCCCGAACGGTAGTAAGATATGTACAACCTATACATGTTTCATAAACCGTTTATATTCAACGACTTACACTATATACTAAGTACTACATCATGAACATTATGCAAGACATATATTGGCAATTCGTCGTATTCTTAGACGTTACTCCAAACCTAAGTCGCAACGTTCTATTATAGGCTGCTCTTAGAGACTTTCGCGATTCGACTACCACTATCATTTCTCATTACATAAGCTTAAGGTGAGTCATAGCCCCTACTCTTTTCATACTTGTTTTAACTCTTTGGGGGGGATACATGCACAACTACTTGCTTACTTGTACAAATACTCAAAACTCTTATACTTGATTGCATTATACTTGATTTCATACATACATAACTGTTTTTATCTTTGGGAAGTGGCTCCCAGTAATCTTTTATCTTTGGGAAGTGGCTCCCAGTAAACTTTTATCTTTGGGAAGTGGCTCCCAGTTATCTTTGGGAAGTGGCTCCCAAGTGAGGTCTTCGGAGATGAAGTAGAGACTCACTACTAATTGCTTAATTGTTTTGATGAACTTATACATGTCTTATTATACTATATGTTAGCAGTGGGTTGTGAACACACAGGTTACAAGTCTCTTATGGCGAGACTTGTAACTGAGTGGATTCACGATGCCTTTGCTGTGCGAATATTCTTTAGACTTTTCAACTGTTTTAAGACAAACTCTATGAACTCACTAACCATTGTGTTGACACTTTAGCATGTTTATCTCAGGTTAGTATGGCGATAGCTAGTGCGTGGAACTTAGAGTCAAGCTGCATATTCTGAAGACTTACGCTTTTTATCGTTTACCATTCAAAATATTTTGTATACATTTATGTATCATACTTTGGAATCTCATGTTTGTAACTTTGAATTCATTAATCGAATGGTAACTTTTCAAAACGTCTCATTTAGAGTTCGTTTTCTATAACTTGTACTTTGTATTATGAAGTAGCACCCCAAGTGACACAGTCTTCCGCTGCGGTATTTTGGGGGTGTTACAGATTGGTATCAGAGCCTTGGTTATAGAGAACTAGGTTGCATTTAGTGCCTAGACTATAACTGGTATATACGTTAAGACTCTCCTCTTTATTTGCCTTACACACACTACATACGCATACGCTTTTTGTTTGTTGTTGGTTTAGTTCCACGCTGTTAGATGATGTGACTTTAGTATTATAAGGAACCCCAGAGATTCGTCAAGTCATTAAAAACATGGAGCTCAGTAATAACTAATTAGTTAACTTGATCTTGTGACAGTTCTTGTTTGATGAGACACAAGATTTGAGTTAAATAATATTATTGCTTAGCTTTAGGGATTTGATGACTTGATTATCTTACTATCGGCCTCAAAAGGCGTTTTTGTGTCGGAAATTCTTAAGTAGGATGATGTAGAATCTCCTTATTTAAATGGATTGGGACGCCTCTTCAGTTAAATAAAGAAATTGTAAATCACCGAACCATGAGTTTATGATCCCTTACTTACATAAATTTGGACGCTTCTTTATGTATGTAACACCTAAAATCTGAGAACATGTGAAAAGACCAATTTGCCCTTACCAATTTGAAATTTAATTAAAAGCTTATTAAAGTACCAAATAAATCCCAAACTTCAAACAATGCACAAGTTATGTATCTAAATAATTTTAACAATTACATTTAACATTTATACAAGTAGTAAAATTACCAAAATACCCCTATAGGGCCGATTGACTTAATATGTGGTTTATTTTGATTTAAATTGAATTTAAATGGATCTAATTATGGTAAATGTACAAGATAATCATCAAGAGATTTTCTCCTAACCAAAATCTCGAAATTCCTGGCCCAAGGCCCCCATCACACGGCATTCCATCTTTTATAGTCAATCCATACCTTTTTTACACTAAACCCTAATTACCGATTGAAAAATAACACACCAAAGAAATCTCTTAGCCTCCATTCGACTCTCCCATCACTCTCAAGTATTTTTTTGTGATTCATCAACATCCTAAGAAGCGAAGAAAAATCCCATTCGAATTGTTGAAGCCTTACACGATCGTAGCATTGTTTTCTTTGTGTCGAGCCCTAAAACAAAGGTAAATTCGTTATGCTTCATACGACCTCTATAAAAATGATTTCCTATTTTTCTGACGTTCCTTACATCATATAAGACCCACAAAAATTGGTTTCAAGGTTGGAAGATCATTGGTGAAGTCATGGTGATTTTTGGATCATTTTGGCTCTACACGTATGCTATAATTCGTACAGCCCTCTCTACACGTTCCATTCTTGATTTGGTATTTTTCTCAGGTCCTTTATACCTTATAAACATCAAATAAAATGTTTGGTTCGATCCATGCATGCTCTATATTGTTTTCATGAATTAAACCCCAAAAACATGTGTAAAACGTAAAAGACACCATGCGATCCATAATAATTCTGAATATAATTTATTTACGTGTATTATAATCTATTATGACCTGGAAAATTATTGGAAAGAATTAACATGGGTTAAATCCTTGATTTTGAATTATTTTGGCTAATTGTGTTTTTGAATAAAACGTATAAAAAGAAAAGGAAGAAAAGCATGCGATCTGATTTTTGATGAATTAGGGTGTGTTTGATGATTATTAATAACATTTAATGATAAGGTAATGATTACAAAAGGATTTGATTTGGGTAGGGTTCCTAATTCCATGATTTTATGTTATACGATTTGCATTTAAAAGTTTTGGGTGAGTTTTGTAAACTTTAAAAACTTCAAGGTTAATTCTGGAACTTATTTGGGCTGTATAATATTCGACAAAAATATAACCTAAGGGTGCTAAGTGTAAGTTTTGCATTTAAATGGATTAAAATGTATTTAATGATTAATTAGGGTTTGTTTTGAAAATAATTAAAAGAGAGGGACTAAAAATGTAATTTTCAGAAACTTGGAGCTGTTTTGAGTATTTAAAAGTATTCAAGGGGTTTTGTGATAAATTGGTAAATAAATGGCTTAATATGTAATTATTAATAATTAAAAGTTGAAATTGTAAATTAAAGGGTTAAATATGTAACTTTGATAACTTGAAGGACTTAAAGTGTAAATTGTGAATACTTGAAGGTATATTCGTATAACATGATAAAATAAGGGATCATTATGTAAAATGGATAAGCTAAGGGTTTAATGTGTAACTTTGAATACTAAAAGGTTTAAAGTGTAAATTTGGAAAGTAAAGGGTTAAAATGTAAAGTTATGAAACCCTAAGGACCAAATGTGTAAATATGTTAAAAGATACTTTGATTCCATTAATAATGATTCAACTTTCTAATTATGGAAACTTTCTAAAAGTGGAAACTTACTATTTATGGAAACCTGCTAAAAGTGGAAAGTCACTTTAAATGGAAAGTTACTAAAACTGGAAAGCCGACTAAAATGAGAAATCTGAATTGAATAAGTTATTAATAACAAGCCGACCATTAATTCGTGTAGATTCGCTGAAGAAGGAATTTTGCTTTCGACCTTTATGTTTCTGTCATGTGTGCATTTGCGGTTTAAGGTACAGATATTCTGACCTTTCTCAAAAGGTTTCTCATGATCTCTTTCATATTCTGATCCCTTAGTTCCCGAATTGATGCCATTGCTATGATCCCCTTTACTTGAACTTTCTCTGTTGATCCCACTTGATATGACCTCCGTTATGAAACCATGCTATGAAAACCTCTTAATTATGCCATGGAAATGTTTTGAGAAGAACCGATTTGAAAAGATGTTTATAAATGATGCTAAAATTCTTTTTAAAAGAAAGGTTATTTAACTTTCATGAACCCTATATTTTGAAAGACCATTTTTATGAAAACTGTTTTAAAAGATTATTTAAATTGGACTTTTAATAGAAACTTTTGAAACGGACTTTTGAACTGAACCATGAATTGATTTTTGAATATGAACCTTGACCTGATAAACTCTGAATGGACCTTGAATACTATTTCTGATATGATTTTGAGATGACTTTGAGATAAACCTTTGCTATATGACCTTTTGCATGACTTTGAGACCTGACTCTTAGTTTGATACCCGAGCCATTTATGTTTCTCCTACCTATGGAGGTACCATAGGCATGTCTGTGATGCACCACTGGCATGACTCATGTGTGGGTGAGTGATTTCTCACGCCGTCCCTTTTTATGATTACTATTATGGCCATTATGACTTTGAGTATATGACTCTGAGATTGACTTTGAGTAAGGGGCGTATGGGTTGCAATCCTAGACATGTATGCTTAGTGGATTTAACTATGACTTTGAGTTGACTTTGAGGTGATTGGTACTGTGTGCTATACATGCCTTTCACAATTTCTGGGAGTTCACTACTCCACCCATTTGAAGAATGAGGACACCCCTCATATTATCTGATTATCTGAGAGGACTCCCCTCTATATGATTATGAAGAATTATGGTATTGACGGCTTATATGATATGATATGTTTTGGGCTCGTGGTAGATGACTATCCTTTCTTCTTTCTATTCTATTACTCTTTTATCTATTCCTTATTCTATTTCCCCAATGCACTATATTTCAGTTCTGTTTCATTATCATTGCTTTGTATATGTATCTGTTCACTGGGCTTTTTAAGCTCAGCCGCATTTCCTTTTCCTGCGGCAGGTTTTAGTAGGAAGCTGGGTTATGGGAAGAGAGTGTGACTGGACTTAGAAGACTATGCTTTGGACTAGAGACGATTAGATGAAGTTTCACTTTATTAGACATAGTATTTATTGTTTTGTAACCTTGTAGTTTCAGATTTTCATTTGTAACCCTGAATTTCGTTGTATGTATGAATCATATGCTTGTGTTTGTTCTGATATGTCACTGTAATGTAATACTTCTACCCTT
Organism: Artemisia argyi; assembly: GCA_030686995.1. NCBI lineage: Eukaryota > Viridiplantae > Streptophyta > Magnoliopsida > Asterales > Asteraceae > Artemisia > Artemisia argyi. The sequence continues at coordinate 114,596,686 of CM060689.1, forward strand.
ATCGGGTTGGGGTGTTACAATGTAAGTAATGAGTTATAAATAAGTGGGCTTAATTGTAGCCGATACAACTCCTTAACCAGAACCTTAAACGAATCAGAGTGAACACCACTATATTAGAGATCCCGAATTCTCTTAGACACATCGTAAGTAGTTAATATCAACTGAACTTCGCGACGAAGTTCTCCGTAAGGGGTAGAGACTGTAATAATTTGCAATTTCAGGTTAACTTTTATTCCCGAAAATTTCACTATTCATTTTTACTATTCACTTTTTACTATTCACTCTCGAAATTTTTATTTCATATTCTCGTAAGTTAAACTATTTTAATGATAATCCGAGAGTTTGACACGCGTCGGATCATTTCTTCAAAAATCACAAAGCCGTGTCCGAGATTTACTTTTAGGTTTAAACGTCATTCTAGCATCCCGATATGTCCATAAAACATTATAAACTATAGAAATATGATTTTCTCTCATTTTAGGACAATTCCAAAAGTTTTGGAATTTTACGTTTTCCAGTTCAGCGTTTTACGCGAATTACGCGTTTTCAGCTTACGATTTCCAGTTTTAGCAGGGTTTGAGCAACCCAATAGAACCTACCACTCATTTTATATTTTATTATGGAGTATATTGACATGTTTAACCATACTTTTAAGTTTCATATTTTTAGGATACCCGGTTTTACGTTTCGTGACTTAATAACTTACGGTTAGCATTTTACGGAGTCAAAATGCACAAACTAAGCAAGATAGCACCAAGAGTCATCATTTACTCACCCTTATCCCTTATGAACCGCCATTTAGGGGGGGGGGGATTCACACTTGTGGCTTCATCTCATGACTTTAGCCATTAGATCATACTTATTTACAACTTGGTCACCAAGTTTAGGCACTTTCCTAACACTTTCCTAACCTCCTCATCCTAGCCTATATAAATAACTCATTCATGACTTAGAAAACTCATTCTCCTTTCTTTCTTCATCAATAAAAACGCCACACCCTTTAATCCTAGCACCATGATCCTTTGATCTTCAATATACAAGTTACACTACAAAGTTCAAGGTCTTAGTATTCTCTACCTAGTTCGAAAGTTTGTTTGGTTATTCCATGGTTGAATTAGGAGCTACACAAGGTTACTAGGGCTGAAGTTAAATGGTTTTCACAAGGGTTAGATCAAGTCTATCAAGGGTTACAAGAGTTGTGGTGAAGGGTTTGCAAGCATAGGTTTAGTGTCCTAGTTCATACTTGACTTCCCTTTCTTAAGTGAAAGCTAAAAGTTGTAAGAAACCCTTATACACTTTCTTGATCAATTTCATTTTCATGCTTATTATGTTTCTTTCATGCTATATATGGTCTTTGTATTATGTTCATGATGTATAAAAACAAGTAAAACAAGTTATGGTATATATATGTTAACTTATGTTATTTAAACAAGTAAACTAGTGACTTTTATGGAGAACCACGACCAAAATAGTACAAATATGATATTTGACACTTACTTACTGTTATAAAGGACTTCAAAAGGAAAACATAGCAATTTGAATCACCTAAAACGAGTACACGAGTCAAAAGTTATGACCATTTGAAGTTAGCAAAACCAAAACACCGAAACTGCCAATACCCACTGTTTTGCATTCTGCCATTTTGAAAGTTACCCGTCTGTTCCGATTCATCAAAAAGTTAAAACACTAAAGTTGTCCGGAACGTCGTTTTCGTTCAGGAACAAAGAAGCTCGAGCCCTGAAAATGCTTTCTGAGTGATAATTGTCTTCAAATTCTTAACAGCCCATTTTTAGACCAAAGTTACTATATAATGATTATAATTAGATAAGACCAAGAGGTCTAATGACCTAAAGCCAAGACCACAACCATGGCTAAAGCCAAGATTGAGTCTCAAGACCATGGTAACAATGACCAAGGTCATGGCAAAGCCACGGCTAAAGACCATATAACTTTTAAAGATCAAAACTTATATATATATATGTTATCAAATACTATAATAGTAGGGAGCCTCATGTGAGGAGTTCATTAAGTAAGCCGTCGAGATGAGTTGTGGATTTACGAATTAAAGTGTCCTGGGTCCTCGAACGTTTACTACATGACTTTTGAATTATGTCGGCCCGAACGGTAGTAAGAGATGTACAACCTATACATGTTTCATAAACTGTTTATATTCAACGACTTACACTATATACTAAGTACTACATCATGAACATTATGCAAGACATATATTGGCAATTCATCATATTCTTAGATGTTACTCCAAACCTAAGTCGCAACGTTCTATTATAGGCTGCTCTTAGAGACTTTCGCGATTCGACTACCACTATCATTTCTCATTACATAAGCTTAAGGTGAGTCATAGCCCCTACTCTTTTCATACTTGTTTTAACTCTTTGGGGGGGATACATGCACAACTACTTGCTTACTTGTACAAATACTCAAAACTCTTATACTTGATTGCATTATACTTGATTTCATACATACATAACTGTTTTTATCTTTGGGAAGTGGCTCCCAGTAATCTTTTATCTTTGGGAAGTAGCTCCCAGTAAACTTTTATCTTTGGGAAGTGGCTCCCAGTTATCTTTGGGAAGTGGCTCCCAGTTGTCTTTAGGAATTGGCTCCCAAGTGAGGTCTTCGGAGATGAAGTAGAGACTCACTACTAATTGCTTAATTGTTTTGATGAACTTATACATGTCTTATTAAACTATATGTTAGCAGTGGGTTGTGAACACACAGGTTACAAGTCTCTTATGGCGAGACATGTAACTGAGTGGATACACGATGCCTTTGCTGTGCGTATATTCTTTAGACTTTTCAACTGTTTTAAGATAAACTCTATGAACTCACCAACCATTGTGTTGACACTTTAGCATGTTTATCTCAGGTTAGTTTGGCGATAGCTAGTGCGTGGAACTTAGAGTCAAGCTGCATATTCTGAAGACTTACTCTTTTTATCGTTTACCATTCAAAACATTTTGTATACATTTATGTATCATACTTTGGAATCTCATGTTTGTAACTTTGAATTCATTAATCGAATGGTAACTTTTCAAAACGTCTCATTTAGAGTTCGTTTTCTATAACTTGTACTTTGTAATATGAAGTAGCACCCCAAGTGACACAGTCTTCCGCTGCGGTATTTTGGGGGTGTTACAGATTGGTATCAGAGCCTTGGTTATAGAGAACTAGGTTGCATTTAGTGCCTAGACTATAACTGGTATATACGTTAAGACTCTCCTCTTTATTTGCCTTACACACACTACATACGCATACGCTTTTTGTTTGTTGTTGGTTTAGTTCCACGCTATTAGATGATGTGACTTTAGTATTATAAGGAACCCTAGAGATTCGTCAAGTCATTAAAAACATGGAGCTCAGTAATAACTAATTAGTTAACTTGATCTTGTGACAGTTCTTGTTTGATGAGACACAAGATTTGAGTTAAATAATATTATTGCTTAGCTTTAGGGATTTGATGACTTGATTATCTTACTATCGGCCTCAGAAGGCGATTTTGTGTCGGAAATTCTTAAGTAGGATGATGTTGAATCTCCTTATTTAAATGGATTGGGACGCCTCTTCAGTTAAATAAAGAAATTGTAAATCACCGAACCATGAGTTTATGATCCCTTACTTACATAAATTTGGACGCTTCTTTATGTAAGTAATGAGTTATAAATAAGTGGGCTTAATTGTAGCCGATACAACTCCTTAACCAGAACCTTAGACGAATCAGGAACACCACTATATTAGAGATCCCGAATTCTCTTAGACACACCGTAAGTAGTTAACATCAACTGAACTTCGGGACGAAGTTCTCCGTAAGGGGTAGAGACTGTAATAATTTGCAATTTCAGGTTAACTTTTATTCCCGAAAATTTCACTATTCATTTTTACTATTCACTTTTTACTATTCATTTTTAATATTCACTTTTAACTATTCACTCTCGAAATTTTTATTTCATATTCTCGTAAGATAACTATTTTAATGATAATCCGAGAGTTTGACACTCGTAGGATCATTTCTTCAAAAATCACAAAGCCGTGTCCGAGATTTACTTTTAGGTTTAAACGTCATTCTAGTATCCCGATATGTCCATAAAACATTATAAACTATAGAAATATGATTTTCTCTCATTTTAGGACAATTCCAAAAGTTTTTGAATTTTACGTTTTCCAGTTCAGCGTTTTACGCGAATTACGCGTTTTCAGCTTACGATTTCCAGTTTTAGCAGGGTTTGAGCAACCCAATAGAACCTACCACTCATTTTATATTTTATTATGGAGTATATTGACATGTTTAACCATACTTTCAAGTTTCATATTTTTAGGATACCCGGTTTTACGTTTCGTGACTTAATAACTTACGGTTAGCATTTTACGGAGTCAAAATGCACAAACTAAGCAAGATAGCACCAAGAGTCATCATCTAGTCACCCTTATCCCTTATGAACCGCCATTTAGGGGGGGGGGGGGATTCACACTTGTGGCTTCATCTCATGACTTTAGCCATTAGATCATACTTATTTACAACTTGGTCACCAAGTTTAGGCACTTTCCTAACACTTTCCTAACCTCCTCATCCTAGCCTATATAAATAACTCATTCATGACTTAGAAAACTCATTCTTCTTTCTTTCTTTCATCAATAAAAACGCCACACCCTTTAATCCTAGCACCATGATCCTTTGATCTTCAATATACAAGTTACACTACAAAGTTCAACATCTTAGTATTCTCTACCTAATTCTAAAGTTTGTTTGGTGATTCCATGGTTGAATTAGGAGCTACACAAGGTTACTAGGGCTGAAGTTAAATGGTTTTCACAAGGGTTAGATCAAGGCTAGCAAGGGTTACAAGAGTTGTTGTGAAGGGTTTGCAAGCATAGGTTTAGTGTCCTAGTTCATACTTGACTTCCCTTTCTTAAGTGATAGCTAAAAGTTGTAAGAAACCCTTATACACTTTCTTGATCAATATCATTTTCATGCTTATTATGTTTCTTTCATGCTATATATGGTCTTTGTATTATGTTCATGATGTATAAAAACAAGTAAAACAAGTTATGGTATATATATGTTAACATATGTTATTTAAACAAGTAAACTAGTGACTTTTATGGAGAACCACGACCAAAATAGTACAACTATGATATTTGAAACTGACTTACTGTTATAAAGGACTTCAAAAGGAAAACATAGCAATTTGAATCACCTAAAACGAGTACACGAGTCAAAAGTTATGACCATTTGAACTTAGCAAAACCAAAACGCCGAAACTGCCGATACCCACTGTTTTGCATTCTGCCATTTTGAAAGTTACCCTTCTGTTCTGATTCATCAAAAAGTTAAAACATGAAAGTTGTCCGGAACGCCGTTTTCGTTCAGGAATAAAGAAGCTCGAGCCCTGAAAATGCTTTCTGAGTGATAATTGTCTTCAAATTCTTAACAGCCCATTTTTAGACCAAAGTTACTATATAATAATTATAATTAGATGAGACCAAGAGGTCTAATGACCTAAAGCCAAGACCACAACCATGGCTAAAGCCAAGATTGAGTCTCAAGACCATGGTAACAATGACCAAGGTCATAGCAAAGCCACGGCTAAATACCATATAACTTTTAAAGATCAAAACTTATATATATGTTATAAAATACTACAATAGTAGGGAGCCTCATACGAGGAGATCATTAAGTAAGCCGTCGAGATGAGTTGTGGATTTATGAATTAAAGTGTCCTGGCTCCTCGAACGTTTACTACATGACTTTCGAATTATGTCGGCCCGAACGGTAGTAAGAGATGTACAACCTATACATGTTTCATAAACCGTTTATATTCAACGACTTACACTATATACTAAGTACTACATCATGAACATTATGCAAGACATATATTGGCAATTCGTCGTATTCTTAGACGTTACTCCAAACCTAAGTCGCAACGTTCTTTTATAGGCTGCTCTTAGAGACTTTCACGATTCGACTACCACTATCATTTCTCATTACATAAGCTTAAGGTGAGTCATAGCCCCTACTCTTTTCATACTTGTTTTAACTCTTTGGGGGGGATACATGCACAACTACTTGCTTACTTGTACAAATACTCAAAACTCTTATACTTGATTGCATTATACTTGATTTCATACATACATAACTATTTTTATCTTTGGGAAGTGGCTCCCAGTAATCTTTTATCTTTGGGAAGTGGCTCCCAGTAAACTTTTATCTTTGGGGAGTGGCTCCCAGTTATCTTTGGGAAGTGGCTCCCAGTTGTCTTTGGGAATTGGCTCCCAAGTGAGGTCTTCGGAGATGAAGTAGAGACTCACTACTAATTGCTTAATTGTTTTGATGAACTTATACATGTCTTATTATACTATATGTTAGCAGTGGGTTGTGAACAAACAGGTTACAAGTCTCTTATGGCGAGACTTGTAACTGAGTGGATTCACGATGCCTTTGCTGTGCGAATATTCTTTAGACTTTTCAACTGTTTTAAGACAAACTCTATGAACTCACCAACCATTGTGTTGACACTTTAGCATGTTTATCTCAGGTTAGTACGGCGATAGCTAGTGCGTGGAACTTAGAGTCAAGCTGCATATTCTGAAGACTTACACTTTTTATCGTTTACCATTCAAAACATTTTGTATACATTTATGTATCATACTTTGGAATCTCATATTTGTAACTTTGAATTCATTAATCGAATGGTAACTTTTCAAAACGTCTCATTTAGAGTTCGTTTTCTATAACTTGTACTTTGTATTATGAAGTAGCACCCCAAGTGACACAGTCTTCCGCTACGGTATTTTGGGGGTATTACATATTGGTATCAGAGCCTTGGTTATAGAGAACTAGGTTGCATTTAGTGCCTAGACTATAACTGCTATATACGTTAAGACTCCTCTTTATTTGCCTTACACACACTACATACGCATACGCTTTTTGTTAGTTGTTGGTTTAGTTTCACGCTGTTAGATGATGTGACTTTAGTATTATAAGGAACCCCAGAGATTCGTCAAGTCATTAAAAACATGGAGCTCAGTAATAACTAATTAGTTAACTTGATCTTGTGACAGTTCTTGTTTGATGAGACACAAGATTTGAGTTAAATAATATTATTGCTTAGCTTTAGGGATTTGATGACTTGATTATCTTACTATCGGCCTCAGAAGGCGGATTTTGTGTCGGAAATTCTTAAGTAGGATGATGTAGAATCTCTGTATTTAAATGGATTGGGACGCCTCTTCAGTTAAATAAAGAAATTGTAAATCACCGAACCATGAGTTTATGATCCCTTACTTACATAAATTTGGACGCTTCTTTATGTAAGTAATGAGTTATAAATAAGTGGGCTTAATTGTAGCCGATACAACTCCTTAACCAGAACCTTAGACGAATCAGAGTGAACACCACTATATTAGGGATCCCGAATTCTCTTAGACACACCGTAAGTAGTTAACATCAACTGAACTTCGGGACGAAATTCTCCTTAAGGGGTAGAGACTGTAATAATTTGCAATTTCAGGTTAACTTTTATTCCCGAAAATTTCACTATTCATTTTTACTATTCACTTTTTAATATTCACTCTCAAAATTTTTTTTTCATATTCTCATAAGTTAAACTATTTTAATGATAATCCGAGAGTTTGACACTCGTCGGATCATTTCTTCAAAAATCACAAAGCCGTGTCCGAGATTTACTTTTAGGTTTAAACGTCATTCTAGCATCCCGATATGTCCATAAGACATTATAAACTATAGAAATATGATTTTCTCTCATTTTAGGACAATTCCAAAAGTTTTGAATTTTACGTTTTCCAGTTCAGCGTTTTACGCGAATTACGCGTTTTGAGCTTACGATTTCCAGTTTTAGCAGGGTTTGAGCAACCCAATAGAACCTACCACTCATTTTATATTTTATTATGGAGTATATTGACATGTTTAACCATACTTTCAAGTTTCATATTTTTAGGATACCCGGTTTTACGTTTCGTGACTTAATAACTTACGGTTAGCATTTTACGGAGTCAAAATGCACAAACTAAGCAAGATAGCACCAAGAGTCATCATCTAGTCACCCTTATCCCTTATGAACCGCCATTTAGGGGGGGGGGGGGATTCACACTTGTGGCTTCATCTCATGACTTTAGCCATTAGATCATACTTATTTACAACTTGGTCACCAAGTTTAGGCACTTTCCTAACACTTTCCTAACCTCCTCATTCTATCCTATATAAATAACTCATTCATGACTTAGAAAACTCATTCTCCTTTCTTTATTCATCAATAAAAACGCCACACCCTTTAATCCTAGCACCATGATCCTTTGATCTTCAATATACAAGTTACACTACAAAGTTCAAGGTCTTAGTATTCTCTACCTAGTTCTTAAGTTTGTTTGGTGATTCCATGGTTGAATTAGGAGCTACACAAGGTTACTAGGGCTGAAGTTAAATGGTTTTCACAAGGGTTAGATCAAGGCTAGCAAGGGTTGCAAGAGTTGTGGTGAAGGGTTTGCAAGCATAGGTTTAGTGTCCTAGTTCATACTTGACTTCCCTTTCTTAAGTAAAAGCTAAAAGTTGTAAGAAACCCTTATACACTTTCTTGCTAAATATTATTTTCATGCTTATTATGTTTCTTTCATGCTATATATGGTCTTTGTATTATATTCATGATGTATAAAAACAAGTAAAACAAGTTATGGTATATATATGTTAACTTATGTTATTTAAACAAGTAAACTAGTGACTTTTATGGAGAACCACGACCAAAATAGTAAAACTATGATATTTGACACTTACTTACTGTTATAAAGGACTTCAAAAGGAAAACATAGCAATTTGAATCACCTAAAACGAGTACACGAGTCAAAAGTTATGACCATTTGAAGTTAGCAAAACCAAAACGCCGAAACTGCCGATACCCACTGTTTTGCATTCTGCCATTTTGAAAGTTACCCTTCTGATCTGATTCATCAAAAAGTTAAAACACGAAAGTTGTCCGGAACGCCGTTTTTGTTCAGGAATCAAGAAGCCCGAGCCCTGAAAATGCTTTCTGAGTGAGAATTTTCTTTAAATTCTTAACAGCCCATTTTTAGACCAAAGTTACTATATAATGATTATAATTAGATGAGACCAAGAGGTCTAATGACCTAAAGCCAAGACCACAACCATGGCTAAAGCCAAGATTGAGTCTCAAGACCATGGTAACAATGACCAAGGTCATGGCAAAGCCACGGCTAAAGACCATATAACTTTTAAAGATCAAAACTTATATATATGTTATCAAATACTACAATAGTAGGGAGCCTCATGTGAGGAGTTCATTAAGTAAGCCGTCGAGATGAGTTGTGGATTTACGAATTAAAGTGTCCTGGCTCCTCGAACATTTACTACATGACTTTTGAATTATGTCGGCCCGAACGGTAGTAAGAGATGTACAACCTATACATGTTTCATAAACCGTTTATATTCAACGACTTACACTATATACTAAGTACTACATCATGAACATTATGCAAGACGTATATTGGCAATTCGTCGTATTCTTAGACGTTACTCCAAACCTAAGTCGTAACGTTCTATTATAGGCTGCTCTTAGAGACTTTCGCGATTCGACTACCACTATCATTTCTCATTACATAAGCTTAAGGTGAGTCATAGCCCCTACTCTTTTCATACTTGTTTTAACTCTTTGGGGGGGATACATGCACAACTACTTGCTTACTTGTACAAATACTCAAAACTCTTATACTTGATTGCATTATACTTGATTTCATACATACATAACTGTTTTTATCTTTAGGAAGTGGCTCCCAGTAATCTTTTATCTTTGGGAAGTGGCTCCCAGTAAACTTTTATCTTTGGGAAGTGGCTCCCAGTTATCTTTGGGAAGTGGCTCCCAGTTGTCTTTGGGAATTGGCTCCCAAGTGAGGTCTTCGGAGATGAAGTAGAGACTCACTACTAATTGCTTAATTGTTTTGATGAACTTATACATGTCTTATTATACTATATGTTAGCAGTGGGTTGTGAACACACAGGTTACAAGTCTCTTATGGCGGGACTTGTAACTGAGTGGATTCACGATGCCTTTGCTGTGCGAATATTCTTTAGACTTTTCAACTGTTTTAAGACAAACTCTATGAACTCACCAACCATTGGGTTGACACTTTAGCATGTTTATCTCAGGTTAGTAAGGCGATAGCTAGTGTGTGGAACTTAGAGTTAAGCTGCATATTCTGAAGACTTACGCTTTTTATCGTTTACCATTCAAAACATTTTGTATACATTTATGTATCATACTTTGGAATCTCATGTTTGTGACTTTGAATTCATTAATCGAATGGTAACTTTTCAAAACGTCTCATTTAGAGTTCGTTTTCTATAACTTGTACTTTGTATTATGAAGTAGCACCCCAAGTGACACAGTCTTCCGCTGCGGTATTTTGGGGGTGTTACATCACATAATTCAACAAGTTGAAAATGCATGCCAATTTCACGGTTTACCGGGTGACGATGCCAACAAGCATCTCGACAAATTTTTAACCGTCACCCAAAGTATGAAACAACATGAGGTCTCCGATGACGCCCTTCGTCTTTCTCTCGTCCCGTATTCTTTGACGCATCTTGCCACCACTTGGTTTGATTGTCTTCCCAAGAACTCGATTCATACCTTTAAAGAAATGGTTTCCCTTGGTGAAATATTTTCCACCATCGATGGTGACGAAACTCCAAAACGACATTAGCAATTTCCGTCAGCTTCCCGACGAATCTTTATTTTTAGCTTAGGAACGCTATAAGCTTGCTATTGATCGGTGTCCAAACCATAATATGCTTCTTGTTACGATAATCGATACGTTTTACAATGGTTTGACTTTGCGACATCGGGACACGATCAATGCAGCTGCTGGTAGAACTTTTATGAAACGACGTCCTGAAGATTGTTACGAACTTATTGAGAATATGACTGCTCATTACAATTACTAGGATTCCCCAGCCGAGAGGAATGAGTCAACAAGAGCAAACGCTGCTCACAATTCTTCTACGTCTAATTCTGAAATAGCCGCAATTACTAAGAAACTTGATGATTTGTCTACGGCTGTTTTACGAATGCATCAAACGACTCAGAATCAAAATCAAGTCAAAAACCATCAAGTCAATATGGTTAATCATGTTTATGAGACTTATGGTGGTCCTCATTCGTATTTTGAGTGCCCAGCCTCCGGTGGCTTCACTCCCGAGAATGTGTATGCTACTTCGGGAACCTACAATATGGGCGGTAACGGATACCAACCACAGGGGGATCGAAATCTTCTTAGCTACCGTTCGAACAATTATATTGGACCACCCGGTTTCAATCAACCAAATCAAGTCAATCAATTCAATCAAGTGAATCATAAAATGCAAAATCGAAACAATCAATTTAACCAAAATCAAAATCAAAACCGAATGAACAATGGTTTTCAAAATCAAAATCAAGGTTTTCATCAAAATCGGGGGAATTATAATCAAGGCCCGAATCAAGGGAATTTTCAAGGAAATTATGGAAATTTTCAAAATGCTAATCATGGGAATTACAATCATGAAAATCAAAATCAAAGTTTCAATAACAATAACCGTGGACAAAATTTTCAAAACCCCGTTGTAAATCAAAATCAGTCATCCTCGGATGAGTTACTTAAGCAGTTTATGAAAAGTCAAGAGGAAATGAATAAAATGCTAATTAATCAAATGACTGAATTGAAGAAGTCTTTAAATGATCGACCCTCGGGTTTGGGTACTCTTCCAAGGAACACGATCGCAAACCTGAGGGGCGAGGTCAAGGCGATTACGACACGTAGTGGTGCTTTATATGAACCCACGTATCCGACTACCTATTCTTCTCCGCCTCCTAAGGTAGTGGACTGTGAAATCGAGGCGACAAAGGACCCGGTTCCTCCTACTAATAACGGAGGCATTGAAAACGTCCAACCTCCGATTGTCCAAACGTCTAAAGAAAATGAAAAAGTCGTTTTTGAAAAGAATGTTAAATACAAATCAAAACTGCCATATCCATCAAGGTTCAATGATGAAGAGCTCCGTAAGAAATCTAAGAGACAAATGGAAAAGTTTCTTGATATATTTCAAAAATTACATTTCAACATCAGTTTCATGGATGCTCTCGTTTACATGCCAAAGTTTGCTTCAACGTTTAAAAATCTTATAAGTAACAAAGAAAAATTTCTTGAATTAGCTAAAACATCTATTAATGCTCAATGCTCCGCTATTCTTCTCAAAAAGCTTCCCGAGAAGCTTGGAGATTTGGGAAAGTTTCTCATTCCTTGTTTGTTAAAAGATCAAGAGGTTTGCAATGCCCTGGCCGATTCAGGTGCAAGCATTAACCTTATGCCTTTGTCAATCTATAAACAACTGGGAATGGGAGAACTTAAACCGACTCGTATGACTTTAGAGCTCGCTAATCGTTCAATAACTCACCCGTTCGGAATTGCTGAATATGTATTTGTTCAAGTTAATTCATGAACTTTCCCAGCCGACTTTGTTGTTGTTGATTATGAGGCCGATCCGAGAGTTCCTCTTATATTAGGAAGACCATTTTTGCGGACCGCAAAAGCCCTAGTCGACCATTTTGAGGATACTCTGACTTTGCGACATGATGATGATATAATAATTTTTCGCGGCGATGCTTCAAAATATAAGAAATATATCGTTAAGAGCATAAATGCTATTGATTACTCCTTCGATGATTTTTTGAAACCAATCGTCTCCGACTCTTCCCCGTCTTTTCCTCCGAATGAGGAATATGATTCTTTTTGGGAAGAGGTCGATGAATTCCTTGCTATTGATACGATTCCTTTTTCTGAGATTGATGAATCTTACTTTGATTCTGTTAGACCTTAGACATTGATAGATCTTTGAGCACTCGTGGATCGTTAGTTATGTTAATGTAATCGTTAACACACTAAAAGAAAATCTCTGTAACTTGTATTCTAAAGCGCAAACAAACACAAGTATAAACAATTGAATACTAAGAACACTTGATCCTCTATGGATCTTTTAATAATACTGGAAGTATTTTCTAAAACGTGTACTCAATACATAATCGTGTGTTCCTTTTATACACAAGGAACCCTAAACCGTTTCACAAGAAACGTATATTCTAAAAACTGTAAAAGATATGCATTATCACTTCCTAAATAAACTCATGCATATCCTAACTATATTACATAAAATACGGAATATCTATTTCCGCAGAAACTAATAATGCTGAAACTAGTCTTCAGCAGATACACTGCTTCAGCAGGAACCAGCTCTTCAGCAGTATCCTTCAGCAGTAACCGTCAGTAGAATTCTTACTTAGCAGAATTCCCAACAATCCTCCCCTAATCTTGAATTGGACATGGTTAAGTTCAGGATTTTTTATAGATCTTCAAAGTTACAAACCAAGAGGAGTGAAGTCGAACATCATCAGCAAAGAATCATCATCAGCAGGATCTCTATGATCAGCACAAACTTGAAAACTCCATTCTTTGCAGCAACAAATGACCAAATGTACATCAAAACATATTAGTTTCATACTATTCTCATCACATCCAGGTGTGTAAACTCCTGTGAGAGGTGAATCATTGAAAATAATGGATTTGATGTCTCTTTACCAATAGCCATCACTACTGGAGTAGCCAAATGTTTAAGTTCGAAAACTATGGTACACTGATGACCATATGATTTTTAGCAAATCATCAGCTATAAATGGATTTGAGTTGTCTTTACCTGTAGCCGTTTGCTCAGGACTAGTCAATTATTTGGTTGATTGAATCACCTTGGTTAATTGAATACAAAATATGGTTTTTCCACTACCATTTCCACAAGCTATACAGTTGTGGGCTAGCCAATTATTAGGAATCCATAAAGGAAAAATCCATGGTCAATTGACAACCATCCAACTCTCAGCTGTTAAGCATGGGTGAGTTGAGTACCCAATAGTTTTTAGCAAACTATTACAGCTATCAACAGATTTGACATGTCTTTACCAAAGCTGTACCCTTTGGACTAGCCAACTTTTTGATGGAATAGTCAACATCAGGTAAGTTGATAACCAGAGAAGGTGTGATATGAACCAATACCATAACCTGCATACAACATACACAATACTATACAAATCTGTCAGTTTTTTTTAAATAAAAATAATAAGAAATAAATAAATATACAACTATTACCATCAAGTAGAAGCAGCTCTGGAAGTCCTGATCCTGAGTTTGAACAATTTAACGAAAGATTCAGCAAACAACCTAGCATTCCCAACTGGATCAGGAGGAATCTCAAACTTCTGTTGAAGCATTTTCTCCATGAGAGCTACTGTCAGAGGATACCTTTTCCCAAGAACCATGAGAGCCCTGACTCCAGTTGTAGTTTCCAAAACATGAACATAGGGCATAGGATAAAACTTCCAACTCTGAACTTTCCACCTCTGATTGTTTTTCCACACATCATAACCAGCACCAGTGGGAGTAGAAGAATCCATAAGCACTCTGAGATCTCCCAATAGATACAAGCCTGCACCCGTAGGAGTATGAGTAGCATAATACTTTTGAACTAAATCATTTAGAGTGACCAAGTCCTGATGATCCACAAGATGTAGTATTTCTTGTAGAAAGGTGAATGATAGAGAAGTTTTATCAAGTCTATAAATGGTGTTGATCTGACCATTCTTAGATAATTCCCAATGAACCAAAACATCTCTAACACCCTCTGGCCAATCATCAGGGGATCCTTCTTTGATAAAGAAAGCATCAGGAGCATTAACGTCTACTAGTCTTTGTGCTGAATGTGAAGTTCTCACTCTTGCCATTCTCTTGGCCCTTCTTCCAGGAATATAAATAGCATCATGTGGTAAAGAAGATTCCTCAGGAGCTACATCTTCAGTAGATATATCTTTTGCAGCATTAGTTTCCACCGATGGAATATCTAAGTGTTCATCAGTAGAATCCTGAGTAAAGGCAAGTGCAGCAGATTCATATTGTTCATCCATGGCCTTCCTTATCTGTTTAGCCCTAGCAGCTGCAAGCTCGACTTCACTCTCTTTAAGCTCATGGAATCTTGTCATTTCAGCTTATTGATCATCATCTAACCTTTTTGCAGCCTCTTCACCCAACCTCTCCTCCTCCATTTGTTTTCTAGTTCTCTTTCTAGAAGGAAGAGCTTCTGCTACAACTTTGGCTTTACCTTTATCAACAACAGATGAAGCAGCAATAGTTGTCACATCAACAGAAGTATCTAATAAAGATACTTGATCAACAACAGGAACATCCACATCCATAATAGAACCAGCATCAGCAGAAAATGATGGAGACCTAGCAGGCACACTAGTAGAAACAGCTTCATCAATTTGGACTTTCTGAGAGGATGGTTCTGCATCATCAGCAAGAATGGTAGGAACAAGCTTAGGAGCACTCATTCCATCCTTTTCACATCTAGACTTGATTCTATTATACATAAGAACCAACTGTTCATCTGAAAGAGCCCAAACTTGTTTCCTAGTCCAAGCATTATTATATAGTGCACTGCTTTGACTTTTCACATAAGTTCTCGTACAATCTCTTTGCTGTGCTTGAGTCATTGGTTTATCCCTTTTTGCTTTGGCAATTCTCTCATCTTCTTATTTCTTTCTTAGTTTCATCTTCTTAACTATTCCAAAAACCCAGTCCTCTTTATTCACATCATTTCCAAGAATTTCTGCAGCTAAACCAGGAGTAGCAATCACTTGTTCTCCAATATGCTGCCAGTCTGATTCATCAAAATTTGGAATAGCAGCATCCAATTCTCTCTATCTTTCAATAGGAAAGGTAGAAATATATCTCTTTGTAGCAGATTGATATTCTGAATCATATTTGGCTTGCTCTTCCTTTGCCAAGTCTGTACTCTTCTTATAATCTTCCCATTCTTTCCAAAGTCTTTCTTGCTCAAGTCTTTCCTTTTCTGAGATGAGATCATCAGTACATACTTCAGCAACTTCAGCAACTTCAGCAAAATCATCATTAGGAATGACTACCTCTTCCATAGGATCAGCAGGAATATCTTGAACATCAAATTTAGGAAGATTATCAGCAGATCCTGTAGCATTAAGAGTTGCATTGATGTCTTCATGAGAAACTTGCTCAGGAACAGCTGGATCAGTTGTAGGTGAATCCATATACTCTTTACCAGCTACAAAAAATGTAGCTACTGATGCATGAGCCTCATCAGTAGTCTTTTCAGCAGCAATGTCACTAGTTGGTTCATCCTCTTGGAGAGTATCACCAACATCTGGCATAAGAATCTCATCACCACTAGACTCCTTAGAAGATTCAGCAGCTTTCCTTGCCAAATACTGTCTTCTACTTCTTCTGCTAAACTGAATTGTCTTCTTAGGTTTTGAAAATTCAGCTACTTTGGGAGTGGAAGCATGAGTTTGTCTAGCAACTTCAGCCAAGATCTCAAGGTTGTCCAAATTTCCCTCCTTAGGCACTTCATCAGCATCTGTCACAATCTTTCTTTTCTTTTGCTGATCAAGTTGTGCTTCCAAATCCTGAACCTTGTTTTTTAGCATTTCAATCTCACCACCAAGAGTAGATTTGGTGTCTGCAAGCTCCTTTTGAAGATCATTAGTCCTTTTGATATACCTGCAAAGCAAATTATGTACAAAGGTGAGAGTAACAGGGTCCTCTGCTCCACCAACAAATTGTTCATTGGTCATGGGAGCTTCATTGAACCTAACAGGAGAATTAGACATATGTACAACATTGGGAGAGCCTGCATCATATGGCTCTCTTACAGGACTAGGTGTGGGTAGTCTAGTAATCTCAGGCTCAAGAGGTGTAGGTACTTGGGTAACAAGAGACTGAATTGTCTCTTCAACCTCAGCCATAAGCTCATCAGGAGCAATCTGAGAAGATGATGGGATAGGACTAGGTGACAGAGGTAAAGGGGAAGGTGGAGGCTGGTCAGAAGAAACAGGCAATGGTTCAGTAGCTGTAGATGGCTCTCCCTTATTTACCACTGAAGGATTACCATCAGCAGCAACACCAGAAGATGATGGATTACCATCATCAGCAGCATTTGGAGAGGGTATATTACCAGTAGCATCACCCTCAACTGCATCATCATTGCCATGTGGCAACATAGCAGCTAACAGAGAGCGATGTTCCCCAACATAGTTTGTTTGCATAGAGGCAAATAAGTTTGAACCAAGACTCTTAATGGGCACATGAATTCTGTCTTCAGTGGTTATGTCTAAAATAATTTGTAGAAACCTAGGGTACATTAAAAACTTATGACTTTGTTTCTCAATATTTTCTAGCATATTAGCAAAAATAAACTTTGAGAAATTATAAGTTAACCCTTTAGAAAGACAGACAATACCACAACCCAATTGGGTAGAGAACTGATCCCAGCCACCAGACTTATTGCTGATACATTGGAGCAGTAAATGCACCAAAAACCTCCACTTAGGACAGAACTGATTCTTCAGCCACTTAGACGTGTCAGTGCTTTGGTAACCAGCTTCCCTCATCCCAGCAAGAATTTCTTGAGTGTTGGAGTGAAAAACTCCATTCTCATCATCCTGCTGAAGCTTTGTCCTTATCAAACTTTCAGTCACCACATACTCAGTTCCATCAATCGTAGCCACAATCTTTGTGTCAGATCTTTTCTTAGTAGATGCCCAAAATTGCTTCACCATCGATTCATATATCACAATTGGAGAATGTGTTAGAGCATAATGAATCTCTGATCGCTGTAAAAACTCCACCATCAAATCATACAGTTCATGTCCTTTAGTCTTTTTCAGAACAGCAAACTTGTTATGATCTTTCTTGAATTAAAGTCTTGCCATTTGAATGATTTGTGAGAAACGGTTATGAATTATACAAATGAATGATGGGTTTAAATGGAGTGATGGGAGAATAATTTAGTTTTGGCGAAGATATGCAAAGTAGGTTATATATGGAAGTTCCCCAAAGTCAAAAAATATCGGAAGAAATCATTGACCATATCTGACATGTAAAGTGGATCCATCCAATTTCAAAATTACCCTTAAGCAGAACCAAAGGTCAATCTGCTGATGAATGGTCAATCAGTAGAAACCACTCAAGAGTAAAAATATCTTCAGTAAATATCTTGATTTTACTGTGCCACCCAACTCGCATTAATTATCATAAATCCTTGACTTCACCTATTTAATAACCCCCAAATCACACTTTTACAGATATCAATTACACCCAATTCATATCAAAACCCTTATTTCTCAATTGACCTCAAATCTTCACCAAATCATGTCTTCCAAACCAGAAATCATCGACCTAACCTCCTCCACTTCCTCCTCTTCATCATCAGAAGATCTTCCACCTTATCCTTCTGAATTAGATGATTTAGATTATGCTAGAGAGATGGAGAGACGATGGAATGCATTGGAGATGGGGGAACCAAGCAATGCCCCCGTTTCTGCTGAGAGACAATATGTCTCTCCCTTCATCTTTACTTCTGATGAAGACTCTTCAGATGATGAAGACGAAGATCCATCATTTCTTCCTCCTTCCACACCAGAGAGATTCCAACCAAGGCCAAGGAAGAGTAATCCATCTCTTCCAACATCACGGGGTGTGGTGTTGGGTCTTCCTGCTCCAGGATCTGGTGCTTCATACCATGGACACAAGGGAAAGGTTAAGAAGGCAGAGGTGGTGGGTATAGGGAAAAGGAAAGTGGAGTAGTTGATGATGAGATGTTGCCAAGGACCAAAGATGTAAAACTAGGTTCTTGAGCATCTTCGTCGTCATCATCATCATTCTCTTCTTTCCATTTTCACCTTCAGCTTCTTCATCATACTGGTCATGCATATCCACCAGCCCTTTTGTAATAGATGATAGAAGCTTAGTATTGATTTGGTAGACTTAGCATAGGAATGATCTTTGTATTCCACTTTGAAGTTGATTGTAAGCTGTAAATTATTTCTTGAATGAATGAACAACTTTTCTTATTTGTCAATTTATGAATTTCATTTCAGTAGAAGCAATGAATCTCAGCATAATTAACTCTTCAGTAGAAACAATACTCAGCATACATGACCATATTCCCTTTGAGACAGCTCTTGGTGAATTTCAAATAAAGATCAGCAACTTCACATACGGACATTCTGCAAAACAGACACAGAATAACAAACAAGACAAACAAATCTTACAGAAACATTAGTTTGTTAGTGTTAGCCAAACAATAATCTATATAAATTATACAAAGTTTACAATGACAATCCTCCCCTGAGGCATATGCCTCCCCTGAGGCTTATGCCTCCCCTCAAACTTTGCAGTCAAGGGTTAAGCATACCAATATGGACCACTAAGTGTTGAAACCTAGGTCCATCAAAAGCTTTAGTTAACAGATCTGCCACATTATCATCTGTGTGAATTTTAACCACTTTAATCAAATGTTTTTCATATGCATACCTGATAAAGTGGTGCCTGATTTCAATATGTTTGGTTCTATTATGAAAAATTGGATTTTAACAATGCAAATGGTACTTTGATTGTCAATAAAAATGGTGGTATTCATGAAATTAAACCCATAATCCAGCAATTGATTCTGAATCCATAGAACCTGTCCACAACAATTGGCAGCAACAACATACTCTGCTTCAGTAGTAGAGGTAGCAACAATGGTCTGTTTCTTGCATTGCCAAGAAATCAATCTTCTTCCAAGAAATTGGCAACCTCCAGTTGTGGATCTCCTATCCATATTGGCACCAGCACAGTCACTATCACTATATGCCTCCAACTTAAAAGGAGATTCTTTTGGGTACCAAAGACCTAATTTGGGTTGGCCTTTCATGTACTTGAAGATCTTTTTGATAGCATTCAAGTGAGAAGTAAGTGGAGTGACCTGGTGCCTAGAACAAGCACTCACAGCAAATGTAATGTCAGGTCCAGAAGCAGTCAAATACATCAAAGAACCAATCATGGACCTGTACAAATGGACATTCACAGAAAGATCAGGTTCAAGATTGTTCTTTGGTTTGGGAGCTTCATAGGGTGTAGTGGCAGTTCTGACATTTTTCATATCAAATTTCTTCAACATATCCCTTACATACTTATCCTGACTGATAAAGATACCATCAAGTTTCTGCTGAACTTGTAATCCCAAAAAGAAAGTGAGCTCCCCCATGGCACTCATCTGAAACTCTCCCTTCATCAAGTCCTCAAACTCCCTACACCATTCTTCTTTAGTGGAACCAAATATGATGTCATCCACATAAACTTGCACTAGAATGATATCCCTGGAGTCTTTCTTAAGAAAGAGAGTCTTGTCAATGGCACCTCTTCTGTAACCATGCTTCAGCAGAAATGCAGAAAGCCTAGCATACCAAGTTCTTGGTGCCTGATGTAGTCCATAGAGAGCTTTAACAACCTTATAAACATAATCAGGATGATCTGGGTCTTCAAAACCCTTGGGTTGAGTCACATAAACTTCCTCTTCAATCTCACCATACAGAAAAGCACCTTTTACATCCATCTGATATACCATAAAACCCACATAAGATGCATAGGCCAAGAATATCCTGATTGCTTCAATTCTTGCCACTGGTGCAAAGACTTCATCATAGTCTATGCCTTCCTCTTGCCTGAATCCCTGAGCCACTAACCTTGCTTTGTTTTCACCACAATACCCCTTGCATCTCTTTTATTCTTCAAAATCCATTTTGTCCCAATTGCAAATTTACCATCAGGAAGAGGGACCAGTATCCAAACTTGCTGATTCTTAAATTGCAGCATCTCTTCTTGCATTGCTTCAAGCCAACTTGAATCAGCAAGTGCTTGAGGAACACTGGTTGGCTCGATTTGAGAAAGGAAGCAAGCAAACAGACAATGTTTAAAGTCTGTATGATTGTCCCTTTGTTGATTGTAGACATAGGAAATAAAAGCAACTTCACCATATTTAGTGTTCTTCACAGTACTTCTAGTTCGAACAGGTGCTTGAGGATCTCTAATAACCTTTGATAGGGGATGAGCAATATTGATCCTCTTTGTTGTTGTGGGGTAGACATTGATGGTGGTGTCAAGGTTGTTCACAGTGGGTCCAAACTCACTGTCATAGGAAGCGGAGTTGAAGATGCCAGCTTTGGGTTGGTAATTGCCAAGATCAGAAGGACTTGGAAATCTTGTATAAGGTTTCCCAAAGTCTGTAGTCATTTCAGTAGAAATGGGAGATTGTGCAGCAGGACTATCAGCAGTTTTGATCACATCAGAAGGAACAAGAGAGCCTTCAGTAGGACTGTCAGCAACATCCTGGTTTCCACTGACTACTTGTGCTGATTGTTTGAGTAAAGCCTCAGTCTCTTTAGCAAACTTTTCACTGAGCCTCTTAGCTTCCTGAGTGGCTGCATGTTCTTGCTTCTTGAGTCTATCAAGATCCTCTGCATAATGTGACTCATCTTCATGCTCATCAGCAGAATGATCACCTGCAAAATAGTTAGGGGGAAAAGAAGGTACAACAATGGTTTGTTCATCTTTCTTAGAGTCACTCTCTGAGTCATCATCCAGGGAACCTGTAGGGTTAGTAGGAGACTCTTTTGGACCTGCAAATTGGTTAGAAACATGTCTAGTATAACCCAAGTGATCAGTTAAGTAATCTAGGTCAAAATACCATGTATGACCTTGTCCTTGAACATTAGGCTGATCTTCTAGGAATCTTAGGTTAAGGGTCTCCTCTATCCTTTTAGCATTTAAATTATACACCCTATAGCTATGAGCTGAATAACCCACAATATATCCCTCATCAGCTTTCCCATCAAACTTTCCCAGTGTATCAGTAGTAATCAAAATGGTTACTTTACAACCAAAAGGTTTAAGGTAATGAATATCAGGAACTTTCCCAGTGAGAAGTTCATAAGGTGTCTTGACATGAGGTCTAGTGATGGATACCCTGTTCAAAACATAACAAGCAGTGCTTACTGCTTCAATCCAGAACATAGCGGGTAACTTAGAGTCTACAAGCATGGATCTTGCTGCCTCTATTAGGGTCCTATTCTTCCTTTCAGCAACCCCATTTTGTTGTGGGGTCCTTGGAGTGCTGTAGTCCCTTTTTATCCCTTTAGACTTACAAAGTTCTATTAATATTACATTTTTGAACTCTGTCCCATTGTCACACCTAATGCCTTTAACCTTTTTATTTAGCTGGTTTTCAATCAGGGTAATGAATTCTATTAAAATAGGAGTTGTTTCATCTTTAGTTTTCAAAAAGAATACCCAGCAAAACCTGCTATAATCATCAGTGATAACCAGGTAGAAGTACTTATGATCAATACTTCTGATAGTAGTTGGACCAAAGAGATCCATGTGCAGCAACTGAAGAGGTTCTGAGATGGTGCTTACAGCTGTTATGGCTTTGTATGAGGCTCTGTGTTGCTTTCCTTTGTTGCATGCAACACAATTATGTTCATTGGTGAAGACTTTTGAAGGAAGTCCCTGAACCAGACCAAGTTTGGAAAGCTTGTTAATGGTCTTGAAGTTCACATGAGCCATCCTCCTATGCCATATTGTAGATTCATCCAGTGAAGCTTTGGCCACCAAACATGTTAGATCACCTTCAGGTTGGACATCATTCAGATTGAATGTGTACAAATTGAAGGTTCTAGGAACTCTTAGCAAAATGGTTGTATCTTCTAGAAGTTTGAAGTCCTTTGAGAGCACAAGACATTCATCCTCAGAGAAGAAAACTTTATTCTTGGTGTCACAGATTTGTGATACAGAGAACAGATTGAAGTGCTGAAGTTCCTTCACATAATATACATTCTCAAAATCCAACAGAGGTGTTTTAATAGTGCCCTTTCCTGTTATTTTGCCATCTCCTCCACCAAAAGTCACATTGCCTCCTCCTTCTATAGGTACAAAGTCATGCATCTTATCCTTGTTCCCTGTCATGCTTCTGGAACAACCACTATCTACTATGCCTACTTCAGTACTCTTTAGGGGATGATCCTACAACAACAACAAAATAATATACAAAAATTACTACACTTGCGAGAGTCAAGTCATTACTGACTTGAGCCTGCCTTGTGGATCATAATAGTTAGGCCATGTAGATGTATTAGATCCACCATTGTTCTTGGGCCTGTATTGAAAATTAGGTCCCTTCTTTGTCTAAGAACAACCTGCTGAGGGCTTAACAGCAGCATCCCAATACCCTCCACCAACATAAATAGTGTCAAAATGTCTAGGCCAATAGCCACTATGAAAGTAAGAACTAGTGGGTCGCTGATGAATGTGTAAATACTCATCATTTTTATCGTATCTGAACTGCCAAAACATCCAAAAACACTTAGAAATGCATCAAAATACAGAAATTATCCTGAAAGTGTGTTTTATATGTTTTAGATGCAAAATGTTTAAAAACAAATGAAAAACGAACAAAGTTTGCATAATTGGCAGTTTCCGTCCCTCAAGTTTCAAAAATTGACAAAACCAGTCCCTGAAGGTTTAAAACGAAAGAAAAGTCAACCCAAGGCATTTAAAAGTCAAAAGTTAACAAATTTGATCCTTGGGTAAAAAGTTTGAGAAAATTACACATTTGGTCCCTGCAGTTTGAAAAATGACAACTTTGGTCCTCGGGGTTTCAAATTTTGGAAAATTGCAATTATGGTCTTTGGGTTATTATATTATGGCAAGATTGGTCCCTATGAGTGCTTTGGCAAAGTTTCATTTTAGGTCCCTCAAATTCCATAAATTACGAAATTGGTCCTTGTGATTAAACTTCTACAAACCAAACGGATTCAATTATTACTACTCCCACCCAATCCAAATACTAACCCAACACCACACCTTTTAATACCCAAGCCCACCCCAAACATGGCCCAACTCCTCACAGCCCACTCCTCACCTCGTTTTTAATATTACCCCCAGGTCAACCCCTGACCTTTGACTCTCCACCTCACCATCCCTTCCACATCACCACCCCACTCACTGCTACCCTCCAAACACCACCATCATCACCCCTAAACCTTTCACTCTCTGCAACACTCAATCTCCCCCCTTGCATCTCCAAACAAACACAAGCCTCCAAACAACCCTTCTGGCATCAAGTTATCAAAGAAAACTCCAAAGAAAGTTTGGGCGCCAAAATTATTAAATGGCCTAGATTAAATTCTAGTCATCCAAAGGCCAAGAAGATAGATGGGAAAAGTCCAAGAAGCCTCTAGGAACCCTAATATTGAGCTATAAAAGGAAGAGAGAGGCTTTGGAGCAGGAGTTAGTTTTAATTTTAATTTTTCATATTGTCTTAGTGTAAATACTCATCATTTTTATCGTATCTGAACTGCCAAAACATCCAAAAATACTCAGAAATGCATCAAAATACAAAAATTATCCCGAAAGTGTGTTTTATATGTTTTAGATGCAAAATGTTTAAAAACAAATGAAAAACGAACAAAGTTTGCACAATTGGCAGTTTCAGTCCCTCAAGTTTCAAAAATTGACAAAACTAGTCCCTGAAGGTTTAAAACGAAAGAAAATTCAACCCAAGGCATTTAAAAGTCAAAAGTTATCAAATTGACCCTTGGGTAAAAAGTTTGAGAAAATTACACATTTGGTCCCTGCAGTTTGAAAAATGACAACTTTGGTCCTCAGGGTTTCAAAATTTGGAAAATTGCAATTATGGTCTTTGGGTTATTATATTATGGCAAGATTGGTCCCTATGAGTGCTTTGGCTAAGTTTCATTTCAGGTCCCTCAAATTCCATAAATTACGAAATTGGTCCTTGTGATTAAACTTTTACAAACCAAACAGATCCAATTATTACTACTCCCACCCAATCCAAATACTAACCCAACACCACACCTTTTAATACCCAAGCCCACCCCAAACCTGGCCCAACTCCTCACAGCCCACTCCCCACCTCGTTTTTGATATTACCCCCAGGTCAACCCCTGACCTTTGACTCTCTACCTCACCATCCCTTCCACATCACCACCCCACTCACTGCTACCCTCCAAACACCACCATCATCACCCCTAAACCTTTCACCCTCTGCAACACTCAATCTCCCCCCTTGCATCTCCAAACAAACACAAGCCTCCAAACAACCCTTCTGGCATCAAGTTATCAAAGAAAACTCCAAAGAAAGTTTGGGCGCCAAAATTATTAAACGGCCTAGATTAAATTCTAGTCATCCAAAGGCCAAGAAGATAGATGGGAAAACTCCAAGAAGCCTCCCGGAACCCTAATATTGAGATATAAAAGGAAGTGAGAGGCTTTGGAGCAGGAGTTAGTTTTAATTTTAATTTTTCATATTGTCTTAGTGTAATTCTTACAATTCAGCATAATTTTCAGATTTTAAAGTACTGTATCAAGTGTTGTTGTTGTAACTAAGAACTTTTTCATTAATAAAACTCAGTCTTTACCTTGAATTCAGTTTGCGCTTTGTTAAAAATTCAAAAATATCAATTTGGATGAATGTTGTTTACAGTTGTTAATTTGGACTCTCAGGTTCATGTAGGCTCACCATAAAGCTTATTTAACCTCTGAGAAACAATAAAAAAAATAGATTAGCAAATAAAAAAGCAAAAACACAAAAAATTAGTGAAAAAATCAAAAATAAAAAATAAAGAAGAGAAGAAGAAGGAGAGATGATGCAGAAGTGATTCAGAGAATGGAAAAGGGGGATTAGAGACTCATGGGAGTCATATAAGTTGTTCTTGGCTCAGTTGGTTAGTAGGAATGCACTCTGTGAGCTTATTTCTCTATTCTTGCTCACCACTGTTTATGTACTTACACCCTGCTCAGCTTTGATTTTTATATGCTTGTATAGTTTATTTAGTTGTTAATCTTGTTTAAAATCTAGTGTTGGTTGGCAGAAATTTCATTGTATTTCAATATTAGACTCAACTGAGATTTTTGCCTTTTATAGTAA
Organism: Artemisia argyi; assembly: GCA_030686995.1. Taxonomy (NCBI): domain Eukaryota; kingdom Viridiplantae; phylum Streptophyta; class Magnoliopsida; order Asterales; family Asteraceae; genus Artemisia; species Artemisia argyi. Next base: position 114,622,610 of record CM060689.1, read on the forward strand.
ACTAAGTAATTATGGTTTAAGCTTAAGCTTTTGTGTTTGTTTCAGTCTATTAAGTCATAATAAGTTATTTGAAACAAGTTTCATAGTCTTAATCATTCTATTGCTTAATAAACCAAAAAACAGTTCACTAAAAAGGGTGTTTGGATTAACTGTGTTGGCTATGATTGAAGTTGTTTGTGTTGATTATCTTGTTTGATGCATGTCACTTTATGACTTAACATCTCAGTTACACCATAAAAACCAACCATTCTTTGCAGAAAAGTCAAGATCTCACATTCACATCCATTATTAGTCATTGTTAGAACATTTGAGTTACACAACCATATCAGTAGTTGCATAAATAGTTCTCATAGCATATTTTAGTCCCTCAGTAGCTTGTAACATCATTTTAAGTCATTTTAGTTAAATCAAAGTTCATAAAAGTCAACTGTGACACAAAAAGAAAAATAGTCAAAATTGCATTTTCTCATTTTTACCAAAACTTGCAGGAATTATTGTGATTTTTAGGGTAAGACTTAGACCTCAAGCTTTTTACATGTTCAAATCTCTCAGTTAAGCTTTAAGAACCTACATTCAGCTTATTTTCTAGATTTTTTTAGAAGCTTGTGCAACTAGCTTTTTGAGGCTGCAGGGAGTGTTATCTCCCCTGCACCAGGCCTTTGGCCAAAATTCTTGGACTCACTCAGTCTGACTCAGTAGACCCCACACCCCACATTTAGACTTATTTTGTAGCTTAGCAGTCCTGCTTTTCAGACCATAGCTTATTTTGGGAATCAACTTATTGGGGCATAGCTTATTAGACCCATTTTTGTGGCCTGTTCTCAGAAACCCAACACTGACCCATCAGTCTTTGTGACCTAGTATCAAGACTCACCCAGGGTTCAATAATAAGCCATAAGCTAAGCTTATTGGCTTATTTTGATACTGACCTGGTCACCTTGAAAGGTCAAGTGTCAATTTGGACCGCCTTTTACCATAGTGGACCCCACAGAGGTCCAAATCCCCTACTTTGAGGCCTGCATTGGCCTGTGTCCTGTTTAAGTGCTTATTTGGTGTTAGCATCTTATTTCTTGTGCTTGATTTGGGTCTTTTGTCTTATTTCAAGTTGTTATCAATATGTATCAACTTATTTGTCCATAAGGTAGCTTGATTATAGCTTTTTCATAAGACCACAAATCCTAATAAGCTAAATTCAACAACCTGTTAAGCACTTGGACTTCCCAAGTGCTTATTTCTTGTTATTCCAACAAAGCTCCTTTATTAAAGTTTGTTCATCTAGGTATTTAAACAGTTGTGTAAAATAAAAATCAAGAAAATCCAAAATTACAAAAAGTGATAGCTTCTATTTAAGCCCTTTTGGCTTATTTTCTGCTTATTTATAAGCATTTCTCACTTTTAAATTTTTCTCAGGTTCCTTTTTAGTTAAAATAATTTTAGGAATTTTTTCAGATTTTTCCTTGATCATTTAGTATTTTTTATAATTTAATTTAGTTTAAATTAATTAAATAATTATTTTTAATTAATAATTAATAATTAAAAAGTAGAAAAATTAGGTTTTCTGTTTTAAAATTAGTTTTATAATATTTTAGATTTTTCTAAATTTAATTTTCATTTTCTAGTTAATTTTCATAATTAATTAATAATTAGTGTAATTTAGTTATTAAAAAGTAATTAATAATTAGTAATTAATTAATAGTAATTAATTAACTAGTTGTAAAAATAATTTTAATTTTCCAAAAATTTTCTTATAACATTAGGATTGTAAAAATATAATTTTCACATCCGTAGGACATTATTTGCTCACGTTTCACTTTTTATTTTGCGCGTTCGCGTTTATTTTAAATTCAAACGCGCGTTTTTAGGTTTAACTTACGTTTTAGGTTATCTGATTATCAGTAATAGTTACAATAGTGTTTCTAAGCTATTCTCAATCATAATCTCGTAGTTTAATCATAATAATCAAATTCCTGATCCTCCTGTTAAATCACCCGATCACTTAAAACGTTTTTAAATACAATTGCTTACCTCGCTGGGACATAACGACCCGGGAATACACTGTACTCCTTGGTTAGTTGGTTTTAGACGTTTGACTTGGTTGATCATCACCTGTTCAACTTAGTTGACCATTTAGGACCAATCAGTCGCGCATAAGGTCTAGTACCAGTTCTTCTCCATGAAGAATGTTTTTCAGCAGAATTGCATGTGTTTCTGCTGATGTGGAACAAAAGATGGTATATCATTAACATTTTTCCACATTTGCCTAGATTTTCTTTGACTAGCACATACACCCATTCTTTGCTCATGAAAAGTACAATCCTTAATCAAATGAAATTTACTTCCACACACAAAACATTTCTTCTTTTTAGAAGATTTATTCAAAGTGAAAGATGTTCCATAACATGAAAAAGAATTTAAACCAAAAACATTAACAGAATTGTTTTTAACAGAACTAGAAACATTGTTTTGCAAAGAATTAAATAACAAGTTTTCAGAAGAATCTGTCTTGGTATCAGCAGTAACTCTAACAGGCTTGTGGGGAGTCTTGGGTGATGTCTTGGGTGTGGTCTTGGGAAGGTCTGACTTTTCACTTGAATCACAACTGGTATATGCAGTAGACCCTTGGTCAGAAGACTTGTCACTGTCACAACAAGAGACAAAGTCAGTAGATTTAGAATCAGGGTCTGGCAAGTCAATTGACTTTTTGCCATAAAGATGGTGTGATCCATCAAAGTCAACAGTTATGGGCAGGTATGTGGGTATGTGTTCTCCTGTAATAGGTCTAGGTACAACATGTAATTTGCCTTCTTTTACATAGTTAGATAATCCTGCTGGTGTTGATTTACCTAGGTCATTCCTAGCTTCTAAACCAACATATTTTTTAAATCCTAAACCTATTTCAGAGTTCACAGCCTGACTACCATAAAGTACACTAGTTAGAATATCACCTGATATTAACCATTGTTTATGTCTAGCTACCTCTTCATCTAGTTTCTCTTTCAGCACTAGATTTTCTGAAACAACATCAGCTTTTTCTTTTTCAGTACGCCTTGAATCAATCTTAGCACATTCTAAATCACTTTCTAACACTCTTATCTTTTCTTCATATTTAAGCTGATTCTTTTGAAACCATACCTTTTGTCGTTCTAAAGTTTTTAAAGCCTTTTTATAGGCCTCAACTTCTACATAACATTCATTATATTTAGGTTTCAATTCATCATATTCTTGTTTAAGTTCATTGTATCTTACACTACAGCCAAAAACACAGTTATGTACCTGAGAGATGCCCATTAAGGAAACTTGATCATTCTTATCCTCTGTAGGGCAGTATGCCAGCATATTCATCTGCTCAGAACTAGAAACTTCTTCTATAGCAGGCTCATGAGCAGTCCAGTTGATATGTTCATCCACAGTGACCAAAGCTTTGGAAGTTCCAGCTTTAGAGGTTCCAGCTTCCTTTTGATTCTGCTGATAGGTGGTATATCTAACCTCATCACCAGTCTTTTTATCTTTGCATTCCCTTGAGAAGTGACCCACCTGACCACAAGTAAAGCACTTGACCTTCCTTCTGTCAAGTCTAGCAGGATCTCTTCCCTTGAAGCCAAACTTTCTCCCAGACTTATTTTCAAACCTCTTAATGTTCACTGAGATCATTGCCAACTGCCACTTCAAATTTATCTCTTCCATATCCAAGGGATCCAACTGTTCAAAATCATCATAAGCTAGACACTGCTGATGTTCATATTCAGCAACAAAAGAGTGAAGAACCTCTTCCATTATATTACTGGATTTTGATTGAGGAGTTGGTTTAGTGTGGGTATGAGAAGAAGATGCTGAGGTGTAAGAGCTTGAGGCATGATGCACCGGATTAGATGTGGTGCTAACAAAGGCAGAGTGAGTGGATGGACGAATGGGACTTCTAACATCAGGCTCAAGAGATTTAAGTTTGTTGTAGAGGTCATCAAAAGAGATCATGTCCAATCCACCTTTAGTTTTGAGAGCAATGCTTACTTGCAACCAAGATGGTGGCAAAGATCTTAGGAACATAGCATTGCAGTCCTCATTATCTGGTCTAGCCTTCAGCTGATTAAGCTGACTCAAGATCTTGTGGAACCTGTCATAGCCCTTATGAATTCCTTCTTCCTCTGATATCTGAAACTCTTGAAACTATTGCTTCAGCATTGATTTCTTCATCCTTCTTAACTCATCATTCCCACTAAATCTAGCCTTGATGGCCATCCAAATGTCCTTAGCATCTTCCATAAAGTGGAAGTCACCCATGTGGTCATCTGGTATAGCCTGAAGGAGAATTGTTCTGACTTTAGTCTCCCTCTGCACTGCTAGAACTTCTTCAGCAGTTTTAGGACCCACAATGGTAACCACTCCATCAGCATCTTTGACATGTTTCTTCAAGCTGTTACCCTTACGGACAACTTCCCAAATATTCCAGTCAATATTTGTGATCCAGTTTTGCATCTTCATGGACCACAATTCATACTCCTCTGCATTCTTAAGGTATGAGAATTTGGCATTAGTGTTTGAGAGAAAGAGTTGTTAGAGAGAAGTGGTGTTTTGGTTCTGAGTTGCATCAGATTCATCATCTACTCCAGGCATTGTTTTTGGTTGTTTATGAATGAGAGGGTGTAAGATTAATGTTTCTTAGTATCACAGAGACTCTCCCGAGGCTCTGATACCACTTGTTAGACCTTAGACCTTGATAGATCTTTGAGCACTCGTGGATCGTTAGTTATGTTAATGTAATCGTTAACACACTAAAAGAAAATCTCTGTAATCGTTAACACCCGGGCGAAGCCACCAAAATTTTGATTCGCCTGGAACGGTCAGATAATTATTGGTCAACCACTTGTGAATGGTCAAGTATAATAGTCAAACAGTTGAGGCAAATGCTTCCGTGAAATACAGTGTTTTCCCGGGTCGTAATGTCCCAACGAGGTGTGTGATGTTTTATTGAAAACGAATTTGTGATCGAGTGAATATGAACAAGAAAGGTATTAAGTGTGTGTGTGTTTGTTTAACTAGGGTTTTATAACTTAAAATAACTTAAATAAACTATCTTAACGATTACGTAAATCCTAGATATCTAAAACGTATAACCGTACACCAATTTAAAATCAGACGCGACTGCGTACTGAGAAAAAGGTGAGTTTTAAGAAAAATAAACTACAAGGGTTAAAAATAACAATTCTATAAACTTAAACTTAAAATAAAATTAAATTAAAAATAAAACTATTTTTTAGATTATTTAATTATTTATTATTAATTATTTAATTAAAAACTATTTAACTATTTAATTAAAACTAACTTAAATAAAAACTAAAAATAATAAATACTACAAATTAAACTAAAAATTTGGAAAAATAATTTCTAAACTTAAAAATGAACTTGAAGAAAGTATAAAAAATAAAAATAAATATTAATTAAAAATTATTTATATTAATTATAGTAATTAAACTATTTTTAAATTACAAATAATACTAAATCAACTTAGAAAATTTTGAAAAAATTTATAAAACTATTTTATGACTTATAAAAGCTATAAAAAATATAAAAACTAGGTGTTGCTTTATAAAAAATATTTATGCTATTTATAACTTACTTATTAATTAATTATTAATAAAACTAATTTTAATTATAATAAATACTAAATTACAAAATAAAAATCTGAGAAAATTATTAAAAATACTTTAACCTAAAAGGAAATTATTAAAAATATAAAAACACAACTTACTTAATAAAAATCTAAAAATGAAAATTAAAATTAAATTAAATTAAATAGAAACTATCACTTAATTTTATATTTGTTTTTTCTGGAATTTTCTTTTACAAATCTATTTTATATCTAAATATAACTAACTTTTGTGAAAACAATTATTTTCTAGCTTAATAATAAGCACTGTGGGGGCTTATTACCTCCACAGTTGACCTTTGTTGACCAAACAAGCTAATAAGCTCAAATGAGCTGGTGTGGGACCCACAATGGTAAAAGCTAGTTCTAATAAGTTAAGTAAACAAGTTTGAGCTAAAATTTGCAAGTGGAGACAACTGGATAAGCCAATAAGCTCAAATAAGCACTTGACTTATTAAGCTCAACTCAGAAATTGGGACAACCTTAAGGGTCTGATTCAGGGTAGGTCCACAGGGTATCAGGTCAAACAAAAGGTCAATTAAAGATCCCTGGTAGGAGGGGGTTTGGGAGGAACAAGGTTTGAGGAGTGGGGCCCACTGAGGTGGCCACAAAATCACCACTAAGTAGTGGTGTTGGCCTGAATCTGCTGGTGCAGGGGAAGAGTCTTCCCTGCAGTTGTGTTTGGGGGTGTATGGGACCCACACTAAAAATCCTAAAAATCAAATTAAGATGGGAATCACTAGTTGAGGTGGTAGGCTATAAGTTGGAACAAATTTCAGCACCTAAAACCTTCTCCTAACTTCTAAACAAATCCTTGAAGATTTGAGAAAATCTGAGATAAGCAATTTGACTTTTTAATCTAAACTACTTAGTTTGACTATTTTGGATTTCTAGTACTAACTACTGATTTAATAAGTTATATAAAGCTAAGATAAATCTAATTTACCCTAAACCTACAACTTATAACCTATTTTGAGGGTTTGTGGTAATCAAATCCTTGACAGTTAACTGTCAAGGGATTGGGACTTGGATTTTGACTTTTTGTTTATTAAGGCATGGTTTTTAGACCACAATATACTAATATGACCTAAAGTAATGTGACTACACTATCCTAGACTACTAATACTACCAAGTTCACTCAGTATCAAGCTGAGCCAAACACCCCTTATACTTGACTGTTTTTGTTTTTTCAAAGAATTTCACAAATTTAAACCATAAAATTAGTTTCCAAGGTTATATTATGATGTAATAGACTAAGATTAGCACCTAAACACTAGTAATACTAACAAAGACTCACAATACAAGATTAAGCTATATAGGCAGTGAAATATGAAAAATGAACAACCAAGCTATCTGATGAACAAACACTACTATATAAGCAATTTAATAACCTAAATATACTAATTAAACCTGAAAATACAAATATGAGCAATTATAAAGGCTTCCACAGTGGAATGACCAAAATCAAATATTATGCTTACAATTGATCCTGACTGAGACTAGGGTACCAAGGAACTCAATACATAACCTATAGCCTCCCAAGAGGTTACTAATACCACAGCAATCAATCTTTGCCCTGCACCATCATTCTTCAAGCTTAACAACTATTTTTTTATTTATTTGATATTTTTCTTATTTTTTTCTTTTATGAACTGTACAACAAAGTAAGGTTTTCCTAAGCTTATTTGAGCCTTGTCAGAGCTTATACAAGCTTATGAATCAAATACAACAACTAACAATAACAAGTGAGCTTTTTGTGATTCTTGAAATAAGTAAAAATTGCATAGACTAAGATACACTCTGAAACTTGAAATTGATGATTATAAAAGTTTAAGGTTACACTAAAACAGCTTAATTGATTGCTTAAAAGCTTCTGATTACACTAAGAGACTGAATTTATATTATACGACACTAAATTATACTACCTACACTAATACTCTCTCATCACTGCTTCTTTTCTCTTTTGTAGACATTTCCAGGGTTTTTGGGACCCACTGGGTTATTTCCCACCATTCCTTAGCCCTTGATATGGTCAATTGAATCTTGGCCGTTTAAAACGCCTTTTCGCACCAAAAGTCGTGGGGGGTACTGTGTTTGCGTGGAGAGGTTTTCAATGCTTTTGGAAGGTTGTGGAGGTGGAGGTGATGAGGTAGAATGAGTGGGGAGCAAGTTGGGGTTGAAATCTGTGGGTGTGAGGTGGTATTGAGTTGCAGTGGTGGAAGTGGTGGATTGGGAGGGAAAGGGGTGGTTTTGTGGGGTTGACTGGTATGTTTGACCCGGTTTAATATTTTGGGTGGACTGGGCTGGATAGGGTTTGGGCTTTGGGAAGTAGGGTGGGCTTGGTGTGTAACTTGGGTTTGTTTGTTTGGTTATTTGTTTATTAGGGTCCGTTTGGATTTATAACTTAGAAACTCAAGGACCAAATGTGTAATTTATTGAAAGTTGAGGGCTGTTTTTGGCAAGTTTCCAAATATACTACAAGGGCTAATCTTGCCATATGTGATAAATCAAAGGACTTTAAATGAAATATTTCCATTTAAAACCACCCGGGGACCTTTTCTGTCAATTCCCAAACTTCAAGGACCTAACTTGTAATTTTCTGATAATTGAAGGGCCAAACCTGTAAATATCCAACAGTTAACACAAAGGACCAATTATGCCATTATAGAATAGTACAAGGGTTATATTTAATATTTTTCCATTTTAAATAACCCACGGACTGATTTTGACACTTTTCAAAGTTGAGGGACCAGAGTTGTAAATTTATGATTTTTAACTTCAAAGGACTTTTCCTAACAACTTATGAATCCCAAGGACCTAAAATGATATTTGAACAAGTTTTGAGTGACCAGGGACTAGTTTTGCCAATTTATGAAACTTGAGGGACTGAAACTGCCAATTATGCAAACTTTGTACGTTTTTCATCTGTTTTTGCATATTTTGCATTTGAAACATATAAAACACACTTCTAAGATATTTTAAGTATTTTGATGCATAATTGAGTGTTTTTGTATGTTTTGGCAGCTCAGATTGGTATAAAATGATGAGTATTTAGACACTCATCACGGAAACAAACACAAGTATAAATAATTGAATACTAAGAACACTTGATCCTCTATTGATCTTTTAATAATACTGAAAGTATTTTCTAAAATGTGTACTCAATACATAATCGTGTGTTCCTTTTATACACAAGGAACCCTAAACCGTTTCACAAGAAACGTATATTCTAAAAACTGTAAAAGATATGCATTATCACTTCCAAAATAAACTCATGCATATCCTAACTATATTACATAAAATACGGAATATCTATTTCCACAGAAACTAATAATGCTGAAACTAGTCTTCAGCAGATACACTGCTTCAGCAGGAACCAGCTCTTCAGCAGTATCCTTCAGTAGTAACTGTCAGCAGAATTCTTACTTAGCAGAATTCCCAACAGATTCAGAGGGAGAAACTCTTTTTCTTGAAAATTTGTTGAACGATGAACCGTTAATCCCTCCGGATAAAGTTAAGAAGAAGATTGAGCTTACGATTGACGATCCTCTGGAGCCCGAGCTCGAGGAATTTTTACCCGATTATGAGTGTTTTTCATTTGATACGACTGAGGAGATTAGTGGCAATCACTTTTCGTCCTGATCATTCTTATCCAGTTTATGAAGTTTTTCAATTTGATATCGATCATACGGAAGAAACGAGTAGTGGCAGTACCACTTCTCTTGCTCTTATCTCTCTTCCGGAGTATGATTCGTTTTGTTTTGATAAGATTGATTGTGAGTTTGAAAAGTTTTCTGGTGAACTTTCTTATCCAGAGTATGAAAATTTCTATTTTGATCTTGAAAATGATCATGACCCGGGTGGCATTCTTAAAAATGAGAGTTTTTATGAAAATTTTATCCCAACCCTCCCACCCGGGAAAGTTTTTCAAATGAGCTTTAATGTTGAGATTCATAATTCCGCAATTATGAAGTCTCCTTTTTATGATGATGAATTGTTCATGATTGTAATCATGACGTTCTTTCCATTTATCACATTTGGTGTGATTTCTCCTCTCCGTCACTCCGTTGGGAGTGAGGACACTATTTTTGACCCTGGTATCGTTTCTAATAGTTTTCACTATTAGAATACCAGCGGTTATCTCATCGGGGTGGAACTTTCTCATAATTCATATGTTAATCCAAATATTTTGAATGAAAGCCCGATGGAGATTATCTTTTCCATCTGCTCTCCCCAAGGATGAATTAATTCGGGGATCGAGTCAAGCTCATGTGACTCGGTTATAAAAAACTAGCGCTTCGTGGGAGACACCCCATGCTTATCCATTTTCATTTTCTTTATTTTCTATTTTCTTAAGTAACGTGACGAGAGGGGGGCAACCCTTTCTAAACTCGTGTTTTCGTGGTTGTTTGTGATTGTTCAGGAATTTCCCCGAAGTTTGAGGACTCTCGTGCTCGTGATTTGTCATTCTCTCCACTCGAGTCTCATCCTTCGCTGCTCTTTCGGAAATTTAACATATCCAAAATCTTATCGACTAACGTTTATCTCTTGGCATACTTAATAAACGGCCTTAGATATTACGTAGGATTACCCGTACCCTTAAAACATTGAGGACAATGTTTCAGTTTAGTCTGGGGGGGGGGGGGGGGTGAATCTTCGATTCGATTTGACCTGACACCTTCGTCTGAGCTATTAACTTACGCAACTCCGTTTTCCCACCAAAATTTAGATTTTTTGTCACCTTAAAAAAAAAAAAAAAAAAAAAAAAAAAAAAAAAAAAAAAAAAGAAAAGAAATAGATATGATATATGGTATAATAATAAGATTTGACACCTTATTTTGACTTTCCTATCGGCGAGAGTAGAAATAAATGTTTCGACTTGACCGGGCGTGTTGAGCCCTAGCTTGTCTCCCTTAACCAATATAATCAAAAGATTATCGGCTAAGCATCCGCGGATCTCATTATTTGGGATTTTAAATTTGCGGAGATCTAGGAATGATAGAGTTTATTTAGAAGTTTCATGCTAAACATGGAGTAGTTGGATCTCTTTAGAGCCCACGAAAGGTACTTGTGGCCTTCTTGTTCCCACAAGATTGCACACCAATAATAATAGATCTCTAGGATTAATTAAGTGTATGGGGTTTGGGCAATACTTAGTTTTTTCTCGTTCCTAACAAAATCTCTACATATGGGGGTTTGGTACACATAGGGGTACTGCCAGCGTTACGGTGAAATAGACTATTGCATCTTGCCGGTTCGCAGCCGATGTTGTGATCTTAGTAAAGGCCGTAGGACTCGGGGTTTGGCATATGATTATGAATATCAATAATAATAATCCAAAGCCAATAAAAAGGCAGAGGAATCCAAAGCTATAAAAAGCAGCGGATATAAATCCAAGGTCAATAAAGCTCTTACATCTTGGCAGCTCTTAAACCGTTGTTGTAATTGAAATAAAGGACTAAGGACCAAATATTATTAAAGTGCTTATAATTATGCAAAAATGCCAAGCTTCGACTCCGAGGGTTTCCCTAATAAAAAGCTTCCGTTTCGAGTCTCAAACATGGGATGTTTCGGCTGTAAATAAAAAGGGGGCACCCCCACAAATCGTGTTATATCAGAGACCTTCATGTAGACCCGATTTCTGTATGCAGGGGTTTTTGAGGGAAAGTTTGGAAACTACTTAGTGTTCAAATTTTGTGCTCTTATCGGACTAACAACTATCAAAACGAGAAAATATGAAGCAATTCATTTCTTACAAATTAAAATCTTGAGATATAAAAATTAGGAACTGGGAACAAGAGGTAATTTCACAAGTAACTTTTGTGGGTAGTGTTAGCATCTAACTTGTGGATAAACAATGATTTCGATTTTACGCTTAGTATGAGGGCTTGTGAAAAATCAAGGATGACAATTTTTATCCGTATGGTCTCTTCTCTGTGAGAAGTGTTCCTATTCGTAGACCCTGAAAGTTATCAACAGATAAGAATTGATAATGAAAGTCAAAACAAACCGTCACATATACAAAAATGAAAAAGTACAAAAAGAGTAGTAGTAGCTGTTATTCATGAAAATCGGAAAACAGAGCGTTTTTGAGAATAAATGATTTTGATATCTCTTTTGAACATCATTGCTACCTTACAACGTCAGTAAAAAGACGTCTTGAAATTATTTTTCTCTTGAGCGTGAGGTGATGACATTGCGTGAGGACACGACAATACCTTAGTCTGGGGATTTTGATGTGTGCTTATTCACACATCCTTTTTAGGCCTTAAATCAAACCAAATACACCAAATACTAACCAAATATGCCAAGAGAATGGGTGTTTTTGTATTTGTGTATGTGCAAGTACGGATATGTGAAAAATGGACAAAAACAAAGCCAAAACCGACAAAAACAAGCACGAGATTGGAAAAAGGTCAAAAGCCGGAGCCGGGGAAGCAAAATGATAAAAGGAAGCTCAAAATATCAAAGGAGGTCCTTAGAGATTCATCAAGTTGCAAGATTAGTCCTTGGAAAAAGTTTGGAAGATTGGCAACTTTAGTCCCTCAAATTCCAAATATTACAAAAGTGGTCCTTTGAAGAAATTTTAAAGAAAAGTCAAAGTCTACTCCTCAACTTTCAAGAATTGTCAAGAATAGCCCTTGGAAGAAAGTCTTGGAAATATACAGAAGTAGTCCCTATTGTTTTGTGAATTACAACATTGGTCCTTGTTTTATATTAATACACAACCGGATCCACAATACAATCAGTCCAAGAAAATCCCACAAAGCCCAAAAGCAAAACCAAAGCCCAACACCCCTACCTTATTACCCGGCCTGCTCCACTTTACCCGGTCAAATGACCCGGTCAACACCCCAAACAAATATAATCCCCAAAAACAATTACCCGCCCCCAAATTAGTTTACCCAGAAAATGGGATGAACCCTAGTTACTATTCACGCATGTAAAACCGAAATTGACAGCAATTAAGGGTGTTTTGGTCTAATTGCTTGCTTCTAGAACCACTCCTGACATGGCAGGCCTGCCATGTCAGCGATCCGTGTAGTATTGCGTGCACATGATTGGGTAATGATTGAATCCAATGGATGAGATTGATGGGAATCATCTAGAAGGTGATCTAAGGGAATATATTCACTTGAAGAAACACAAAGAGGCATGGATTGATGAGCTGGACACACCTAGCACCTCCCTGCTTCAAGTATAAATACCCCACTCATTCACAGATATCATGTGTAGTTTCTAAGTAGGTTTTAATATATTTCTGAGTTTAGTTTTATTGTAATTTTCAATTCCAGCTTTGTACTCAAGTTTTCATTATTAATATAACTCAACTTTTATTTTTCAGCTTATTGTCTTTATACTTATTTTAGTTTAAGTTTGTTATTCCTTTCTGTTAGTTAATTCAGTACTTGTTTAGTTTATATTAATTTCTGTTTTAAGCTTCTATTTCAATCTTATACTGAAAAATAATAATAATAATAATAATAATAATAATAATAATAATAATAATAATAATAATAATAATAATAATAATAATAATAATAATAATAATAATAATAATAATAATAATAATAATATGTAGATCAAAATAGTTTTAATTAAGCTTCAATAAGCTTTATTGTGTTCAAAACAAGCTTATATAAACTTCCTAGTCTACTGTGAGCTTGTTCTGTTTTTAAATTTACAAATTCACAAAAAGTCAACAAGGTCAACTGTGAGTTTATTCATATAAGCTCAGCTTATTGTGGAGTTAAAGGCAGCCAATAAGGAGACCATTTGGCCTGTCAAAAGACAGGCAAGCTTAGTGACTCCCCCTCTGTTGAGCTAAAGGGGAATTGGATTTGTAAGTTCCATTTTTAATTCCTATTTGAATTGCATAAAGTAGTAGTAGTTTAGATCAGTTCTTTGTTGTTTATTTCTGATCATTAGTAGTAGTTGCATCATATTCAGTCTTAATTGTAGTTTGATTCAGCATACTATCATTAGTTTTAGCATCATTTGATCATTTTCTATTTCATTGTCTATTAGATCTGTGTTTCTGTTGAGTTCTGTGGTTTATACCCTTATTTCTGAATTGATTTGAGCATTTTTTATCATTGTTAATATTGATTTAGTTATTGGGATTGATTTGAGGAGTAGCTGTTATATATAAGTCTTATCTGTCACATAAAGGGGTGTTTGGATCATTGTGGTTTGCTGGTATTTTCATTGATTCAGAGGGTAGTGTTGGTTTAGATATCATACTTAGGTTGCATTAAGGTTTAGTCTAGCATAAATACAGTTGTTCATTTAATAAAAAGTCAAAATCACTTTTGATTCTTCATACTTGCTTATCTGTTAGAATTATTGGTTGCATAATCATACAAGCAGTTGCATATTTACATTAGAGAGCTTAGTCTAGTTTAATTTTAGCTTATTACAACTTAGGTAATCAATTGGAGCAGATTTAAATTCATTTGAGTCAAAATTTCTGTCAATCCAAAATGTCAAAACAAAGTGGAGCTCAGTTTTTTGGTCTATACTTTGAGATAATTTTTAGAGATCAATACTAATTGGAAATTATTTTGAAAAGTGGATTTGAAAACTTTAGCATCCTTTTCATCAATATCAGAAAGAAAATTTTGATTTGGAAATCATTTGCTTATTGAAAAAGTGACTTGGAATTGTCTGTTAGAGCTAAATACTCCCCTACACGACAGATTTTGTCAAAATTTTAGGTAACAAGTTTAGATAGCCAGTAGGTTTTTAAGTGAAATCTTTTGGGAAATTTGAGATCTCAGTAGGTTAAGCAAGCTTTTGCCCCCATAAGCTTATTGTTCTGAACTTATTTGGAGAGCTTAATTGCTTAATTAAGTTGTGTAGTTCAAGCATAGGGCCTGTCTTATATTTCAGGCCTGCAATTTTGTTTTAGTGGTTCAAATCTGATTATTGTGATCCATTATAGTTCCTTGGTGCTAGTAGTTGCTTTGACCATTAAGCTTTTGCAATTTTCTTATTCTCCTTAGTGCTTGCTTATCTCATTAGTGCTTATTGCTATTGATTTGATCCTTATCTGTGTTTCTAAGTTCATTTTGATCTAAATTCTGTTCCATTAAGCTTTATTTAGTCAAAAATTCACTTGGTCAAAGTTTTGTCAAGTTTGGTCAAAAATTGCTTATTAATAAGCACTCATATAAGCTGTTTTTATGCCATTCAGCATTTCCATAGCTTATTTTCAACTTTTTGAATTTTTTTTAGCTTTAGAATAATAATTTAGAATTTCCCTAAATTTTTCATATTTTTCTGACTTAATTTGCTATTTTTCTTATTTAATTTCCATTTTTATTCAATTTTTAATACTTTTTAAATTACCAAAAACTCCAAAAAAATCAGAAAAAGCCTAAAAAATCCAAAAATATTTTAGAAATTAGTTTTCATTTATTTTTTACTTTTAGAAATTAATTTTGCAATTTTTCCATTTATTTTCAATTTTATTTGAATTTTTGTTACTTTTTAATTAGATTTAATAGTTTTTAATTCACAAAAATTACACAAAAGCCAAAAAAATTTAGTTTTCAGTTTTAAAATTAATTGTTAGTTATTTTAGAATTTTCAAAATTTATTTTGCATTTTTCTCAATTTATTTGCATTTTCTTTTAATTTTTAATTAGATAAATTAGTTTTTAATTCATAAAAATTACATAAAAAGTCAAAAAAATATTTTTCTTTTTCTCAAAATTTTATTTTATCATTTTTAACATAGGAAAATTATTTTCAAGTCCGTAGGAGTAGTATAGCTTAAATTTCACGTTTTGTTTCGCGCGTTAACGTTTATTTCACGTTTAAGCTCACGGTTTTGATTCTACGTTACGTTTTAAGTTTGTTTACTTGAATTACGTGCATAATTGATTAATTGTGCTTCAATTTCATATTCATTAGTGTAATCTTATTAAAATCACTTTTTCCCACTTTCACGACACGTTTTACGAATCGGGAATTCAAAATTCCATTCACACCTTCGTTGGGACACGACCCGGGGAAATACTTTCCTAAGCATTTCTTCAGAAAAATAAACCTATACTAAAACGATTGAACCAGTCTCTTCATCCGTGATTGCAAACTTCTCATATTGTTGGATGAGTAAGTCGATCTTGCAATCTTTGACTTGTGAGTTACCTTGATGTGTGATGATGAGTGAATGCCAAATCTCCTTGGCGGTCTTGGATATATGAACTCTCTTGAACTTCCTTCGAGGTAGAGCATTGTAGATTAACATCTTGGCTTCATCATTCTTACCAAGCTTTCTCCTCTCATCATCTTTTAGATCTGAGTTGGGCTTTTCCACTAACAACTTTGTTTCGGGGTCTTCCACTATGAATACAAAGTTGCCATTTTGAATAATTTCCCATAAATCAAGATCTTTTGACCTAACATAGGTCTCAAACCGGGTTTTCCAAAAACAAAACCCATTGGTCTCTAGCAAAGGTGGTCTTTGCATAGAACACCCCTCAACATAGTTCTCTTGAGCCATGGATCTATACTCTACATTACCAAAAACCTTAGTTTGGATTTTAGATTTTTGGGAAAGAAGTTTTTGACTTAAAACGACTTCTCGGGAAGGCTTTAACGCTAAAAAACTTGAGTACACCGCTCTGATACCAATTGTAGAACCGTAGAGGGGGGTGAATACGGTTTCTTTGGCTTTTAAGACGTTTAAAAACTTTAAGCCTCAAAGAAAACCGAGTGGTTATACCATCCGTACGTCTAGTTGCGAATCCACGACACCTATACTATTCCACTAGTATAATCCTTTCGGTGGACTACAAACTGTTACAATTTACTCCACCGATATTCACCAATATCGATGCTCACAAAGAAGGAGTTACTCCCCAATGGTATTCTGCCCTAGGAAACCACCCAAAAGAATCTCGCGATTCGACTTCACCTAAGGATCACAAAGATCACTACCAAGACTTCCCACCGGAAGTATCAAACCCCAACTAGATCCCCAATGATCTAGGCTTAGTCACCAAGACACAAGACTTCCCTTACAAATTATAGAATGAATGAGTGTTTGTTCAATCAAGCCCTAACCTAACCTAGTGACTCGATTCTAGTAGAAAGGGTATAAGGAAGAAGACCCTCGACACAATCACAAGAATGGATTAGGTTCTTGTGATTCTTCCCTTGCAAAGATATTTGTTCTTTCAAAGATGTTAGTATGAAAATCAAGAACACAAGATTATAGATAGAAAGATTTGAGAGTGTTTAGAGAGAAAGAATAATGGCAAGGGGTGAGGAATACAAGAGGCAATGGTGGTATCTATAGGCCAAGAACCCAAACTTCTGTAAACTTTCACAAGTGTTGGGTGTTTGGATCTTATAAATACCTATCCTTGCTAAACCCCCAATTGTACTTCTCACTAAACCTTAACATTAATCATTCTAAGGTTTACCAACTCAAATAGCCAATATGAAAATCATTTGTGAAGTGTTTAAAGAGAAAACAAATTACCAAGGGTATAAAGTGTAGATAGGGTAATTTGGAAGGGGTAGAAGTGTTATTCCTCACATGACATAGAAAAGAGAGAAAAAATATGCCAACGTATATTCCATTGCTTGGGGGGAAGAATGAGATGGAGGGTTGAGATGAGATGGTTTGAATTGGATGGCTAGGATCAAAGGGAGCCTCCCTTGGTTTTCAAATTATTTGGCATGTGGGAGAAATGAAGGGTTGAGATGTGTTGATTTGAAATAGATGGCTAAGATCAAAGGAGCCTAGGTTTGGATTGAGAAGGGATATTCTAAGGGAATATGCTTTGCTTGGGGGGAAAGGGTGAATCAATGGTTGAGATGGTTTTTGTTTGAAATGGATGGCTTGGATTAAACACATGTGATGGTATAGAGAAGAGATTGGATGGAAGGTTGAGATGTGTTTAGTTTGAATTCAATGGCTAGGATCAAAGGATCATCCTTTGGAATTCAAACAATTGGCATGTAGGGAATATGGAGGGTTGAGATGTGTTGTAAGGGAATGGATGGTTGAGATGAAGAGTGTGTAAGGGAATATGTAAGAGTGTAAGAGATTGTGTAAGAGAATATTTGATTTGGATATGATTGGATTTGTCTTTTGTAAGAATAAGATTAAGAGAAGATTAAGACATAATCTAATTGTCATTAAGAAGAAAAGGTTTAGACAATTAAGATTATAAGTTGAGAAAATCATAGGTTACTTATAAGTTCAAGTAACACAACGTCGAGAATCCATAGGTTTATATCACGTGACTTTCCACGACTCGACGTTCTCAACTAATACCTTGGTTCAAACAAGTTAAGTGCTTTGCCTTGATGTAAAGCATAACCCAAGTGGGAAAGGATGCATTTACGCAAAGTGATATTTGACTTAGTTTGACCAATAAGGGAGTAAACCCGTTACGTAACTAGAGAAGACGGAAGCACGGGATATGAGCATATGGATGCTAAAACACGATGTCACGTGAAATATACAAGCTCCCTAAGTTTAGAAAAGCCTTGGCTAGAGGCGATAGTTATAAAACATGAGTTAGTGTTTTCCCGTAAATGGGTGTTTTAAAAGTAGGATCTCTCAAGTCTCAAAACTCATTTCGAGTGTTCTCAATTAAGCACATAACATATTCATACCTGTATTGAGAGATCCACATTTGTCGGGTAAGGGGAAAGCCGACTTTCAAAATTCGCCCAGGAGCCATACAGTGGCCTGGCCCGTCACCCATGCGTTGACGCGCGGGCAGCGCCATGAGCAAATATGAGCTCTGGGGAATTTTGGCTAAAGTTTGTTATTTATGTGTTTCGATGGTTTATTTGTCATCATTAAAACATAAAGAGATCTTGATTATGTTGCCTCAACAGTTCAATTTGGGGATGTGAATCCAAGTGATTAGATTGTTTGGGAACATATTAATTCTTGTGCCAAATTAGAGACATTAAAGAGTCGATTGTGATTAATTGTTATGTCAAATTAGGGAGTTTAAAGCATCGATTGATAAATGTGGATTAGGAAAGGGTTTGAATATGGTCGTCGTTGTTTGAGCTTATTTTATGGTCTATATCTATGTTTGGCAAATTTGGTGGTTAGCACTAGTTGTTTGTTGTATAAATTTTTTTGGTAATATGGTTGTTGCTGTAATTATAAAGTGTGTATATTGACGTAAAAGCTAAATGCTAAATGCTTCTTTTATTAGCGTTTCAAATTGGAGCATTTAAACAACATCCATAAGTTAGATGCTAATTGCCAAACAAACATTATATTCTTAATGCTAAAACATTCCAAAAAGCTCATCGCTAAACACAGGCTATGAGCATATTTTGTTCGAGTGTTCGACTTATTTTACACAAGCCTATTTTTCTCGGCTTATATTATGCTCAAGTGCTTCTTTTCCATGTTTAATTCAGAATAAGCTCCTTTTGCATATATATATATATATATATATATATATATATATATATATATATATATATATATATATATATATATATATGGCTTATGAAAAATGAACTGCTAGATAAGCTCATAAGCCCAAAATTAAGCTTAAACTAGCTAGATGCTAAGTTGTTGGTAGTGTGGGATTGTAGGTTGTTTTAAGGCGATGATACCAAATAAAATAGCTGATTGTTGCAAAAGTGATTGATCCAATCTTACTCCGTATATTTTAATAGTTGACTTGGAGAAGTTAAATTATGTTCAAGGGAACTATATGAATGCGTTGACTATAAAAACCAAAATTTGGTCGTTATAGGGTGCAAAATTGCTGTTTGAAATTTTATAAAAATAATCATAAGAATTTGTTACTAAAATCCTTGTTTCATTATTTAATGGGTTGTTTGCTTATTGGTGGTATAATGTATATAGGTAATAAAATAGAAAGAATGGAATATTTGGATAAGCATACACAATATGTTCATGTTTTTTAACTTGCAAGTTAGGTTCATCTATCGAAGTATTTATAATTTTTTATCAGCTCTGTTGTGCAAGAAGAGGCTAGATAAATGTGGATGTGGATAAGATTGAATGCGAGTCTTGTGGTGCCACCTTCAAATATGTTGCACCAGATTCAAGACCTTCTATAGAAGGTGAAGTTTCCTGTACTTTGGCCTAAGTTCAGATTCATTTCTTTTTGTCAAATGCCACACTCTAATATACCTTCTGGGTTATTTTTCTATAAATGGTTAGATGACATATCTAGTGATGTTGTAGCTTCATCACTCTTTTTATGAAGTTCTAGCGACAATAAGTTTGTGCTCTTTTTCAGATTATAAATATAATAACGTGGTATACTTTTCATAATCTATACTTTCACGTGCTTTTAATAGGTGAAAATGTCGGAGAGGAATTTGCGAATCAGCTTGATGAAGGACACAAAGTCATTTGCCCCTGGAGTGGAAACGGCTGTACTAAAAGTTTAGTAAAGTTCCCTCCTACTCCTCCATCAGCCTTGATAGGGGGTTATAAGTGTTAAAAGTTACGTATAAATATTAATAAGTAAATGTCTAGTATCGAACCCGAGACCTCGGGATTGCACACTTTACAAACAAGAATAATGTATAATAAATATATATATGTTAAATGTATCGTATATATATATTTATAAACACTTAATGGACTAAATGGTCGTTAGTTATTAAACGTATGGACTAATTATCATTAGGGACAAAAGAAAAGGACTAGAGTGTAACTTGGGAGTCAAGAAAGATCTAGAAACACCCTTTGGGTGCTATGGCCGGTCGAAGCCCATTCCATGGGTCGACCCATGCTTGCTTGATCACCAAGGAAACCTCTAGTATATATACAAGGCCAAGGATTAGGGTTTCATATCTTTTGTGCACACACACTAACCCTAAATCTTTTCTCCTTGTCTCTTTCTTTTGTGGCCGATCGGTTCAACCCCTCCCAAGGGATTTTGGATCGATTTTGGTTCTTCCAAAATATAAGTGTTTTATTTACTTGCATCAAACCTTTATTCGTTGGTAGTTTGTGTGTACAAGAACGAGGTAATTACTTACTTTAGTAATTATCAAGAGATCGATAAACAAAACGGTAAGGGGTTTATCATTGATCTATTTGTACAAGAATCAAGGTTTATTTGAAGTGCATCGGGTACGTTTACTATTTATGTTTTAGTTAATCTTTATACGTGTTATTACTTGATCCTAGCTTCCGCAATATGTGTACTTTGATTGTCAAACTCTAACAGTGGCATCACGAGCCATGGATAACATGTAATTGATTACTAAAACGTAATAAAAATCGGATCTTTAATTGTTTTAGATACATGTTTTTTTCTAGGGTTTTTCTTTAAATTTTTTTTATAAAATTTAAACCCTAACCCTAATTTTGGGGAAGGGGTCGATTTCCACAATAAACCCTAATTAGGGTTTGTGGTTTTTCTTGATTAATTTGTAATCATATAGAAACCCTAGGTCTTAACCTGTTTTTGTGAACGTACTTATGACCTATGTGCTAATTGTTAGGTTTAATCCGTGACGAAACATGCATGTTAGTCATGGATCTTGTTTGATTATTTTATTGTCACATGTTTTAAATAGATCTAAAATTGGGGAAGACTCCAATTGATATATATATATATTAAAATCAATTTATATTCTATGTGGTGTGTATATTATCTTTGGCCTACGCAATTGATTCGTCAATGTATGTGGCTCCACTTCCATTAAGAAGGGAAGGCCTTAGGTGATTACATGCATGATTATACCTAGAATTGATTTTATTAGGATCTTTTTAATAAGGTTTGCATGTGGCTAATTGTTTCACATTTTATTATTAGTTGTTTATGTTTCTTTAAATTACTTGTTTTTATTGTTTTCTTAATTGTTTGACTTGATGTAAGCAATAAAAAGGGTGATTTTTATAAAAGAAAATAATATGGACTAATAAAGGTGAAACAAAAAGTGATAAAGTAAGAATCTTGCAAGGTCTTAAGTGCCGCTAGTGGTCCAATTCGCACGGTAATCAGCTCCCAGGCGAGACTAGCAAAATTCAAACTTTATTACATGATTTTGAGATTGAATCCATAAACTTTTGCTTGATTGATGTTTTGTACAAATATGCTTTTAAAATTAAGTCCTTTAAGACGATATTCATAACCGTGATTTGAAGGCTTAGAAAAGAGCCTTAGAGTCTGCCTTGGTTATCACAATCTTGAATATGCCTTAAACGAATTACTTTTAAAATCATAATTGTAGAAAGTCATCTTAGGGTTTGTTAAACCTCAAGTAAAACTTTGTGTATTAATTTCACGAATTGATAATAAAAAGGTTTTGAAAACTTATGCTATAAAGATGAGTGCATGCATCTTTATACATATTTTGATTTACACATCAAAAATAAATACCCTTATAATTTAAGTTACATGCCATCTATCTATAAGAAACACTTGGAATTTTAATTTAATAAACGTGAGACCTAGGCTAAATTACTATAACAAGGTAAAATTCTTTTAACGCGTGAGACCATAATTGTAATTTTATAGTTTCTAAGGTAGACGACTTAATTAAGTTGTGCGTGAGACCTAGAACTTAAGGCATGAGATGGGATGAAACATGCTTACAAGGCAAATTGATGAATCAATTTGATGTAATTCCCATAATGATCTAGGAATTGAAAATCTTGTTTGCCAATTATTGTTCGACAGATTACTATCTTTTGTACTTTCACCACTAGCAGATCAACTGATGTGGTGGAACTATGTAAAGTTAGATCCTAGGTTTTCAAGAAAATTTTGGTGGTTATATGAATATAACTAATGGGTATTTTATTTTCTTGAAGATATTTATTATCGAAAATACTAATGTTTGAACTTTTATCTGTAGATATGGCTCAACCCGATACCCCATCTGTGATTTCTGCTTTCAAGAGTCATCTTGAGAGAGAGAAACTGACTGGAAAGAATTTCAATGATTGGTACCGCTCACTTAGAATTGTCTTGAGGTCGACCGGTAAGATGGACTATTTGACCGAAGAATGCCCGGCTGAGCCTGCTGCTACTGAACCAGAAGCAGTTAAGGCGGCATGGAGGGTGGAACATGCTAAGTTCAATGAGGTTGCTTATTTAATGCTCACTAGCATGAGTGCTCAATTACAAAAGAAGTTTGAGTACTTTTTCCCAAAAGATATGCTTGATGTTCTTAGGCAATCTTATGAGAAACCACCTGCAGTTGAATTGTATGATGAATTGGACAAGCTACATAACTGCAAGCATGGTGATGGTAAACCAGTTGAAGATTATGTGAATGAGATGAAGGAATCTTTTGATCAGCTTCACAGAATTGGATTTGGTTACCCTGACAATGTGCAAGTGCACTTGATCAACAGGTCCCTTAACAAGGACTTTGCTGGTTTTGTGCAGAATTTCAACATGCACTGCTCGGGGAAGACAGTATCTGAATTACTCGCATTGCTTGTTGAGTATGAGAAAAGTCTACCAGCCAAGGTCAAGGCTCCTACCCCGCAAATGTTGGCAATTCATGGTGGGAGAATGCAGAAGAAATCGCATGTGAACAAAGGCAAAGGGAAGGTTAACAAAGGCAAGCAGGTCATGACTTATCAACCAGAACCCAAGATGAAACAACATCAGCCTAAGCAGAAAAAGGTGAATCCTCAAAACAAGAAGGATCAGGCATGCCACCATTGTCATGAAAAGGGCCATTGGAAGCGTAATTGCCCTCTCTATATTCATGACTTGCGACTCAAGAAGCAGGGGAATGAAGTTGGTAACCCCAGCTCATCAGGTGCGTTCTTTATGATTGAATTATTCACTCTTACTCCTAAATTGAATTCATGGGTATATGATACGGGATGTGGCATTCATATTTGCAATACCTTGCAGGGGTTTAGAGTTGAGAGAAAGCTGACCTATGGACAACAATTTTTGTACGTTGGTAACGGAGCGCATGCAGGAGTTGAAGCTATAGGAGTTTATGATTTAGTGTTGCCTTCGGGCTTAGTACTATCTTTAAATAATTGTCATTATGCACCGTCAATTGTTAGAGGTGTAATTTCATTTTCATGTTTGTTGAACCTTGGTTTTGAGCATACTATTTCTAGCAAAGGAATTTCGGTTTCTTTAAATGGTGTTTTTTATTTTAATGTTATTGCTGTGAATGGTGTCTTTGAAATTAATATGAATGATAATGATAATGCTTTTGTTAAAAATAATTCAATGTATAGCATCAACAATAAGAGAATCAAGAAAGGTCTGGATTCGTCTTATCTTTGGCATTGTCGACTTGCTCACATTGGCAAAGATCGCATGAAAAAGCTGCAACATGATGGGCTTTTAGAAAAGATCAATGATGAATCATTTGATAAATGTGAATCTTGCATTGCTGGGAAGATGACTAAGAAACCCTTTAAAAATAGGATTGAAAGGGCTAATGATCTACTTGGTCTTATTCACACAGATGTGTGTGGACCACTTAGACATGTGTCAAGGAGAGGTGCTAGCTACTTCTTAACATTTACGGATGATTACAGCCGTTATGGTTATGTTTATTTACTTAAACATAAACATGAGGTATTTGAAACATTCAAAGTGTTTAAAGCAGAAGTAGAGTTGCAACTAGGAAAGAAGATTAAAGCTCTTCGATCCGATAGAGGTGGTGAATACCTGAGTCAAGAGTTTATAGATTACTTAGCAAAGGAGGGAATTGTCCAGCACCTTACTTCTCCATATACTCCACAACAAAATGGTGTATCTGAAAGAAGGAATCGTACATTGCAAGATATGATACGATCTATGTTTAATCTAACAACTCTTCCTTACTCGTTTTGGGATTATGCCTTGGAATCTGCGGTTCGCATTTTAAATATGGTTACAACAAAGAAGGTTGATAAGACTCCATATGAGGTATGGACTGGAAAAGCTCCTGACTTGTCTTATCTAAAGGTCTGGGGTTGTGAGGCGTATGTTAAACGTGACTCAGCAGACAAACTCCAACAAAGATCTGTAAAGTGCATCTTCGTAGGATACCCTAAGGAAACTATGGGTTACTACTTTTATTACCCAGCGGAAAACAAAGTTTTTGTTGCAAGGTATGGAAACTTCTTAGAAAAGGAGCTCATAACCCAAGAATTCAGTGGGAGAGTATATGATCTGGAAGACGATCATGAAGATGTAACACCTTCTGAAAACACTAGCCAACTTCCTGAAGAACTTGAAAGTTTAGGTCCTCCACCAGAAGTTGAAGTGGTTCCCGTTCGCAGATCTTCAAGATCTGTGAAGGCTCCTACACGTCTATGTCTAAACGTAGAGTGTGATGACAACTTGACAGGGGATCTTGATGAACCTACAAGTTATAAAGCTACTATGAATAGCCCTGAAAAGGAAAAATGGCAGGGAGCTATGAATGGGGAAATGCAATCCATGAAAGACAATGAAGTCTGGGAAGAAGTAGACCTACCTCCGGGTGCCAAACTAGTTAGGAGTAAATGGCTCTACAAGAAAAAGACTGATATGGATGGCATTGTACACACCTATAAGGTCCGTTTGGTAGCTAAAGGCTATACTCAAACTTTTGGTGTTGACTATGAGGAGACCTTTTCTCCTGTAGCTGACATAAGGGCAATTAGGATTCTTATAGCCATAGCTGCTTACTATGACTATGAGATTTGGCAAATGGATGTCAAAACCGCCTTCTTAAATGGTCGCCTAGATGAAGACATCTATATGGCGCAGCCTGAGGGGTTTGTGAATCCAGAATTCCCAGATCATGTATGCAAGCTTAAAAGATCCATTTATGGATTAAAGCAAGCATCACGAGAATGGAATAAGAGATTTGATAGTGAGATTAAGAAGTATGGATTCACTCAAAATCTTGATGAGCCATGTGTATATCACAAAGCTAGTGGGAGTAATGTAATTTTCCTTATATTATATGTCGATGACATATTGATCATGGGGAATGACATTCCAAGTTTGCAAATGGTTAAGGCATATCTTGGAAGTTGTTTTTCTATGAAAGATTTAGGGGAAGCTGCATTTATTCTGGGAATCAAGATATATAGAGATAGATCTCAGCGATTAATTGGATTAAGCCAAAGTACTTACATTGATAAAATATTGAAGAGATTCAGTATGCAAAATTCCAAGAAAGGATATTTGCCGATGCAAGAGCAACATGGCTTGAGCAACAAAGTTTGTGCTTCAACACCTGAAGAGGTGCAACGCATGAAGAGAGTCCCTTACGCTTCGGCTATGGGATCTATTATGTATGCGGTGAAAAGCACAAGGCCTGATGTGGCATTTGCTCAGAATTTAACTAGTCGATATCAGCAGAATCCAGGTGAAAAACACTGGACTGCTGTTAAGAATATTCTTAAGTATCTTAGGGCGACTAAAGAGATGTTCTTGGTTTATGGGGGTACTCCATCTGCAGAGCTTGATGTAACAGGTTACTGCGATGCTTCTTGGAAAGGTGATAAAGATGATACGAAGTCTCAGACGGGTTATGTCTTTGTCATTAATGGAGGAGCTGTTGATTGGAGGAGCAAAAGGCAGAGTGTACTAGCGATGTCTGCTACAGAAAGTGAGTATATAGCTGCTTCAGAAGCTGCAATGGAAGCTGTTTGGATTAGGAAGTTTGTTTCAGGGCTTGGGGTTATGCCTTCGATTCAGCGACCTATAAAAATGTATTGTGACAATTCAGCCGCAATTACATTTGCCAATGAACCTGGAATCATGAAAGGCACCAGACATTTCCCGATTAAACACCACTATGTTAGAGAACAAGTTGAGATAGGTGAAATCGAAATGCTCAAAGTTCACACAGATGAAAACTTAGCTGATCAATTTACAAAGCCTTTACCTGGCACCAAGCTTTACAAGCATGCTGAAGGAATAGGACTTAAATTAGCTGATAGTTTCATGCCCATTTGTGATTAGTATTTGGATAAAGGATGTAATGTACAATTATTAATGTTTAATGAAATAAAGTATTGGTTATGTTTATTTATTCAAGTCTTAATAATATATCCTATATTTGCATGTTTAAGATCCGTGAATAATTTATTATTCTAAATGTCCGTTGTCGATTAATGATATGGGAATATCATTAAACTAAGACAATTTTGAGTATTGGTTAAGGATATACTTGAAAGTATATTGATGCGTAGTCATACCAATTTCACATGATATTCAATGAATTGAGTATTGGACTTATCCCAACAATATGATTTAAATTTATTGTGAGAATCATATTTAAGAGTTATCCTCAGACTTGAGATACCAGATAAGTGTCATGGATGTAGTGCATTTTGTGGAGCAATCTACCGCTTACCGTAATTGGAAGTCATAAGGGTTGTTTTCAGAATGTTGCAAAGTTCATGGGTTATTCTTGTAGTCAAGAGAGAATTCGTTCCTTCTGATTTGTTCAGAAGTTTAATACTGCTGGGCCCCTCGTAGGGTTGACAAAATGTTTGCGTGGCCACGCCCAAAGTCTATCTGGAATACGTTCAGATGTTTTGGTAATTTTGTTCAATCATAAAGAGACGAGAAACAGAATTTAATAAAGAACTTCACATCTTTATTAATGTAGTATTAGAGGCGAAAGGATAGTAATGATGATGAATCATTAAAGGTTTTCCAGGAAACCTAGCTCAGGTCGAACTAGGGGCATTGGAGTGCTGCAAGACGCTAACCAATGTCATTTTACTATTAATAGATATACGATTGGGAGCTGTTAAAAGTTACGTATAAATATTAATAAGTAAATGTCTAGTATCGAATCCGAGACCTCGGGATTGCACACTTTACAAACAAGAATAATGTATAATAAATATATATATGTTAAATGTATCGTATATATATATTTATAAGCACTTAATGGACTAAATGGTCGTTAGTTATTAAACGTATGGACTAATTATCATTAGGGACAAAAGAAAAGGACTAGAGTGTAACTTGGGAGTCAAGAAAGATCTAGAAACACCCTTTGGGTGCTATGGCCGGTCGAAGCCCATTCCATGGGTCGACCCATGCTTGCTTGATCACCAAGGAAACCTCTAGTATATATACAAGGCCAAGGATTAGGGTTTCATATCTTTTGTGCACACACACTAACCCTAAATCTTTTCTCCTTGTCTCTTTCTTTTGTGGCCGATCGGTTCAACCCCTCCCAAGGGATTTTGGATCGATTTTGGTTCTTCCAAAATATAAGTGTTTTGTTTACTTGCATCAAACCTTTATTCGTTGGTAGTTTGTGTGTACAAGAACGAGGTAATTACTTACTTTAGTAATTATCAAGAGATCGATAAACAAAACGGTAAGGGGTTTATCATTGATCTATTTGTACAAGAATCAAGGTTTATTTGAAGTGCATCGGGTACGTTTACTATTTATGTTTTAGTTAATCTTTATACGTGTTATTACTTGATCCTAGCTTCCGCAATATGTGTACTTTGATTGTCAAACTCTAACAATAAGGACCGTTGTGATGGATTATTTTAATTTCTCTACCTACCAATTGCGTCTACTTCCACCCTTGAGCATATGAGAGTCTCTGGAGGCCCCGAAATTGACCGATTTTTGGTACAGTCATATACTTTCACCACTGGAGAGTCTGGGTGTAAGGCAGACATTGCATCTGGCTTAGAGAATAACATATATGATGTGTTATGCATATATTCACCTGTACTTCTGTATATTCGTTGCCAAACTTTTAGTTTAATTTGCAAAATACTATTTATCATACTATAATTGTTAAATTTGATTCTTGTATTGTGTCGCAACCAGATAATCAAATTCAATGTAATATACTTGCCTTTTATCGTTACAGAGTGTTGCAATAAATTTAATTTAATTTGCACAATACTATTTATCATACTAGAATTGTTAAATTTGTGGGTATTGATATTGTGTGTGGGTATGAAGATGAAGAGTTTACGTTTTTTTAGTGGAGTGGATGAATAAGATTGGAAATGGTGTTGATGATAAGTTTAAAGAGAGAAGCAGAAATTTAGAGAGAGAAGCGGGAATAGATAAAGAGCGGGTAGTGGTGGTAATAGTATAACTTTTTGATTAAATACATCGTTCATTCCTAAGATTGTACCACCAAAATAATTAACCAAATCGATGAAATGATCATTTTGCCCTTATGTGTAAGGCACATGGGGGAAAATAACAGACGTTGACTAACGGAAAACGGGTTAAGGGATGCAATCGGCCTCAAAAAATTTGAGGAGGGACGCATGGAGATGTTTTTCAAAACTTAGGGTTCATGATGATGTTTTCTGAAAAGTTTAGAGAACCAATAGTGTATTTTTGTCAAAATTATAATTTGGCCAAACCACAAGGACGATTTTTGCAATTTCTCTTATAGTGGGTAGCAATAACTAATAAATGCATACAGTAATGGATACGTGACTACTGTTGTGAGGAAAATGTAAGTAGCGATGGATATAGATGTGATTGATAGGATGGATAGATTTGACAGAAATACATGAGAGGTCAAGAGCTTTTTATTCAATAAATTGATGTGCATTGGGCCAGGTTCAATGGCACCTATGAGCAACTAAGGATCAAGACCATGCTTCTTCATATATGACTTTTCTTCTCCTAAAACTGGGAGCAGCTATCATAGTAGTTTTTTTTTTTTTTTTTTTTTTTTCTCCGACAATTTTTTAGTATACGATTATTATGTTAATTTAGTCACAAGCTTAACCGTAGATTCAATTTTCATATATAAATTTTAAGAAACGCGCATGGGAGCGACAAGCCTTGATTTTATTAAGCAATGGCACGCGTTAAGCTATACAAAGTTCATTAAAATCAACATAAAAGTTGTTGTATACTTGTATACTAACCTACTAACTTATGTACCATATCAACTTATGCTAAGTTAAATGGAATAACACTTCAAAATATGAAGAAAATAGTTTTGATATTTGGAATAGAGTTTAACAGGATGCATCCACCTCATTCTAGAATCATGTACATTGCGTTCTTAACTTTTATTTTAATAAAAGAATTGAGAAGAAAACAAAACCAATTCATATTCTTTAGTTTTTTAGGAGATAATAGAAAGAATAGGTGAGAAAATTTGGAATTTAGAAAAATAACGTTATTTTCTTCGCCGCAACGTGCGGTTGAATCACACTCGTTCTATATATAACAAAAGAACACTTCAAATAGGTTGTCACTTCATCAAGTGTAATCATCAGTCTTTTTGTTTACTCACTCGAGTAATTTACACTTACACCCATTGAGTCATAAAATTGTAACCATACATCATCTGTAGGGCAATTGCATATATACCTACTAAAACTTGCATATTTGTATATATATATATATATATATATATATATATATATATATATATATATATATATATATATATATATACCCAAAACATGCTTAACTTGTATTATAAATCATACATTAAAAACTTTTATTTTGAGAAAATATATAAGTTTTTTGATTTTAGTGGGTATATATGCAATTCTCCCTACATTTATTTCAACCCTCCAAATATTATTGTGTAGTCCATCATTGGTGACTGCTGAGTGATAAGTTAAATCAATAAGTGTTGAGTCTTTTTTTTTTGACAGGCACATTTCCAACTTAGATTTTACCACCCCGAAGACCAGGGCCCTAACCACCACTCCGACCAGGCTATGTTGTCTTAACCGGGTCCACGCTGGTATACGGAATGTGGCTCTACGGTGTCGCGAGGAACCGTTCCGCCTCTACACAGATTTTACCCTGCTAGAGAAACGGCCGGATTAAACCCCGACGCTGCTCGGATTCGAACCCCGGTCTCCTGACCCAAGATTCGAATCTTCATTGCAATACCAACTGCGCTAAGGCAGCTGATAATAAGTGTTGAGTCTTGATCCCAGTATTTGAGAGGCATTGTATCGAGATTTTATTTTTGGGTTGGGTTATATTGACGGTGACTAGTTTTTTAATTAAATTCTCTCTAGTAATTAGGAGGTACTTTTGTTTTGCTTTGTTTTTTTGTTTTTGTTTTTTTATTTGACTTTTC
Source organism: Artemisia argyi (assembly GCA_030686995.1). Taxonomy (NCBI): domain Eukaryota; kingdom Viridiplantae; phylum Streptophyta; class Magnoliopsida; order Asterales; family Asteraceae; genus Artemisia; species Artemisia argyi. The sequence continues at coordinate 114,653,268 of CM060689.1, forward strand.
AACTTTTTGTCGTTTTGTGCTTTTTTTTTTTAATAGAAAGTATTGTGTAATGTTTTATATATGTATAATGTTTTGTTTAATTATTTTGTTTGTATAATAGTACGTTAAATATTATCACATTAAATAACTGCAATAACAACTGTTATTATTAAATTAAACGACAACGTTAACATATTACTTAAAAACAACAACATCTGCAACATATGGAGATTATTCATTTCATTTAAAAGATTATGGAGCCTTGCACCCGATTGACAAGCGTGATCATCAGGATTCCTTGTCAATTCTAACTCCATCTCCAGTGTCTTAATTCTTGTCATCAACAGCTTGTTTCTTGCTTCAAGTTCGTCAATCTTATTATCTTTCGCAACGTAGTTTGAGCACTACGCGGAAGAAGAGGCCTGATTAAAGTACCTCCTTTCAAATTCATCTTTCCACATGAAGTATCGACACCCATAGTTATCTGTACCTGGCTGTTACATGTTAAAAAAATTATAAAACAAACAAATTATTTACATATTTACATATCTAAGCAAACATATGATTATTTACCACTGAATCAGGACATACATAATACAGTTGCCCACGAGTAGCTGATTTCCAGGATTGTCGTTCTATAATGAATCATCTCTCACATCGACAAAAGAAAGGATTGTTACGTTCCACCTGACCAAAGAATTTAAACAAATTATTTTTTGCAATAATAATAAAAAAAAAATCATTCGAATTACATAAATGAACATTTGAGTTCAAAGGTTTCTCAAACAACATACTTTATAACATAAATCAATAATCATTTACAATGTTTTCTCGGTAAATTATTTATAATATAAATCAGTAATCATTCACTATGTTTTGTCGGTATCTCCATTATTTACTATATAAATCAGTAATCATTTACAACAAGTTTAGTCGATGAGAATATACGGTTGGTAATTCATTCAAGTCCGGGACTGTTATTTTGTTTGTATATGTATAATATATTGTATAATTATTTTGTTTGTATAATAACACGTTAAATATTACCAAATTAAATAACTGCAACAATAACTGTTATTATTAATTAAACGACAACGTTAACATATTATTTAAAGAAGGTACTGCTACAATCAAGGAGTAAAAAGTAGCAACCATTTCATACATCAGATAAAAACCAGATTACAAACATACTAAAACCTTACAAACACCATAATCATTAAAATCTTTCACCCCAACCGGTTCGAACCAGAGCTCTCTTCCCTGTTCGCATCCCTTTCCGTCCCATCCTTCCTTTCTTTCAATTGTTCATAGAAAATTTCAAGAGCCGTAATCCTGCTTACGGAATTCAACAATTCCTGTGGCTCGATAACCTGGTAGACTCGCTCCTCCACCATGTTTTGCTGCTACTCCACCACGTTATGCTGCTGCTCCACCACGTTTTTCTGCTGCTCCACCACGTTTTGCTGTTGCTCCACCACGTTATTCTGCTGCTCCACCACGTTTTGCTGCTGCTCCACCACGTTTTGCTGCTGCACCACCTGATTTTGATCATCCACCACGTTATGATACAACTTAGATATTTAACAACTTTTACAAATACAAAAATTATATTTTTACAAATACAAATAACTTTTACATATGATTCACTATGTTTTATCGGTATCTCTATTATTTACAACATAAATCAGTAATCATTTACAATGGTTTTGTCGGTATAATTATTTACAACATAAATCAATGATCCATTAGTCGATGTTGATACAAAGTTTCCCATTCGGCTGCAACTGGCTCTCTGAAATACCTCTATTGTGGGTGGATATGGGGAAGTGGAGAATCTCTGTCTAGCGTCGGTAAAATGTAGTGAGCATAGTTTATGTCCCCCACCCGGGCAATCACAAGGGGGTCGGTTCCTTGTGAGAAGTTTTGCCCGGTAAAAAGCGGAAAACATGTGTTCCAACCTTGCTAGGATATAAATACAACAGGTCGGTGAATCATTGAAGCGATAACCAGCCCCGTGATTGGCATCACCATCCAGCGACCGATAGGTGCACCTCCATTGAACCAGTCTATTGTATACCAAAGTAGGTCAAAGTCATGTTGCTGCCACATACTTATGTAAGTTTGCCTATGATAATCTAACTCTTGCAATAACATATGTCTAACTTCGGCCCACCTATTTTTGTTTTGAGCAAGACTGTGGGCAACGCACCGAAACCCACAATTTCCATCACCCAGCACATTATGTATGCTTATTACGTATGGACGGAAAATATGTGGAATATGCTCAATAAAATCATTGCTCACATTATCTCCATCATATAATCTATGGCGTAGACTATCACCCGTGTAAGAGCTATGTCTTGGAGGTTCTTTCCGCAAGTTCGGGACTTTTGTAGATCTTGAATTTGTACTTCTTCGGTGATCTACGATTGGTACTTCATCCAAGTCAGGGACTTCATTCAAGTCCCGGACTTGTGTAGCCTTGCCCTTTTTGTCCTTTGCGCTCGGACGTCCACGGGTATTTTTTTTGAATAGCTGGTTCACGTGTGTCAACAGATTCAGGCTGGAATATCTCTCTCAACTTCGTTAACATATTTTTCTTGACAAACGATGTTGATTTGCTAAAATATTCTTGAATTGTCGCACGCCATCGTTAAACGAAGTATCGCCATCATCATAAATATCAATTCGTTCCAGTGGAATGGGGCATCCTGAATTCAATTAAAGTGACTTGTATAAATTACTGATATTAATGTGGAAAACAACTTGATAGTTATAAATTTAATATACTTACCATGATATACATAGATTTGCATCTCGTGAAAGCATGGTAGTCCGAAATTTGCCCGCAACTTATGGCTACATTCTTTTCGGCTGATCGACAGGTGGAGTTCTTTGTGCATGAAGTTGAAAGCATGTTTGGAAACTTTATACCACAATTCTTGAAATAGTGGTATATTACACTTATTTAGTTTCTCGTTGATGCATCTATTGAAACTCTCTTTTTTGCATTTTCTTGCGAAATGAGAATCTTATCGATCGACCTCAACAACCTGTCTAATTTGGACAGTGTGCCGTCCAAATATAATTTCAACAACGCGTGGTGAGCCTCAACTCTGCACGTTGTTGTCTGGCCGTAGGAGCAATATCGGTCGGTAATATACGAGACAAACATCGTTGAGTAATCTTGCAGCCAGTTATCTAGATACGTAGCGACATCTGAAAAAAAATAATGAATTAATAAAAGGTCATTCGGGTGCTTATTTATTAAATAATTAAAAACAATTAATTAATAATTAAGTACCCGGATGGTTGACCAATAGCTATTGTAGGCGTTGATAATATCGATTGCACGATTCGAATGTCGGTGCTTTAACCATCCAATCCCATTGGTGTTTAATGAACTCATACTCATTTAACCCATCAGTGAATTTCTTTCTGCAATACTTAGGCATATTTTGCTCTATATGCAATCGATTGAGTAATTTGTGAGCGTGAGGAAATTCTTCTCTTATTGCCCCAACCAACGCTAAATCTCTGTCAGTGACGATAACACGTGGGTAATATCTTTCTTCTATCACTTGCTTCATACGTTCAATACCCATCTAAAATTATGCCCTTGTTCACTGGATAAAAAGCTATACGCCATTGAAAATGTTTTATTTGTTGAAGTTACTCCAACAATTTCCAACAACGGTAATTTAAACATCGTGGTATTGTACGTGGAGTCCATCAGCATGACTTCAGGGAATGTACACCATAGAGCATACGATGTGGGGTGCACAAAAAATAGCTCCTCAAGCTTGTTGGTATGCTCATTTACCCTCAGGTACCATGTATACCCTGAATCCCTCAAATGCGAGTAAAGGACTTGAATTGGAGTTCTGTGGTGGGTGATTAATTGTTGGTGGTTCTGTGGTTGGTGATTATGTGTTATTATGTGTATTGTGATGTTCTGTGATAGATCTATTTTTTTTAATTAGGGTTTCAAAAAATATTTGGGGGTTTTTAAAATTAGCTTGATATCTGTGGTGATTGTTGGGTTAATTGAAAGATGTGTATGTTAATTTATTAGATCTAGATTTTTTTTAAGAAACCCTAATTTTTTAAAAGTTAGGGTTCCGTGGTGGGTGATTAATTGTTGGTGGTTCTGTGGTTGGTGATTATGTGTATTGTGATGTTCTGTGATAGATCTTTTTTTTTTTTTTTTTTTTTTTTTTTTTTTTTTTTTTTAAAAAAAATTAGGGTTTCAAAAAATATTTGGGGGTTTTTAAAATTAGCTTGATATCTGTGGTGATTGTTGGGTTAATTGAAAGATGTGTACGTTAATTTATTAGATCTAGATTTTTTTAAGAAACCCTAATTTTTTAAAAGTTAGGGTTCTGTGGTGGGTGATTAATTGTTGGTGGTTTTGTGGTTGGTGATTATGTGTTTTGTGATGTTCTGTGATAGATCTATTTTTATTAAAAAAATTTAGGGTTTCAAAGAATTTGGGGGTTTTTAAAATGGGATGCGATTTGTACACCATTTTTATTTGCCATCTACCACTAAATTATGCATAGCGTTGTTGTACTGTGTACTTACTGGTGTAATTTAGTGGTGTATAACCAAAAAGAAAAGGTGCACAAATCATCTCCCATTTAAAATTAGCTTGATATCTGTGGTGATTGTTGGGTTAATTGAAAGATGCGTATGTTAATTTATTAGATCTAGATTTTTTTTAAGAAACCCTAGTTTTTTAAAAGTTAGGGTTCTGTGGTGGGTAATTAATTGTTGGTGGTTATGTGGTTGGTGATTATGTGTATTGTGATGTTCTGTGATAGATCTATTTTTTTTTTGAAAATTAGGATTTCGAAAAATTTGGGGGGTTTTTAAAATTAGCTTGATATATGTGGTGATTGTTGGGTTAATTGAAAGATTTGTATGTTAATTTATCAGATCTAGATTTTTTTTAAGTAACCCTAATTTTTTAAAAGTTAGGGTTCTGTGGTGGGTGATTAATTGTTGATGGTTTTGTGGTTGGTGATTATGTGTTGGTGGTTGTGTGGTGGATGATTAAGTGTTGGTGGTTCTCTGGTTGGTAATTATGTGTTCTTAAGTGTTTGTGGTTCTTATGTGATGTGTAAGTTTTACTGCTTATGTTTAAGCAGTTTGTGATGAATACCTGTGGATATGGGTAGGTTAACACCTTGATCTGCCACCTTTGAGTGGTATGAATACCTGCTCTGGCCTACCCTAGTCCACAGTCTCTATGATTATGGTTTCTTGGCAAACTGCTTATGTGCTTATGATAAAAAAGTGCTTATGTGCTTATGGCCTACCCCGTTCTTATATACTTTACGAGTTGGGTTATATTGACGGTGGCTAGGTTTTTAGTTTAACCCTCTCTATTATGTAGAAGGTTTGGTGATAAAACTGCTTATGAATCCGAAAATAACAAACTGCTTATATGCTTGATAAGCAGTTTGTTATTTTAAGCAGATTTGAAACTTATTTAAAAAAAAAAAAAAAAAAAAAAAAAAAAAAAAAAAAACTGAGATAAGGCAATGATGATTTAAAAAAAAAACATGATTTTGGCGTAGCATTTCCGACTGGATGGAAAAAAAACTTAATTTTGCAACTTTCGATGTGGCAGCCATATATGATTTAACTTGCTTATGTGAAACAGCTTATAATCTGAGCCTAATATTATCTCAATGTCTTATTAATGTGTAAAATGGTGATTACCTGTTGTGTGTAAAATGGTGATTGAGACATATCGGCAGCCTAAGATATTTGTTGTTTCTTTGTTGTTTGTTACTTGCGGCTTTCACTTGCAGCTTGTGTTTCACTTGGCTTGTGTTATAACCCAACCCTAGGTACTAGAGAGGGTTAAACTAAAAAACTTGGCACCGTCAATATAACCCAACCCTATCTGTAACTTGTTGTAACTTGTGGAATCTGCACTTGTTGTAACTTGTGGAATCTGCTTGTGGTAACTTGGAGGTACTTGTTTTGCTTTGTTTGTGGTGAGAGTTACTTTGTGAATCTGCTTTGTTTTATTTGTGATTGAGAGACTTGCTTTGTGATTGAGATTGCTTTGTGATACTGCTTTGTGGTGAGGCTCAATATATCATGAGAGGTTTTGTTGTACCTAACACTTTGAGATTCCCCTAGTGAGTTCCTGCAGTTGAGATTCCCCTTGTGAGTTCCTGCAGTTTGGGAATCTTTACTTTTGCTTTTGGTACCTAACAGTCTGAGCTTGTGAACCTTGTGAGAATTGTGAAACATGTGTTTCACTTGTGTAATCTGGAATCTGCAATCTGTGAGAATTGTGAAACATGTGTAACTTGGGTGCAATCTGTGCACTTGGGCAATCTAACTTGGTTGCAATCTGTGCACTTGGGCAATCTAACTTGGTTGCAATATGCTTGTGTGCAATCTGATCTGTGCACTTGGGTTCAATCTGCACTTGTGTGCAATCTTTGGACAAAATTTTTTTCAAAAAAGGCGATGACGAATGGTTTTATAAAAACCGAAAGGATGGCAAAGTGATATTTTTATCACTTTGCAACCTTTATATCTGAGCCTAACACTTTTTAATCACTTGTGCAAAATGGTTTTCGAAATCGGCGATGATGATTACGTGTTAATCTGAGCTGTTGTGCTGCTGTGCTTGTGTGCTAACTGCACTTGTGTGCAATCTTTGGACAAAAAATATGGACAGAAAAAAAACCAATGCTTGTGTGCAATCTTTGGACCAAAAAAACTGGACAACATTGGACAAAAAAAAAACAGCAACAGACAAAAAAAAAATAATAATAAAAAAAAATAAAAAAAATAAAATAAAAGAGAAAAAAAGAAGAAAAGAAAAATAAAGGGACAAAATCTACAAAAAGCTGAAAAAGTACCCCTCCCACTAGGGAGGGTTTGCAGTTTGGGGGGGAAGGGAGGGGGGGGGGGGGGTAGACCCCGTTAGTATAGTAATACCCTTTATTTTAGTGTAGACACTTCCCCTCTTGTGTTGAACCAAGATCCTAGTTTTATAGGTTCTAGTTGTGTTGTGATCGTTCTACAAGGCTCTTATGTTGAGTTTGATCCTAGTGATGATATCATCTTGTGTTTGGGCTAGGTCTTGGTTAAGGAGATGAGTCGCGCGTGCACAGTTTCTTTAATACAAGGAGTGTTTCACAAATGAATGCCTGAATGGTAAACGGGGTGCATGTTTTAAGGAGTAGACACGGATGATCTAAACTTCATCTTAAACCGTTATACATCGTGATCCCTGTCTTGTTCTTATAGTTTATAACGATGAATATGGTTACTACGTGTTGCGGTGGAGCCTTTTGGAGTTTTGGATCATATATATATGTATCTGTTAATTTTAGCCAGATATCTATTTATAAAATTTTGACAATAAAAGATAAATGAATTTTGTTACATATTATACATTACAAATTAAATAAGTACGAAAAATAACGTCATAACAAAATGTATAGAGATTTTTCAAAGTCACTAAAAACTGAAATTTTATGTTTCAAACTTTTCTCACATATTAAATGATAAATTTAAGTCACTCATTTTTTTTTGAGAAAAATGAGATACATTAATTAATATTTAAATTAAAATTTTAATTACACTCATTTTTATGGTTTAGATATCTCATGAATCATTGACGTTAAAAAAAAAATTATACCGTTACGACCAGCATTTAATTATCATTCTATAGACTGACACTTTAGTCATTTTTTTCACGATTTCTTAGCTGTATCAGAATTCGAATTACATATAACATGTGATTTAACACTAATATCGAAGTTCGAACACTAAACATTCATACTAAAATTGACATAAGTATTTGTCCATAAATAAAAAACTTTTCCTCTTTTTTGCAATGAAAAACAGGGAATGGATCTAGTGAGAAGAGTTATTTAAATGAGAAGACTGAGAAAAAATTATAGTCACAAAATTCAAATAAGAAAAGATAAATAATTGGAAGATGCATCTATTTTTATGGATGCATCTAAAATTGGTGGTTGTGGTTCCTTCTCATTCTTATCATCTTAGTTATATTTCTCATTTGATCCTAAGTCATGAAAAACCTACATTCTTGGCAGAAAAACGAAAAGATTCAAAACCCAAATAATCAGGCTTTCCAACCATATATCACACACAGTATATTCGAATCATAGATTATATCAGTTTATTTTTGAAACTTCTATAATCACATGTGAAAAAATCAAAGTTGGTATAAAATCATATGTGATTGAGATCAAGTATAAGAAAAATCACATGTGATTTTACATGTTTTATCCAAATTAGTGTAATATCACATGTGATTTCTCATGCAAATTTCAACAACGAAGGATTTAAAAAAAAAAAAAAAAAAAAAAAAAAAAAAAAAAAAAAGACAGAAACGTAAAAAAAGTGAAAAATAAAATTTGTTGAAAGTATATCAAAGTGCATATCTATAGAAAGATAATTAATTGCTCGTCTCTATGGTATTTTTTTTTTTTCGTTTAACGATTAACGATTTAAGCGATATTAATAGTTGAAAAAAAAGGATGAAAGTGGGTTTATTAAAAATGAGTGACTGAGATTTGTCCTTTGGTGTGTGAGTAAATATTTGATACGTAAATGAACATAAATCATATTTTTTAGTTGACAATTGAAATAAGTACAAATATACACGATGTCAAAAAAGAAGTACACACTTCACATTTAACATATTGTTCTAAAATAGCATAAAGTCACAACATAACCTTCTCCATTAACCGCGTACAAATGATTGTATTTTGAAATTTTTATGAGCAAATCCATGCAAAGACCTGTAAATATTCCAATGTTACACGCAAAACATGTTGTTCGCTAGCATAACTCATCTAACTTTTCAGCAACCAAATCTCACTTTGAAATAAAGTTCTCAGCAAGCCCAAATACCCCAAAAAATCTTGATAAACGCTTTGCTTCTGATTTCTCTTGCAAAATATGTTGTTCGCTCACATAACTTACCTGATTGTCATAAAAAACGTGCTATTTTGGGTGTTGTTGTTAAATGTGAACTCTAATATGAAAGGATAGTTTAACTCCATAATGTTCATATCATATCTTCATGCACACCATAAGTGGTAGTGTTTGCTTGTAATGTGGTACGACGTTGAGCAATACACTCATCCACTAGACCAAAAGAACGAGAAAGATAATATCTTACACTGCAATCGGCGGTTCTATGAATTTCACGAAACATTACAGAATGAATAGGTGCATTGGGCCATAGAACAAACCAAAGTTATTCTGAAAAATCCTCACCTTTCCCCGAACCAACAGACTTGTTACCTAAGACAGTATTCATTTTCAATTTAGAATATGCATGATATGTAGAATGGTCATACTAACATTGGGCTAAGGAGGATCGGAGAAATCAATATAAATGTTTTTAAGGAAGCGGGAAAGGAGAAACTAATTCACGAAAAAGTCTGGATAATGGTTTTTCCATCACATAACTTCTCCTTGTAAGCGCGCTGCAAAGGCTTTATATTGTTTCCTTCCAATCTCCTCGCCCAAACATTAGTATGTCCATTTGACGCACAATGGATATGTAACACCCCCAATTTTAAAATCTTTGCAGCGCAATAAAGACTGGTGTTACTTCACAGCTCATAGTTTTTCAGTTGAAAATGACTTTCAATTTAGTAAATCTAAAACATTTATCATTCGAATTTTATAAATATCAGAGTTTTCAAAATGAGGTCCCAGTGGTTTCAAAATTTGTTAAATAGGTTTTCGAATGATAATAAAAATTTATAGCCTTTGTGAGAATTTCGTGCTTCTCCGTCCCATCCTTGTTCGTTATAGACCTGAGATAAACATGCTAAAAATCAACAAAAGTTGAGTGATATTCATAGGTTTAAGTTTAATAGTTGAACACAAGTTATAAGTGATAATTGCACCGTCAATACAATTATAAGTTAAAAACAGTTGTTATTGCATTAAGCTCATGACACTCATCCGATTAACAGATCTCATCATAAATGATGGATTATAGTAACAGTGGCCCTCGAGATAGGTTCTTTCCAGTAACTTATTAGATTTCAAATAAAGTGCGTTTTGTAGTTTTCTCGAACGCCCAAACGGGGATTGTCAATCCCTAATAGATCTATCCACAATTATTTACGTTCACCCTACGAGTGACTAAGGCTCATGATATGAGAGACTTTTGGCAATAAGGTACTTAGGCAATAACGAGATCAGGTTAAGCATACCAAGAAAATACTTGTGTTCAGTTTGTAAAAACTAGCATGTATCCCCCTCGCGAGGTTTATAAAACATTTAAATAAGTAAAGGCGAGGCTATGAACTCACCTCAGTGGTATAGTGGTAAAAATATCGATACTCAGTTTGCAATAAGGGAACGGCTTCACAAACGACCTAGATAATATATGGCAAGTTTTAGTGTTTGATAGTCTTAATGGTTAAATCGCGGGTAGTTTTTAAATACGTGAGTCGTTGGTTTAACGATAGCGAAACTTGTGGATTGATGAATTATCGTAAGTTTAGTTAAGTTATATATATATATATATATATATATATATATATATATATATATATATATATATATATATATATATATATATATATAACGTAAAGAATAATAATAATAATAGTTTGAAATAAAATGTAACGTCGTGAATGTGAAATTGTAAAATGGAAAATAAAGATGAAAATATTAATTATAATATACGGCCCTTGTCTTTTCCAGATTTTTACACTTTTTACCCTAACGGTGTTAGCGTTACGTCGTTAGTCCAAAGTTAAATATTTTTACGTTTTACGTCCAAAACTTTATAATTTTTACACTTTTCACCCAAAAGTTTATAAAATCAGTTTTTCAGCCTCAAGTTTGTGAAATGACAGTTTTTACCTAAACTTTATAAAATTGACACTTTTAACCCGAAAATTATAATTTTTGCAAATTTAGTCCAAAATTTACCAAATTCGAAACTTAACATTTTTATTTCTTAATTAAGCTAAAAACAGCTTATTTAATTTGTCAAAACTGCTTATTTTTCGAAAAAGCTTATTTATAGCTTATGGGCTTTTAAACGAGATAACCAAGGCCCGTTAAGAGTTTTTAATCCGCTGGGCTTACGAAAGTTTTGGGCTTGGTTTCGGGCTTATTTTAGGATGCTAAAAACATTATGAAACAGCTTATTTGGACTGCTTATCTCGTTAGCTTATTTTCAAAGGATTGGGCCTTAAGGCCCAATCGTTGTTCATTTGTTTTCCGAAAATGGTTCAATGTCACGATGCTTTGCATCATTTAAAGGGTTAAGACGTGATTTTTAACACAAGGTATTTTTATGAAAATGATTGTTAGTTAGGTTGTTAAATAGATTGTGAAATAAAATAGTAGGCTTGTTACGTAAAATTCCAAGATATACGGTTGTTTCATAGGTTGCATGGGTCGAATTTTTAAATAAAAAGACTTAGAAATATTTTTAAGGATTTCACGACTAGTTGTCATACGTTAGAAAGGTATCTAAAAAATAGTTTATACGTAGCTTTAAAGGTTCAAATCTTTATATAACTTGATTGTTAAGGTGGGAAATATATAGACGAAGGTATAATACGTATATGTTGTTTATTTAGTTTACGAGTAATAAGGTGCATTTGTTTGTGTTGTATACGAAAATATATCAAAATGTACGCTTTGCTAAATAATGAAGAGGGTCGTATGGGAACTTACTACACCAAAATGGTGGGGTAAAACGAGACGTAGAGTCGAGGAGAGAGTAGTATGAGTGTGTAACGTGAGTGTAGACTCGACCAAGGTTCACAAACAACGACTTGTTCCTCCTAAACACCACCCGATTACTTTGAAATCCTACCCAAGCTATTCGACCCAAGAACTAGAATAGAGACTTAGTATTTTTGTGAGTTTTGAGTTGCATGTAAATGAAAAACGAAGGTTTGCATGCATGGCGTTTATATATGAAACTTTTGAGTATCCTAGTGACTAAAATTAATGGGATGGGATGTTTATGTGTTAACCAAAAGTCATTGAGAGAGTGTAAGATGCAACATGACCTTCTCTTTGTTTCTAGCGATCGACATACTCTTATTCAAAGGAATCGTGGGTTTTGTGAATTTAAAATGGAATGGTACTTGCGAAATGGATTTTAAAATTCATGTAGTCCTTTGTCTAGGTGCATAAAATATGCAAGTGTGTGTGCATGAAATAGGGAGGTACCATCTTTTTTTTTTTTTTTTTTTTTTTTTTTTTTTTTTTTTTTTTTTTTTAATATATGTCGACACATCTTTTGTTTTGGGTACACGATTTGAAAATCGTGTATGACTTGGTGATGCTGGATCAAACTTAATATTTAGACTTGAGTTTGTGTTTAGGAACGGTTTTAGGACTTTATAGAAACAAACGGGACTTAAAATGGTTTAGTTTTGGATTAGTTGTAATTGTTATGAAATCGATTTTTGGACAAACACTTTGCCTAGTAAAAATGTTGTTAGACTCGACACGGGAAGCTAAAATTTGACATCCTCAAAGTTGACTAGGCGAGGAACGAGGGTGTGTAAAAATATACAGGCGTTGTGTGTAAAAATAATGTGTACGAGGTGCGTTTCTGGCTTGATTTGGTCGAGTATCCACAAAACAATTTTAAGATTTTGGGCTCAAGTGTTGTGGGCTGTGAATAGTAACAGGCCGAAACTTTTAGTTGGGCTTACGATAAAACTAAGGGTCCGGTTAGGTGTAAGTTAGGATTAGTAAAAATATTAATTGTGTTTAGTGAAAGGTTAGTTACTATTTAGTGAAATGTTTACGTGAGTCCGGGGGTTGTTGAATGTGTTTTGCTAAAATATGTTACGTAAGTTTGTAAATGGTAAAAGTTTAAAATTCTCGCGATTTTAGACTATAGTGGTACATGTGTGGGCATCGTTCCAAGCAAAAAGGGATCATGAATATCGTAGTGATTTTTCAAGTAACATAGCATATTTGATAAAAAAAAAATAAAAAAAAAATTTGTTATTGGTAAAAACGTTATTAATTAACGAATGATATATTAGTCTTTGATTTACTTTTACTATTTAAAGGGAAATTTACGGGAGTTTACAGTACCTACCCCTCATTCTGAATTCCGTCCCGGAATTCAAGTTTAACGAAATTCCTGTATTAGGAAATTTCGATCAGAGGGTTGTCGAGAGATTTTTTATTTATTTATTTATTTATTTTTTTTTAAGATTTAGGAGACGTGGTTTAGTTAGACTTATTTGTGCTAGACAAGATCAAGTAACTGGTGTATTTAAGGGTTGTGGATATTGAAGGTAATGGTTATGAATAGTAAATTAACGGTTAGGTGTACCGTGTCCAACGGTTGTGAATAGTAAATCTTAACGGTCCGAAATAGTGACGAACGGCTAGTTTTCCATCTACAAATACCCCTTTCAAATTTCCATTTCTTCTATCAACCATTTTCCTATCATTTCACATTTCCTATTCTTAACCCTTTTCTCTCATTAAATACTTCCGAAAATGCCGAGCCTAATTACTATTATCGCAATGGTATATATCGTTGTTGCCATCACCTATTTGACTTTTGTTACGGATGAAGATTATGTAGTTTTGGTCGGGATTTTGGGGTTCCTAATACCACTCACGGTTCTATCATATGTTGTTAATAAGATATGGAGGCACTAGTCTTGAGCTAGGGTTGTTTAAAATGTATCCTTGTTATGTTTCTATGTATCGTTAACGAATAATGAATAAAACTTGTTTTGTTTTTAGGAATTTGTCTTGTTATTATTTTTGATGATTTGTTTATATTTATCTTTCAGCATAATTAAGGTGATTCATCCTGCGGTGGCTCTTGCTATGGTTATGTTGGTGGGGGTTTTTGTTGTCATAGCGGATCAACCTATTGAAGATTCTATGGTTTATATTGTAATTGTTGTGACGTTAGCACTTCCGATGCTAATTATTTGTTTATTTATTAATTTCCATGGATTTGGATAAATTTTTCGTTATTGGAGTTTTCTGTTAGTCTTTAGGGTTTTTCTTATTTGTACTTTTGTTGGCTTATCGTCCTAATGACGAAGGAATAAGATAGATATTTATTGTAGTTTGTAATATTTATGAATAGTTTAGTTTATCTCTATTTGTTGCTTTTACAAGAAGATTGTTATTTAGAAAATTTGGCATTGTGATTGCCCCTTCATAACATGATTCTTCCTAGATTAGACATAGTTGATCAGGCTATGTTTAATTGAGGACTAAATGATGTGATGCTTGGCTCAATCACAGTGGTGTTTATGCTTTTCTTTAAGTTGTTTTAGATGGTGTTCAACGTGTTGTTTTTATAATATAACACGTAATTTCTTTTAAGAATAAAGTAGGAAACTTTATTTATTTATTTATTTATTTTATTATTTTTTTTTCATACTATGATGATGAGCCAGAAATTTCTAGTCAGAAATTTCTAGTGTAATAACAGTATACTGTTAATTGGTAGATGGAATAGAATTTGAAATTGATGTAGATTATAATTATTTCAGAAATATTACAAGGTAGATTTTTTTCGATACGGTAGAAGGATAGTTGTTATACTTTAGGTTACATCCATCGTAACTTAAAGTAAAATACAAGGAAGAGGTACAATCAGGAAATTTTTGAACTAGAGTTTATTTATTCACAACAGGAATTTATTCATCTGCATAAATCTAGTAATCATTCCTTTGATACCACCGAAGTCCTTGTGGAGTTTTCATTTCCTTGCGAAAGTCTTGGCTTTCCAATTTATATTGTAGTTTGGACATCGGTTCTTGTAGTGTCCTTTTGCACCACATCCGTAGCATATTACAGTTGTTGTTTGTCCCTTGTTGTCCGAAGTCCTACAGTTAGTTGCCTTGTGACCTGTTTTCTGACACTTCATGTACTTAATCTTGCAGATTCCTGTGTGATGCTTCTCGCATTTTCGACACAGGGGTTTACCTCCAAGATATACCCTTCTGGCAACAGGTGTGACGAGGCAGTATCTATTAGCTTTTTGTTTGTATCCTAGTCAGTGATGATGGTTGAAACGTTCTCCCAGACATTTGTGGTGGCAGTCTTGAGCATTGGTGAAGTTGCACTGGGTGGAGTTATTGGTTCCTATTTTAGTGATTTTTCGCTTTTGTTTATTTCCATTAGGTCTAACTTCTTGCCTAATCCCTTGGTTATGGTTGGTGATAGGGTTAGTCGTTCTTTCTAGAGTTTTAAAGGGGTTTGGCCTATATTCCATGTAGTTTTCCTGGTTGTGCTTGTCAGACGTATCCAACACTCCTATTGGATAAACTATGGTGGCCCTTTTAAGTACTACTGACATGATGTTGCTTACCAATTCCCTGACATCTTCAGTAGTCATGGTGATTTTTAATGATGATGGAGTACATGTATTATTTACGTTGTCCATCTTCTGAAATCATTAATGAAACTTAACTTAGAATTCATCTGATGTCAGAATAATTTAAAGAATGAATTCTAATTATTTCATTGATGATAGACTGAATTGACTTCTTACTGTAATCTAATTTCAAGATATGTCTGTGTTGTATCATAAATAGATAATCAACTCTTGATATGGGATTACTAAGGAACAAACCGATTCGTCCACTAAAATAAATTTTCTCTCCATTTTTCAAGTTCTCTCTTAAAAATTTATTTTTAGACAATCCTTTGGTTTCTGGTGAATTATAGTATGTTTAAGAAGTCTTAACAATTGTAAGAAATCTTATGGTAGATTTGAATAGTATGGTAGAAGTCATCATAAAAATAATAACTTGACAGATCGTCTTTGTAAAACGATTAGTACAAGGTCTCTTATTAATATGTCAGGAATTTACGTGGAGTTATTTATTCATCAAGGGAGGTAACAATTGATGAGATTTTTGCATGAAAGTATGAGGATTCATAGTATACATGCTTGATACGAAGGAAGCGATTGATTCATAGCAGAGAAATGTAACGGAAGAGGAGGTTATTATATATTATGATTTGATTACAAATTCTGAAAGGTTCAGATTTATTGAACATTACATGAAACACTAACCAAGTCTGTCTGGTTTAGTAGTTGCAACAGGGATACTTGTAAACTTAAAATTAGTTACGCCTCTGACGTAAATATCTAATCTCTTTCTCAAGTTCAAGTTGTGCTGCATCCATGTTTGAGAAACGTTCCTGACACATGTTCATTTGATTAGCCAGCATAGTCTCTAATGCGGCAATCCTTTGACTTTGGTTTCTTGCTGTGTCTCTGGCCATCCATAGGGTCCTTTCAATGTCTTCAATTCTACCCTGTGTATGGCCGTGTTCTCTTCTTGCAGAACGGACCCTGGAATCCAACCTTCCAAGTTCCTGGTTGGTGTTGTCCTTTATTTCATTAATCTTTAATCCTAATTCACATATTGCTCGTCTTTCAGCATCCGCTCTTTTGAACAATGCGTCAAGGTTACGGTCGTACCATTCAAACTTTGTTGGTTGTAAACCTTTTAGCTGTTCAGTGTGAGCCTCTAATATGCTGGCTTGTCAATAAACAAGAGTCCATATTGAATCAGGTGTGCTTATATTGTAGTTGGGGGAATTTGGTGAGGATAAAGTATTTGGGATATTTGGTATTGGGGAATCTAAAGTGTAGGGTAACGGAGAATTTGGCTCAACATTCTTCCACGGCCTCTCTTGTCGTGAACTTTGTCCAACTTCGAATGTTGTCTGACCACCAATCACATCTTCATTTGATTCAGTAGTTCTCCTAAGTTTTTGACGTATGGGTGAACAGATAGGTGACGATGGAAGTGATCTCTGAGTGATTTCTATATTAAGTTGGGGTTGTGATATTTGTACGTAGGGATCTTCGGTATTCGGAGAATTTTGATTGATAGGTGAGGTATTAGTATTATGGAGAGTAGTTTTGGCGTTCACGAAAGTTTTTGGAGACATGTTACTGTAGTAACCGAGAATAGTATTTTATAAGTAACTTTTACGTTATAGATATAATAGTACGGATGAAATAAAAATTTTGTAAGCGCAATTTCTAAACATGCAGAATAATCTTAACAGGTAATGTACTGAGCAAGGTAGTCTGTAGACACGGAAGGCACGAAGAGTGTATGGCTATAAAATGTTTTGGTTTGTAAAAAAAACGGTTATAGTTCGGATCTGTATTAGACCCATTTCGCTATAACTAAAGCTCTGATGCCAATCTGTAACACACCCAATTTTAAAATATTTGCAGCGAAATAAAGATTGGGTGTTACTTCACAGCTCATAGTTTTTCAGTAGAAAATGATTTTCAATTTAGTAAATCTAAAACATTTATCATTCGAATTTTATAAATATCAGAGTTTTCAAAAT
Source organism: Artemisia argyi (assembly GCA_030686995.1). Lineage (NCBI taxonomy): Eukaryota > Viridiplantae > Streptophyta > Magnoliopsida > Asterales > Asteraceae > Artemisia > Artemisia argyi. The sequence continues at coordinate 114,670,623 of CM060689.1, forward strand.
GAGGTCCCAGTGGTTTCAAAATTTGTTAAATAGGTTTACGAATGATAACAAAAATTTATAGTCTTTGTGAGAATTTTGTGCTTCTCCGTCCCATCCTTGCTCATTATAGACCTGAGATAAACATGCTAAAAATCAACAAAAGTTGAGTGATATTCATAGGTTTAAGTTTAATAGTTGAACACAAGTTATAAGTGATAATTGCACCGTCATACAATTATAAGTTAAAAACAGTTGTTATTGCATTAAGCTCATGACACTTGTGGAAAACTAGAAGGGGGGGTTGAATAGTTTTCCCTTCTTTTTCGTTTTATAAAAACTTTGTTTCAAAATGTTGATTAGAATTTATTCAATTGTTTGTTTGAAAAACCTTCAATTAGATTTTAGTATAAAAGCAACATATAATCAATATGATCAATTATATATGTGAACTTTTAGATTAGTTTTCAAAACTTAGTTTTATGAATGAAGCATAGATCAACTTTATGTGTATAAGTTTTCCTTTTAAAATCTTAAAACGTTTTGTATCAAATTATCGATTAAGTTAAGCTCAACATGAGAAGTGTTAAATATATATATTAGTCCATTTGACCATAACATACAATAATATGTCCTATCACACTATTAACTTCTATGTACAACACATTCAATCATCACAACAATATAAGCAACAATTAAGACATATAGACAAGCATAGATATAAAGCGATAAATGCAAGAATGAATGAAAAGAGATGAGAGAAAGAACATGCAAACCGAACACGATGATTTATAGTGGTTCGGCTACAAGGACACCTTCCTTGTTCCTACTCCACTCCCCGAGTCACCTACTCGAGAGTTTTCTTCACTACTCAACAAGCTCCCTTTTGGCGAAGAAAACCTTACACACCAATTTACACACCACAATAACTTCACACCTTAATCACAACAACTACACACCAATTCACTACTTAATCACACCACTTCTTCACACCTATCTTCTACACACCAATATTCTACAAACCAATCATCTACACACCAATCTTCTACACACCAATCTTCTATACTCTTCACACCTATCTTCTTCACTCCTAACTTCTTCACAACTTAATACTTCCTAACTCTTTCTTCACACCAAGAGTATATTCACACCTTCAAGGCACTAATGTCTTGACACCTTCAAGCCACTAATGTCTTCACAACTTCAATGCACTAATGTCTTGACACCTTCAAGGCACTAATGTCTTCACAACTTCAATGCATTAATGTCTTGACACCTTCAAGCCACTAATGTCTTCACAACTTCAATGCATTAATGTCTTGACACCTTCAAGCCACTAATGTCTTCACAACTTCACATAAGCACTAACTAGATCCTAATACATCTTTGGGTTTATGATAGGGAGGATACTTCTCTTGCACTTTAAGTGATGAAAGATTGGATCACTTGAAACAAAGATTAATAATCTTATGATCAAAGGGTTTTAGAAGGATGTTTAGAGAGAATTGGATCTGAAAATATTTATGCAAAAGGTTGGAAAAATTCCAGGTTTGAGGTGGTATTTATAGGGAAAAATTTCTGACAAAATCTGACAGGGGAGCGTGGCCGGTCCCCTTAATTGTGTGCCGGTCCCCTTAAAATTAAGGGGGCCGCCCCTTATAATTAAGGGGGCCGCCCTACTGAAACGGCCAGATTTTCTGTCTTTTAGTGGGGAAAGTTTATTTGGTGAAAAACTAACTAATTTTGGTTAAAAGTTTGAAATCATATATTTAGTATGATTAAAACATTTTTCTTTATTACCAAAAGTGTTTTTCAAAAATATATAATAAGTTTATATAATTAAATAAACTTTGTATTAGTTAATTAAATACCCCTTTGATCATGAAATGTATTAAACACTTGTTTATCCATACCTTAAGTGATTGTTGAAGCATACTTGAGACGTTGAGATGTCGAGGCTTGTTGACGTAAGAATGCATAGATGAATTGTGATCACAAGTAACTTAAGCACTTTACGTTATATGTTGTAACTTACATTTTTGTCATCATCAAAACATGAAGAGGATGTTTAGATTAAATATCGTAATATTCATGCCAACAATCTCCCCCTTTTTGATGATGACAAACTATGTAAACTATAACTTATAGTAAAATGTATAAGTTACTTGTTTACACTTCTTCTCCCCCTTTTGTCGAAGCAAAAAGGTGGACTCTAAATGAGACTTCTACAATGCTTGAACTCTTGAGATAGAATATAAAAGGCGAGCTTGCATCATCGTAAGTGAAGCCTTGATCCTATCAACCTCAATGCTCCCCCTTGGTGTATGCTCAAAACTTGTTTTGGCTACCAAAGAATCGAGCGGTGAAGTAATCCTTCAAAACAAAGTTAGTAGACAAGTGCACATGTATATAATGATGATAATGGATATATGCATGAAACTAATAGGGGAACAATATATGGACATATTAGGTATATACACTAAAAGTATGACACATGCAATTATTGTTTTTAAAACAAAACCTAAATCCAAAAGAAAATTTAGAATCTAATGCAAAGATTAGAACCTAGGAAAATGTAGGATTGGTGGGATCAAGGATGGATAAACTTTGATGGAAGGTTTAGGATAGAATAGGTTTGTGAATTTTGGGAAGTGTAGGATGAAATGGGCTAAAAAATAGAAAAGGGAAACAACACATTCGACCATCAGATGGCCGGTCCCCTTAAGGGGGCCGCCCATCTGGTGATTCCCAGATTGCCAGAAAAGGGTTTTTGGTAGTGCATTGCAGAAAGGTTGTGTTTTTGGTTTCAAACAAGTCCAACTCTTTGAGGCAATTAAACATAGACTAATTATGTAGGCAATTATGTAGCTAAAGCATGTTAACCAAAGAGATTAAGTAATCAAGCAATTTCATCTAGCATGCAAACATACTCATCTAGCAAGCAAAATATAAGTGCTAGGAAACAATAAGCAACATCAAGTATTTCATAACTACATAACTAGGAGAATTAATCCTAATGCGTATTATGATAGCATGGGTTTCTAGACTTGTTACAAACGAAGTCTTAATAGATAAACCATGGCCCTCTTGATTTGATTTAGTTCACTTATAAGTGTCATTTATATAAATATAGATGACAAATATGAGATCACCATGCATGATTTAAAGAGACGTTTTTAGCATTATTCAACAATGTTTGAAAGTAGGTTTTCATGTAGATATGGGAGTTAATTGAATAAAATAGATTCGGTTTTACTTCAAAATGTGTTAATGAAAGGTAAATAAAATTTTCTCAATCTTTGGTTTTGATCAAAACAAAATTGTGGATATTTATTGTGAAAACATCTTATTTAAAAGTGGGATAGTTATTTGAAAAACTATTTTCCAAAATGTGAGGTTTTTGCATATTTTTAAAGATATTAGATTTTTGACAACAAATATCATTAATCATATATTTTAAAAGATGTTTGTTATAGATCTCATGCTCAAGAGGATTGGTTAAGCCTACTATTATCTCATGCTATCGTTTCTACAAATCCTATGATCCAATTGTGGTAAACTAGAAGGGGAATGAGGAGGGATGAGCGTGAATGTAAAGGGAAGGTGATGACAAAGGGTTGACAATTATGGTTTGGATTAATATATCGTTCGACAAGGGTGGATGATAGGGAATCATGGGATTTTTAGGTGTTTTGTTGGTTGACGACCGAAGGTGGATATGTGAAATGAGGTGGTGATGAATCGACAACACTTGATCATGAGTCGACAACACTTGAAGCTTGGATTTCTTCATTGTGTTCTTCACTTGCTAGTAAGTGGAAATGACGCATTTCGTAATGAAATTCACTTGGATGAGGTGGTGATAACTTTTGGTGGTGGAGATAATTGTGAGTTGATATATTCTTTGATGGATGGAGTGGTGGATTTGAAGTGGGGTTTGTTGGTTGAGGGTTTTGATGTTGTTCAAGTGATGGGGTTTGTTGAGATCTAGTAAGAAGATACTCAATCCAGGTAAAGTGCTCATTCAAAGCAATGGTATGTTGTTGAAGGAAGATGCAACAAGGGCAATTGTTAACATGCTTCTCAATTTGGTTAATGTTATGTGGTGATGATGGTGAGCTTGATTGAGGTGGATCCAAATTGCGTTGAGCAAGATGTAATGCTAAAAGAGCACTAAGCTCATGAGTCTCTTTTAGCTCCTCAACGAACTTCAAGTGTTCGGAGGAAGGTGATGGTGGTGGAGCATGATAATTGTCTTGGGTGAAGGTTTGCACATGCAACATGGGAGTGGCATGTGAGGTTGTAGGAAGTGGTGGTGGTACTCTAGGTGGTGTGAGGTAGAAGGATATATGTGAGTGAGTGTCATTTCCCTTCCCATTAAATTCATGCTCATCCGGATATATTATGAGACTAATATGACCTATCGGAAAACGACACTAAGGTTCATATGAAATAAGGGTGTAGGATCTAAAAGAAATAAAAATATACCTAGATGAATGATACATATAGAGTAAATCATGTAAAGGCATACAATCAAATCACATAGGAGCAAATAAACATCTAGAAATAACATATATGCGATATGCCATAAATCTAGGAATGAAATCATCTAATGAGAAGCAAAGTTCATAAAAGTAAGCTTAGCGTTAGGTACATTTAGGAAGAGCGATTTAATCAAGTTGGAGAATGAGTATGAGACTATTACTAGTGGTGCTCAATTCAGGCTAAACACGACCATTTTTACGGGTTACACACACCCAACTTCTCACATAGAAGCAATCCAACCGTTAGGTTAAATTGAGTTTCTAGTCAATAGATTCTCCAGTAGTCATTCTCTTTTTAGAAGAAATTGAGTTCCTAAATTCACCTATCGAAGAGTACCAAATATGAAGTTTGCTTGATTCACTAATACTTGGCATAATGTGACTCAAACACCATGTTTTTATGAAGGTAAGTCTACATGATATATTTTACTCACTATCCCAATAGAGATGTGTTAAATGTTAAGATAAGAGTAAATGCAAAGTTTTAATCTTTTGTTCATGATTAACCGGTTATTTGGTTTTGATGACATATTACTTGATTTAATAAATGTGCTTTGATTTATGAATGCTCCTTAGCATATCTTGAAAAATGAATCTCATTAAGATTATTTATCTTAAACGAGATTGTGATTCACAAATGATATCAAAACTAGACATTTATATATTCTAAAGCAAATATTATTTTCTATGATTTTTGCCAATGTTATATATCATAATTTAACTAGTATTTGAAACAAAATGAAGTTAACTTGTTTATGCATTGTGACAAGTTGTTTTTCAATTCTAATAACTTAAATTATTTCAAAAAGAAAAGTGTAGTGCATTATCTTGTAACACAACCATTCATGCTACAAAGAAAATGAAATACATATAATATATAGTGTGTATTGTTCTTAAATATGTATTTTATCTTGTGGTGATAATTTTAAGTAGTGTGAGCAAAGTTTACATATGTTGTTAGTTTGCTCATGTTTGGTTTTTCGGATATGACACATTTATCCATTGCATTGCAATGTAAATTGCTTGAATATTTCGGACGAAACATCCAAGTCGTCAATCCTACTTCATTGTATATTTTATAAATGTGTTTAAAATGTTATTCTAATATTTGGGACACAATTATTGGACAAGTAGATTCAATATGACATTATCAACACAAGTGTGAGTTATGATCCAATGCATACTCTTTTCATCTACAAAGGATGTAAATATTTTCATATCAATCTAGTGTGATTGAGTATGTAGATTCAAGACTATATCATTTGATGTAATCTTGAAACTTAAATAAATAACAATCCAATTTCTTGTCCATACTCAAAAAAACATGTCAATTAGATTTGATGAATATATCAACCATAATTTGAATAATGAATTGATATAATATCAAGATCTTTCTTGACCCTCACAAACACTCATTTAAGATAAATAGGCATTTTGATAGTGTGTTCCATTAATCCTAAGATTATTTATGAGTGAGGTTGGTGAATGATTGAAATTTGACTTATTACTTCATGATTGTTATAAGTTTTGTTTATGTGAAAGACTCTTCATTGTTACTTATAATGAACACACTTAGATTTTGAAAATACTTTTTCTTTTATATTACTACTAATGTTTTACAAAGATTCAATTTGTCATATTAAACAACTTAAGGTAAAACAAGGTAATTTGTTGAAAATGTTTAAGTGTGTTGTTAAGAATAGATTAAATTGATTGAAATATTTAGGTGATTAGATTTAACTCATTTACAAGATGTTTGAGTAACATTAAGCCATCTATTCCTATATGCAATGCAAGCATAATAATGCAATCCTAACGCAAGAAATCTAGCATAAGATCAAGTTAAGTATAAGCTAGATAACTAACTATAAACTAATAGAGTACAAGGCACATATGCTAAGATATTCAAATAGCTAAATTACAAATAGCAATGATTAGCAAAGTAAAATCACAAATGAGTTCACATAGCACATAAAACACTTGTCGTCGTTTTGTGTTTTATATATACCAATGTTTACTTAGCTCGATTTTATTTGAAAATAAAAAAAATTTCTTATCCATTTTAAAATTTAATAAAGATCAATATTTTGAAAACATAAATACTTAATTTTTCAAAGATATATCGACTAGGAATGCCCGACTCGAAGGAAAAGTTGAAATACAAGTTTTATGTTAAAACAAGACTCAAATTTTTGACCTTCGTGTAGTATTTTAACTTTCTGACTTATTTAAGTTTGTAATGGTTACTTGTAAGTATTTTTAAATGAAAGTAGACTCAATTTCCTTTAAAACGCCGGGTGGCACGATTTCTACGGAGTTACGGTTAATTTTATATGATATTTCAAAGTTTTTGAAAAACTGTCAAACAGACAGGCGGACCCCTTAAATTTAAGGGGGCCGCCCAGTATTTAAGGGGGCCGCCCAGACAATTAAAGGGGCCGCCCATCTGATACTCAAAAATGCAATTTTTGTTAAAAATTGTTTTCTGACTTTGTGGAAAGGTGTGTAACTTTCTGATTTTAAAAACGAACATATAACACTTGTTTTATGTATAATCTTATCTCGAGCTAGCATAATTAGTGTATATAATATCAAAACTAATACAAGTTAATCAACAAAACACTTTTCATATTAAATCCTCCTTAATGGGTAATTTGATACATGGATCGTACTCAATTTTTAAAACCATTTGTTTTGAAAATTTGAGCGACGTGGCTCTGGTACCAATTGTGGAAAACTAGAAGGGGGGGTTGAATAGTTTTCCCTTCTTTTTCGTTTTATAAAAACTTTGTTTCAAAATGTTGATTAGAATTTATTCAATTGTTTGTTTGAAAAACCTTCAATTAGATTTTAGTATAAAAGCAACATATAATCAATATGATCAATTATATATGTGAACTTTTAGATTAGTTTTCAAAACTTAGTTTTATGAATGAAGCATAGATCAACTTTATGTGTATAAGTTTTCCTTTTAAAATCTTAAAACGTTTTGTATCAAATTATCGATTAAGTTAAGCTCAACATGAGAAGTGTTAAATATATATATTAGTCCATTTGACCATAACATACAATAATATGTCCTATCACACTATTAACTTCTATGTACAACACATTCAATCATCACAACAATATAAGCAACAATTAAGACATATAGACAAGCATAGATATAAAGCGATAAATGCAAGAATGAATGAAAAGAGATGAGAGAAAGAACATGCAAACCGAACACGATGATTTATAGTGGTTCGGCTACAAGGACACCTTCCTTGTTCCTACTCCACTCCCCGAGTCACCTACTCGAGAGTTTTCTTCACTACTCAACAAGCTCCCTTTTGGCGGAGAAAACCTTACACACCAATTTACACACCACAATAACTTCACACCTTAATCACAACAACTACACACCAATTCACTACTTAATCACACCACTTCTTCACACCTATCTTCTACACACCAATATTCTACAAACCAATCATCTACACACCAATCTTCTACACACCAATCTTCTATACTCTTCACACCTATCTTCTTCACTCCTAACTTCTTCACAACTTAATACTTCCTAACTCTTTCTTCACACCAAGAGTATATTCACACCTTCAAGGCACTAATGTCTTGACACCTTCAAGCCACTAATGTCTTCACAACTTCAATGCACTAATGTCTTGACACCTTCAAGGCACTAATGTCTTCACAACTTCAATGCATTAATGTCTTGACACCTTCAAGCCACTAATGTCTTCACAACTTCAATGCATTAATGTCTTGACACCTTCAAGCCACTAATGTCTTCACAACTTCACATAAGCACTAACTAGATCCTAATACATCTTTGGGTTTATGATAGGGAGGATACTTCTCTTGCACTTTAAGTGATGAAAGATTGGATCACTTGAAACAAAGATTAATAATCTTATGATCAAAGGGTTTTAGAAGGATGTTTAGAGAGAATTGGATCTGAAAATATTTATGCAAAAGGTTGGAAAAATTCCAGGTTTGAGGTGGTATTTATAGGGAAAAATTTCTGACAAAATCTGACAGGGGAGCGTGGCCGGTCCCCTTAATTGTGTGCCGGTCCCCTTAAAATTAAGGGGGCTGCCCCTTATAATTAAGGGGGCCGCCCTACTGAAACGGCCAGATTTTCTGTCTTTTAGTGGGGAAAGTTTATTTGGTGAAAAACTAACTAATTTTGGTTAAAAGTTTGAAATCATATATTTAGTATGATTAAAACATTTTTCTTTATTACCAAAAGTGTTTTTCAAAAATATATAATAAGTTTATATAATTAAATAAACTTTGTATTAGTTAATTAAATACCCCTTTGATCATGAAATGTATTAAACACTTGTTTATCCATACCTTAAGTGATTGTTGAAGCATACTTGAGACGTTGAGATGTCGAGGCTTGTTGACGTAAGAATGCATAGATGAATTGTGATCACAAGTAACTTAAGCACTTTACGTTATATGTTGTAACTTACATTTTTGTCATCATCAAAACATGAAGAGGATGTTTAGATTAAATATCGTAATATTCATGCCAACAACACTCATCCGATTCACAGATCTCATCATAAATGATGGATTTAGTAACAGTGGCCCTCGAGATAGGTTCTTGCCAGTAACCCATTAGATTTCAAATAAAGTGCGTTTGGTAGTTTTCTCGAATGCCCAAACGGGGATTATCAATCCCTAATAGATCTATTCACAATTATTTACGTTCACCCTACGAGTGACTAAGGCTCATGATATGAGGGACTTTTGGCAATAAGGTACTTAAGTAATAACGAGATCAGGTAAAGCATACCAAGAAAATACTTGTGTTCAGTTTGTAAAAACTAGCATGTATCCCCCTCGCGAGGTTTATAAAACATTTAAATAAGTAAAGGCGAGGCTATGAACTCACCTCAGTGGTATAGTGGTAAAAATATCGATACTCAGTTTGTAATAAGGGAACGGCTCCACACACGACCTAGATAATATATGGCAAGTTTTAGTGTTTGATAGTTTTAATGGTTAAATCGCGAGTAGTTTTTAAATACGTGAGTCGTTGGTTTAACGATAGCGAAACTTGTGGTTTGATGAATTATCGTAAGTTTAGTTAAGTTATATATATATATATATATATATATATATATATATATATATATATATATATATATATATATATATAACGTAAATAATAATAATAATAATAATAATAATAATAATAATAATAATAATAATAATTGTTTGAAATAAAATGTAACGTCGTGAATGTGAAATCATAAAATGAAAAATAAATATGAAAATATTAATTATATTATACGGCCCTTGTCTTTTCTAGATTTTTACACTTTTTACCCTAACGGTGTTAGCGTTACGTCGTTAGTCCAAAGTTAAATATTTTTACGTTTTACGTCCAAAACTTTATAATTTTTACACTTTTCACCCAAAAGTTTATAAAATCAGTTTTTCAGCCTCAAGTTTGTGAAATGACAGTTTTTACCTAAACTTTATAAAATTGACACTTTTAACCCGAAAATTATAATTTTTGCAAATTTAATCCAAAATTTACCAAATTCGTAACTTTACATTTTTATTTCTTAATTAAGCTAAAAACAACTTATTTAATTTGTCAAAACTGCTTATTTTTCGAAAAAGCTTATTTATAGCTTATGGGCTTTTAAACGGGATAACCAAGGCCCGTTAAGAGTTTTTAATCCACTGGGCTTACGAAAGTTTTGGGCTTATTTTAGGATGCTAAAAACATTATGAAACAACTTATTTGGACTGCTTATCTCGTTAGCTTATTTTCAAAGGATTGGGCCTTAAGGCCCAATCGTTGTTTATTTGTTTTCCGAAAATGGTTCAAGGTCGCGATGCTTTGCATCATTTAAAGGGTCAAGACGTGATTTTTAACACAAGGTATTTTTATTAAAATGATTGTTAGTTAGGTTGTTAAATAAATTGTGAAATAAAATAGTAGGCTTGTTATGTAAAATTCCAAGATATACGGTTGTTTCATAGGTTGCATGGGTCGAATTTTTAAATAAAAAGACTTAGAAATATTTTTAAGGATTTCACGACTAGTTGTCATACGTTAGAAAGGTATCTAAAAATAGTTTATACGTAGCTTTTAAGGTTCAAATATTTTTATAACTTGATTGTTAAGGTGGGAAATATATAGACGAAGGTATAATACGTATATGTTGTTTATTTAGTTTACGAGTAATAAGGTGCATTTGTTTGTGTTGTATACGAAAATATATAAAAATGTACGCTTTGCTAAATAATGAAGAGGGTCGTATGGGAACTTACTACACCAAAATGGTGGGATAAAACGAGACGTAGAGTCGAGGAGAGAGTAGTATGAGTGTGTAACGTGAGTGTAGACTCGACCAAGGTTCACAAACAACGACTTGTTCCTCCTAAACACCACCCGATTACTTTGAAATCCTACCCAAGCTATTCGACCCAGGAACTAGAATAGAGACTTAGTAGTTTTGTGAGTTTTGAGTTGCATGTAAATGAAAAACGAAGGTTTGCATGCATGACGTTTATATATGAAACTTTTGAGTATCCTAGTGACTAAAATTAATGGGATGGGATGTTTACGTGTTTACCAAAAGTCATTGAAAGAGTGTAAGACACAACATGACCTTCTCTTTGTTTCTAGCGATTGACATACTCTTATTCAAAGGAAACGTGGGTTTTGTGAATTTAAAATGGAATGGTACTTGCGAAATGGATTTTAAAATTCATGTAGTCCTTTGTCTAGGTGCATAAAATATGCAAGTGTGTGTGCATGAAATAGGGAGGTACCATCTTTGTTTTTTTTTTTTTTTTTTTTTTTTAAATATATGTCGACACATCTTTTGTTTTGGGTACACGATTTGAAAATCATGTATGACTTGGTGATGGTGGATCAAACTTAATATTTAGACTTGAGTTTGTGTTTAGGAACGGTTTTAGGACTTTATAGAAATAAACGGGACTTAAAATGGTTTAGTTTTGGATTAGTTGTCATTGTTATGAAATCGATTTTTGGACAAACACTTTGTCTAGTAAAAACGTTGTTAGACTCGACATGGGAAGCTAAAATTTGACATCCTCAAAGTTGACTAGGTGAGGAACGAGGGTGTGTAAAAATATAGAGGCGTCGTGTGTAAAAATAATGTGTACGAGGTGCGTTTCTGGCTTGATTTGGTCGAGTATCCACAAAACAATTTTAAGATTTTGGGCTCAAGTGTTGTGGGCTGTGAATAGTAACAGGCCGAAACTTTTAGTTGGGCTTAAGATAAAATTAAGGGTCCGGTTAGGTGTAAGTTAGGATTAGTAAAAATATTAATTGTGTTTAGTGAAAGGTTAGTTACTATTTAGTGAAATGTTTACGTGAGTCCGGGGGTTGTTGAATGCGTTTTGCTAAAATATGTTACGTAAGTTTGTAAATGGTAAAAGTTTAATATTCTCGCGATTTTAGACTATAGTGGTACATGTGTGAGCATCGTTCCAAGCAAAAAGGGATCATGAATATCGTAGTGATTTTTCAAGTAACATAGCATATTTGATAAAAATAAAATAAATTTTTTTTTGTTATTGGTAAAAACGTTATTAATTAACGAATGATATATTAGTCTTTGATTTACTTTTACTTTTTATAGGGAAATTTACGGGACATTATTATATCGATTCCTTTCATCCTCCTCACTGAATGTTTTGTGGTGAAAATCCAGCTTCAAGCATCATACATAACCTTATATCAATTTCTTTCATCCTCCTCACTGAACATTATTATATCTAGTTAACATTTCTTGTATAGCCTATATAGAAAAGAGAACAATCTATTAATATTGTAGCAATAATGTTTATGTCTTGGGTCAGATAATGAAATTAGTAGTTATGACGAAAACTTATACAATGAGCAATTCTAGCAAATCACAATACCTTTTTGTTTCTTCCATATTCAAAATATGTGCCACACCGACAATGCAACCAACAAAAATTTTAGCACAGTAGTTTGATCCTCAAAATCAATTCTTCCAATGTTACAATTATTTCACTATTTTGTTCAAATCGCCTTCATAGTCTATATTAATTAGAGTTGCACTATACCACCTTCTTTTATTGTGCCATCTTATTTTCAACAGTGCCTTTCTTAAATGCAACTAAGCATTTGATTGCACGATACTTCACAATCTAGGGTATCAACATCTAGAATGTCTTTTTGTCGTTAACTTCAGCTATAAAAACATAATTTACAGGAAAATGAAACTTGCCACTTCATTGAAATCAAAAAACAAACATGAAAATAGATATACAAAATCGAGTGTGCTACATAATTAAAAAACAAAGTAATTAAGAGAATACATTACAATATGAGAGTCGCAATATTCAATAAACTAACAGAATTAGCCAAAATTAAATCACCTAATGCAATTTCGAACATGTACTCTTCAGGCAACTTCATAAGCAACTTTGTATCCGGCGTCAAATCCCACATATTCTAAAACCATAAAAACAAACCTTGTCAAATTTCGAATAATATTTAACTAACTATAAAAACAAAACAAACATAATAAGTAAGACCTAACAATAGACAAACCTCGTATACCCAATGACTACTTACAGCAGTTCGCAAATTATAAACACGGTCTAATATCAACTTACTCAGTTCGCAAAATTATAATCATCAACAAAACAAACACTCTAAGTATCCCAATCAACATGTCTCCTACTAACCATGTCTGCCTCTTACCAAAGATCATGCATGAAATCTTTATCTTTCTATTAATCAAAACTTGTAACCACACTGATGGATCTAAACACCTTGATCTGTGTTAGAATGATACTTTGAGTTATCTCACTAAGTATGCGGAATCTACTTAGTAATACTTGGAAGTTTGATTGTGAATAAAACAATTGTATATGAATGAGAATAATGTATGTATCAAACTGTTAGCTCCAATATTATTAATAATAATAATACGAGTGATCTTTGTATCACTAGGGTTACAACCTTGAAGCTCTAAGAAAAATGTATATCTAACCTTAACCTAAGACCTCCTTTTATAGCACAAGGAGTCCTCTTCTACAAGATACATATAACCCTAATAGAATAAGATATACACAAGATCTATTCTATATTTATCTTTACAAGTTTCCTAACAGTTATCCTAACAGCAGTGGTAATAATATGTACTAGTAGTGGTAATGAGTTTCCACTGCTAGTGCATTCTTGAGCAGTTATAATCTTCATACTTAGCCGTGGTAACTGTTAATATAATTCCTAATAATCCTCCCCTAAACTTATGATTAACATGTAAATCAATAAGTTTCTTCAAGTAATCAGTAGATATGAGAATATGGGAATTCTTCCAAACACTTATCTTCTTTTTCTTAACTCCTTATAAGCTCTCACACTTTGATCATAAATCCTCTGTAACAAATCTTCTATGACTTCACTTCTTTCCCAACATCTTAGCCTTACTGACATCATAACAGTGAGAACTCCAACTCTCAATGGATATTCTTTCTCAGCTAACATAAGCACATCAACTCCATCTTGAGTAGAAACATGATGTACAACACTTAAATCATAGAATTTCCACAGAGTATTCATATTGTGAGCTTCAAATCTCCAGTACCTGTCACTTGGGTCAGGTTCATATAATCTTCTAACGTGAACCTACAACTCTTGAGCTTTGACATCAACAAGTTCATCTTTCTTGAACTGATCTTGAACAATCCTCCACAAAGTATCCAAATCTTCTTTATCACAAGATCTAACAACATTTTCAAAATCTCTGCAAATACTTGTGACATTACCAGTTCTGATAATCTTCCAAGCTACACCAAAATCATCAGAATAGATTTCCCAAACAACTACTGGATATCTTGTTTGTAAAGGTTCTATATTAAGCACATCAGTTTCAATATGCACCATATTGGTAACTTGTTCTTCAGTCAACTTGCTGACACCTTCTTTTGCTTGAGATGACTCCTGAGTCTTCAATTTCTTATCATCTTTGGATTCAAGACTCACTCCTGACCTTTTTGACTTTATTGCTACAGGTTCTTTATCCATAGGAATGAAATTACTATCCTGTCGTTTAACCCTGTAGTAAATACCTTCAATCTGATCATGTGTCATTCGTTTAAATTGTGCCATCTTCATATTTCCAACATGAAAACAATAGGTCTTCATCTCAGCAATAATTTGTGTCTTTGTAGGTTGTCTTGGTTTCTTTTGACCCTTTCTTACTGTGACAATGATATCATCAAGAGCCTATTGATTCTTCATCTGAATGAAGTCCTTCAGTTGAGCAGACCTTTGATTTTCATTTAGAGTTGTATTTGCAATGAGTTCAATTGCCTTCTTTCTAATCACTGGATCATTTGCAATCATGAACTCAATTTCTTCTTCTGTAGGCACATAAGTGAACATTGGAGGTTTCTCATGTAATATTGTTGGTGGAACAATAGAAAGTGGTTCTTCCATTACTGTTTCCAATTTGTCCAACCTCTTAGCTTCCATGAAACTTGCAATCTCATCCTCCTCTTGCTTTTTCTTCTTTTCAATTTTAGCTGCTGCCAATTCCTTTGCTAATTCTGCATCATAATCTATCTGAGCTTGTTCTTTCTTTGAAATCTTCTTTGATTGCTCAGATAATTCATCAACAACTTGAACTTTTCCTTTTTCTACTCTTTTTCTTTGAAATTCTGCATCAGCAACATCCATTACATCTGTATCTGTTTCCACTGTGACTTTATGAGTTTCCATTGCTTCAACAAAAATTTCTTTAGAACCCACAGCTGCATCTTCCTTTTCTTGAACATTAACAACATCATCTAAGTCAGCAAAATCCTGTTCAAAATTTAATCTCCTCCCCTTAAACTCTACTTCAGTTCTAATCCTCCCCTGTTAGGGAGAATTCTCCAAATCTTCACTAAAGTAGATTGAGTCATCATCATTATGAGGTGGAGTGGAAGATCTGTGCTTCTTGAGACTTTCAACTTCATCCTGTGATCTTTTAATCTCTGCCGTCATCTGGTTAAGCTCTGTGGCATGTTGTTGTTTAGTCATTGCCAGATCTTTCTCCAAAGCTGTAACCTGTTTGACTAACTAGGTACATAATTCCATCAATGCATTTGGTTACACACTGCCCTCAACACTTCCAACTGTGTGACCTGTTGGGAGAGGTGAATCATAGGGCATTGATTCAGGCTCTTCTCTAGTTGGACTAGGAGGAAGCCTTGAACCACCACTACTTGTTCCTAAACCAAAAGGTTCAGCAACATGCAATGTTGAGATGAGAGGAGTTGGCTGTTTTGGCCTCCTCTCATATGTGTGAGTTACTGCAGGGGTATGTTGAATATGTGGAAATACAAGAGTGGGTGTGTGATGGGATACAACTGAGATAGTTGCATCTTCACCGTGTACCTGTGAAATCTTTGAAAGCATTTCAGGAAAAAGTGGTGAACTTCTCCATTCCAAAGTTATGAAGCCTTACACATATTTTGAAAAACTTTTGGCTTAAGACAGGGGGTTTCATAAACTCTTTTGTGGGTTTGCAGTTGAAATTCATTTAACATTGCTTGCACAAACCTTGGATACATCAAAAATTTATATGAACTCTTTACATTGCCTTTCATATTATTGAAAATAAACTTTGAAAAATTGAAAGTCCTATCAGTAGCCAAGCAAACCAAAGGGTAAGCCATGGTTGATGCAAATTGCTCATAAGATGTTTTCTTAGGACTTAGGCAATGTAAAAGAGTATGTATAAAAAATCTCCAATAGGGACAAAAACATCTTTTTCTGAAAGTAACTTTTTGATCAGATGTATCATACCCCATGGAAGCAATATTTTTGAAAATATCTGAATTGGGTAATGTGATAATACCATTGAGATCATCCAATTGGAGAACTCTCCTCAAGGATGACTCAGTAACATCAATGGTTACCCCATCCACTATGGCTCTAAGAGTTTCCACAGTTTCTTGTGTGTCTCCCTGTTCAATATTTATGGACTCCACAGTGTTCCAGAACTGTTTGATATGAGAAATAAAGATTGTGGGATTAATAGTTAAAACATACCTTATATGGGTTGTAATGAGAAAATCCACAATCTGATGGAAAACAGGGCCACTCTTTTTGTTTGACTTTTGTAAATAGGCCACTTGGTTGTGCTCCTCAACAAAGTTTAGAATCGCCATAATTTTGTGAAAAAAAAAGGTAAAAGTGTTAGTAATCGAGAATAATAATCAAGCCGTATAATGAATAATTTATACTAATAGGGTTTTGAGGAGTATGCGTAATGTGAATTATCTTAAGAAAGAATTTATCTTTGGAAAAAGAATAAATTAAAATTGGTAAGTAGATAATTCACAAAAAGTTACCCTATTAATAAGGAAACACGGTTATTTTACAACGGCTAGTTAAAAAAAATAAGATTACTGACACAACAGTTGTAACGGCTAGTTCACCAGTGGTAAAACTTACTCTTGCAGTGGTAACTTGTGAACTAGCAGTGGTAAATTTTCACAAAATATCAAAAAGCAGTGGTAAGTAAAACATGAAAATTAGCTGCTCTTATCATAGTTTTTAGTAAACTATCAGCTATAAACGGATTTGATATGTCTTTACCATGAGCCGTTTGCTATGGACTAGCCAACTCTTCATCACATGGAATATGGTGAGTTGATAACCATATAGTTTTTGGTAAACTATCAACCATAAACGGATTTGAGAAGTCTTTACCAGTAGCCGTTTGCTCTGGACTAGTTGATTCTTATGTTGATTAGACATTGTGAATCAATAACCATTTGTTGTATGTCTGAGATACACACCTTATAACTCCAATGTCTCAAACAGTATTGGTTTATTTTCTGAATAATTAAGAAACACCAAACATAACCAATAAAATTTATCCCAAAGTAACTTTTTGACCAAGTTACTATTTATAAAAATATATCTCCAAAGTCAACCCGATAATATCCAAATTTACTCCTCCAACCTACCAAAACAGATAAGAGTAAATAACCTTCATTAATTATCCTTCAACCTTGACTTTGCTTATAAAAGGGGGTTTAAAAACACTTTAGTTTTCATCAAAACTAATCTCCAATATCACAAACCCTACAAAACATCATGACCTGGTTTCCATTGATCTACATCTCATCAGATGATTCCTCTGATGAGGAAATCCGTTATTGCTGTGACTCAGAAGAACCTTCAGCTGGATGGAGTGATTATTTTCCTCCAAGTGCTGCAACAGCTACATCCTCCAACATGAAGCCTAACAAGAAGATTTCAGCTGCTCGTGCTCCATCTCTAGAGTTTTATTTAAGTTCTTCCTCTGATGATGATGATCCAACCTACACCTTGTCCAAGGAACTTCCAAGAGCCCTCACTACAGCTTTGGAGTCAGCCATAGTCAACATGAAGTGGCCTGCTATTGAGAAGCCTTCACAATTGCTAAAGCCTCCCAAGTAAGTTCTAGGCCTTGCTTGTACAAGAAAGCAACTTTCTTTTGATGACAAGAGAAAGAAAGCTTCTAAGGGCAAGCATGATTATGAGGGAAAAGGGAAGAAACCCATGGAGTAGTTAGTCTGAAGGTCTAGTTGTTAGGTTGTTTATCTTTGTGTTTTGTGATGTTATGTTTGTGTCTTTGACTCTCTGAATGGATGTACTTTGTTTCCTCATGAATGAATTAATAAAAGTACTTTTATGTTTTCCTTTTGTCATTCTTTTGTCACTGAGAGAGAAAATCTTTCCACTCTTGTATCATGGTTTCCACTATGCTTTAATTCCTCTGCATACAAGTTAGTAGAAAACCATACAAACATATAAAAACAATATTAGTACCTAAAAACTATCCTGCAACACTGAAAATTATTAGACATCAAAGAGTTATGGATTTAGCATTCCAATACCTGTTACCAAGTACTGAAACCTACTCACATCAAGCCCTTTTGTTAATAAATCAGCATAGTTGTCATCAGTATGAATTTTAACAACATTAATAAGCTTTTTCTCAAAACAATATATGATAAAATGATGTCTAATTTCAATATGTTTAGTTTTAGTGTGTTGCACAGGATTTTTAATAATGCATATGGTACTACTATTGTCTATATAGATAATTGTGTTCATGAAATTGTACCCATAATCCAACAATTGATTCTAAAGCCATAAGATCTGAGCACAACAGCTAGCAGCAGCTACATATTCTGCTTCAGTGGTTGAAGTAGCCACCATTGTTTGTTTCTTACACTGCCATGACACCAATCTACATCCAAGAAATTGACATCCTCCTGTAGTTGACCTTCTATCCAAACTTGCACCAGCATAATCACTATCTGAGTAAGTGATCAATTCCATAGGGGATTCTCTTGGATACCAAAATCCTAGATTAGGACATGTCTTCAAATACCTGAAAATCTTCTTTACTGCTGTCATATGAGATGTCTTTGGAGTAACTTGAAATCTTGCACAAGCACATACAGCAAACATAATGTCTGGTCTTGATGAAGTAAGATACATCAGAGAACCAATCATAGATCTGTAAGTGTGCACATCAACATCTACTCCACTAACATTCTTCAACAATAGATGAGTAGTCTTATCAACAGGGGTATTTGAAGGTTTTGCATCAGTAAATTTGAACTTCCTTATAATATCAGTCACATATTTGTCTTGACTGATAAAGATGCCCTCTTTACTCTGTTGTACTTGCAGCCCCAAAAAGAATGTAAGTTCTCCCATAGAACTCATTTGAAATTCATCTTTCATCAGCTTTTCAAATTCTTTGAACATCTCTTGTCTAGTAGATCCAAGGATGATATCATCAACATATACTCGAACAAGTAGAATATCACCCTTGCCATTCTTGATGAACAAAGTTTGATCAATCTTTCCTCTATGAAACCCATTGTTCAACAGATAAGTAGCTAAGGTTTCATACCACTTCCTTGGAGCTTGATGTAAGCCATAAAGAGCCTTAACAACTTTATATACTTTATTAGGGTGTTGAGTGTGGAAAACTAGAAGGGGGGGGGGGGGTTGAATTGTTTTACGTCTTTTTAATTTTATTATGAAAACTTAGTTTAGTTTTAAAACTTTGTTTGCTTTTAAAACTTTTATTCAATCTTATGTGAACTCAAATCTTGAACAATATGAACAACTATATCTAAGTATGAACAATAATAATATAAACTAAGTATGTGAAATCAACACATGCATAATATAAACAATTATAGCTATATACGAGAGATAAGTAAGTAATCATTTATTTTATAATCCTTAGTTATATTTTGTATGAAAACTATACTTGATCGAAATGATCAATTATATGTATGTTACCTTTTTAGTTTGATTGTAAAAACTTTGTTTTGTGAATGAAATTTCATTTGATCTTTAAGTAAGATCAATACTAGCACTATATGAGCAAATATATATATACGTCTACGTCTACAAAAGTAATAACAATATAAGCAAGATAATAAGTAAGATATGGAAAGATCTAACCGCGAGACAAAGGATTTATAGTGTTTCGGCTACAAAGACACCTTCCTTGCCCTACTCCATTCCTCGAGTCACCTACTCGAGAGTTTTCTTCACTATGTCAACAAGCTCCCTTATGGCGGAGAAAACCTTACACACCAATATACACACCACAACTTCGTCACAACTTATTCACACCTTCTACACAACTTCTTCACACCTAGTCACTACTTAATCACAACACTACTTCTTCACACCTATCTATCTTCACAACTATCTACTTCACAACAATCTTCTTCACAACTATCTACTTCCCAACTTCTCTACTTCACAACTATCTACTTCCCAACTTCTCTACTTCACAACTATCTACTACACACTCACTTTATCTACACACCTTGCTAATCTATCTTCTACCAAATATTCACAACTAGTTACACAAAGAAATAGATATTATGGATGATGCTCTAACAACTTGGATATGGAGGTCACAACAAGTTGTAATACTTCTTCTCTTGAAGGATTGAAGTATTCTTCTCTTGCACTTGAAAGGTAGAGGTTTGGATCACTTTGAAACAAAGATTTATGTATGTATGATCAAAGGATTTTAGAGAATAGAAATGAGATCTAGAACTGAAAGTTTTGGGGTGCAAAAGGTGAGAAAATTCTGTGGGATGAACCAGTATTTATAGGGAGAAAAATACTGTTTAGGAGCATGGCCGATCCCCTTAATTGGGTGCCGGTCCCCTTAATAATTAAGGGGACCGCCTAGTATAATTAAGGGGGCCACCTAAGAAAAAAAAATATTTTTTCTTTAGATTTTTTGTCTTTTTGTGGGGGAGGTTTTTCCTGAAGAATATAGCCGTTTTTTGGGTTGAAATTTGAATTCAAACTATTTATTTTGAATAAAACATTTCTTATAAATACAAAATTGTTTTGTATAAGTTTAAAAATGTTTGTCCCACTTTAATAAAATGTAAGGTTTGTAAAAATAAAAATTCCTTTGATCATAAAATGCATTAGACACTTTGTTTGTTCATACCTTAAGTGATATGGATGCTAAAGCGAATATTTACGACTAAATACTTGTTTACGTCATAATTTATAGTTCAATGAGTTTACGTTTTGTGATTATCAAAACATAGAGATATCGATATATGTTAATAATGTTTTTAGGCATTATTTATATCAACAATCTCCCCCTTTTTGATGATTACAAAACCTAAACTCATTAAGTCTAAAAATTAATTTTTTTTAGACAAGTACTTAATGAGTTTATATTCACTTCTCCCCCTTTTTGTAGAATCAAAAAGGTTATGCCGGCTAGCTTCATAAATGAAGTTAGACGGGATGAAAGCTCCCCCTTGATGTGTGCTCCCCCTCGTTCGATGGCACCAAGGGATCGAGATATGGAATGCTCACAAGAAAAATATTAGAAGCACAAGCATATATAGAAGAATATGCAATATACAAATAACAAGCATAGCAAACAAATATTAAGGATACATAACAATTAATTCAAAGAGATTATGTTAAAGATCCTAATTTGCCAAAGAGATCCATCAGACTTGCTTGTAACAAAAGGTTGGTTGATTCGTATTTGAAAGTGAAAATCATAAGCATAGAGTATGCTTAGATGGTTGATGATGGAGTATTTGGAATGAAGATGGTTGAGTTAGGGTAAGGTTGTTGGATTAATGGAGGTATATGTTTGGGTCATGAATGTTGGAGAGTTTGGTTGTGGAGAGTTTGTAGCGGAAGAGGTTGATTAAGGTTTTGGATGTTGTTCAAGTGAGGGTATTGGATGTGATCTAGTGAGAAGATATTCAATCCAAGTGAAGTGTTCATTGAATGCAATGGTTTTTAGGAGAAAGATGCAACAAGGTCAATTGTTGACATGCTTCTCAAGTTGATTTATGTTGTGTGGTGATGAGGGTGATCTAGATGAAGGTGGATCCAAATTGCGTTGAGCAAGATGTAAGGCTAAAAGAGCACTAAGCTCATGGTTTTCTTTTAGCGCCTCAACGAACATTAAGTGTTCGGAGGAAGGTGATGGTGGTGGAGCATGATAGTTGTCTTGGGTGAGGGTTTGAACATGCAACATAGGAATGACATGTGAAGTTGTAGGATGTGGTGGTGATACTCTTGGTGGTGGAGACATGTTTGAGCTTAGGTAATCATGAAAACATGATATGGGTGGAGGAGATGCTTCATGAGTGGATGGTGTTTTTGTTGAATGGGCAACATGTAAAGTGTTGGTAATGAGGTTGGGATTATTGTTTTGGGATTGTGCATGCTCATCATAAGAAGGAGCATTAGTGGAAGCACGAATGGATGATTTGTTGTTAAATGGATCATTTGTGTGAGAGTGAGGTTTAGGTGTTGGTTGATTATGAACAACATCGCTTGAGTTATGAAAAGATTATGAGGTTTGAGTGTAATGTAGAAGGATATGGGTGAGTAAAGGTTTTTGATATGTAATGTTGGTGAGAAGGAGAGTGAGGTGTTAGGTATGTAATGTTGAAGACATAGGAGGAATTTGGTGTTGGATGTTTGACAACATCATTTGGTTTGACGGGCTTTTAATGGAAGTTAGGCTTTCTTCTCCAAATGGGTTATTTGGTGGTTTTGGTTTAATGGGAGAGGTCATGAAGAGGTGAGTATAGATTGAGAGGAATGAGAGTGTTTATAATGTAGGATTGGTGGGATTAAGGATATATAAATTTTGATAGAAGGTTTAGGATAAAATAGGTTTATGAATTTTGGGAAGTGTAGGATGAAATGGGCTAAAAAGTAGAAAAAGGAAACAACACCTTCGACCATCAGATGGCCGGTCCCCTTAATAATTAAGGGGGCCGCCTTATGATTTAAGGGGGCCGCCCATCTGGTGATTCCCAGATTGCCAGAAAAGGGTTTTTGGTAGTGAATTGCAGAAAGGTTGTGTTTTTGGTTTCAAACAAGTCCAACTCTTTGAGGCAATTAAGCATATACTAATTATGTAGGCAATTATGTAGCCAAAGCATGTTAATCAAAGAGATTAAGTAAACAAGCAATTTCATCTAGCATGCAAACATACTCATCAAGCAAGTAAAATATAAGTGCTAGGAAACAATAAGCAACATCAAGTATTTCATAACTACATAACTAGGAGGATTAATCCTAATGTGTATCAATGTGCAATAAGTGGGTAGTTATGATAGCATGGATTTCTAGACTTGTTACAAACAAAGTCTTAATGAACAAACCATGGTCCTCCTGATTTGATTTAGTTCACTTATAAGTGTCATTTATATAAATGTAGATGACAAATATGAGATCACCATGCATGATTTTAAAAGAGACATTTTTAGCATTATTCAACAATGTTTGAAAGTATGTTTTCACTTAGATGTGAGAGTTATTTGAATAAAATAGATTGGGTTTTTACTTCAAAATGTGTGAATGAACGATAAAGAATATTTTCCCAATCTTTAGTTTTGATCAAAACAAAATTGTGGATTTGATAGTGAAAACATGTTATTTAAAAGTGGGATAGTTATTTGAAAAACTATTTTCCAAAATGTGAGGTTTTTGCATATTTTTAGAGATATTAGATTTTTGACAACAAATATCATAAATCAAATATTTTAAAAAAAATGTTTATTAAAGATCTCATGCTCAAGAGGATTGGTTAAGCCTATTATTATCTCATGCTATCGTTTCTACATATCCTATGATCCTAAAGGAAATGAAGACGATAATTTATATGTTAGATGCGAGAGTGTTGAATGGGGTATAACCTAACATCTATAGTTCCTTTGTTTTCGCACGCTTATCTAACTTAATGCCATAGTCTACGAGAGCTTGTTTCATCCATAGTTTTCTTACGCGAGGGATCTAATCCTACTTCTATATTAACGATCGATCCACTTAACTCATTTCACTTCATCATCATGAGATTGCTAATAGTGGATATAGAAGATTTCCATTTTCTATTTCGTTCGGCAATGAACAATTTTATCTTATTCCTAGGAGAGTCAACCAATGATGTTTCTAGGTTATAAGAATATAAGCTATTATGTACATATATATGTATAGCTAAGCATTAATCTAACTAATTATTTATCTAAGCATGCAAATTATACCGATGAACTTAAAAGAAACGCGTACCTTTTAGTCTTCAATGGAATATCTTCAAGCACTTCAAGTGACCATGTTGACTTATAGAAGTCATTTGTAGATGAAATTCCAGCTTCTTCCAAGATTGACAACTTAGCCACTTGGTCCCCATTGTCTCATTGGTCCAAAGTTGTTTGGTCCAAACA
This sequence comes from Artemisia argyi, assembly GCA_030686995.1. Lineage (NCBI taxonomy): Eukaryota > Viridiplantae > Streptophyta > Magnoliopsida > Asterales > Asteraceae > Artemisia > Artemisia argyi. The sequence goes on from CM060689.1 coordinate 114,694,934, forward strand.
TATTTAACATTTGGCTAGGATGCATATATGGTGGTAATATTTCCCAAGGATTGTAACTTGGTTGATAATTCCACATTTGATTTCTAGTGTTATTGTAATTTTGTCTATTTTTGTTTCTTCTAGGTTGAGGTGTTTTAGATCGAGTATGAGGATTATTTGGTTTTCTTGGTGGTGGAGTTTTAGATCTTAATTTAGGTTTAGAGGATCCTACTTCGGTCTTTAAGGATAGTTTATAAAAAGTTTTTACTTTTTCATCATTCGCAATGGGTATTTTTCTTTCTTGTGTAAGTATATACTTAAGATTTGATTCTAATAATTTTTGTTTACTAGATTCACATTCAAACTTTATACTTTTATTTTCACTAGTTGAAATATTAGTTGAAGTTAATCCTAGACCGGTTTTATCTCCTGAAGTTTCTTGAACACTTATTATTTTCTTAAGTGGGTTACTACTATTTTTAAACTTGTCAAGTTTGAAAATTTCATCTTTAAGTTTTTCGTTTTCATTTTTAACCTCTAAGCATGTTTTACATTTTATAAAAACTTCTTTTCCTTTTTCCAAATGTTGTAGTTTAATTTTTAATTCGAGTACTTCATTTTCTAATAGATTATTAATATGTTTTAGTGACTTATTTTTAGCTATAACCTTTTGACCTAATTTGCATAACCTATTATATTCACTATTTAAGTCTTTTTCGTCTAATGATAAATTTTCGTCACTAAAGTATTCAGTTTCGGAACGTACCTCGCTTGATGTCTTAGCCATAAGACAGTTTTCTTCATTTGTGGTTTCTTTCTTGTCCTCATCGCTATCACTCCAAGCACCTCCAATAAACGCCTTTTGATTTTGATCTCTTGACATCATTGGACACTTTCCGATGAGATGATTTGGATTGCCACATTTAAAACACTTCCTTTCATTATATGGTTGCCCAACGTATCTTCCTCGTCTTTTGAAGAATTTCTTGAAGTCTCGTACAGCCATAGCATACTCTTCATCGTCACTTTTGGAGGTTGAGCATTCTTCGTCATCAGAGTCCTTTTTAGCTTTCAATGCAATTAATTTGCTTTGCTCCCTTTTTCCTTTGACCATCTCGGTGTCTTTCTTTATTATTTCTTCGTAGACCTTTAAGTTGCCAATCAATTTGTCAAGTTGTAGAGTTGACAAATTCTTTGATTCTTCAATAGCCGTGACTTTAGCTCGCCATTTTGGATGAAGATCCCTAAGAAATTTCCTAACAAAATTCTTACTAGAAAAATTCTCATCAAGTGCTTTTAAACTTGTGATAATAGTGTTAAATCTAGCAAAAGCATTATCTATTGATTCCTCCTCCGGAATCGTAAATTGTTCATATTGTTGAACAAGAAGATCTATTTTGTTATCTTTAACTTGACTATTACCTTGGTGAATGATTAGTAAAGAATCCCAAATTTCTTTTGCGGTTCTACACATAAAAATTCTTTCATATTCTTTGCGTGGTAACGCATTATAAATAACCATTTTAGCCTCATTATTTTTTGCTAGTTTCTTTTTCAAATCATCATTTTGTTTTTCAAAAGATACAATTTCATCCTTTTTAGTTTCAAAATTATATTGAATAGGGGGAAAATCACCAAAGGTAATAGCATGCCAAAGATCAAGATCTTTTGATTTCACATAAGTTTCGAATCTATTTTTCCAATAAAGAAAACCATCACTTTTAAATAATGTTGGTCTTTGCATAGATTGCCCTTCTAAATATTTTTCAGATTCCATAGATCGTTACAAGTTTTAAAATACAATATATTTTAAAAATCTTGTTTGACTTGGCTCCTGATACCAATTGTGGAAAACTAGAAGGGGGGGGGGGTTGAATAGTTTTACGTCTTTTTAATTTTATTATGAAAACTTAGTTTAGTTTTAAAACTTTGTTTGCTTTTAAAACTTTTATTCAATCTTATGTGAACTCAAATCTTGAACAATATGAAAAACTATATCTAAGTATGAACAATAATAATATAAGCTAAGTATGTGAAATCAACACAAGCATAATATAACCAATTATAGCTATATATGAGAGATAAGTAAGTAATCGTTTATTTTATAATCCTTAGTTATATTTTGTATGAAAACTATACTTGATCAAAATGATCAATTATATGTATGTTACCTTTTTAGTTTGATTGTAAAAACTTTGTTTTGTGAATGAAACTTTCGTTTGATCTTTAAGTAAGATCAATACTAGCACTATATGAGCAAATATATATATATATATATATATATATATATATATATATATATATATATATATATATATATATATATATATATATATATATATATATATACACGTCTACGTCTACAAAAGTAATAACGATATAAGCAAGATAATAAGTAAGATATGGAAAGATCTAACCGCGAGACAAAGGATTTATAGTGGTTTGGCTACAAGGACACCTTCCTTGCCCTACTCTACTCCTCGAGTCACCTACTCGAGAGTTTTCTTCCCAATGTCAACAAGCTCCTTTATGGCGGAGAAAACCTTACACACCAATATACACACCACAACTTATTCACACCTTCTACACAACTTCTTCACACCTAGTCACTACTTAATCACAACACTACTTCTTCACACCTATCTATCTTCATAACTATTTACTTCACAACTACCTACTTCCCAACTTCTCTACTTCACAACTATCTACTTCCCAACTTCTCTACTTCACAACTATCTACTACACACTCACTTTATCTACACACCTTGCTAATCTATCTTCTATCAAATATTCATAACTAGTTACACAAAGAAATAGATATAATGGATGATGCTCTAACAACTTGGATGTGGAGGTCACAACAAGTTGTAATACTTCTTCTCTTGAAGGATTGAAGTATTCTTCTCTTGCACTTGAAAGGTAGAGGTTTGGATCACTTTGAAACAAAGATTTATGTATGTATGATCAAAGGATTTTAGAGAATAGAAATGAGATCTAGAACAGAAAGTTTAGGGGTGCAAAAGGTGAGAAAATTCTGTGGGATGAACCAGTATTTATAGGGAGAAAAATACTATTTGGGAGCGTGGCCGGTCCCTTTAGTTGGGTGCCGGTCCCCTTAATAATTAAGGGGACCGCCTAGTATAATTAAGGGGGCCGCCTAAGAAAAAAATATTTTTTCTTCAGATTTTTTTGTCTTTTTATGGGGGAGGTTTTTCCTGAAGAATGTAGCCGTTTTTTGGGTTGAAATTTGAATTCAAACTATTTATTTTGAATAAAACATTTCTTATAAATACAAAATTGTTTTGTATAAGTTTAAAAATGTTTGTCCCACTTTAATAAAATGTAAGGTTTGTAAAAATAAAAATTCATTTGATCATAAAATGCATTAGACACTTTGTTTATTCATACCTTAAGTGATATGAATGCTAAAGCGAATATTTACGACTAAATACTTGTTTACGTCATAATTTGTAGTTCAATGAGTTCACGTTTTGTGATTATTAAAACATAGAGATATCGATATATGTTAATAATGTTTTTAGGCATTATTTATATCAACATTGAGGATCTTCAAAGACTGGAGGTTGAGAGACATAGACCTCCTCATCAATCTTTCCATACAGGAAGGCACTCTTAACATCCATTTGATAGACATTAAAGCCCATAAAGGATGCATAGGCTAGAAACAATCTAATAGCCTCAATCCTTGAAACAGGAGCAAAAACTTCTTCATAGTCAATACCCTCCTCTTGAGTGTATCCTTGAGCAACCAATCTAGCTTTGTTCCTGATAACAATACCTCTTTCATCTTTCTTGTTTCTGAAAACCCACTTAGTACCAATCACCTTCATACCATTAAGAAAATCACAAAGAACCCAAACCTTTTGAAGTTTGAACTGCAACAACTCCTCTTGCATTGCTTCAACCCAACTAGATTCTTCTAAAGCCTTATAAACATTTTTAGGCTCCACTTGTGATAGAAAACAGAAAAACAAACATTCATTCTTGTTCTTATGCTTCTTGGACTCATAAACTTCACTAATGAACCCATGAACATCATCTTTCTTTGTCTGCCTTCTTGTCTTCACACCTGATTGTAGCTCAACAATAAAATTTTCAAGTGGATGCACTTTGTGAATTGAAGTTTGTGATGTGCTAGGAATATCATATGTTGTTGGCATGTTTGAGATCTCAACATCATCACTGAGTTATTCCTGAGATGAACTTCCCACATTTGGACCATCAGTGGAAACTTTTGTTGTAGAAGTGGGAATTGAGTTACCACTGCTAGCAGGAATTTTGTTATTCAGAACATCAAAATTCATAGCATTTGCATCACTTTCCTTTTCAGAATTCTTAGAAGGTTGAGAGTTTTCATTATTGTTAACAAAGTCCCAAAGTGGCATAACAATTTGATCTTTGTCATCTTCATCATCTTTGCAAGATTCATCTTCATCAATGAATTCTTCTTATTCTTCAAGATTTTTGTCTCCATTACTTGAAGTAATAGGTACATAATTCATTGTATTTGATAATGTCTCAAGATCAAATAACCATTCTGGTCCTGAACCTGCTATGTTAGTTTTATTTTCAAGAAACTCAACATGCAAATTCTCTTCAATCTTCTTTGTTCTTAAGTTATAGACTCTAAAAGCCTTGCTAACCATAGAATATCCAACAAAGAAGCCTTCATCAGACTTTTCTTTAAATTTTCCCAGATGATCAATGGTATTGAGAATTGTGACATGACATCCAAATGGCCTCATAAATTCCAAAGTTGGGGGTCTTCCTCTGAATAGCTCATAAGGTGTCTTGATCTTTGTTTTAACCACTAAAACCCTGTTCTGAATGTAACAAGCAGTGTTAACTGCTTCAGCCCAAAAAGTCACTGGTAGCTTTGAATCAGCTATCATGGTTCTAGCAGCCTCAATTAGTGTTCTGTTCCTTCTTTCAGCAACTCCATTTTGTTGAGGAGTTCTTGCAACACTAAATTCTCTCTTAATACCTTTGTTTCTGCAGAAATCATCCATAACTTTGTTCTTGAACTCTGTCCCATTGTCATACCTGATGATCTTGATCTTCTTTTCAACTTGATTTTCAACTTCAGTGATGAATGTCTTAAGGATGCCAGTTGTGTCATCCTTGGTTCTTAAAAAGAAAACCCATGTAAATCTACTAAAGTCATTAGTCACAACAAGACAATACTTATTCAAATTTATACTACTTACTGATGTAGGACCAAACAAGTGCATATGCAACATGTAAAGTGGATGATCAATATAATTGTATGCCTTGGTCTTGCATGAAGCTCTGTGTTACTTACCTTTAAGACAGGCAACACATGTTTGGTCATTTTCAAATCTCTTCTCTGGTAAACATCTGACTAGACCATCTTTCACAATCTTGTTAATGGTCTTAAAGTTAACATGACCAAGTCTTCTGTGCCAAAGCATGGATTCAGCCAAAGTGGCTTTTGCAAGCAAACAAGTAATATCATCTTTAGCCACTATATTCTTCATGTCTATGCTATATACATTGCCTTTTCTAGGGATTTTAAGCAAAATATCACTTTCATCAGGGAGCTTATAATCCTTAGATAAGATATACCATTCATCTTCTGTGAATAGAACTCTATGCTTCTTGTCACACATCTGTGACACACTGAAAAGGTTGTACTTGAGTTCTTTCACATAATACACATTCTCAAAATCCAAGTTTCCAGCCTTGATAGTTCCTTTGCCAGAAACTTTGCCTCCAATACCACCTCCATAGCTGACAAATTGTCCATCATAAGGTTTGAAATCTGAAAGATAGGACTTATTGCCAGTCATGTGCCTGGAACATCCACTGTCTGAATATCCTTGATCATCTTTAGGCTTTGAATGTTCCTTCACATAAAATAAAGGAATTAGTTCCTTTTGGGGACCCAAGCCACAAATGACTTGGATCTGCCTCGTGTATCAATATAATTATATCTGTCAAAGGTCATTGATACACCATTGGGATTGTCTGAGGTTATAGATCCTTTTGGTTTCCATTCTCAACGTGCTGAGGCCTTAACAGCATTTCCCACATTTACCCTTTTGTTGTTTACAGAACAACCAGTGGAAACTTTTAGCCTTGCAGTGGTAACTGCTGGCTTAGTAGTGGCAACTGCTGGTTTTGAAGTTTTAAGTACCCACTTGTGGTTATAGTAAACTTTCTTTTCAAAATAGGTCTGTTTCCCTGTTTGTATAGATTTAACAAAAGTTGTAATAGGTTTTGCACTCTTAACAGGGGACTTAGGGTAAACTCTGTTTATATTTCTGGCAGTGGCAACTGCTGGTTTAGCAGTGGAAAGAGTTTTGATGCCAGAGTTAAGCAAAACAGACCTGGGAATCATCTTGCTTAGTGGATTTGGGTGAGTAAAGTTATTAGCATTATTTCCATTCACCCTGGTATTCCCAAACACTTCCCTTCTACCCATGTGATAGTTACAGTTATAATGAAGATGTTCAAAACTACCACATATGTAACAAGGTTTGTTGTTAAACACAAATTCACTAAGTATGGATCTAAACTACCACTTAGTATGTGATAGTTACAGTTATAATGAAGATGTTCAAAACTACCACTTGATGGATCTAAACACCTTGATCTGTGTTAGAATGATACTTTGAGTTATATCACTAAGTATGCGGAATCTACTTAGTAATACTTAGAAGTTTGATTGTGAATAAAACAGTTGTATATGAATGAGAATAATGTATGTATCAAACTGTTAGCTCCAATATTATTAATAATAATAATACGAGTGATATTTGTATCACTAGGGTTACAACCTTGAAGCTCTAAGAAAAACGTATATCTAACCTTAACCTAGGATCTCCTTTTATAGCACAAGGAGTCCTCTTCTACAAGATACGTATAACTCTAATAGAATAAGATATACACAAGATCTATTCTATATTTATCTTTACAAGTTTCCTAACAATTATCCTAACAGCAGTGGTAATAATATGTACTAGCAGTGGTAATGAGTTTCCACTGCTAGTGCATTCTTCAGCAGTTGTAATCTTCATACTTAGCCATGGTAACTGTTAATATAATTCCCAACACACACTATATCAAAAAGAGAGAAAGCAAGAAGAACCACTTCCTCTTCCTTTTCCGATCACTACATCCTATTCCGAGTGTCTTTGAACCAACATTAACACGCCCTTTTTTGTTGAAAACAGGTTGGTACGGGTTCCAATATCTATCCACAACATCATTGTTCGATGCAATATCAAGATGACTCATGTTATTCCAATAAATTGTTCAAATTGGTTTCAAAGTCAACCTACTTCAAACATAATACATAACATTCATATGGATATCTTCTATCCTCCTCATGCCAACATTAATATGTCCAGTTGAGATTTCTTGGATGGCCTAAATACAAAAGAAAACAAACTGTAAACAATTGACATGTGTAAAGTATCAGTGTTAAACAAAAAAAAAAATGCACCCGTGCTGCAACTACTCTGACTGGAGAAGAATTTTAAGAGCGCCATGCACATAATTCCTATGTTTACACATGAATGCCATCCTGAAACCATGAATTGAGATATAAGAATAACATGCAATGAATTTTGGAATTCTAAAAATGATAAAGAAAAAAGCTGCATTAAATAACATTAAGCGCACAATATGATTAGATTCGTGTATGGTCTTTTAAAACACATTAAAAAAACCTATTGCAAACACATTAAACACTAAAACAATTAGGGTATGTTTGGCACGAGGGGTTATGGAAGATTATGAAGGCTTAAGATTTTTTGTTTTTGAAAAATAAGCTTTGGTCAAAAAATAATTTTTTATTTATTATTTTTTTTGCCAAACATACCCATAATGGTGGAGCTTTTAAAAGGTTTATAAAATTTTCAAATCCTCAATTTATAAAGCTCTTGAATTTCTAAATTAACCTTGTTGCACCAGCAACATCTATTTTTGCCAAACATATCTTTAATCAGTTTCATTTTTTAATTTATGGCATGCACGTAATCAGCTGTTATGAATACAACCTATAAATAGCACATATAATCAATATCTCTGACCACACATCAGACTTTAAAGGATATCAAGAAGTATTTCTTTTGACCAGCCATAAAACACATTGCAATACTTATGAAAAAACAGTACGATCGCAACTTATATTGGCTACCGCAACAACTAACGATTGATACGTCAAAGAATGCTTGGACTTGTTAGAACAACTTGAGGACAAAAATCCTTATGACTTCCCAGCCTTACACATTAAATGGTATTGTAGAACCGTAGAGGGGGGGGGGTTTAATACGGTCTCTTTGGCTTTTTGTATTGATGAGGCGAAAAGTGTTACGCTTTTAGGGGGTCATTTAAGCCCTAAGTCGTGATTATTTAATCAAATATTGCCTCAAATTGTTCCTTTTGTCATTTTAGGTACTTTGGAGAATAAATCTGAAAAAGGAAGCATTTTGGACATTTTTTGAGCGAAAAGTAACAAAGTCTCCAAAATCAAGCTAGAAATAATACCTGACGGCGTTACGCTCTAAAGGTGACAGCATCATGTGTTGGAAAAGAGGTGGATATGAAGTTTACGCGAGACGCGCCAGAAAGATTTTTGGACTTAAAGAGTGACGGCGTCACCCTTGGTGACGCCTAGGCCGTCACGTGCAATTTAAAGGGTGACGGCCAAGTGACGAATAACAAGTGACGGCATCAGATGTGGATCTAGGCAATCCGAGGAAAGCATTGGCGGCTAGTTGACGGTGTCACATGTATAACGTGACGCCGTCAGATTGTATTCTCTATATATAATTTTTTAATTTTCATTTATTAGAGAGAGAACTTTTGGAGGAACTTCACCATAAACCCTAGGACGAATTTTAACCTTCTTGTAAGGGTTTCAAACCCTTCTTTCATCCATGTTTAATTAAAGATAAGTCTTTCAATAATCATTCAATATGTTTATGTGTTGTTTGATTCTATCTTATGCTTGTCTTTACATTAACATGCTAGGCTAGGTTTATTTGTGTTTGCTTAGATGTAATGAAACCTAGCTATTGATTGTTGGTTGATTGTTTGTTATTAATTGTTGTGGATGAATGATTTCGATGTTAGGCTTCAGGAAACTGGCTAATCTCCAACTGGTAACTTGCTTGAACGTCTTAAGAAATATGAATCGGATGTGTACTACGATTTTAATGGTTGTATTTAATGCATAAGTGACTACTAAGGATGCCATGTTAGGAGCTAGTTGTCGGCTCGACATAGGAAGAGGTAGAAGCTTATAGAGTTGGGAAAGATCATACACGGCCCCACGAATGGTATTAAGGAATATAACCCATCATCCACGCAATTGTAAGAAACTAATCAATTAATGAAAGATAGCTAGGGAGTAGTGAAATATAAGTAAACATGTTTCTCTCCATATAAGGTTTTTCTCACATTTTATTTTCTTGTTATTTTATTTTTATTGCATTTGTAGTTATTTGGGTTAGTTGACTAGCAACTAATTCCGCCCACTCTTCCAATACCCGAGATTTTTACTTGCTTTACATAAAATCTAAAAATACGAAAAGAATCACCCCTCACCTCTAGACCTAGTTTAATTAAGTTTTAATCCTAACGAACACTATTCCCTAAGTAGAATGATCAATCCCCCGGTACTTGCCACTACACTATGCTATATCGGTCAGGTACACTGCCTGGTGGGGATTGCAAGCTTCTCAAGATCCCTCGAGAGGTAAAACTTTTGCAAGTTTGCAAAAACACGCATCAAGTTTTTGGCGTCGTTGCTGGGGAATAGTTATTGCTTAGGTTGAAATTTCTTTTTATTAGGTCTACTTGCTAGATTCCTTTCTAGTAAGATTTTTATTTTATTTTTATAGGTCTTCTTTAGTCTATCTTATTTCTTCGTTCCTTTGTTCGTAACCAATACCATCCGCCATCATGGAAGGTGGTAATATCTTTGACCCCATATACCACCACAACCAAACCAACCTCCTAGACCCCGCACTTTAGGAGAGTACTCCTGTCCTAGATACCAAGGAGCCAATGTGTCTCCCTTGCGATCCGACACTATCCGGTTGGTGCAAAGCGGATGTGCATTCCATGGACTTCGTTTCGAATATCCTAATTAACATCTCAAGGATTTCCTCAAAATCGTAGATTCCATAGACCTTGATATTGAATCTCGAGAGACGACCCGATTGTGTCTCTTCCAATTCTCTCTACGTGACCAAGCTAGTCAATGGCTTGAGCGTTTAACCTGGGAGAACCACCAATCGTAGATCATCACATCTTGGGATGATCTCACTACTCGTTCCCTTGCTCAATTTTTCCCACCGAGGAGAACCACCAAGTTAAGGAATGACATCTTGATGTTCCAACAACGTCAAGGTAAAACTCTTTACCAAGTATGGACTCATTTTAAGGACTTACTCCAAAAAGTCCCTTACCATGGCATAGATCTTTGGCTCCAAGTCCAAATCTTCTATGACCATATCAATCTCTCCATAAGGCAAACCATTGACCAAGCGGCTGGTGGCAAGCTACGTGATCGAAGTGCGGAAGAATCATGGGAACTTATAGAAGATCTTGCTCTCTATAACAACGAAAGTTGGAATGATCCCCGTGATTTGAACAAAACGGTCAAGGCAATATCTTTGCCTTCGAACAATTCAAGCACTTTCGACCATAGGATCATGGAACTTGAAGACCAAGTCCAGTTTCTCATGAAATCCTACGAAGCTCTTAAACCTTCAAGGCAAGTGAAGAAAATCACTTCTTCATGCGAATTATGTAATGGTCCCCACGACACTCGTGATTGCATGAAACTCCCCGAACAAGCTTTTGCGGATTATGCATCCTCGCGTACCGACGGAGCGGGAAACAAGTGGTACACTTTCAAACCCAAGCCAAACCCTTACGGTGATTTATAAAATCCCTCTTGGAAAAATCACCCAAACTTTAGGCGGAAACAAAACCAAAACGCACCCCAAAACAATTCTTCCACTCCACCTAATTGCTACCAATCAAACGGTCCACCCCCTAACCGTACTTTCAACAACAATCCTTCCAACAACTATGGTAGTACCAATAATTTTGAAGGTTTGATGTATAAATTTATGGCATCTCAAGAAGCTCATATGGCTACGTTTGAATTCGAATTAAATCAACAACAAACGGAGATGACCAATAAAATTGACAACTTGTTCAAAGCCCTCAACAACCAAGTGTTGACATCACCAAACAAGGACAAAAGGAACACAAGTAGCGGTACCCAAATCAAGGATCCCTCATCATCCAAGCATGTCCACTTTGTCAATGTTGTCACTATTAAGCCAATCGATAGAGATAGGGGAGAAGATGATGTAGATAGAGTTGGAGTTGATAGTGAATCTAAGAATGAGGATAATAAGGAAGGGAAGGTAGAGGAAGCAGAGAATGTAGAGAACTACTTCGATAGGTTACCAACTAAGGAAAGAACGCGCGTACCATAGGTATTTATTCGATAACCCTGAGACACCATACGTCCTAGGTTCACCAATCATCAAAGCAGGCGATCCCTCTAATATCAATATACCGTGCAACATTGGGCATGTGCATGTGTGAAAAGCCTACATCGATCTTAAATCTCTCATACACATTATGACTAGGATCCACTAAAATTGGATAATGAAAAAGCAACTCGGACCTAGGATATTTTCCAACATGGGTTGGATGAGTAACTTTGTAGGAAGAGCAAAGGGATTGAATGTTCTTGTAGGAAATTTCACGTACATTACTGACTTTGTGATTGTAGAAGATATTCATCTAGTAATTGATAGTTGCCTAACTCAAGTAGTGTTTGGAAAGCCATTCGTTGAAGCCTTTAAAATGAATTATGACCCATCCTTAGGGATAGTTAGGTACAAGGACGAGACCGATGAAGTAGCCTACCAAATGCCATATAAGATAGAACAATACCGACTCCTATATAATCTTGAGAAAGAGCACAAGCAAGAGGTCTACTATATGAATGATGAGGATATACGTAGAGGAGTAGACCATGTAATGAAAAAAATACTTGGCTTCTACAAAGAATGCTTGCAACTAGGTCCGGAATATAAGACCAAACCCGAGGATGACCTAGAGCCCGTGACCAATGACGAGGTCACGTGACATCCCATGACTTTGAGTCTAGCTACAAGACTCGTAAATAAAGAAAAGCGCTTCTTGTGAGGCAACCCAAGCTTTGTTTGTTTGTTTGTTTCCGTATGCATGTTTTATTTTTATTGTTTGTGGCTCATGTTTCAAAGTAAATTGTGAAAATGCTTTATTTTGTTTTTAACTTCGTCTTGATTACATATAAAGATATTTTGCTAAAGATAAGTGTAAGGGAAATCTAAATTTGTTTCTAAGAACGAGATTGAACATGAATCATAAAAATATTAAATGAATATGCATATTAGTATTTGTTTGAGTCAAATGCTTGTATCGAGTTATAATGATATTTTGCTGGATTTCCAAGAACTAAGGCATAAGTTCTTCCAGAAATTTTCCGGAAACTTAACATGTTTACTACTTGTGTTTTAATATAATTGATATGGAGTGATTTGGTATATACTTGTGTGAATGATGTAGTTAGTCATGGAGTATTCTTTATTTTTAAAAGGTGATGCATGAAAACTCTTCTTAATTTATGAGTTTATTGGGATAATATCTAATCTGGCTTAATTTGTTGATAAAAACATCTTTGGGAATATTGGCCGAAAGGGTTTTCTAAATGTTTTTATTCCAAAAAGTTAGTGCACGAATTAGTATGGGATATTGTGTGTGACGAGCATCATGTTTACTCTTTAATTGGATTTGAGAAGATTTCATCACGAAATTAGGCCGAAAGGATTCGTAGGAATTCATAAGTAAGAATTGCTTTTTAAACAACATTGTGTTAATGAAATTATTATTCTAGTTGTCTTAGGCCGAAAGGAAGTAACCAGATGATTGAATTCTAGAAATGGTTTAACATGATAAACACCATTGATTGTTAGTCATTCATATAAAAGTTGTGCATCATAACAAGTTTACACCAACCTTAACATGAGTACTCCAATTGATTGATTGTGGCATTTCACATACGTATATGTTTTAGTTTTATTGTTTTTTTGAATAATTGAATTTTCAATATAAAGGATTGACAACCCTTTTATACAAACTAGTTTTCTAATACTTTGATCCATAAATCCCTTGGGACGATCTCGACTTACCCACCTTTACTAAAATGGACGAGTATACTTGCTCGTATGTGTTGAATAGTTAATCCGGTAATCGTGTTTATAAATTTTAAAACTTGTACACACCGTGAGCACGCATCAGAGATAGAGAGATTTGAGAGTGTTTAGAGGGAAAGAATATATAGAGAAAGAATAATGGCAAGGGGTGAGGATACAAGAGGCAAGGGTGGTATTTATAGGCCAAGAACCAAAACTTGGGAAATTTTACCGAGGCCGGCGCGTCACCCGCGCATTAGCGCGCAGGCAGCGCGCCAGGTGTCTGCAAACTTTTCCCAAGTGTTGGGTGTTGGATCTTATAAATACCTATCCTTGCTAAACCCCCAATTGTACTTCACACTAAACCTTAAAATTAATCAATCTAAGTTTTACCAACTCAAATAGCCAATTTGAAAATCATTTGTGAAGTGTTTAAGGAGAAAACAAATTACCAAGGGTATAAAGTGTAGATAGCGTAATTTGGAAGGGGTAGAAGTGTTATTCCTCACATGGCATAGAAAAGAGAGAAAGAATATGCCAAGGTATATTTCATTGCTTGGGGGGGGGGGAAGAATGAGACGGAGGCTTGAGATGAGATGGTTTGAATTTAATGGTTGAGATCAAAACAGCCTATGTTTGGATTTCAAATAATTTGGCATGTGGGGAAAGTGGAGGGTTGAGATGTGTTTATTTGAAAAAGATGGCTAGGATCAAAGGGAGCCTAGATTTGGATTGAGAAGGGATATTCCAAAGGAATATGCTTTGCTTGGGGGGAAAGGGTGAATCAATGGTTGAGATGGTTTTGGTTTGAAATGGATGGCTTGGATTAAACACATGTGATGGTGTAGAGAGGAGAGTTGATGGATGGTTGAGATGTGTTCTAGTTTGAATTGGATGGTGGAGATCAAAGGGAGCCTCCTTTGGTTTTCAAATAATTCCCATGTGTTGAATATGGAGGGTTAAGATGTGTTGTAAGGGAATGGATGGTTGAGATGTAGAGTGTGTAAGGGAATATGTAAGAGTGTAAGAGATTGTGTAAGAGAATATATGATTTGGATATGATTGGATTTGTCTTTTGTAGAAATGAGATTAAGAGAAGATTAAGAAGTTATCTAATTGTCATTAAGAAGAAAAGGTTTAGACAATTAAGATTGTAAGTTGAGAAAATCATAGGTTACTTATAAGTTCAAGTAACACAACGTCAAGAATCCATAGGTTCATATCTAGTGACTTTCCACGACTCGACGTTCTCAACTAATACCTTGGTTCAAACAAGTTAACTGCTTTGCCTTGATGCAAAGCATAACCCAAGTGGGAAAGGATGCGTTTTCGCAAAGTCACCTTTGACTTAGTTTGACCAATAAGGGAGTAAACCCGTTACGTAATTAGAGAAGACGTAAGCACGGGATATGAGCATATGGATGCTTTAACATGATGTCACGTGAAATATATAAGCTCCCTAAGTTTAGAAAAGCCTTGGCTAGAGGCGATAGTTAGAAAACACGAGTTGGCATTTTCCCGTGAACGGGTGTTTTAAAAGTAGGATCTCTCAAGTCTCAAAACTCGTTTCGAGTGTTCTCAATTAAGCACATAACATATTCATACATGTATTGAAACATCCACATTTGTCGGGTAAGGGGAAAGCCGACTTTCAAAATTCGCCCGGAACCATACAGTGTCCGGGCGCGTCACCCGCGCGTTGACGCGTGGGCAGCGCGCCAGGAGCAGATACGAGCTCCGGCGATTTTAAGCTAACATTTGTTATTTTATGTGTTTTGATGGTTTATTTGTCATCATTAAAACATGAAGAGATCTTGATCATGTTGCCTCAACAATCTCCCCCTTTTTAATGATGACAAATAAAAACCAAAAGCAAATAAAATTACAAAACTTAGCGAAGACAAAGCGCACCTTTGGTGTAGCTTGCGTCTTGACCTTTGCCTTGTAATTTAGTGAAACCTTTAACATTTCTTGAATGGCCTTCACGCTCTTGCTTTCTTTCTCCCCCTTTTGTAGAATCAAAAAGGTGGTACTGCCAATCAAGCCAGGTTTCGAACTTGGGCCTGTGGGACAAATGAGCTAGCTTGTATGTGCACCCGAATGTGCTCCCCCTTGAACATAGCTCCCCCTAGATTGTTGCTCCCCTTTGTTTCAAGGCGGGGATCCATGGGTCAAGAGCCTCACCTTTGCGGTGTCCTAGATACACATAGAAATCACAACATGCAACAAACAAGAAATTCTCACATGTGAAAGTTTCAAAATAGGTTAGGTTACTATCCAAATGTTGAGCAAGACACAAGAAACAATCATTATAGTTGCCAAATATCAAAAGAAATCATATCAAAGAAACAAGCATCACAAGCATTTTATTAAACACACATAATGATGAACATACAAGAAGAACATCATTCAATCCTATCATATTTTATTCATACAAGCTTGTGAAAAGGCCTAGATTGTTACTACTAGAGCAAGGTTTCACTACTTCACTCTTCATCCTTTTCTTGAAGAGTCACCCTTGAGATGTCTTTGAGAATGGCGGTCATCACCAACATGTCATTGTTGATTGATTTGTGTAGTTCTCTAATCTCCTCACGTAAAGCGAGAATATTCCGCTAAATCACACCATTAATTGAGCAACATGCACACCTATGAGTGTGATCATTCTCAAGGGGTTCACCAAGTTTTCCTTCAATTTTGGCCCAAATGTCATCTCCAACAAAACAAAGTTTGAGGAAATCTTTCACAATTGGGATTTCCGCACTACTAATGTTGTCCCAATCTATGTTTTCCTCTTCTTCCCTTGTCATCATTCTCCTACCATCATTAAAGTGGTATGATGACCCAACAAATTCATCTTCCATATCCATTTTGAGTGTGTTTTAAGTGTTATCTGATCTAAGCAAGGTTTGATGTCAAGGTAACTAGCAAGATTACTCCTTTTATAGGTGAATTAAGTTGGTAGTTAGGATTCTTAGCACATAAAAGTTGGTCATGTTATCAATGATCAAGGTACATAGATGCTTGATAAGATGTTCAACCCATCTAAGTTATGTACTAATATGCTTAGATCACATGGTGTTGGGAAGAGATATTCAGTGAGAAATGAGTGTTCTAGTTAGGCTTAAGTTGAGGTTGGGTGGACTAGAAACCCATGCTAGTTACTATCATTTCCCATGCATGAAACTACAAGCAATTAATTATTAGGAGATAGCATTATTCAATTTAATTTAAGCATGCAACATGTACTTTATCACATAAGGTGAACAAGAAGAATTAAATACAAGATCTATAACACAAGTGTGAGTTGTGAAGAATATCATATCTAATCTTCGAAGTTATGACAAAATCAATATTATCGAGATTAAGCAAGATAAATTGTGTAAAATTTTCTTGTTCAATACACATTGTATAGACATGTAGAATCTTGGATATTATCAATCATTGTTTGAATAATGAGTTGATACATATCTTTCCTCTTGGAAGACATTTATTTGGTCTTCCATCCATGCCTCCATATAAGCCTTAATCATGTAAACACATAAGCTCTAATAGCACCTAAGGATTGTTCTCCTAAGATGCATGTTATCCAACATCCAAACCTATCCCAAAAATAAATAGGATTTTTGAAAGATGTCATGCCAAAACTTAGACTTGTTTGTTTTGTCACCTAAGTGTCCTTTTATTCAAGTCACCAATGACTTGTTGTATAGGATGACCCCTCACTTCTCTCACTTCCATAGGATTGCCTTCATCCGAAACATTAACTTGTAATGTCGGCGACCTTTCTTGATCTTGAACTATAGGTTCATTGATCACATCATCTTCTACCGAAGGAGATGATTTAGGCTCGGGCATGCTCTCATCAAAGGTCACATTAAGAGATTCCTCAATCCTCATTGTTTTCTTGTTAAGTACTATGTATGCTTTACTAGTTTGAGAGTATCCTAGGAGCATACCTTCATACGACTTTGGGTCGAATTTGGTAAGATATTCTTTGGTGTTAAGTATAAATACTTTGCAACCAAATACTCTAAAATACTCTAAGGAAGGTGATGTGTGCTTATTCACACATCCTTTTTAGACCTTAAATCAGACCAAAAATACCAAATACTAACCAAATATGCCAAGAAAATGTGTGTTTTTGTATTTGTGTATGTGCAGGTATGGATATGTGAAAAATGGACAAAAACAAAGCTAAAACCGACAAAAACGAGCACGAGAATGGAAAAAGGTCAAAAGGCGGAGCCGGGGAAGCTTAATGATCAAAGAAAGCTCATACTATCAAAGAAAGCCCTCAGAAATTCATAAAGTTGCAAGATTTGTCCCTTGGAAAAATACTATTGAGATTTGACAGCTTTGGTCCCTGAGAATTTCAGAAAATACGACATTGGCCCTTGTCAAATAATACTACTCCTAAAACTACACACCGGATCCAAAACAACAATAACCCAAAACCTATATTAAGCCTAAAAATAAAACAAGCCCAACACCATTCCCTGCTAACCCGATCCAACCAAACCCACCCAGGTCAACCCACTTCTACCCGGTCAACTCTAATAATAAAGACCCCAAATCATTCCCGCCGCCCCCCCCCCCCCCCCCCCCAATTTTAACCCAAACCCAGAATTCTTGTTCACCGATGAACCCTAAATCTACCATACTCAAAATTACTTCACCTCCTCATAATTACCCAATGATTGGGGTATTCTATAAGGCTACGCATGTGTCAGAGGGGTCAGAAACTCACAGAATGCCACGTCGGCAATCAGTGTGAGGGCACATGATCCAAGGGACCAAAATCACGCGTATGATTGAAGCCAAATCCAAGGATGGAGATTGAAAGATAGAAAGCACACCTGAAAGCTTCCAGGACCTTCTTACAAACCCTAGCATCCTCAGCTCATCACCTATATATACCCCTCACTCATTCATAACTGGTGTGTAGTTGTTTTAGTATTTTTCTCTGTTTCAAAATTTAGTTTATCGTAATTTCCTTCTTTCAAGTATTGTATTGAGTTCCAAATTAATATAAATTCAGTTGTTTTATTTTCAAATTTCTGTTTCAAGTTTACCTTAACATTGTTGTTTAGCTTATTGTATATTTACTTCCAGTATTTAGATTATTGTAAACTCCTTATTTCATAAGTATAATCTGCTTCAATTCTCTCATTTAAATAAACCTCAAAAATATTAAAAAAAAAAAAATCAGAAAATCAATAAAAAAACCAAAAATATGTTTTCCTTTGTTAATCTCAGATTCAATTAGCTTTTTCTCAATTCACATAAGCTTATTTCAGTTCTGCATAACTGTTGTGAGCTTAATAGTAGCTTAAATACATTTATAATTCAAAAAATTCACAAAGTCAACAAAAGCTCTCATTAAGCTTAAGCTGATTCAGAAGGGGAGTTTGACAGTCAAGTAGGAGCTCTTGGCCTGTCCAAAGACAGGCTAGCTAAGTGAACCCCCTCTGTTCATGCTGAGGGGGATTTGGCTTGTAAGTTTCTCATTTCAATATTCTTTAAATAGCATAATTAGTTGCAGTAGTGTAGTTATCGATTTTGTTGCTGATTTCTGTTTCTAGTGAGTAGTGTAATCTATAATTAGTTTTACTTTAGTAGTTTATAGCTTATCATAGTAGTTTGATATTTCATTTGAGTATTCTGTTTCATAATCTGTCATACAATTGATTCTGTGTTTCAGTTTGAGCTTGTGCTTGTTTCTTGTGTTTCTGTGTGGATTTTAGCTTGTTGGATAATTTTTAGAACTAAATTGGTGGATTGGATTGTTTATAAACTTAGTTGCTGCATTGGAATATTGAGACAGTTACATATAAGGGTGTTTGGGATAGTAGGATTGACTAGGATTATTTGTGTTGCAGAGGTTAAGAGTAGAATAGAAATGTCATCTTAGGTTAATATTGATCACATATAACATAAAATCAGTAGCTTATTTCAGTTAAAGTCAATTTAGCTTTTAAATTTTCAATGTAGTTAGATATTAGTGTATTTAGGTTAGATAATCATTAGAGTAGTTGCATTAGTAGTTTATATAAGCTTAATTTAGGTATCTAGTAGCTTATTTCATCAGTATTAAGCAGTTAGAATACATCTTAGTTCAATTTAGTCAAAGTAAATCCTAAATCAAAAAGTCAAAATAGTTTTGAACTCAGAGTTGGTCAGAACTTGTAGATCACTTGTAGGCTATATAATTGATTGGAAATACATTTTTCTTGTTGATTTATGTTCTTTGGTGGCCTGAGTAATTGAAACAATAAGAAAATTTCATTTTCAAACTTATTTGCTTATTAAGAAGTGAGATCCAAGTAGCCTGTTTGAACCACTTCTCCCCTGCACCAACAGGTTCCATCAAACTTCTAGGCATCTTTGAGGTTAGAATTTAGGTTTTATAGTCAAATCATTAGGTGATTTTGTCATCTCAGTAAGACAGTGAAGTGTTTGCCCCCATAAGCTCACCGTTTACAGCTTATTTACACAGCTTATTTGACTTATCAAAGTTTAGGGATTGAACAAGGGTCTGATTTCAGTTTTAGGCCTGCAAGTGTGTTTTAGTGCTTGAAATTTGAGATTTGTTGTTCATATCAGTTCCTTTGTTCCTATAGTTGCTTTTCTCATTAAGTTTTTGCCATTAGCTTCTGCTGTTTGCTTATTGCTTATTCCAAATTTGCTATTTAAACTGATTTTGCCCATTTTTGTGTTTCTGTGAGTCATTTTGGCTTTATCTCAGTTCATTTAAGTTCATTTGAGTCAAAAATACACTTGGTCAAAGTTTCAGACAATTTGGTCAAATAGTGCGTATCAATAAGCACTTCCTAATAAGTAGTTTCAAAGTAATCAGTATTTCCTTAACTTATTTTTCACTTTTTAATTTTTTCTTAGATTTAGAATAATATTTTAGACTTTTCCTGAATGTTTCAGATTTTTCTGAATTTATTTGCTATTTTTCTTATTAAATTTTAGTTTTATTCAATTTTAAATACTTTTTACATCCCAAAAATTCCAATAAAAATCCGAAAAAGCATAAAAAATTCCAAAAATATTTTAGAAAATAGTTTTCATTTATTTTAGATTTTTAGAAATTTATTTTGCATTTTTGTCATTTAATTTCAATTTTATTTTAATTTTAATTAGTTTAAATAGTTTTTAATTCATAAAATTTACACAAAAAGAATAAAAAAAATCAGTTTTAAAATTAGTTTTTAGTTATTTTAGAATTTTCAAGATTAATTTTGTATTTTTCTCACTTGATTTCTATTTTCTTTTAATTTTTAATTAGTTAAATTAGTTTTTAATTCATAAAAATTAAATAAAAAGTCAAAAACATATTTTTCTTTTTCTTAAAATTTTCTTTTATCATTTTTAACTTAGGAAAATTATTTTCAAACCCGTAGGATTAGTAAAGCTTAAAATTCACTTTTTATTTTGAGCGTTTACGTTTTATTTACGTTTAAGCTAACGTTTTTGATTCTACGTTACGTTTTAGGTTTCCTTGTTTGAATTGCTTGCTTAATTGGTTACTTGTGCTTCATTTTCATATTCACTAGTGTAAATCTCATTGAAATCACTTTTTCCCACTTTCACGACGCTTTACACGAACCGGGAATTCGAAATTCCATTCACACCTTCACACGGACTACGACCTCGGGTTTTGCTTATTTCTTAGCAATTCCTTTGAGAAAAACTACACTATAACTAATTTGAGCAAATCAAAATTTTAGCGCCGCTGCCGGGGAAGGTTGAAGTGAATTTTTGATTTTCGTTTTCGAATCGTGTTTTGGAAACCTTCCTCTATCTTGTGAATATTTTCTATAAAAATATAAAAATTGAAAAATCAAAAACGCTTTTCATAAAGTGTTTTCAAAAATACAAAAAGAAAGTTATAGCCTCGACTCTCTCGTGGAAGAGGGGGCGTTGTAAATCAAGTAAGCATACCAAAATAAGATTGCATGAAATTAGTTGTTAATCGGATTACTTTAATTCTACAACCGAATAAGCGGGAAATACGGAAGCTTAGACATTAAATTGCAAGCTGAAGAGAGAAACACTCTTCTCTCCCGTTCCGTCGCGAGTAGTTTTGGAGGAAACGGTTACGATTAACGTAACGTTTGAAAAAAGAGAATAAAAGTTTTAAGTTTTTGAATTTTGTTTTCCAATATATTAAAAAAGCCAAAAATAATTCCAAATCAAAAATACAAAAAATTTTTCCTTTTCCATTCTGATTTTCCTTTTATTTTTTAAATTTGTGATTTTTGTGGTGTATGAACACCCGTTCATCTTCTAAACGTCTTACTACTCCACTTTCGAATATGGAAAGTTTGTTTCGTCACACACACCGAGTTCTTTTCCCAACCACGGAGGAAATGAACCAGAACGAAAAACACTTGGGACCCCCACCGATGGGTGGTGCTCAAAACAACGGGATCCCTCCGATGGGACCCCAACCGGCTTACGATTTGCGTCCGATGGAGGAACAACTCCAATCACCATTTAAATGTGTGAGGAGAGCCATCATGATTCCCGATATTACTGCAAATCAATTTGAGATTAATCACGGGTTACTCAACATCATCACGAGTATCTCATTTCACGGTTTAGAAAGTGAGGATCCTTATGTTCACATAAGGAATTTCACTGACATCACTGAAACTATTAAGTTAAACCAACTACCGTATGATGTGGTTAAAATGAAATTGTTTCCTTTCTCCCTCAAGGGAGCAGCCCGGACTTGGCTTGAAAAGGAACCACCGAACTTAATTCATACTTGGGATGATCTTGCATCAAAGTTCGTGAATCATTTTTACCCTCCATAAAAAACATCTAATCTCCGAACCCAAATCTTTCAATTTCAGCAAGCTTTCGATGAATCGTTCAGCGAAGCTTTGGATAGATTTAAGGAGTTGTTGGAAAAATGTCCGAATCACGGGTTTTCACCTTTGCATCAGATTGATACTTTCTACAATGGGTTGAGTCTTGCCGATCAAGACTCACTCAATTCTGCTATGGGTGGAAACTTGTTGACCCGAAACATTCAAGATGCTTTCACAATTATTGAGAACAAAGCTAAAGTGAGGATAGCTAGAAACAAGCTTCAAACTTGAACTGCTAGTAGCAAATCTAATGATGAAGTTATGAATGCTATAGCTGCTCTCACTAAAAAAGTTGAATCAATGGCTATTGAAAGATCTTCTAATCAAGTCAAAAATCATCAAGTCAATATGGTTAATCATGTTTGTGAAACTTGTGGTGGTCCTCATTCGTATTTTGAGTGCCCAGCCTCCGGTGGCTTCACTCACGAGAATGTGTATGCTACTTCGGGAACCTACAATATGGGCGGTAATGGTTACCAACCACAGGGAGATCGAAATCTTCTTAGCTACCGTTCGAACAATTATCTTGGACCACCCGGTTTCAATCAACCGAATCAAATCAATCAAGTGAATCATAACGTGCAAAACCGAAACAATCAATTTAACCAAAATCAAAATCAAAACCGGATGAACAATGGTTTTCAAAATCAAAATCAAGGTTTTCATCAAAATCGGGGGAATTACAATCAAGGCCCGAATTAAGGGAATTTTCAAGGAAATTACGGGAATTTTCAAAATGCTAATCATGGGAATTACAATCATGGAAATCAAAATTTTCAAAACCAAGGTTTCAACAACAATAACTGTGGACAAAATTTTCAAAATCCAGTTATGAATCAAAATCAGTCACCTTCGGATGAATTGATTAAACAATTGATGCTACAAAATCAGAATTTAATGAAAAATTAGGAATTACTGACTAAGGAAATCACTGAAATTAAGAATTCATTAAATGATCGACCCTCGGGCTCGGGTACTCTTCCAAGCAACACGATCGCTAACCCGAGAGGCGATGCTAAAGCGATCACGACTAGGAGTGGTGTTTCATATGATGGACCAACGGCTTCGACTACTTCTTCTTCTCTTCCTTCCAAGGTAGTTGCCCGGAAAACCGAGGTGACAACGGATACGGGATTTCCTATTGATAATTGTAGGACCGAAAACATCCAACCTCCGGTGGTCCAAACGTCAACAGGAAAAGATAAAGTCGTTTACGCAGCTGAGAAAGAAATTCCCGTCAAAACAAAATTGCCTTATCCGTCATGCTTAAATGAACAAAAGCACCGTGAGAAAGATAAAAACCAGATGCAAAAGTTTTATCAGATCTTTCAAGAATTGCATTTTGATATAAGTCTTGCGGATGCTATACTTTTGATGCCAAAGTTTGCTTCAATGTTAAAAGGTCTTTTGAGTAACAAAGAAAAATTATTTGAAATGTCAAAAACCTAGATGAATGAGAATTGCTCGGCGGTTATCCTCAAAAAGCTTCTCGAAAAGCTTGAAGACCCCGGTCGATTTCTCATTCTTTGCAATTTTCCGGGTATGGTTCAATGCTTCCCCTTGGCCGATCTTGGTGCTAGCATTAACCTAATGCCGTTATCCATTTGGAAAAAGATATCTTTACCCAATTTGACTCCGACTTGCATGACCCTCGAGCTTGCCGACCGAACAACTTCCCGCCCGATGGGAATAGCCGAGGATGTCTTCGTCAATGTGGGAAAATTCCATTTCCCTGCTGATTTGGTCATTGTTAATTTCGATGCTGATCCACGGGTACCTCTAATTCTCGGGAGAGGTTTCCTAAGGACTGGCCGTGCGTTAATTGATGTTTACGATGAAGAAATTACCCTACGCATTAGTACCGAAGACGTAACATTTAATTTAGATCAAACAGCAAGATACTCCTCCGATTATGACAAATTTTCCATGAACCGAGTTGATATTTTCGACGAAGCTATGGAGAAGTATTCTCAAGAACTTCTCGGTTTTACTGAAAATGCTTCGAGTGGCAATCTCACTCCTTCTTCTGAACCAATTGTTTCCGATCCTTCCCCTTCCCTTACTCCGTTTGAGGGAAGTGATTTCATCTTGGAAAAGATCGAGGCCTTTCTTTCTATGATTCGATTTCACCAGAAATTGATCATTCCGTTTGCGATCCGGAGAGAGATGTTCTTTTGATTGAAAAATTATTGAATGAAGACCCAACTCCGTCTCTCCCTCTGATGGACCTTAAAATGGCCGATGTTAAAGAAGTTAAGCCGTCTACTGAGAATCCTCCGGAGCCCGAGCTCAAGGATTTTCCTCCTCATCTTGAATACGTTTTTTTTAGAAGGAACCGATAAACTTCCCGATATAATTTCTAAAAACCTTAAAGATGAGGAGAAGACATGTCTCTTAGATGTGCTCAAGAAGCATAAAAGTGCCATCGCTTGGCAAATTTCCGATATCAAGGGTATCGACCCTCGTTTTTGTACCCACAAGATTTTGCTTGAAAACAATTACAAACCTTCCGTCCAACAACAACGACGGGTTAACCCGAAAATTCATGAGGTTGTCAAAAAGGAAGTTATCAAACTTCTCGATGCTAGAATGATTTATCCAATCTCGGATAGCTCAAGGGTTAGCCAGGTCCACTGTGTTCTGAAGAAAGGTGGAATGACCATAGTGACTAATGAAGATAATGAATTAATTTCGACACGTCTTGTTACCGGATGGAGAGTATGTATTGATTATCGAAAATTGAATGATACGACTCGTAAGGACCATTTCCCGCTCCCATTTATGGAACAAATGCTCGAACGTTTAGCGGGAAATGAGTTCTATTGTTTTCTCGATGGTTTTTCTGGTTATTTTCAAATTCTGATTGACCCTCCGGACCAGGAAAAGACCACTTTCACTTACCCTTATGGAACGTTTTCTTACTGACGTATGCCTTTCGGCTTATGCAATGCTCCAGGCATGTTCCAAAGGTGCATGATGTCTATATTCTCCGATATGATTGAGAAAACCATGAAAGTTTTCATGGATGATTTCTTGGTTTATGGAGATTCTTTCACTTCTTGCCTCTCCCATTTTGAAAAAATGCTGAAACGGTGTGAAGATACCAACTTGGTTCTAAATTGGGGGAAGTGCTATTTCATGGTTAAAGAGGGCATTTTCCTCGGCCATAAGATTTTGAAATTCGTGATTGAGGTCGATAGAGCTAAAGTCGATGTGATTGCTAAGTTACCTCATCCCACCACCGTAAAAGGAATTAGAAGTTTTCTCGATCATGCCGGCTTTTACCGACGTTTTATCCAAGATTTTTCCAAAATAGCCTGGCCCCTGACCCATTTACTTGAAAAGGATGCTCCGTTTATCTTCTCAAATGAGTGCATTGAAGCATTTAATATTCTAAAGAAGAAGTTAATGGAGGCTCCTATCTTAGTTGCCCCCAATTGGGACTTGCCTTTCGAGCTAATGTGCGATGCGAGCGATTATGCTATTGGTGCAGTTCTGGGGCAACGTAAGTCAAAATACTTTCAACCGATACACTATGCTAGTAAAACACTGATCGATGCTCAATACCATTATACGACTACTGAAAAAGAAATGTTAGCCGTCATTTATGCTTTTGAAAAATTTCGACCTTATTTGCTTTTAAAGAAATGCATAGTGTATACGTATCATTCGGCTCTTAAGTATTTAATGGAGAGCAAGATGCTAAGCCAAGATTGATGCGGTGAGTTCTACTCCTTCAAGAATTCGACGTTGAAATTCGAGACAAAAAGGGAGCTGAGAACCTTGCTGCTGATCACCTTTCACGTTTAGAGAATCCCCATCAAAGTGATTTCGAGAAAAAGGAAATTACCGAAACATTTCCTCTCGAGACACTTGGGAGTTTATCACACAGTGATCCTAGTACCCCATGGTTCGCCGACTTTGCAAATTACCATGCGGGGAATTTTATAAGAAAAGGGATGTCGTTCTAACAAAAGAAGAAATTCTTCAAAGATGTTAAACATTATTTATGGGACGACCCCTATTTATTCAAAATCTGTGCGGATCAAGTGATCCGGCGGTGCGTTCATGGCAAAGAAGCTGCTGAAATTCTCATGGCATGCCACAATGGACCCACGGGGGGACATCATGGTGCCAACTTCACCACTAAGAAAGTTTTCGATTCCGGCTTCTACTGGCTGATGATTTACCGGGATGCCCATGAATTGGTGAAATCATGTGATTCTTGCCAGCGTAAAGGAAAAATTTCTTAGAGAGACGAGATGCCTCAAAATCCTATCCAAGTCTGTGAAATTTTTGACGTCTGGGGTATCAATTTCATAGGACCATTCCCGTCTTCCAGAGGAAACCAATATGTACTCGTGGCCGTCGATTACTTATCAAAATGGGTTGAAGCAAAAGCACTCCCCACCAATGACGCCCGAGTTGTTGTGAAATTTCTTAAAAATCTCTTCACTGGATTTGGTGCACCTCGTGCTATTATAAGTGATCGTGGGACCCATTTCTGTAATGACCAATTCGCTAAAGTTATACTCAAATATGGTGTCACACATCGTCTTTATACTGCTTATCATCCACAGACGAGTGGTCAAGTTGAGGTGTCCAATCGTGGTTTGAAACATATCTTTGAAAGGACCGTAGGAGAACATCGTGCTTCATGGGCTTATAAGTTAGATGACGCATTATGGGCTTTTCGAACCGCTTACAAAACACCCATTGGGTGCACTCCTTGCAAGCTGGTTTACGGGAAGGCCTGCCATTTGCCCTTTGAACTTGAGCACAAGGCCTACTGGGCCTTAAAACACGCTAATTTTGATCTCAAAACCGCGGGTAATCATCATAAAGTTCAATTGAATAAAATAACTGAGCTTCGTGATCAGGCCTATGAGAATTCTTTGATCTACAAAGAGAAAACAAAGAGGATTCATGATGCTAAGATTAAAGATCGCGTTTTTAACGTTGGTAATCGAGTCCTTCTTTTCAATTCGCGATTGAAGATATTCTCGGCCAAGTTAAAAATCCATTGGTCTGGACCATTCACCATCACCCAAGTTTTCCCTTGTAAACTCCTTATTTCATAAGTATAATCTGTTTCAATTCTCTCACTTAAATCAACCTCAAAAAAAAAAAATAATAATAAAAAAAAAAAATCAGAAAATCAATAAAAAAAAAACCAAAAATATGTTTTCCTTTGTTAATCTCAGCTTCAATTAGCTTTTTCTCAATTCACATAAGCTTATTTCAGTTCTGCATAACTGTTGTGAGCTTAATAGTAGCTTAATTACGTTTATAATTCAAAAAATTCACAAAGTCAAACAAAGTCAACAAAAGCACTCATTAAGCTTAAGCTGATTCAGAAGGGGAGTTTGACAGTCAAGTAGGAGCTCTTGGCCTGTCCAAAGACAGGCTAGCTATGTGAACCCCCTCTGTTCATGCTGAGGGGGATTTGGCTTGTAAGTTTCTCATTTCAATATTCTCTAAATAGCATAATTAGTTGCAGTAGTGTAGTTCTTGATTTTGTTGCTAATTTCTGTTTCTAGTGAGTAGTGTAATCTATAATTAGTTTTACTTTAGTAGTTTATAGCTTATCAAAGTAGATTGATATTTCATTTGAGTATTCTGTTTCATAATCTGTCATACAATTGATTCTGTGTTTCAGTTTGAGCTTGTGCTTGTTTCTTGTGTTTCTGTGTGGATTTTAGCTTGTTGGATAATTTTTAGAACTAAATTAGTGGATTGGATTGTTTATAAACTTAGTTGCTGCATTGGAATATTGAGACAGTTACATATAAGGGTGTTTGGGATAGTAGGATTGACTAGGATTACTTGTGTTGCAGAGGTTAAGAGTAGAATAGAAATGTCATCTTAGGTTAATATTGATCACATATAACATAAAATTAGTAGTTTATTTGAGTTAAAGTCAATTTAGCGTTTAAATTTTAAATACAGTTAGATATTAGTGAATTTAGGTTAGATAATCATTAGAGTAGTTGCATTACTAGTTTATATAAGCTTAATTTAGGTATCTAGTAGCTTATTTCATCAGTATTAAGCAGTTAGAATAGATCTTAGTTCAATTTAGTCAAAGTAATTCCTAAATCAAAAAGTCAAAATAGTTTTGAACTCAGAGTTGGTCAGAACTTGTAGATCACTTGTAGGCTGCAGAATTGATTGGAAATATATTTTTCTTGTTGATTTATGTTCTTTGGTGGCCTGAGTAACTGAAACAATAAGAAATTTTCATTTTCAAACTTATTTGCTTATTAAGAAGTGAGATCCAAGTGGCCTGTTTGAACCACTTCTCCCCTGCACCATCAGGTTCCATCAAACTTCTAGGAATCTTTGAGGTTAGAATTTAGGTTTTAAAGTCAAATCATTAGGTGATTTTGTCATCTCAGTAGGTCAGTGAAGTGTTTGCCCCCATAAGCTCACCCTTAACAGCTTATTTACATTACTTATTTGACTTATCAAAGTTTAGGGATTGAACAAGGGTCTGATTTCAGTTTTAGGCCTGCAAGTGTGTTTTAGTGCTTGAAATTTGAGATTTGTTGTTCATATCAGTTCCTTTGTTCCTATAGTTGCTTTTCTCATTAAGTTTTTGCCATTAGCTTCTGCTGTTTGCTTATTTCTTATTCTAAATTTTTTTTTAAACTGATTTTGCCCATTTTTGTGTTTCTGTGATTCATTTTGGCTTTATCTCAGTTCATTTAAGTTCATTTGAGTCAAAAATACACTTGGTCAAAGTTTCAGACAATTTTGTCAAATAGTGCTTATCAATAAGTACTTCCTAATAAGCAGTTTCATAGTAATCAACATTTCCTTAGCTTATTTTTCACTTTTTAAATTTCTCTTAGATTTAGAATAATATTTTAGTTTTTTCCTGAATTTTTTAGATTTTTTTTGAATTTATTTGCTATTTTTCTCATTTAATTTCAATTTTATTAGAATTTTATTTAGTTTAAATAGTTTTTAATTCATAAAAATTACACAGGAAGCCAAAAAAAATGTATTTTCAGTTTTAAAATTAGTTTTTAGTTATTTTAGAATTTTCAAGATTAATTTTGTATTTTTCTCTCTTGATTTCTATTTTCTTTTAATTTTTAATTAGTTAATTTAGTTTTTAATTCATAAAAATTAAATAAAAAGTCAAAAAAATATTTTTCTTTTTCTTAAAATTTTCTTTTATCCTTTTTAACTTAGAAAAATTATTTTCAAACCCGTAGGATTAGTATAGCTTAAAATTCACTTTTTATTTTGCGCGTTTACGTTTTATTTACGTTTAAGCTCACGTTTTTTATTCTACATTATGTTTAGGTTTCGTTATTTGAATTGCTTGCTTAATTGGTTACTTGTACTTCATTTTCATATTCATTAGTGTAAATCTCATTGAAATCACTTTTTCCCACTTTCACGACTTCGAAATTCCATTCACACCTTCACACAGACTACGACCTCGGGTTTTGCTTATTTCTTAGTAATTCCTTTGAGAAAAACTATACAATAACTAATTTGAGCAATCAGAAGGCTTCCTATTTCTAAGTATTTCATATGGAGCTTTATTAATGACCTTTCTTATATGAACTCTATTAAAGATATAACATATGGTATCTAGGGCATGACACCAAAACTTTTGTGGGATGGATTGCTCGTCAAGCATTGCACGACTCATCTTTCTCAACTTACGATGTCTTCTTCCAACAATCTCAAGTGATTGAGAAGTGAACGGGCCCGATAAGTTACAAGATATTTCATGTTGTTTACAAAAGGTTCCAAATTGTATTTTATCAAATTCACTACTATGATTGGTTTTAATTGAGACAATTGAACAATCAAGTAGGTTTTTAAGTTTCTTTCTTAAAATTTTGAATTTGTTCAAGACTCCATCCTTGTTTTCTAAGAATAAAATCCAAGTGTAATTTGAATAATCATCTACAATCATTAAAGTGTAGAAGTTTCCTCCATAACTTTGGATCGGAGATGGACCATACAAATCCAAATGAATCAACTCTAAAACCCTATTAGTTGTCACTTCCTTTTTATTCCTATTATTTGTTTGTCCTTGACTCCCTAGACATGTGTCATAATAATGCCTTTCAAAGCTCAACTTTGGTAAATCCCGTACTAGCTCGTTAGAAGTTAGGTTTTGAACTAACCTCATATTGGCGTGATCTAACCTCCTATGCCAAAGCATTGAGTTGTCCACCATGGACGTAAGACATATGTGTTGCTTAGAGTTATCACCCAACTTGCATGTATATAAGTTATTTCTCCTATGACCTTTTGCTAACACAACACCATTTTTACTAATAGCGCAATCTACCTTAGTAAATTTAACCTCACAATCATCATCACTTAATTGACTCACACTAATCAAATTGAAACTTAGACCCCTAACATGCTCAACATTGGAGATTTCTATGGAGTCATGAAGGACAATACCTTTGCCGACAATTTTGCCATTAAGCTTGCTTCCAAAAATGACTTGATTGCCATTATACGCCGTGTATGATGTGAACAATCTTCTATTCTCGGTCATGTATTTAGTGCAACCACTATCCACTACCCACTCATCCAGTTGTAGATCACTTTTGAGACAAACCTACAACAAAAATATAACTCATGCTTTTGGTACCCATTGTTTCTTGGGTCCATTTTGGTTAGTATTTAAAGTGTCCAAGTTAAAAATTCTTGGGTCTTGAAGCAAGACACATAATTTCTCAATACCAAATTTAGAGAAAGCGGACCAAGGATTGTTTTGATAGTCATTTTGAATTTGATAACTTGGTCCACAGTTATGATATCCTTGAGGTCTAAAGAAGTTTTGGTTTGGATAGGAGTTGTCTCTCCTTTGGTAATTGTTATATTGGTATTGAGAAGACTTTTGACCATAGTTAGAGAAACTTCTTCTTTGGTTATTTTAAAAAGATGGTCTTTGGTTGTATGAGGTAGAAGATCTCATATTGGGTGTAGGCAAAAGTGGTCTACGATTTACTCGAGGTTGTGAGTATCCAAGTCCATTGCGAGTGCTTGAGTTAGAAAATTGTTTTGAGTTTTCTCTTCTTGCAATGGGAGCTTGATTACCTCGAGTACTTACAATAGGATCTTGAGGAGTAATTGGTTTAATTACATTGTTTGATGAAGATCCAATTTTCCTCAAAGGCCTGGCGCGTTGATGCGTCAGCCAGCTTGTCAGCTTCGGGGATTTTTGGGGCCTCGTTTTCTTTAGCCTTTACAAATGTTATTGGTTTTGTTAGGCTTATGGGAGTGGCTGTTCCTTGTTTAAAAATTCCAAGACCTCCCTTGTCTTGAGAAACCTTTTGACAACTTATTATTTCTTCTAAATCATTTGTGCTCTTTTTATATTTTGAAAAGCTTAACGACTCCTTTTGAAGTTTAGAAACTTTGTCATTCAAAGAGTCAACCTCAAGTGTGAGTTTCTCACATCTTTTACATGGTTCAACCATCTCTTTGCAATTCCTTAGTGTCTTTATTTCTTTTTCATGTTCATAAAATCTTTCATTAGACTTAATGCATTCTTGTTCAAGAAGACATTTTTCTTCAATGACTTTTTCAAAAGTTTTTCTAAAATCATCATTAAACTTAACTAGTTCCTCATTCTCCTTTTGTAAATTGATAATATCTAAGTTATTAGAAGAAGAAGAGTTTGGAGATACCTCAAATTTTTCTTAAGCCATAAGACACGTAGCGTCATTTGTTGGTTGGTTTTCATCTTCACTATCACTCCACGCACCTCCAACGAATGCCTTGTTAACTCTAGGCTTAGGGCATTCATTGATGAAGTGCCCCTTCTCTCCACAATTTTAACATCCTTGGGTGCGTCTTGAGCTTTCACCAACCTTGTTGTCATTACTTCGGTTTCCCCCAAAGTTGTTCCTTCCACCATTATCTCGGTTTCCAAACCGATTTCTTCTACCAAAGTTACCACCTTTCCTAAAGAACCTCCAAAAGTTCTTAGCCATGAGATTGTATTCTTCGTCATCCATATCATCTTCTTCATTGCTATCATCTTGACTATCACTATCATCACTAGCTTGAGTACTAGTGACCTTAGCTTTAAGAGCCAAAGACTTAACCTTCTCCTTCTTGTCTTTAGTACTTGCCTTGTCGTTCTCAAGAATCATCTTATAGACTTTGAGATTCCCAATAAGCTCGTCAAGAGGTAGTTCCGCCGAATTCTTGGCTTCTTCTATGGCCGTCACCTTTGGCCTCAACTTTATTGGAAGTGCTCGAAGAAACTTCCTCACATGGTTCTTTTCATTGAAGCTAGGATCTAAAGCCGTGAGGCTAGTGATAATAGCATTGAACCTTATAAATGATTTCTTCATCTGAGACCGTAAACTTCTCATATTGTTGTATGAGCAAGTCGATCTTGCAATCTTTCACTTGACAGTTGCCTTGATGAGTGATGATGAGATAGTGCCAAATTTCCTTGGCGGTCTTGCAAACATGAACCCTCTCAAACTCCCTTCGAGGTAGAGCATTATAGATCAACATCTTTTCTTCATCATTCTTACCAAGCTTTCTCCTCTCATCATCATTAAGATCTAAATGTGGCTTTTTCACCAACAACTTTTTTTCTGAGTCTTCCACCATGAACTCAAAACACTGGTACAAAAAGTTGTATTGGTCACGCCAAAAATGTGTGACGATATGCCTATAGTCACACACGTTTTTTTCATTGTGTGTTACTAAAGGTCCCGCCACCGTAGGTGGCATATGGTTACATTATTGTCTTCGTGGACTTTTCCATCGAAAAATAGTGACCAAAACCCCGAATATGTGTGACAAATTAGGCACAAGTTTTGTTGGATTAGTCATTATCAGTGACCGTAAACACTTTATAGTCACACGAATGTTTTTTGAGAGTAACTATTTTTCAGCCTTTGGCCACATAAATATATAATGTATGTCACATTTGAGATGATATATTCAAGTAAATGTGTATTTTGTGTGACTATTTCCCGTCCTTTGGCCACATGAATATACAATAAATGTGACATTTGTGATGATTTAGTCACACAATGGGTGTTATTTTTTTTGGAGTTAGTCACATACAATTTAACACAAAGTGGCCAAAAGTGTGAATAAGTGTGACCATATACTGTTTAAAGTGAAGAAATGTGTATTTTATGTGACTATTGATCATCCAATGGCCACATGAAGTTTATGTTTGCGTGGCCTTTTGTAATATTTAGTCACACAAAGCATGTTTGTTTTGGGTATTTAGTCATATACCATTAAGCAAACAGTGGCCAAAAGTGTTAATAAGTGTGACCATATGCTGTTTAAAGTGAAGAAATGTGTATTTTGTGTGACTATTGATCATCCAATGGCCACATGAATTTTATGTTTGTGTGGCTTTTTGTAATATTTAGTCACACAAAGCATGTTTGTTTTGGGTATTTAGTCACATACCATTAAGCAAACAATGGCCAAAAGTGTTCATAAGTGTGACCATATGCTGTTTAAAGTGATGAAATGTGTATTTTGTGTGACTATTGATCATCCAATGGCCAAGTGAATTTTATATTTGTGTGGCCTTTTGTAATATTTAGTCACACAAAGCATGTGTGTTTTGGGTATTTAGTCACATACCATTAATCAAACAGTGGCCAAAAGTGTAAATAAGTGTGACCATATGCTGTTTAAAGTGAAGAAATGTGTATTTTGTGTGACTATATATCATCCAATGGCCACGTGAATTTTATGTTTATGTGGCTTTCGGTAATATTTAGTTACACAACGACTAAAGCAAACAGTGACCAAAAGTGTTAATAAGTGTGACTATATGCATCTTTTAGTCGCATTTAAAAAATTAATATATATGTATCAAAATAAATTCAAATACAATAAAATTGGAACGTATATAACTGAACAAAATATAAAATTGGACATCCTTTTATATACCAAGGAGTCCTAGTCGGCTTACAATAGTTTCTTTATAAGTATCTATAATCTTTTCCATAAGCAAGTAGCAACTTCGAGCGGTCTTAATCTCTGAGCAGTACCAACTTTAACTAGCAGTAGTAACTTTTGTACTAGCAGTAGTAAATACTTGGCCACATTTTCTTTGAAGTTCATGAGCTGCACTAAATCCAACTCAGCAATATTAACACAAACATGATCAGCAGTAATTCAAACAACATCATGAAGACTTTTAATCCAAAACAATGAACATACTAATAAAATTTGCAGTTAAACTTTTTCTCCCATTGATCTAATCTCATCATCTGGATATAAAAGCCTTGAAAATGTTGGCTGCTGCATATCAACACATCAGGATGAGAGCAGGACTAGAACATGTCAAAGTTCACAACATAAGAGAACTAGATGAGCCACTGGTTCAACTATCTGCACAAACATGATAGGAGAGTTAATACTAGTACCACGTTAGTACTGCTGGAACAGAGTTACTACTGCTAGTATATATATATATATATATATATATATATATATATATATATATATATATATATATAAAACAGAATGTATACAAATGAAGCAAATATATATACAATTGTATTTCAAATTCAATAAAAATCGAATGTATATAAATGAAGCAAATATATATATATATATATATATATATATATATATATATATATATATATATATATATATATATATATATATATATATATATATATATATATATATATATAATTGTAATGTCGTATATAATCAAATTCTCAATTATCATAAGTTAAAACCTGTTGACTCTTTGCCGCCTTAGCTTGCTTTTGCAAGGTTTCACTAGAGACCAAATGTTTTCGCTTCGTTGGTACTAATTTTAGTCCTGTATTTTGTTCACTAATATTTGGTATCATAGTTGGTGGTGTAACTTGTAGAACCGGTTTATCGTGGCTCAAGCGTTTTCGTATGTCCGATAATCTTAACAGGTTCCTATATGTATATATAAAACACGGTACATTAGTCATGTACGTAAAACTAAAAAAGATCAAAGATGGATATTTTATTACTTACCACTGTTTCCATTACTGGTACGTTTTCCAAAGTTTCAATGGCCATTGGAGTGGTCACCTGCAATATAAATTAAGAAATACAATGGTGTTATCATTAGAAAATGAAATTGTTAACAACATAAAATGTGGCTTACATCTGAGTCTAATGCCAGTTTCTTTCTGCAAAAAAAATATGGGAAATGTAAGAAACTAAGGCACTAATAACGCTGCATAATATAAGATCGATTTGCCAACCATGAAACCGTAAAAGTATACATGGGTTGGCTTTGGTGACTGAGATGGAGCATACCCACGCCTCGAAAATTAAGTGTGCCAGAAAATCCATCTGAGGGAATTTTTAGCCAGGCATCCCATGTATCATCCTCACCCGTGAAAATAGCATGTAGCCCCAGCAAGAAACAAGTAACGTGATTAATTCTAACATAAAAGTCGACAACATTAGATGTCCCAAATATAAGTTTAGCCTCAAAAACAAACATACGGGTTGCATATCGAATCGGGCAACAAATAATATACAATTGGTTGCAATTTTATGATGTGCCAAATGTGGAACGAATAAAAGTCAAACACATTACCAAGCAATCAAATCACTAACATTTGGTACAAATGAAACAGTTTGATAAAAAGTAACCATATTTGAGTTAATTTCCTATATAACAGATGTTATGTTAATCTTTTGATAGATAACTTACGTAGCTGCGATAAGCAAACTCCAACTGTTCAGCAACATCCTCCTAGAGTGGAAACCAATCAAGACTCCCTTTACAAGCAAAAAAGTGGCCTCTTAGAACACGTTGATTGTCTCCATCCCAATAAACAGGAAAACTATTTCGTCTTAATAAGTCTACCTGCAACGATTACCACCACACGAATTTATAATCAAAAACATGTTTTAGGCTAGTTTAATCCACGTAAATCAATTTAAATCATTTTATATTCGATTACACATTTAAGAAAATATAAATTAAATATGTGTTTGAGCATACCCATGAACAGAGTAGGAAAGGTAAGATGAGGGTGATGGTGGCTCGACTGTGATGCTGGTGGTTATCTCGAACCAAACAACCGAAGCAAACAAAGTCTCCCACACAGTTCTGTTGTCTTGATGACGGTGATGGCGTGGAGGAGCGATGGTTGGTGGAACCACGGCGAGATAAGGCGGTGAAGTGTGGCGGTGGTGTGAGTCGGTTCTAAAGAGAAGACGAAGAGATGAATAGAGAGAAGATAGATCTGACTAGTGTAAGTGTTAGTGTTTTGATTTTGGGGGAAAAAGGGAGGGATCTTGAGCGGGAGATTGAAATTTTTGGGGAAAAATTACGGGCGGGATCAGTTCAAGTGTTAGTGTTTTGATTTTGGGGAAAAATGAGCTTGAAATGTTTAATGAGTTGAGCTCAATCTTATATAAGTTCGACTCGAGTTATTGTTGAGTTCTTGAGCTTATAAGTAATATGTAATATATATTTATATATATATATATATATATATATATATATATATATATATATATATATATATATATATATATATATATATATATATATATATATGTATATATATATTAAGTGTAGTAAGTGTAAATATTTATTTATGAATGTATCAAGCTTTTCGAGCTGAAGTCGAACCGAATTCAATTCTTAGGTTATATTATATCTCAAGTTTAATTTATGTCAGAAAACACATCTTTATAGATAAATCGAGCTTTTCGAGTCAAGCTCAAGCCGAGTTCAAACTTTCTCGATCCCGGATAACATGATCGCGAGGGTGATAGAGGCTTGACTGTGATGGTGGTGGATGTGGTGGTTATCTCAAACCAAACAACTGAAGCAAAGAAACTCTCCCATGCATACAGTTCCCTTGTCTTGATGACGGTGATGGCGTGGAGGATCGATGGTTGGTGGAACCACGGCGAGATAAGGCTGTGAAGTTTGGCGGTGGTGTGAGTCGGTTTTAGAGAGAAGGAGATTAGATGAATAGATAGAAGATAGATCTGACTAGTGTAAGTGTTACTGTTTTAATTTTGGGGGAAAAGGGGCGGGATCTTGAGCGGGAGATTGAGATTTTTGAGGAAAAATTAGAGGCGGATGTTGAGATCTTCAGCGCCTGATTAAAATTTTAGAGTTGAGCTCAATCTTATATAAGTTCGACTCGAGTATTGTTGAGTTCTCGAGCTTGTAAGTAATATAAAATATGTTTTTTTTTTTTTTTTTTTTTTTTTTTTTTTTTTTTTTTTTTTTTTAAGTGTAGTACGTGTAAATATTTATTTATGAATGTATCAAGCTTTTCGAGCTGAAGTCGAACCGAATTCAATTCTTAGGTTATATTATATCTCAATTTTAATTTGTGTCAGAAAACACATCTTTACAGATAAATCGAGCTTTTCGAGTCAAGCTCAAGCCAAGTTCAAACTTTCTCGATCCCGGATAACATGATCGTGAGGGTGATGGAGGCTTGACTGTGATGGTGGTGGATGTGGTGGTTATCTCGAACCAAACAACCGAAGCAAACAAACTCTCCCATGCATACAGTTCCCTAGTCTTGATGACGGTGATGGCTTGGAGGATCGATGGTTGGTGGAACCACGGCGAGATAAGGCTGTGAAGTTTGGCGGTGGTGTGAGTCGGTTCTAGAGAGAAGGAGAATAGATGAATAGATAGAAGATAGATCTGACTAGTGTATGTAAGTACTAATGAGTATAGTACTAATGAGTTAATGAGTTTGCCGGTGGTGTAACTCATCCTAAAAATCCTGCAAAACATTCATTGTGACTCGATACACGCATTCGACTCAAACAAGTACTAATGGGTTAAGGTAGGCAAGCATGCAAGTTCATGTATCCGATTTTACAAGGAAACTGTATGTTAAAGAGAGCGAGACTATTAAGAAAATGACATTATAGCTAGTAGGATCTTACGATCCCGATCCGATCATACGATCATGATCTTGCAAAGACGAAAACGATCCTGGGTAGGATCTGATCATCCCGATCTTGAAACTTTTAATACTTTTAGTTTTTATACTTTTAATCATTTTAAACTTATCTATACATCTTATAATGCATCTTTGACTCTCTCTCTTCCCATTTTTTAAGATTTTCATTTATACATTTTAAGTAAATACAACAAATTAAGCTATATGTACAATCAATTTAAGCATTAGCACCTACATACATTGACTGATCAACACTTATAATTAATATATATAACATTTAAAACACCTTTTCAATTAAAAGTGTCATTTATAAACCACAATGTACAATCAAGCTGCTAAACACTCTTTTCATAAAATTTGTAAGACATTTTCTCATAACTTTAACAGTTTATCATGCATCTAAAAATATTTTTGCTATCTGTAAACTTTAATTACAGGGTACCTCCCGCCGCAACGCGCGTGTGCCCCGCTAGTAATATATAACATATGCAAAGCTTATCAAACACACATCACTTATAATATATATTATTTACAAAGCTTCTCAAACACACTTCACACACTCCAACATATACTTAATACTATATCCGACAATCACACACAGCTGCCTTGTTCTTTCTTTTTCACTCTCACTACTACACCCTAAGTTTTACCCTAAGTTAGATCGGAAGCATATGGTAACATACTTAGATCGCTTCTATTTTGACCCTAAGTTTGACAGATGATTTGGTTTATCTGATTATTTAGTTGTTTTTTTGGTTTATCTGATTATTTCATTGTTTGTGGTTATTTAATTAGTGTTATTTGGTGTTAGTGTTTATGTATGATCTGTATATTTGTGGTTTTTATTGTTAGGGTTTATGGTTGTTTTTTAGTTTTAGTGCGAATATTTAGGCTAAAACATCCAAGTATCAAAGATGGAAGAAGTATCAAGGATGGGTGAACCATCACCACTTTCAAGTATGAACATAAGCTTGTTCTGGTGTTGTTCATCCATTATTGATTCATCTTTGTTCTTTGTCAAGGATGGGTGAACCAACACCACTTTCAAGTATGAACATAATATGTATCTGTATCAAAGATGGAAGAAGTATCACTGATAGATGAAAAGACACCACTTTCAAGTACGAACATAAAATTGTTCTGGTGTTTCATCCATTACTGATACATCTTTCCTCTTTGCCAAAATACATAAACAATGAAAATATTTTATCTTAGGATTAGGTTGAAGTACAATAAACATATCAAGAACTTAAAGAGTTTTTTCATGTATTTAGTTACAATGAAAATATTTTCATTGCATTGTTGATATAAATTTAATATGATTTCATTGATTCATGATTAGCTCTCTAATGTCGTAGGACCTACATAACTAATATGTATGTTCGTCACATTTAAGTGAGCAATATAAATGATAGTAAGAATTTGGTTGCTAAGAACTTAAAGCTCAATTATCAGGGCAGATCTATCTAACGATGTTGATGGGTTCCATCGCTTTAACTGGACCCCATTTTCTAACGATGTTTAATGGTTCTTTCAATAATCAAGATTAAACATCGTTAAAAAACGAGGTCCAATTAAAGCGATGGAACCCATCTACATCATTAGATAGATCTGGCCTGATCATTGAGACGTCTTCAATACGATGATAATATAGTGTGTATTGTTCATGACAGGCTACCCTCCTTCATCATCGCATTCAAGATGAGTGACGTTACTTAGACTCTATTCTTTACTCAACATTTGTGGATTGTTTGTATCACTCTGTTTGCTTTATATATATGTATGATGTATTTTTGATATAAGAATTATGTTGCATTTGTATTGAGAGTATAATGAAGATAAGTGGCGGATGTGTGTGCGAATATTTAGGCTAAAACATCCAAGTATCAAATATGGAAGAAGTATCAACGTTGGATGAACAGACACCACTTTCAAGTATGAGCATAAACTTGTTTTGGTGTTGTTCATCCATTGTTGATTCATCTTTGCTCTTTGTCAAAATCCAGAAACAATTATCAAGTATAATTTGTAGGTTCGATACTTGAATTTAGCGTCTTCGTCTTCAATGAATGTTGGTAGGTTAGAGATTCAAGGCTGAATAATATGTTGTTGTTGGCTAGGGTAGAAAGGATGGTAGTTCATTGCATTGTTATTATAAGTTTAATATGATTTCATTCATGCACGATTAGCTCTCTAATGTCGTAGAATCTACATAATTAATTTGTATGTTCGTCACATCTAAGGGAGCAATATAAACGATAGTAAGAATCTATTTTCTAATAACTAAAAGCTCAATGTTAGGGCAAATCTATCTAAAGTTGTAGAACGGTTCCATTACTTAATTTGGAAAACCTCTACTACCGTTATTAGACGGTGTCCAAAAAACAAAGCAATGGAACCTTTCTGCAACTTTAGATAGATTTGGCCTGATCATTGAGACGTCTTCAATGTGATGATGATATAGCGTGTATTGTTCATGACAGGCCACAGTCCTTCATCATCGCATTCAAGATGAGTGATGTTACTTAGACTCTATTCTTTACTTAACATTTCTAGATTGTTTGTATCACTCTATTTGCATTCAAATCTTTTTTATGATCTAAATGAGTCTGTAATTTCAACATACCTTTCCATTCTCAGTTCCCATACAGTTCCTTTTATTTTTTTCAACAATCTAGCAATGCGGCTGGTGCAGTCCTTTGCTCAAAGGGAGTTGA
Source organism: Artemisia argyi (assembly GCA_030686995.1). Lineage (NCBI taxonomy): Eukaryota > Viridiplantae > Streptophyta > Magnoliopsida > Asterales > Asteraceae > Artemisia > Artemisia argyi. The sequence continues at coordinate 114,735,706 of CM060689.1, forward strand.
AACGATAAAAGGAGTTGTATCGGGAACTTAGAAGGGTTACGTATGTTGGTTTATTGCATTCCATTCTTTTTTATGATCTAAAACCAACCATCCACCAAGTAATGTGGCCATTGGAGTTCCAAGAACAAAGGTTGCTTCAAATACACCCTGAGTTGCAACATTATCTTTTATTTCATTTACACTATATTTTTTAAAATTCTAATATATATATTTTTTTTTTTTTTTTGCAGAAATCATACATTGACAGCAGTGACTCAAGTTCATTTCAACATACCTTTCCATTCTGAGTTCCCATACAGTTCCTTTTGTTTTTTCAACAATCTAGCAATTCGGCTGGTGCAGTCCTTTGCTCAAAGGGAGTTGAAACGACAAAAGGAGCTGTATCGGGAACTTAGAAGGGTTACGTATGTTGGTAGCAGTGACTCAAGTTCATTTCACATATCAAGCAGTTCTGAAGGTCTTCCAAATACATGGGCAGACTACTTTCCAAAGGGATATTCTGGATCAGGCACAAAAAAGGTAGATGCTAGGAAGGTTAAAACTCCAAAAAAGACTGCCAAAGAGCTTTTTGATGGGAGGGTTCAGGTGCTAGGCCTGCCCAATGCTAAGACTTGTGAAGACAAGGGTATAAAACCATGGGAACCAAAAATGCCCAAAGTTTGTTCAAAAGGGAAGGGTAAAAAGAAAATGTATTAGTTGAGTTAGGAAGTAATTTGAATAAACTTGTGTAATCCGTTTGTACTACTTTATTTGACTTTATGAATAAACATGTTGTCATTGCTCAATTTTCTCATTAATGAACTGAATATTAATCAGTTAATTTTTGTGGCATTTTATTTTTATCCCTAGCAGCATTAAGTTATGCCAAGCAGCATTAAGTTCTGAGTTACTAGCATTCACCCAAATTCCAATCCAAACCCGGAGTTGCCCATAAGATAAGTTTGACAATCTTTGACTTATGCAAATGACAATCAAGTTTGACAATTTTTGTTTGACTTCTAACAAAGCATCATAACATAGTCACAAAAGCAACATAACATAATTAATCAACAAAAAGATAATTTGATCATATAGTAATATAATCGATAACTTGATTAACAAAGAAACATAAGATAAGTTTTCTTTGAACACAAAAACATTAAACTTCAAAGAAATAACATAATAATGATTAATATCATCTTACATCAGGGTTAATTCAATGAAAATTATACAAACTATTTTGAATGCCTTTGTAAATATCAACAATGTTTCCACGGATTTGTTCTATTTCTTGATTACGGACATTAACTTTGTTCTGATGCACCAATATGATATCTTGGTCTTTTTTGTTTTGTTCTTCCAACAGCGTGATTCGTTTATTGTAAAGTTCAACCAACTGTTGTTCAGTACCATATTGGCCTTGAGAATGGCATTTGTCCCAGCACTCTTGGGTTAGGCCGTGGATTTTATATTTTTCTGGGATTGGAGGAGGAGGAGGAGGAGGAGAAGTATCCCTTGAACGTTTTGTTTTCTTTGAAGCAGGATTTGAAGATGATGAAGCCATTGCAATTCCAAACAAAAATTGAATACGTAATGAAAAGATGAAAGAAGTTGGTTGTAATTCCTTTGTATTTATAGGCACACAAGAGTCGCAATGTCACAACGTTTAAGTGTCACAACGGTTTACAGTTACTTTTTTACAGTTACACCATTTCACAGTAATTTATGCCTAGCAGCATTAAGTTATGCCTAGCAGCATAAAGTTCTTTATTAATCAGGTCATAACAATGTTGAAGTAAGTTTGCCAATTCAGGGAATAAACACTGTTTCAAACACAAATTTTACACAACTAATAACTAGATTAATACCATTATGTTTATTCTTACTATATTTACAAACATTTGAAACCACTTACAATGCTTATTACCATTTAAAGTTTAAAAATAAAATTATAGAATGTTTAGGAGCACGCATTTAATGTGTAAAATTAAAATGATTACAATTAGGCACGAGTAATTAGTGCATTTCACATGCTAATGTGACGTTAAACTTGATAAATTGCAATAATATTTAATGTTGAGACTTTCAAAATTCCCTAGGCGTATAGTATGTCGCATCCCTTTTTAAGGCCATCACTTAGCTTTTCAACACACACTTTTTAAAACAATCTAAGATCGAAGTTATGGCTGGAAACAAGAAAAGGTGCATTTCATCAAAGAAGAAATTAGTTAATCCTATTTTGGTGTATTAAGCTTTTATGAATTTATAAAAATGGTTATCAATTGGTAGCTAATTAGGTAATCAGTTATGAAATTGTGTTAGAATGTTACGTTATATACATCATATAATTAAAAATACCAAATTAAAAGGATAATTTGTAAATTTATCATCTAATGCTTATTTGATTTCAGGAAACCAGAGAAGGTATTTAACATTGAAGAGTGGTATGAGTCATGGAGTTCTCGAAGAAACAAGGCAAGACGCAAAGCAAGTTTGCTTCAAATTAAGAAAGATGAGAAGGAATACAAGCGATCAAAGCCGCGGGTTGGTTCAGTGGAAGAGGATGCGGCTGATGTTGGATTTTTGAGTGAGGAAGAGAGATTCGACTCCATTGACTACGATAATGTGCATTTGTCGTTTGATCCGGAGAAATCTCCGAAATTTAAATGTTAAACTTTTTATATGTATGAACTGCTTTATTTTACTTTTGTTATATATGGATACTAATGTTTTTTTTTGTTTATTATATATGAATTTTAACTTTCTTGCTTCATTAAAGCTTGATTAAGCTTGATTTTTCATCTATTCATTAAGCTTGATTTATTCCTAGCAACATTAATTTATGCCTAGCAGCATTAACTTATGCCTAGCAACATTAATTTTGAATGTGTTGCACATATTTTGAATTTTCATTACACCTAAATATCACATTTTGCTATAAATAATAGTCACATAAATATCACAATGTGACTATTTTGAATGTATTGCACATATGATACCCTTATAATGTGGCAATAAACTTAATTTAGATACACATTTGTGATATGGTATGACTATTGTAAAGCCTATAGTCACATGATCATGCTACAATTAAATGTGACTATACACATTAGGTTGTGGCAAGCAAACACACACTAAACTTTAGACACACATATTTACTTACGTGACCATATGTATCGAATTTTTGTTACACTTAATCATGTTTCTATGGTTTCATGTGACCATATATGACATTTGGTCACACTCTTCAAGTGTGTGACATATATATTCGTCACTATTAAATGCATATCGTGACTAACGCTTCAAACTTACTTTTTAGTTGTCACACATTTCAAACGCTATGTGGCTAAATATTCAGCAAAGAATAGCAGTCACGTTTAAATAATGTGTGACAAACTTGACTATATAATTTAATCACATACACAATTACTTCATGTGACCATATATCTATTTTGGTCACACTTTTAAATTGTGTGACATATATTTGTCACATATGTATATCTATAGTGTGACTAATGCTTCAAGCTCATTTGTATCTGTCACACGTCTCGAATTAAAAGTTACTAAATAATCCAAAATTTTTTTTCCAGTTACCTCTAGTCACATAAATATTCAAATGTGTGACAATAGAATTCCGAAATGGTCACACAAGTCGGATCAAGTGTGGCTATTCATTTTATTCTGGTACATTTAGTCACGTATAAATGTTACAGTGTGACATTTCAAAATCGACCATGCGTGACCAATAGAACTTTTTGTACTAGTGAAGTTGCCATTTTGGATGATTTCCCACAAATCAAGATCTTTGGACCTAATATAGGCCCCAAATCGGGTTTTCCAAAAACAAACCCCATCGGTTTCTAGCAAAGGTGGTCTTTGCATTCAACACCCCTCAACATAGTTCTCTTGAGCCATGCATCTATACTCTACTTTACCAAAAATCTTAGTTAGGATTTTAGATTTTTTTGAAAAGAAGTTTTTGACTTAAAACGACTTCTCGGGAAGGCTTTAATGCTCAAAAACTTGAGTATACCGCTCTGATACCAATTGTAGAACCGTAGAGGGGGGGGGGGGGGTAAATACGGTTTCTTTGACTTTTTAGATATTTAAAAACTTTAAGCCAAAGAGAACACCAAGTGGTTGTACAATAATCCAATAACTACTTACACAACCAAAGTATATAAAGCAAGTAAAAAACACAACGATATATACTGGTTTGGGATGGGGGGTTTATACCATCCGTATGTCCAGTTGCGAATCCGCGACTCCGATACTATTCACTAGTATAATCCTTTCGGTGGACTACAAACCGTTATAATTCACTCCACCGATATTCACCAATATCGATGCTCACAAAGAAGGAGTTACTCCCACGGTATTCCGCCCTCAGAAACCACCCAAAAAATCTCACGATTCGACTTCTCCTAAGGATCACAAAGATCACTACTAAGACTTCCCACCAGAAGTATCAAACCCCAACTAGATCCGCAATGATCTAGGCTTGGTCACCAAGACACAAGACTTCCCTTACAGACAATTGAATGAATGAATAAGTGTTTGTTTAATCAAGCCCTAACCTAACCTAGTTACTCGATTCTAGTAGAAAAGGTATAGATAAGAAGACCCTCGACACAATCACAAGAGTGGATTAGGTTCTTGTGATTCTTCCCATGCAAGGAGATGTGTTCTTTCAATGATGTTAATGTGAAAATCAAGAACACAAGATTAGAGATTAGAGATAGAGAGATTTTAGAGTGTTTAGAGAGAAAGAATATAGAGAGAAAGAATAATGGTAAGGGGTGAGGAATACAAGAGGCAAGGGTGGTATTTATAGGCAAAGAACCCAAACTTGGGAAATTTTACCGAGGCCGGTACGTCACCCGCGTGTCATTTAGATACGGGTTTCGTACTGAAGTATACGACAGCCATTGTGAAGAAACTTTTGAGAAATGACCCGTTTTAGAAAAACATTTTAAAGAACTCCCGTTCAAGCATCTATACATGTCCGTATCATTGTTGAATGACATTTCTAGAAACGTACATAATATTGATTTATACGAGACTCTCCTATATTGTTTTTGGATTTTTTTGAGAAGAATATTTTTTGGATTTTTTGATTTTATATTGTTTTTGTATTTTTTGAAAATTTTATATTTTTGTATTTTGTTTTTGTTGGTTTTTCAAATTTTGTATTTTTTTTTTTCAAAAATATTTACAGCGAAGTGATTTTGAAAACATTTTTCAAGAAGATTCGAGAAGACGTTCTAGCTCCTTAGGAGTTAGGCTTCGCATGCTGATTCGTCGAACTAAATCCTCAAACCTTTCTTTTGGAAGGGCTTTAGTAAATAGATCGGCGAGTTGGTAATCAGTCTTAACGTACAATAATTCAAAAGTACCCTCTTCGACGTGGTAATCAGTCTTAGTAAATAGATCGGCGAGTTGGTAATCAGTCTTAACGTACAATAATTCAAAAGTACCCTCTTCGATGTGCTCTTTGATGAAATGGTAGCGGACTCTAATATTCTTATTCTTTAAATGTTGTACAGGATTACACGAGATGGCTATGGTACTTTTCTTTTTGGGTAAATGGGAGTAAATGGCTATGGCACTTTTCGAGTTACAATACAAAGGTATTTTATCGAAAGTAAAGCCATAATCTGTGAGTTGAGTCCTCATCCATAGAACTTGGGCACAACACGCAGATAGAGACACATACTCGGCTTAGGCGGTTGATAGCGCAGTACAATCTTGCTTTCGTGACGACCTGCCTACTAGCTTTTCACCCAAAAATTGTGCTCCACCTGATGTACTTTTTGTTGTATCTTGATCACCTGCGTGGTCGACATCTGAAAAGGCTATTAGTTTAAACTCTGAATCCTTCAGATACCAAAGTCCCATGTTAATGGTTCTTCATAGGTACCGAAAGATCCGTTTGACCTTTTCGAGGTGAAGTTTGGTAGGCTTTGCCTGAAACCGTGCTAATAAGCAAACAGCAAAATGAATACCAGGTCGACTAGCAGTAAGGCACTCGAGAGAACCAATCATGCTCCAATATTTCTTTGGATCGATGGGTTTCCCAAATAAATCAGCACTGATTTTGGGTGAAGTGACCATTGGTGTACCAACAGAGTCACAATTTTCCATACAATGTTTTTTCAAAATCTCAATTGTATATTTAGCTTGATTAATAAAAATAGCAAGAGGGGATTGATGTATTTGTAAACCAAGAAATAATTTAAGTTCCCCCATCATGGACATTTCAAATTTGCTTTTCATGAGATTTGCAAAATGTTTTAAATGATTCGGATTAGTGGACCCAAAGATAATGTCGTCCACGTAAATCTGAACAATCAAAATGTCATCTTTGTATTTTCTTGTAAACAAGGTAAAATCGACAGTTCCTTTGGTGAAATTGTTTTGGATCAGGAAAGATGATAGTTCGTCAAACCAGGCTCTTGGAGCTTGTTTTAAACCATAAATGGCTTTCTTAAGCTTGTAGATGTAGTCTGGATGTTCCTTATCAACAAATCCTTCTGGATGACTCACATATACTTCTTCTTTCAGAGTTCCATTCAAAAAGGTTGTCTTAATGTCCATCTGATAGACTGTGATGTTTTTGTGAGCTGCATATCCTAAGAAAATCCGAACTGCTTCAAGTCTAGCTACTGGCGCGAATGATTCCTCGAAGTCTATCCCTTCTTCCTGTGCATATCCTTTAGCCACGAGATGAGCTTTGTTGCAAATTACAATCATTTCTTCGTCCTTTTTGTTCTTCCACAATCATTTGAGATCAATGACAAGTTTGTCAAATGGTCGTTCAACAAGTTCCCAACTATCATGTAAATCGTATTGACGAATTTCTTCCTGCATCGCTTCTATCCAAGCTTCTTCTGCCATGGCTTCCCGAATGTTTTTTGGTTCTTTCAGACATATTGAGCAAATGTAGATACACAATTTGGGATCTGTGGCAAGTTGTCGTCTCGTCTGAACTGGCCTTGAAGGTTCACCAATAAATTGTTCAATTGGATGGTCTTTCGTCAACTGGAGTGTAGAAGGGTACCTTGGGTTTAACGTATGTATGTTAGATGGTTCTTGTAACCTTGAAGAAGATTCAGCAGAGTCTGTTGCAAACGGGTTTTCAAATACTTCTTCTTCTTCTAATGTAACATCGTTTGAATTATTTGTTGGTTCTTCTTGAAAATTTGTGGTTTGATTTTGCTCATCAACTCTTGGTAGAACAATTTTAATAACTGGAGTTGATGGAGTAGATGTTGATGATGCTGAGGGAGTTGGTGCTTCAGCTTCGATTGTTGTAGATGCATCTTGTGGTGGTGTTGGTGGTTGAGGGTTTTGAGCGGGTGCAGCGGAATGTTGTTGAGATGCACTTTTCAAAGTTCCACCATAGTATTCATCAAACATTAACTCGAAGAAATTTTCCAGTTCTTGTTCTGAAGGTTTTTCGATGTTTGTTGATTGAGCTCCTTGAGGTACGAGTCCTGAACTAATTTGTCCAGAAGTCTGCGGGTTTGGTATGGGTCCTAATCCGTTTTGATTAGAAGCCATCAGATTAAGTGCGGGTTCTAGAGCGAGTCTCTCAGAAGCCATTTGTGAAATCTCGTCAAACTTCACATTCATCGTCTCCATTATCCTTTTCGTTCTTCTATTATATACCCTGAATGCGCTCGAGTTTTCTGAGTATCCGACGAAGATTCCAATATCACCCTTAGCTTTCAACTTTCCTAGATCTTCTCTGTCATTCGTCGGATAGCACAAAGCGCCAAATATGTGGAGGTAAGAGATGTCAGGTTTACGGTTGTTCACTAGCTCATATGGGGTTTTATTGAATCTTGGATGGATTAGGGATCGGTTCTGAGTGAAACAAGCAGTGGCAATAGCATCAACCCATAAGAATAGTAGTGCACTAGAATATATCAGCATTGTGCGAGCAGCTTCCATAAGTGTTCGATTTCTTCTTTCAACTAACCCATTCTGCTGTGGAGTTCTAACAACTGATGTTTGGTGTGTGATTCCAGCATCTTCAAAATAAGTTCTTAACTCCTGATTTGTAAATTCTGTGCCATTATCTGTTCTTACAATCCTTACTAGAGCTTGAAGTAGAACTTGGATACGCTTCATAAAGGTGATGATGATGCCTGGTGCTTCGTCTTTTGACCTCAGAAACTTAACCCATGTATATCTTGAATAGTCATCAACAATAACAAGAATATACTTCTTACCATTAATACTTTCAATTCTCATTGGGCCACATAAGTCCATGTGTAACATATGTAACCGTGCTTCCGAACTAGGTACGGTTTTAGGTTTATATGATGCTCATTTGCTTTTTCCTAGTTCGCATGATGGACATAGGCGTTCTTTGGTGTACTTGAACTTAGGGAGTCCGGTGACGATGTTGTCTTTGGCTAATTTGTTAATGGTGTCGAAATTGAGATGAGATAATCTTCTATGCCACAGCCAGGACTTTGTTTTGGTTGCTCTTGTCATAAGACAAATTGGTAATGAAGAGACCATTTGATTGATGTCGATAGCATATAGGTTGGTTCCACGATTTCCAGTTAAGAGATCATCACCAACCAAATTTCTAACAAAAACCGTGTTTCTCCTGAATGCAACCTCTAAATCTGCATCACAAAACTGCCCAACTGAAAACAAGTTGTGTCCTAACCCTTCGATGTGGTAAACTCGAGTGATCAAGAAATTCCCTAACTAAAGGTCTCCATAACCCAGAATAGCTGCTACATGATCATTTCCAAATCATACAGTTCCCATGAATTTCCAAACGAAATTGATCAATAGCTTTAAGTTCCCGGTCATGTACTTGGAGCAACCCGAGTCGCGATCCAAAGACATATTTCGATAACATGCCAAGAACAGAAGATTTTGTATTTGGAAACCGTTTTGAATTAGGTTCCATGGGGTTAGGGGTAAAATCAAAATCACACTCATCAAAGGTTGCTAGTTGTTTATTTTGAACAACTTTCATTTTGCCATCCTGGATTATGAACTCCCTACCCGTTGGTATCCACATACAATACTTAAGATAGTTCCCAGGCATTCAACTACTAGTGGTAGACCTAAACTGTGCAACTAATCTTTTTTTAGATCTAGATCTAGCACTAGTTCCTGTTGTAATATTCTTCTGTTCAGGCCTAACATTCTCATTCTTAGAAACACAATCATCATGAACATCATTAATTAAACATTTCTTGAATATTAAACAAACAGAATCATTACATGCATTAGAAACAGTACTTTTGACATTACATTCAGATGAAATATGTCTCTTATTACAAAGCGATAAATTCCTAGGGTGTTCTTCTACTTCTTCAACTTTATTCTTGCAACTACTCTTAGAGGCAGGCGAGACTCTATTGTTCCTTATATTGCTCCTAGGCTTTAGTCTGCTGCTCCTAGAGGTGCTGTCTAATCCTGTAGTGTTATGACCATAGAAACACGTTCCAGAGGTCGAGGTTGATCAAAATATGTGAAAACCATGGTTATTTCTAGAGAGAGAAAGTAGAGAGAGAAAGGTGGAGAAACTATGTATTTTTTTAATATGACAAATGAAGTGAAGCTTACACACTTTCCACACCCCTCATGGAGAGTCATGAGGGGTATTTATAGGCTCCTAACACTACATGTTTGCCTGCTTGACAATAGTAGTCATTGTAGTTTCTAATCTAGTCCAATTCACTTGTGTGACGTTATGTTTATAAAAAAGTGAGGCTAACAATCTCCCTCCAAGACATCGTCACACGTGAATGATTACAATGAGACCTCTAAATACATAAAAAATGTAAATTACAACAATAGTAAACTATGTTGACGTTGTTGAAGCGCAGATTCTCTATAGTCTAGATACTGAGGTAGACTTGAAGTTCTCTCTTCCGACGATCTCGGCGTATGATCTTTGACACTGACGGAAAAAGTCTTTGTACCCCTGAACTTCAAATGTAATGGTCTAGTTAGGTTATTACTCCCTCCTAACTAGTGAGCCTTTATTCTTTTTCCTGCTCCCTCCTGAACCGACAACTCTCTTTCATCTCACAGCGGATAAAGTAGATTCAAAAGTGTAGGAACATGGTTGTCGTTCGGGTAGCAGCATAACAACATAACTCACATAACATTGCATCCAAGTTGGTGATAAGCCCTTATATACACACACTACTTCTCCATTCACGGTGTTAAGTACAAGTCTCTCGGTCAATCCAATCACTGAAGACAAAACACTACTTCTTTTGGCATGTTCTTCTCCCTCCTGATGGTTGCGAGGTATCAGAATCATCATAATGTAGTATACATGCCGTATAATCACCTTGTACTTGATGCTATTTAGAAGCCATAACAGCTCTTCGAAGCACATTCTGTGAGTATATGTCGCTAAGATATGACTCTCTTTTACTACAATCTCATCTCTTCTCTTCAACCTATGAGCGACCTCTTCAAATTCCAACCAGCTAGTAAATGACCACTATATGGAGAGAACCCAATATAACCAATCTGAGAGTGAAGTAAACATCCCTTAGATATGTGACTTAATCTTGTACGATAGTGTAACTAAGGACCTATACTGAGCACTACAATGTAACTCATTTAAGCATAGGTAGTGCCATATACCAAAACCAACAAACAGTATATGAAATATACACCTCTTGAAATCTCCACAACTTCATGTGACATTGAGTACTACAACATAACTCCTTAAAGTGATAGCTATAACCCGTGAGTACTACAATGTAACTTCTTACATCGGGTATAACTAGATAATCCAAGTCTTAATCACTATCTCTGCCAGTGTTTGCCCAAACAAGTATCTCCGAAAGTCATGCATCCATCCTCCCCTAGACTTTGAGATAAATAAGTACACATGCCCGTGAAATGAACTTTAAACCCAAATAAGCAATATCGTACAAAAACTCTGTAGTCACAAAAATCCGATACTAGCTATTGTCATTTGATTGTGATTCTTGATCAGGATCTTTTAATTATGAAGTTCTATCTCGTTGATCTTAGTGATTTTGTATTTTCCCTCCAAAAATAGAATATGAAACTTTTCTCGCCCATAATTTGGAAATCACTAAGAAATGCAATGCTAAGGTTACCAGAAAAATTTGAGTTTTAAAAATTTTTACGCTAAATTTTGCCAAAAAATTTTGAATTTTTGGCCTAAAAATTTGAATTTCGGGCCAAAATTTTCAATGTTATACCAAAATTTGAATTTCATGTAAAAATTGAACGTTTAGTCTCCTATCAAAAATAAATTTTACTCAAATTTTCCCACCATTTATTATTTTATTTTTTTTGCTTACTCGATAAGATGTGTATAACTCGATAGCTTCTTACTAACTCGATAACCTAGAGAAATTTTGGCAGAGTTTTGTTTAGGTAAATCCAAGTGATATCCTTACTCGATAAACGATAAGGGTGAACCAGCCTTACTCGGCAAAACGTATGTAACTCGGCAAAGAAAACCTAACTCGATAGAATTTTTCCTTACTCGATATCCAGCTTCCTTACTCGATAAGGTTTGTGTAATTCGATAGCAGTCTAACTCAATAAGCCTTACCCTAACTCGATAAGTAACTCCCAAACTCGATAACTCGATAAGCAGTGCCTAACTCGATAAAACCAGCACCCTTACTCGATAAGCTAACTCGATAAACAACCTAACTCGGTAACACCTAACTCGATAAGCCCTTAACTCGATAAAGCCCTAATTCGGTAATACGCCGATGAATAGTAATGGATCCGAGATTTTCACCCAAAAACACCACGATTCGCCCCCGGTTAACTCTGATGCCACTTATTATGACCATAGAAACATGTTCCGGAGGTCGAGGTTGATCGAAATATGTGAAAACCATGGTTATTTCTAGAGAGAGAAATGTGGAGAAACTATGTGTTTTATTAATATGACAAATGAAGTGAAGCTTACACACTTTCCCACACCCCTCATGGAGAGTCATGAGGGGTATTTATAGACTCCTAACACTACATGTTTGCCTACTTGACAATAGTAGTCCTTGTAGTTTCTAATCTAGTCCAATTCACTTGTGTGACGTTATCTTTATAAAAAAGCGAGGCTAACATGTAGAAGGTAAGGCACACGCATTAGGATTTATATTGTTGTCATTTGAAATTGATTTAGCATTTCTAGACTCTTTAGGATTATCTTTTACGCTTTTGTCGTTTGTTCCATATGTTTTAGATGTGGAGGCAGACGCAATAGTGGGACTAATCCTATAAAGGCCAGGTGCTATCACTTTTGGTGTTTCGACAACCGCTTTTCGTTTATCAATAATCTTTTCATTTCATTTTGCTTGCGCAAGGGTGTTGGAGTGACTGGTTTTGTCAAATCATTTTTCACATCGACTTTTGGAACAGATTGAGAAATCGACATTTTTGGTTTAACAACCGTTTTTGAGGTATTTGGTTTGTCCGAGGTCGATGGTTTTGCAAACTTAGTATACACACCCTTCCGTTTTTGACTTTCAAGCTGAGCCCTCAGAAGATCATTTTGCTCTTTCATGCTCTTGAAGGCACGTTCATACGACAGTTTGTCATATTTGCATTCTTCACTTTTTCGATCAAGTTGTTTAAAATATGACACATTTTCTTTTTCAAGTTTTATAAGAGCATTTTCATATTTGAAACAATTTCAGAGGTCTTAGCTCGCAGTATTTCATCATCATGAACATAATATGTTTGCAAAATAATGGACATAATATCAGTAGTCATAACGGCTTCGAAGAGAGAATCATTTAGGTTTTCCAAAACATTGATTTGCTCAAAAGATTCATTAGCCTTCTTTATCAAGGATTTGTGGTCCTTGACAAAGTTAGCTGTCTCAGTTAAAAAAGAATTTTCAAAATGAATTCCACGAGCATGAATGTAATTAATTTGAGGAGCAAATTCATTTTCAAGAATCTTTCTTAGCTGTAACTGAACCGTGGAATTCCAATTGATCTCATTAAGTCTCATTTTAGATTCTACAGTCGTTTTAAGTTGCCCAATTCCGGTTTTAAGATCATCATGATATCCCCTTGCAGCACTTGTGTTAAAAGTGTTGTTTGAAGACATCTGTTCCATGTTTGAAAGCGATTTGGAAGCAAGTACTGGTTTAGAAACTAGTTTTGAGAATGGTCGTTTTATGGAAAACACTGATGGTTCTTTTTGTGGAACAAAAGTAATTCCAGAAAGTTTGTTCAGTTTGTTGTAATCGATTGGTTTCAAATTCTTTTGTTTCATTTTAGTTATGCTCTCTTCGACAAGTTCCATTGTATCTACATAATCACGAACAATAGGAGGATCATGTTTGGTGTAAATCACATTACCATTATACAAAACATTCTGTTCTGCCTGAGCTTTCTTGAGATTGCAAGGAGTTTTGTTACCAAGAGCCATTTTATGTTTCGTATGGTAAATCATATTAGTTTGATTAGCAATCATATTCATTGTTTGACTTGACTAACCCGACTTAACCACTAAGTCTTCTAGTTTTGCAATCTTGTGTTCTGACTCTATGATTTCTTCCAAAAGTTTATCTTCTTTATTTGCAAAGTTGATGCGTAGGGATTGCACCAGGCTTTACCTCTCGAGGGATCTCGAGAAGCTTACAACCCCCACTAGGCAGTGTACCAGACCGTTGTAGTATAGTATAGTAACAAGTACCGGGGGATTGATCGTTCAGCTAGGAATAGTGTCGCTAGGATTAGGAAACCTAAATACTAGTTCTAAACATGAGAGATGATTATTTTTTGTATTTTTTATATTTTTTAGAAAGCAAGTAAAAATCTCGGGTTTGAAGGATTTGGGCGGAATTAGTTGCTAGTCAACTAACCCAATACTAAATATGCAATCAAGATAAAATACTAGAAATGAAAATAAAAATAAATTAAACTAAGGTTGTGAGCAATAAGTGGAGAAATTGTGTTTACTTAGATTTCACTACTCCCTAGATATCTTTTACACGTTAATTACTTGCTATAGTTGCGTGGATGACGGATTGTATTCCTTAATACCATTCATGGGGTGGCGTACTTAATTCCCCAATCCTATGAGTGCCTACTGCACTCCTATGTCGAGCTGGCTAAGAAGCTCCTAACATGGGATCATTAGAATTTACTCCTGCATTAAATACAACCAATAAAACCTAGTACACATCGGTTCATGTTTCCTAAGACGTTCAAGCATGTTACCATTTGGAGATCTGCCAGTTTTCTTAAGCCTAACATTGAAATCATTCAACCAATACAACCATAAACAAGTAATCAACACATAATCAAGATCTAGGTTTCATTAGATCTAAGCAAACACAAGATAAATCTAGCCTAGCATGGTGGAATTAAGACAAGCACAAGATATAGACAACCAACACATAGACATATTGATTGAATTAGAAGAACACTTATCTCAATTACACATGTAAGGGTTCAAGGGCTGAAAACACTTGAAAAAACTGTAAAAATCGTATATGGTTCGGCCTTAGGGTTTCTCCAAACTTGTTCCTCCTAATGAATGAAAATTAGAAAACTATATATAGAAAATTGAGTCTGACAGCGTCAAGAACAAAGGGGTGACGCCGTCATCTCGCCGCCAAAAGAATTCTCGGACTGCCTTGATCTACATCTGACGCCGTCATGTATTAAACTTTTCCAGGCCGTCACATATTTAACTCTTGACGCTCTTCCTTGTGACGCCTTCATTTCTGTACTGGGCCGTCATGCAATTTACTCTTGACGCCGTCAGGATGGTACTCTTGATGCCGTCACATACTGTTCCCAGCTTGGAAAATTAAGTCTTTGGCGTTTTCTTCACTTTTATGCTCCAAAAACGTCCGAATTGCTTCCTTTTCCAGATTTCACTCCCAAAGTACCTAAAATCACAAAAGGAATGATTTAGGACAATATTTGATCAAATAAATTCAATTCCGGGCTTAAATAACCCCCTAAAAGTGGTTCATTTTTCGCCTCATCATATACCCTTACACTTGAGATTTGCTTGTCCTCAAGCAAATGGGCTTTTATTCTACTCAAAATACAAGCTAGGGGTCATTTAACACTAATATAAAAGTAATTACAACAAATAATCGTTCCACTAAAGACCAATCGACAAGCACGGAGGTCATATACCAGCACCTCACAAATAGTGTTTAGATACTCACATCTCTCGGGTGTAATAAAGTATAAATTACAATATGGAAACGGAAGATATCTCTCACTACCTGTCATAGCAAAATAGATTACCATAGGCTTGGGAAAGGATCAAACCTCCACCACATGGTGTAAGCACCCAGCATAAACTATCAAAGAGGTCTTTTAAAGGGTTGTGATGTTAGGTGTAGGGATATGAAATACACGGTTTTGTTGGATATAGGCTGTCTTTACTGGTGGCGAGTTAACAATCTTGATTAATTACATGTACAATGTGGCGTTGCTAAGCCAAGACTAGACTCGACTTAAGCTAATAAATGAAAAAAATAACAAAAACATAAAACGAACATAGAATAAAAAGGGATGGTAGTTCGTATGTTTTTTCTCTTTTCTTCTTTTTCTATTTTTTTATTTATTTATTTATTTTTTTGCATACACTCTTACCCTACCATCCAAAATAATACATCATAGGGAATGAACATTCCCCTTACACTTGAATTTTTACATACTTTACAATAAACTAATCTATAGACTCGAATTAAGATAATCAAAACACTTGGAGTACTTTTAAGATTAACGTACATATGGGGGTAATAAATGATGTTCTTCCCCATTACTCCATAAAATAAGTTCTTTACCCATGAGTCCCAATCGTCCCAAAACAATATGTACAAGGATATGGCTCGACTTAGCAACCATGTAATCAATTAGATAATTAACTTAGGGTTTAACAAATAACAATAATGCACTAAAGATGAGTGCATACACGGAAGGCTAAGGCGATTTGGTTGTACATTTAAGTGGGGTGTAACAAATTCTTCCTTTAAGTATGATGCTTAAAGTTAGAAACGAAAAGATAGGCTCGGAGGGGTGTACTAGGGGTTTCGTGTACTAAAAATGAGTACAACACTAAGGTGTGGAAAAAATTAGTTGACTTAACTAGCCAAGTAATATGACTTAAATGGTCAAGTAATTATGATACGGGTTTAACACAAGGGTGATCCTAATGCCTCTTAACATGTAGTAAATCCTACTACACGAATGTAGTCTCACTAGCGGTTTCGGGATGCATCACTAACGCAAGTTCTAGAATCTAAATGCTACCGGTACACTCATAAGCACTAATAGTAAATGCTTTTCCTATCAAATCTAAAGGCGAACCTCACATATTTGGGTGGAAAATTTTTCTGAATAGTACAGTTTTATGCTAGTCATACAATCTCCTATCCATGATACGCTTGCTATGGCTAAAGTTTCACTCCTAAATGTTGTAAAAAATTTTAAATTTGGCGCTAAAATTGCACTAACAAGTATTTCTCATAGTTTTATTACACATCTACCATTAAACAAACAAACTCAAGCGAAAGTGTATCTGTAAGGTATCATCATTTTACCCTCCCCTTACACTTAAGATGAACATTTTCCCCAATGTTCAAGTAAAGAATGTAAAAGTGAAATAAGTAAAACAAATGAAATCAAATACTCCCCTGATTCGCTCGGTATGGATAATAAGGTGGCCAGGTTAGATCTTCCTCCAAGAAAATGAACAATCAAAGCTTCCCTTCCAGAAAAATAATCATCTTCTTGTCATACATAACCTGTAAATCCTGAGAAAACAAACAAAGCAACCTCGGATAAAATCAGCGGCAATCTACATAAGTTACTAAATCCTAGAAAACAAAGTAAGATATAATGCTTGTAGAATGAAGTTTGCAGATTTCCTGGAGATTATAAAACTTAATAATTCAACAAAAACTTTAAGACTCCGTTAGAAAAACAAAACCGGTAAAATTTCCAGAATTTTACACGTAACGCCGTCAAGAGTAAACTCGTGACGCCGTCAGAAGTGACCTGCAGAAATTCTTATGTTAAGTTTCCGGAAAATTTCTGGAAAAACTTGGTCCTACTTCCTGGAAAATCCTGCAAAACTTCATTATGACTCAATACAAGCATTTGACTCTAACAAATACGAATATACATGTTCATTTAATATTGTGGAGAATCATGATCGGTTTGTTTCTTAAAAACATATTTGGGGTTTCCCCTTACACTTATCTTTTGCAAAAATACCTTTAGGTGGAGTTAAGACTAGGCCAAAACAACAAAGTAAAGAATTTCCACTTTTTAGTTTTTGAAACATAATCTACCAACAATAAAAATAAAGCATGCATACGGAAGCAAATAACAAACAAACAAAATAAAATCACACAAAGCATGAGTTGCCTCCCAAGAAGCGCTCTTCTTTATTTACGAGTCTTGTAGCTAGACTCAAGGTCATGGGTTACTACGTGACCTCAGCATTGGTTTCATTCTCTAGGTCGTCTTCTAAACCAGTTTTGTATTCCGGACCTAGTTGCAAGCATTCTTTGTAGAAACCAAGCATCCTATTCTTCACATACTCTACTCCTCTACATCTATCCTCATCATTCCTATAATAAGCCGCTTGCTTGTGTTCCTTTTCTAAATTAAAGAGGAGGCGGTATTGCTCAATCTTGTAGGGCATTTGGTAGGTAACCTTATCATTCTCTTCCTTGAATCTCACTATCCCTAGAGTCGGATCATAACTCATCCTAGTGGCCTCAACAAATGGTTTTCCAAATATTATTTGGCTTAGGCAAGCATCTATCACCGGACGAGTGTCTTCTACTATCATAAAATCGATCTCATAACTCATAAGTGAGATTGCCTATAATCACATGCAATCCCTTCACTCTTCCTGCAAAATTACTTATCAGATTTTTATTGGGCATCATCCTAAAATCAAGTTGTTTCTTCATCACCCAATTGTAGTAAGTCCTAGTCATGATGTTAACAGGAGATCTAGGATCGATGTAAGCTTTCCATATATGTATGTGCCCGATATTGCATGGTATGTTAATGTTAGAGGGGTCTCCCATTTTGATAAGGGGTGTGTCAAGGATATATGGTCTCTCGGGACTATCGAATAAATCCTTATGGTATTCCTGTTCTTCCTTGGTGGGCAACTTATCAAAGTACTTCTCTATAGTTTCTACTCCCTCTAACCCTTTTTCCATATTAATCTCAATTTCCCTACTTTCATCCCTAGTTTGGGTTTCTACCCCAACTTCATCTTTGTCACTTTCTTCTATCTCCTCATCTATTGGCTTAATGGTGACAACATTGACAAAGTGGACATGTTTGGATGATGAGGGATCCTTAATTTGGATTCCGTTATTGGTGTCCCTAGTATCCTTCCTAGGTGTAGTTAACGCTTGGTTGTTGAGGGCTTTCAACAAGTTGTCTATCTTGTTGGTCATCTTCATTTGTTGTTGGTTGAATTCGGTTTCAAACCTAGCTATGCGAGCTTCTTGAGATGCCATGAACTTTGACATCAATCCTTCAAGATTGTTGGTACTACCATAGTTGTTAGAAGGATTGTTGTTGAACGTACGGTTGGAGGGTAGACCGTTTGGTTGGTAACGATTAGGCGGATTGGAAGAATTGGGTTGATTTTGTTTCCACTTAAGGTTTGGGTGATTTTTCCAAGAGGGGTTGTATGAATCACCGTAAGGGTTTGGCTCGGGTTTGAAAGTGTACCACTTATCTCCCGCTTCGTCGGTACGCGAGGATGCGTAGTCCGCAAAAGCTGTTCCGGGGAGTTCCACATAATCACGAGTGTCATGGGGACCACTACATAATTCGCATGAAGAAGTGATTTTGTTCACTTGGCTTGAAGGCTTAGGAGCTTCGTAGGATTTCATGAGAAACTTGACTTGATCCTCAAGTTCCATGATCCTACGGTCGGGAGTGCTAGAGTTATTCGAAGGCAAAGATATTGCCTTGACCGTTTTGTTCAAATCACGGGGATCATTCCAACTTTCGTTGTCATAGAGAGCAAGATCTTCTATGAGTTCCCATGATTGTTCCGCACTTAGATCACGTAGCTTACCACCGGCCGATTGGTCAATGGCTCGCCTCGTGGAGAGATCGATATGGTCATAAAAGATTTGGACTTGGAGCCAAAGATCTATGCCATGATGAGGGACTTTTTGGAGTAAGTCCTTGAAACGAGTCCATGCTTCATAAAGAGATTCATTTTGACGTTGTTAGAACATCAAGATGTCATTTCTAAGCTTAGTAGTTCTCCCCGGTGGGAAAAATTGAGCAAGGAAACGAGTGGTGAGATCATCCCATGTGGTGATGGAATCTACGATTTTAAGGAAGTCCTTAAGATGTTGATTTGGATCTTCGGAATGAAGTCCATGGAATGCACATCCGCTTTGCACCAACCAGATGGAGTCGGATCGCAAGGGAGTCACATTGGCTCCGGTGAGCTCAATGGTATTTCGGTAGCCTTGGTGGCTAGGTCGGGAATGCTCTCCTAAGGTTCGGGGCCTAGGAGGTTCTAGTGGTGGGTTTTGTTGTTGTGGGATGACGGGTTCAAAGATGTTCCTATCGTCCATGATGTCGGGTGGTGAAGAGTTACGAACAAACACACAAAGAAATAAGATAGACTAAAGAAACCTAAAAATAAAAATAAAATCTTACTAGAAAGGAATCTAGCAAGTAGACCTAATAAAAAGAGATTCTAACCTAGACAATAACTATTCCCCGGGTTGCGGCGCCAAATACTTGATGCGTGGGGATTGCACCAGGCTTTACCTCTCGAGGGATCTCGAGAAGCTTACAACCCCCACCAGGCAGTGTACCTGATCGTTGTAGTATAGTATAGTGACAAGAACCGGGGGATTGATTGTTCAGCTAGGAATAGTGTCGCTAGGATTAGAAAACCTAAATACTAGTTCTAAAGATGAGAGATGATTATTTTTTGTATTTTTTATATTTTTTAGAAAGCAAGTAAAAATCTCGGGTTTGAAGGATTTGGGCGGAATTAGTTGCTAGTCAACTAACCCAATACTAAAGATGCAATCAAAATAAAATACTGGAAATGAAAATAAAACTAATTTAAACTAAGCTTGTGAGCAATAAGTGGAGAAATTGTGTTTACTTAGATTTCACTACTCCCTAGATATCTTTTACACGTTAATTACTTGTTGTAGTTGCGTGGATGACGGATTGTATTCCTTAATACCATTCATGGGGTGGCGTACTTAATTCCCCAATCCTATGAGTGCCTACTTCACTCCTATGTCGAGCCGGCTAAGAAGCTCCTAACATGGGATAATTAGATTTTACTCATGCATTAAATACAACCAATAAAACCTAGTACACATCGGTTCATGTTTCCTAAGACGTTCAAGCATGTTACCATTTGGAGATCTGCCAGTTTTCTTAAGCCTAACATTGAAATCATTCATCCAATACAACCATAAACAAGTAATCAACACATAATCAACATCTAGGTTTCATTAGATCTAAGCAAACACAAGATAAATCTAGCCTAGCATGGTGGAATTAAGACAAGCACAAGATATAGACAACCAACACATAGACATATTGATTGAATTAGAAGAACACTTATCTCAATTACACATGTAAGGGTTCAAGGGCTGAAAACCCTTGAAAAAACTGTAAAAATCGTATATGGTTCGGCCTTAGGGTTTCTCCAAACTTGTTCCTCCTAATGAATGAAAATTAGAAAACTATATATAGAAAATTGAGTCTGACGGCGTCAAGAACAAAGGGGTGACGCCGTCATCTCACCGCCAAAAGAATTTTCGGACTGCCTTGATCTACATCTGATGCCGTCATGTATTAAACTTTTCCAGGCCGTCACGTATTTAACTCTTGACGCTCTTCCTTGTGACGCCTTCATTTCTGTACTGGGCCGTCATGCAATTTACTCTTGACGCCGTCAGGATGGTACTCTTGATGCCGTCACATACTGTTCCCAGCTTGGAAAATTAAGTCTTTGGCGTTTTCTTCACTTTTATGCTCCAAAAACGTCTGAATTGCTTCCTTTTCCAGATTTCACTCCCAAAGTACCTAAAATCACAAAAGGAACGATTTAGGGCAATATTTGATCAAATAAATTCAATTCCGGGCTTAAATGACCCCCTAAAAGTGGTTCATTTTTCGCCTCATCAAAAGTCCTTTTTCAACTCATCCCTCTCTGTTGATATAAATAATGTTTAAAAACATTATTAATATTTCCCAATAACTCTATGTTTTGATAATCACAAAATGTAAACTAAATTAAGTCAAGATTATGACGTAAACAAGTATTTAGTAACAAATATTTACTTCAACAACTTATATCACTTAAGGTATGCATAAACTAAGCAACATATGCATTACATGATCAAAGGAAATTTTTCTAATCACTAGAACTCTTATAAAATGTCTTAAACATTTTAAATCTTTTACAAAATTGTTTTTGGAATTAAAAGAATATGTTCAAATCATTATTAATATATGATTTCAAATTTCTAACCAAAAATGGAAAATTTTATCCAGAAAAACCTTCCCTACAAGAGGACAAAATACTCCAACGTTCTGGAGGGGGAGGCCCCCTTAATTCATAAGGCGGCCCCCTTAATCATTATGGGGACCGACCCCTAATTAAGGGGACCGGCCACGCTCCAGAACAGTATTTTGTTCCCCTTTAAATACTGATTCGTTTCACAAATTTTCCTCACCTTTTTGCACTCAAAACCTTCTGATCTAATCTCCATTTCAATCTTAAAAATCCTTTGATCATATAACTCATAAGTCTTTGTTTCCAAGTGATCCAAAGCTTCATCCACTCAAGTGCAAAAAGAAAAACACTCCTCAACATCCATACAATTGTAGTAGTGTTGTGATTAGTTAGTTTCATCTTGTAGTAGTGCTAGATACTTGAATTTTGTTGTGTGAATTACTTGATTGTAGATACTAGGTGTGTTGTAAGGTAGTGTAGTTGTTGTGATTTAGTTGTACATAGAAGAAGGTGTGAAGTAAACAAGAAAAAAAGGTGTGAAGCTATCTTGAAGAAGTTATGAAGGTGTGAAGAAGGTGTGAAGTCTTGAAGAAGTTATGAGATTGGTTCTAGCTACGATTAGAACTCAACATTTAGCTTAGTGTCGTTAATAGGTGTAAGCCAAGGTGTGTAAGGTTTCTCCGCCATAAGGAGTTTGTTGACATAGTGAAGAAAACTCTCGAGTGTGGTACTCGGGGAGTGGAGTAGGGCAAGGAAGGTGTCCTTGTAGCCGAACCGCTATAAATTCGCGTGTTGTGGTTTGATCTTTCTAACTCTATCTTTTCTTCATTTTATTTCAATACTTTCATTATTAGATTAGACTTGCTTGTATTTGTTGACACTTGAACTCACGTAAGATCGAATCGAAAGTTTTTATAAGCTCCAAAAGATTTTAAAAATAAATTTAAAAAGGACGTAAAACTATTCAACCCCCCCTTCTAGTTTTTCACAGTTGGTATCAGGAGCCACGTCTTGCAAGATCTTAAAAATATATTGTATTTTAAAACTTGTAACGATCTATGGAATATGAAAAATATTTAGAGGGGCAATCTATGCAAACACCACCACTATTTGAAAGTGATGGATTTTTATATTGGAAAAATCGATTCGAAACTTATGTGAAATCAAAAGATCTAGATCTTTGGCATGTTATTACTAATGGTGATTTTTTACCTATTCAAAATAACCCCGTAACAAAGAAAGATGAAATCGTACCTTTTGAAAAACAAAGTGATGATTTAAAAAGAAAACTTGCTAAAAATGATGAAGCAAAAATGGTTATTTATAATGCGCTAACACGTAAAGAGTACGAAAGGATCTTTATATGTGAAACCACAAAAGAAATTGGGAACTCTTTATTAATAACTCACAAAGGTAATAGTCAAGTCAAAGATAATAAAATAGATCTACTTGTTCAATAATATGAGCAATTCACGATTCCAGAAGAGGAATCAATTGATAATGCTTTCGTTAGATTTAACACTATCATCACAAGTTTAAAATCACTTGATGAGAATTTTTCTAGTAAGAATTTTGTTAGGGAGTTTCTTAGGGCCCTTCACCCAAAATGGCGAGCTAAAGTGACGGCTATTGAAGAATCAAAGAATTTGTCAACATTGCAACTTGATGAATTAATTGGAAATTTTCAAGTCTATGAAGTAATTAAAAAGAAGGACTCCGAAATGGTCAAAGGAAAACGAGAGCAAAGCAAGTCAGTCGCCTTGAAAGCTAGAAAGGAATCTAGTAACGAAGATAGCTCGTCTTCCGAAAGTGATGACGAAGAATACGCCATGGCCGTAAGAGATTTCAAGAAATTCTTCAAAAGGCGAGGAAGATTCGTTAGACAACCACACGATGAAAGGAGAGCATCTCAAAAGAATAAAGATGACAAGATAGCAAAAATGAGAGAAAGTGTTTCAAATGTGGTGATCCAAATCATCTCATTGGAAAATGTCCAATGATGTCAAGAGATCAAAATCAAAGAGCATTTGTTGGAGGAGCTCGGAGTGATAGTGATGAGGAGGAGAAAGAAACGACAAAAGAAGAGAAGTGTCTTATGGCAAAAACATCAAGCGAGGTACGTTCCAAAACCGAATATTTTAGTGATGAAAATTTATCGTTAGACGAAAATGATTTAGATAATGAGTATAATAGACTATGTAAATTAGGACAACAAGTAATAACTAAAAACAAATCACTAAAACATATAAACAACCAATTAGAAAATGAAATACTAGAACTTAAAATTAAAATACATAAATTAGAGAAAGGCAAAGAAATTATTAAAGAATGTAAGTTATGTCAAGAGCTTAAATATGAAAATGAAATACTTAGAAAAGAAATTTGTAAATTTGTAAATTTGACAAATTTGAAAATAGTAGTGACTCACTTAAGAAAATAATAGGTATTCAAAGAATATCCGGAGACAAAACCGGCGTAGATAATTTTTCTTTGTTTCCTTGCTTGCGTAGATATAATTTACTTCCTTTTTCATCTTGAACATACACACACACACACACACACACACACACACACACACACACACACACACATATATATATATATATATATATATATATATATATATATATATATATATATATATATATATATATATATATATATATATATATATATATGCGTGCACATAACCTAGATACGTCATTAGTTGACTTTCTAGAACTCCAGGAAATTGTTCGTTTTCGAACCTTTTTTTCCTCTTTAGCTCTTTTGAACTTTGACGTTCTACTCGAAGATCTTTTATGTCCACTATTAGAAGACTCATGATGATGAAGGGATGTGAGTCAAGTGGATCAACATAAAGGAAGAACGTCTTCGCACAAGAATACTATGGATGAAACAAACTCCTTTCGCCGACTAAAAACTATCTTCGTCATCATCTCTCAAACTCCACCTATATATATATATATATATATATATATATATATATATATACATACACATATTCACTTATTTCCGAACTCATCTCAAATCCTTCATTATCTTGACACTTTGATCATTTTATCCGAAATTGTCAAAGGAACATTTTAATTAACGAAAAGTTAATTAAAAATTGTCAAGTAATTCATCATCGTGCTAATGGATTCTTACGTATTTTTGATATACTATAAATCTAATTATATATATATATATATATATATATATATATATATATATATATATATATATATATATATATATATATATATATATATATATATATATATATATATGTTTGTTCCAGAAACAAAACCGCAAGAAATTCAATAATCAAAGGGTGGCCCCCTTAAAGATTAAGGGGACCGGCCTACTGATGCTTCCAAACTCGTTTTCCACTTAAAATTTTTGCCAAACACCCCAAGATCCATCAAAACTACTTACCAAATCACCAATCCGGGGTTATTTCGCAAAGGGTAAACGTTACCTACACATCTAACAACATCTTTTGTAAGTTTTCCAACATACATTTCATTCAATTTAGTGTCTAATCAATAATTAGGTATTTTATTAAAATTTATCTTAATCCGAATTCTAGTAAATGTAGAATTGTAACTCAAACTAAGTATAACACATCATATTGTCAAAATTTTTAATCGCCCATAAACCCTTGTTAATTTTATTCTTCAAAAAGCACATTGTTGATATAACTCTTAAAAACTAGTTAAAACTTATTACATTGTAGTAGTTAAATGTTTTAAACAATCAAAACATACTTTTTAGTTCTTTATAAAAAGTTTCATGAAGAGAACATGGGCGTTTGGTTCATGATCAAATTATACTTATATGAATTTATTTAAAACTTAAAACTAGCTCATTACACTTACTAACATAATTCGAGTCTATAAATGTCATCAAGATATATAGTCGATATATATATTGATGTTTTAGGTGACATTCATCTAGTTAAGGGAGCGTTTGGTTTATCTTGAAAAATACATTTTGAAAACCAAAATTCATATTTTACCTTTTAAACAAGTTTTATTTTAGCCAAACTCGTAAGAGATAGCAAGATATATAATCTAATATATATCTAGCCAAATTTTTAAATGAATTATAATGTCAAAAGTGGTGTTTGGATAGTCTTGATAATTTATCGAACTAATTCCACAACTACATTTTGACATCGTAAGATACATTTTAAGCGAGTTAAAAATTAAAAGAAAGGAACATTGTGAAACTACTTCCTAGGATATTTTTAGGTCGAAGTAGGCTTCCGTTCCACATGTATTGCATATATATATATATATATATATATATATATATATATATATATATATATATATATATATATATATATATATATATATATATATATATATATATATATATATATATATATATATATAACGTATGCATGTTAATTATTTTTTTTTTCGCTTAATTTTATTTTTTTTTATATATTGTTTAGGTGAAAATGCCTAAGACCACAGTTGGTGATGTTTCAAAAACCAAACAATACATTCCTCAAGTTTCCTCTACTCCTGGCATGTCTCCCGCCGTTGCATGTTACTATCGTCCCATTGAAAATAGGAACATTCACGAGGGTAGAATTGTCTATCCATCCTACTATGAATCCAATCAAATCGAACGAATGTTCACCAATGTCCGTCTTTATTGTCTTTACAAAATCAACGAACCAAACATTCCTCGTTTTGTCCTCGACTTCTATAGCCAAGTGACAGTACAAACCGATCCCTATGGCCATCATCTCATTTCTTTTATGATCCAACATCAATTCATCACTCTTACTCTTGCTCAATTTGGACAAATCCTTAGAATCCCATACAACGGCCAAGTCGTATACTCCAGTGAATGGGATCTTTCCTCACTTGAACGCAGTCGTCCTCAGGATGGTCCATACTATTCTGAGATTCCATGTCCCGAAGACATTCGTCGAATGCTAGAACTAGAACGTGGTATGACTAGTCGCAAAATCAAGTCGAAGAATGTCGATATTCATGAAAATCAAATTCTTCTCAAAGAGTTAAGCCCCGACATGAAAAATTGGGAAGAACTCATTCGCGAGAATGCGTTTGGTACCGGCGGTCACCGTGATCATCTCATGGCTAGCATCGTCCACATGTTGTCCTGTGTAGTTGCTGAAGAAAACTACAATCTGGCTTATCTCTTTGTCAATCGTATCATGACTGTCAAAAACACTCCTAATGCAAATTTTCCTTATGGTATGTTCCTCACTCGACTTTATAGTCATGTCATGGAACACTACCAATATCTTCAAAGTGATATCTACGTGCAAATTCATCCCACTCTGAACCAACCCACTCTTGTTCGTACTCGTCGTTCTCGAAGTAACAAAGGAAAATCTCGTGGTCCTTTGTTTTCTATGCCTCGTGGTTCAACATCTCATCGAGGTAATGATGATGATGAGGAGGAAAACACCTCGCGTGCTAGTACCCCATCTCCCACTACCTATGTTGATGATCTCCCTAATCTTGATTATACCCATTATCAAATTCCTCTTCCTCATGAGCGTACCGATGAACTCCTCTTCACTTGTCAAACGTCCATTATTAACCAACAAGAAATGCATGAAGAAATTCGAGGAGGATTCAAGTCCGTGGGAAAAATGTTTAGGAAGATGATGGGCAAGAAGAAGAAGTAGAGATGTTGATGTGTTGCTACTTTGTTATATTATTGCTCTATTAGACATTTGAGTGGTTTGTTACTTGTCCGATTTATTCGGAAATACTTGTGTTCTTTCATGTTTATTTCTTGAATGATGCTTAGGTTTTAACTATTATCATGCTAGGATCTTGATTATAACTTAATGCTTATATTATGTTTCTTTTATATTTGGCTTATAATATATTAGTTTGCATGCATGATTTGTTTATATATACTTATATTTCATCATTTCTAGAGTATATGCTTCAAATAGAGCTTGCTGGAAACACACACTTAAAAAACCACCAATTTCTGCAAATTTTTGGTTTCTGGTCACCTGGGAAAACACCAGATGGGCGGCCCCCTTAATTTTCCTAGGCGGTCCCCTTAATTATAAAGGGGGCCGGCCTACAATTAAGGGGACCGACCATCTGGAACTGGGTTTACTGTTTTCTTTTGCATCTTGTGACCTCTTTCTCTAGTATCAGCTACCATTTCTTCTTTTAACCCAACTGATTTTAGAATCTCATTAAACCATTTCAAAAACTTACCTAAATCAACCACTTTCATATTATAAATTCCCTCCAAACTAACAATATTCATCTCATTATTCATCATCTCTTTCAACCCAAATTATCATGTCCACCTAGCACCTCCATCTCTAAGGTTTCAAAGAAACAAAAGATTGTTATCATCCCTCCAAAACAACTCTTCATTGACTTAACAAATGAAGACAACACAACCCCATCACCTCCACCTAAATGGTCATCTCCAAGTGCACCTAATGCACCATCCAAAACACCTTCCACTCTTGGAACTTCCTCATCCTCCATACCTTCAACTTCATCAATCAATGACTACATCAACTCACACTTGTCACCACCACAAGCATCTTCACCACATCCTACACAAGAACCTTTTTCCACCCAACTTACCATCTCACTCTCACCAATAACACCACTTGATGCTCATGTCTCATCTCCACCAATTACACCACAAATCTTTGCCAATCCCGTACCTTGGAGCTTACTTGAAGCTCATGGAGATACTTGCCTTTGTTGCATCCACAACCGAACCATAATCTTTGGTCTTAGAGATGAAATTCAATATATGTTTTCATATATTGAACACTTGCTTAACAACCCACCACCACCACCAACTCCACCATCCTCACCCATTATTCCCCCACCACAATCCTCACCCATTTCTCCACCATCACCATCATGCTCCCTAAATTAAGCATATGATATGCTTAATAAATAAAGTCTTCACCATCCTTTTGCTTGCAAGCTCTATGAAGCCCATGTACTCTTTGCGTGATGGACTATTATTCTAGTTGTTATTTTATGTAGTAGTTATCCTATTTGTAATCTCTATTGATGCTACTTGTATTGTTGTGTTTTGACACAACTTTTGATTTAATATGTATGCTTCTTTTTAATCACGCTTATTTATATTGTTGTCCCCTTATATATATTTGCATGAATATCCTTGTGCTTCTAACATTTTTTTCTTGCAAGCATTCCATAGCTCGTCTCCTTGGTTCCCCCGAACGAGGGGGAGTTCACATCAAGAGGGATGTTTCATCCCGTCAATATTTCATGTTTGAATCTTGTCGGCAAAACCTTTTTGATTCTACAAAAAGGGGGAGAAGTAAATATAAACTCACTAAAATACTTGTTTAAAAACTAATTTTTGAGTTAATGAGTTTAAGTTTTGTAATCATCAAAAAGGGGGAGATTGTTGTTATAAATAATGTTTAAAAGTGTTATTAATATTTCTAAATAACTCTATGTTTTGATAATCACAAAATGTAAACTAAATTAAGTCAAGATTATGACGTAAAAAAGTATTTAGTAACAAATATTTACTTCTGCAACTTATATCACTTAAGGTATGCATAAACTAAGCAACTTATGCATTACATGATCAAAGGAAATTTTTCTAATCACTAGAACTCTTATAAAATGTCTTAAACATTTTATATCTTTTACAAAATTATTTTTGGAATTAAAAGAATATGTTTAAATCATTATTAATATATGATTTCAAATTTCTAACCAAAAATGGAAAATTTTATCCAGTAAAACCTTCCCCACAAGAGGACAAAATACTCAAACAATCTGGAAGGGGCGGCCCCCTTAATTCATAAGGTGGCCCCCTTAATCATTAAAGGGACCGGCCACGCTCCAGAACAGTATTTTGTTCCCCTTTAAATACTGATTCATTTCACAAATTTTCCTCACCTTTTTGCATTCAAAACCTTCTGATCTAATCTCCATTTCTATCTTAAAAATCCTTTGATCATATAACTCATAAGTCTTTATTTCCAAGTGATAAAGCTTCATCCACTCAAGTGCAAAAAGAAGAACACTCCTCAACATCCATACAATTGTAGTAGTGTTGTGATTAGTTAGTTTCATCTTGTAGTAGTGCTAGATACTTGAAAATTGTTGTGTGAATTACTTGATTGTAGATACTAGGTGTGATGTAAGGTAGTGTAGTTGTTGTGATTTAGTTGTACATAGAAGAAAGTGTGAAGTAAACAAGAAGAAAAGGTGTGAAGCTATATTGAAGAAGTTGTGAAGGTGTGAAGTCTTGAAGAAGTTGTGAGATTGGTTCTAGCTACGATTAGAACTCGACAGTTAGCTTAGTGTCGTTAATAGGTGTAAGTCAAGGTGTGTAAGGTTTCTCTATCATATGGAGTTTGTTGACATAGTGAAGAAAACTCTCGAGTGTGGTACTCGGGGAGTGGAGTAGGGCAAGGAAGGTGTCCTTGTATCCGAACCACTATAAATTCGCGTGTTGTGGTTTGATCTTTCTAACTCTATCTTTTCTTCATTTTATTTCAATACTTTCATTGTTAGATTAGACTTGCTTGTATTTGTTGACACTTGAACTCATGTAAGATCGAATCGAAAGTTTTAATAAGCTACAAAAGATTTTGAAAATAAATGTAAAAAGGATGTAAAACTATTTAACCCCCATTCTAGTTTTCCACACTTTCTTTTTCAAGATTGGTGTAAAGTGATTTTTGTTTTGAAAGTTGGTTTGTTAAATTAGAAATTTCTTGTTTTAAAGAATTAATGGTTTTTGTTGAACTAATTTCAAGAGTATCAAATTTGTTTTGCAATTCCCTATCTTTAACAAGTCTTATAATCAATTTCAAATTCTAACTCGCGTTTTTTGTCAATTTAAAAACTTATTGCATTTTCCTTGTATCTCTCAAGCTCAGTGGTCAATTTCTCATTAGCGGCCTTAACTTTACGATTGACCTTTTTAACTTTCTCAATTTTAATACCACAATTGTTTAATAATGATTCAAATAGAGCACGTGCTTCCTCATCATTCTCAGCATGTTGTGAAACGGAGCCTCCATTATGATTCATATCTGGAGTTGCTGATGGAGTATTGCTACTACTTGGCATATCCAATTATGTATCATAAGTGGGTGCTAGCTTCTCAGAATGCTGTTCCCCATGAGGAGACATATCAAATATATCATGATTGTGGCATGTATTGATGTTTGATACCTCAAATGGTGTACTGGTTTCATAAACAGGAAGTGTGTCAGAATCCGTGTCACACTTAGCTTCCTGAAGATTTGCCATGAAGATGCAGTTCGCATCGATATCCTCTCGTTCTTCCATGTGATCCATAAGAGCCATAAAATCATTTTGTGGAAAACAAGAAGGGGGGGGGTTGAATAGTTTTACGTCAATTTTTATTTCAAAACTTTGTTTTCAAAATCTTTAATACAAGATTTATTGTAAAAATCTACTCAATTTAAATGATCAATTTCACTAGCATATGTGTATATATATTGTATCTTTTTTGGGTTATTTATAAAAACTTTATTTTGTGAATGAACCTTTTGTTTGAACTTTGTGTGAAATTAATTTTAGCACAATATCATAAGCTACAACTAGATGCAGATATATACCAGTATGTAAACAATAAAGATGTAAATAGGATAATGAACAAGAGATGGAAAGATCAAGCCAAGACATGGCGGATTTATAGTGGTTCGGCTACAAGGTCTCCTTCCTTGCCCTACTCCACTCCTTGAGTCTCCTACTCGAGAGTTTTCTTCACTAACACAACGAGCTCTCTTTTGGCGGAAAAACCTTACACAAATTTTGCTTACACCGATTAACGACACTAAGCTAAATGTCGAGTCCTAATAGTAGCTAGAACCAATCTCACACCACTACACACCTTCTTCACAACTTATACACACCACTACAACTACACTACTTCTCACACCTTCACAACTTCTTCTTCACAACACTACTATTTCTTCACTACTTCTATTCACGACTACTAACCCACCTAGATCTATCAATTACACACCTTCTACACTTTTACAAATAATTTACACAACACCTAACAATATACACAACTCTTCAATACTTCTAAACAAGATGTTGGAGAAGTATTCTTCTCTTGCACTTTGAATGAGGATGGATAGTATCACTTGAAAACAAGAACTAATATGTCTATGATCAATGGTTTTAGGAAGATGATTTGAGAGAATTAGAAAATAAGGTTTTAGTGCAAAAGGATGAGGAGAAAATTCAGATTTGAACCAGTATTTATAGGCAAAGAATTCTGACACAGGAGCATATGCCGGCCCCCTTAATTGTGTGTCGGCCCCCTTAAAATTAACGGGGCCGCCCCTTATAATTAAGGGGGCCGCCCACTGTAATGGCCTGATTTCTTTGTCTTTTCTGGGGAAAGTTAATTTGGTGAAAATTTAACTGAATTTGGTTAAAAATTTGAATTCATATATTTATTATGAAATAAACATTTTCCTTTAATTACCAAAAGTGTTTATCTTAAATATATAAAATGTTTATACCATTTTATATAATTTGTAATTCGTAAATAAACCTTCCTTTGATCATAAAATGTATTAGGCACTTGTTTATTCATACCTTAAGTGAATTAGTTGGATATAATGATATTTTGTCACTAAATACTTATTTACATAATGATTTTACGTTTAATGATTTTATATTTTGTGATCGTCAAAACATAGGGATATCAAAAAATATTAATAACGTTTTTACGCATTATTTATATCAACAATCTTCCCCTTTTTGAAGATTACAAAATCTAAACTCATTAAATCAAAAATTATTATATATGCAAGTATTTAGTGAGTTTATATCACTTCTCCCCCTTTTTGTGAACATCAAAAAGGTTATCCCGAATTCGGATGAGCTCCACCTTGATGTGCACTCCCCCTCGTTTTAAGGTTACAATACAAGTCGAGATATGGAATGCTTGCAAAAATATTTAGAACATACAATATATACGCATGCAACAAATATATATATATATATATATATATATATATATATATATATATAAGGCAAGCAATATAAGCATGGAAGAAAACACTTCATTAAATAGATGAAAATACAAGCAACATGCATCCAAGATGCATGAATAATACAACTAATAAACTAAAGCCTTAAGGGCTTACAATCAACCAAAACTGTAATAGAAATATTTTTCCTAGAGCTTGTCATCAAAATTTTTTAAACAAATTTATTTTCCAACCATGAGCCATGCTTAGTTAGGGAGGAGCAATATTGTAGGTGGAGATGATGGAGTTGATGGAGGTGTGTTTGATGTTGATGGAGGTGGAGGTGTGGTTGATGTTGGTGGTGGAGGTGTGGATGTTGTTGGTTGAGGTTGAGGGAACAAGCTTTCAAGGTATGAAAACATGTAATAAATTTCATCTCTTAATCCAAAGATGATGGTGCGGTTATGGATGCAACAAAGGCAAGTATCACCATGAGCTTCAAGCAAGCTCCATGGGATGGGATTGTAGTTTGGTGGATTGAGTGGTGATGGTGAAAATTGTGCATCAAGTGGTGTGATGGGTGATAATGAAAGGGTGATGTCTAAGATTGCATTTTCAAGAGGTGGTGGTGGTGGAATTCTTGGTGGAGGTGATAGGTGAGTGTTGATGTAGTCATTTATGGATGATGATGATTGTATGGAAGAGGTGGAGGTTCCATGTGTTGATGGTGTTTTGGATGGTGCATTTGGAGCACTAGGAGATAAACATTGAGGTGGTGGTGATGGAGTGGTATTGTTTTCATTAGTGAGATCAATAAAGAGTTGTTTTGGTGGGATGATAACAAGTTTTTGTTTCTTAGCTTTGTTGGAGGTGGTGTTTTTGGTGATGACATGATGAATTGGTTGAGGTTGATGACGATAATGTAGTGTGGATGAAAGGTGTATAAGGATTATATAGCATGGAATCATGTTTAGTAATGGTATTAATTTGAAATTGCATTATTAGATTCCAAAATCAGTTTAGTTTTTAAGGGAAATGGTAGCTGGGACTAGCGAAAGGAGTCACAAGTTGCAAAAGAAAACAGTGTGAAAACTGTTCCAGGTGGCCGGTCCCCTTAATTCTTGGCCGGCCCCCTTAAAATTAAAGGGGCCGCCCGTGTTAATTATGGGGGCCGCCCATCTGGTAAAATCTCAGACGACCAAATTTCAAAAATTTTCTAAAAATGGTTTATTTTGGTTTTGTGTTTGCAACAATCTCTATTGGAACATTTTATTTTAGTTTTGGTCTATTAGAGAGGCATATATAATCATGAACTAACCATGCTAACAGAGATCAAAAACAAGAAGAAAAGCATGCATAAACACCAAGCAAATAATATTAATAGAACTTAAGTCACATTTATTGATTATTAAAGTAGATTATGTTAGAAACATAATCATTAGTACAAAGGCATACATATATGTGTAAACATATATGGTTTTCTAGCAAACTACATTAGATATAACTAAGTTGCCGACTTGAGGTCTCTTAAACTTGCATGGGATACAAAGGTTTGTGGTGAATGTATTGGAAGATGGAAACACGGTGATTAGATTTAGTGGTATGATGGTAAGGGATGTGCAGCGGAAGGAGTGGATCTAGGTATGTTATACCTAACTAATGGAGGTATTGGGTGTGGACGAGTGAGGAGATATTCGATCCACGAAATATCTTCGCTTAGGTCAAGGATTTGTTTTTGGAGAAAGTAGCAACAAGGAAAATAGTGGGTGTGGTTGATGACTTGATCCAAGTTAAGGGAGTGAGGTAGTCAATTTGAGTAAGGAGAGGATGGAGTTTTGTGCAAGTTGCGTTGTGCAAGATGCATAGCATTAAGATCACTAAGATCACGGATTTGGTTGATTTCTTCACGGAACTTTTGCTTTTCCGTGGTAATGTGGAGTTAATCATTTGGTGGAGGTGGATGAATTGGTGTTGTGTAGTTGGGGTTGTAGTTTGATGATTGACCAAAGTGATATGGATCATTGTAGTTGGATGGAAATGAGGATGTATGATTTGGGATGAAGTGGGATGATTGGCCATTGTGGTAAGGTTTGTAGAGTGGTTCAAATGAGTGTCCTTGAGATTTAGGAGTGTAGTTGGGAAAGTAGGTGTTTGGAGGTGTTGATTTATTACCAAATCCACTTGTTGTGACGGATTTGTTTCGAGGGCTTTGTTTCTTTCTCCATGTGGGTTTTTCAGTCATCCTTGCTAGCTTAGAGGATTTTGATTTTGGTTTGTTGGGAGAGGTCATGATGGAATGGTTGAGCAAGGATAAGTTATGAGGAGAGGTATCTATAGTGTGATGACTATGTGTTTATGGAAGGAGAAATTAGTGGAGGATTTACTAGACAAAGTGTGTTTGTGATTTTAGGGAAGTGAGGAATCAAAATAGGGTGAAATGGGCTAAAAATCAGAAAGCAAACAGGGAACCACGACCATCAGGTGGCCGGCCCCCTTAATTATTGGTCGGCCCCTTTAATTTTGTCACACCCCCATGATCGGGTCCAGCGGAAGCATACGTGTAGCTGGGGTGTAACTCAATTGGTATTACAACACAAGTTCAAAAATGGTTTTCACTTGAATCGTTTAGAATAAAATAGCTTAATAAAAAATGTTGAATTTACATTTTTAATAGTAGTGCGGAAGTAGGCCCTTAAAATAGTTTAAAACGGTCCCCATATGAATATCAGAGTCTTCTATGACCATGCCATGCCCTGCCAAAACCTCCAGTAGCGTACCATTGCTTAATACCTGAAAATATATGCTAAAAAGTGTCAACACGAGGTTGGTGAGTTCATAGGTTTATAATAAGACAGTAGTATTGTGAGTTCAATAGAGAGTTTTGTAACCATTGTGTGGCGCACATTGTCATAAAAATAAAGTTTACCTTAAAATAAAATTTGAAGAGTGGACCATGAGTAGAGTATGTGATCATTTCAACGAATAAATGCCACATAGAAAAATAGTCTATTACGCTAGCGCTAAGTTCATGCAACCGAAGCTATAACAGTGTGCATGCTCAAAGAGCATGAAATCATATATAGGTGCCCGGCAAGTGTTTATCCCAGACACTTGTGTTTCGACATGGTATACGTTCGTTTGCCTATCCGGTCAAACCGAACGGGGGAGTTACCCCCAATAGATCTATTTATAACATTCGCGCTTCCCAGCAGGAATTGACGGTTCATGAGTTTGGGCATAGTGGGATTCAAGGGCTTAGGCTAATCCGCGTAATAGTGTAAATAAAACATAAGTTTCAGTGTGGTCCATAAAAGTGTTTGCATAAAAGCAATAGTTCATAAAGTGTGTTGCATAAAAGCAATAGTTCATAAAGTATATTGCATAAAAGCCATAGTTCATAAAGTGTGTTGCATAAAAGCAATAGTTCATAAAGTATATTGCATAAAAGCAATAGTTCATAAAATGTGTTGCATGTTTATAAAGCATTTGTGTATGTGAGAAAATAATCAAGTATGCAACCAATATACACATAGGTGCATTTGAATAATCAATCAAGCCTTCAA
Source organism: Artemisia argyi (assembly GCA_030686995.1). NCBI lineage: Eukaryota > Viridiplantae > Streptophyta > Magnoliopsida > Asterales > Asteraceae > Artemisia > Artemisia argyi. The sequence continues at coordinate 114,771,739 of CM060689.1, forward strand.
AGAAACAGTAGTGTTTAAGTAAACAATTGCGCATTCAAGCATTGAGTTTAGTAAAAACGAGCATGTATTCTCTCCCAAAACAGTTATAAAAACAGGTAAAAGTAGGGGGTATGAACTCACCTGGTGCGATAGCTATAATGACAAAAGTGGATACACTGAAATGAGGCACGATCTCTAATCGCAACCTAATATGAATGATTGTTTCTAATGTAAGAAATGAAATGATGCTACACATGCAAGTACGTATGTTATCGATACCACTCATTAGTTTTGAAAATAACGTTTATCGTCGAAAATATATTTTTGACGTCTCGTTAGGTTAGTAACCACTTTTCATGTAAATATGTTGAAACGGTACTCCACGATCGTTGTTTGGTGTTCTATCGGCAAATATAAGGTTTTCGTCGCAAAAATAACATTTTCATTACTTGAAAATATGCCCAAAATGGCCTCGCAAAATAAGTCGCGAAATATTGTACGTTAAGGGTTGGTGATGAAACTCAGCGTTTTTTAAAAACCTTGTAACAATATCTTGAAGTCGTGTCATTTAACTTTTGGCTATACGGGTCTTGATCGATGAGAAAATCGACACTCATTGTTGTTACTTGAAAGTATTACGTTCAACACTTAGAAAAATTCTATTATAGTAAAAGCTGTCAAAAATATATATAGTTTATCGGGTATATAGATGATGTCGTAGTTTATTCGTTATGAGTCCAATGATCAAACGGCCAATTGATTTGAAAAGCTTGATGGAAGATCTTGATTTCATAAAACTACGGCTCGGACTCAAACTGATCCGATCATAAAGAAAAACAGCCGTGAAAGTGGTGTCTCGCAAAGACAGTTTTGCGGCAAAAATTGTAATAGAAAAGCTGATGGAAATATATATATATATATCGTCGGATTTCAAACACTTGTATCTTTTTCGTTATAAGCCCGTTTTCTATGTTCTTTATATCCCCGCGAAGGTAATCAAGTATACTTTAGGTTTCTCAAGGTCTCGGCTAGTCTAGATATCATTAAATCTCAGTTTTCCTAGCTAGAAAATTCGGGACAGATTCAATATTTTCAGAAAATATAGTTTTCGTCATTAATCTTGAAAATAGCATATCTTTTTCGTCGTAACTCGGATTTTATCCCCGTTTTCAGACATAGTTTCGTCTTGGAATGTATTTTCTAAATTTTTGGTCCAAAGTTACTATCTAGACCCTGAGTTTCCCACGTTTTACAAAAATGGACAGTAGCTTTTATATAGTTGTAAAAATCAACTTTTCTAGTTCAAGGCTTGTTCAAAACTTAACCAAACTATCTCAAATCAACTTCACAAATACCCAATCCTACCATACACCTTCTTAGGGTGTCATGGGGTCCTAAACATCATCAATCTTGGTGGATCTCATGAGATTACTAGTAAAAATTATAGATCTATGTTTATAAAGAAAAGAAATGAGTAATAAGTGGTATGGATCATACATACTTGCATGTTTTTCTTACGAGATCATGAAAATATATAAAGTAGATGTTTAAAAGAGTAGGAAAAATTATTAGTAACTTACTTGAGTGATTATGGACTTTTGAGCAAGGAAACTTAATAATTTTGAGGTTTCTATTTCAAAACCTTAACTAGATTAGTACTATGACTTGATTAGGTACTTGGATCTTGAAAAATCAATGGATCTTGCTTGTTCTTTGTTCTTGGCCGTGCACCTCAAGGAGGAAAGGAAGAGGATGAAAGATTTTCTAGTTTAATTTTTAGGAAGGATGTGATAAATGAATGTATACTAGTTTAGATATAGATATTTAGTAGTCAAAGCAAATTTAAAGCATGTGACTAGTTAGGGGGGGGGCATGGGGCGTGAATTAGGGGAGGAGTTGCAAGAGTTTGGAGGCTAATTAAAGCCTTTGTCTAGTTATTGGATGAGCTTGTGTATTTTGTGTACACTTTGGGTGTTATCGGGTACCGAGTTATCTTGAAATAAATGTTAACGAGGTGAAATAAAATATAACGAACTTGTAAAAGTTGTAAAATATTATTTCTTGTAAGAATCGGGTGTTAGAATAATTATTGAATTGAAATTTCGCAAACCGACGAAGTAATAGACTCCGACCGTGAAATATAGTAATTGATTAGAGAACACCGGGTAAATTAATAATATAATTTTTATATTATTATAATGAGTAAAAACTATGTTAGGATCATAGTCGGGAGTATTGGGTATACGTTCGTAGTAAAAACTGAGTGGTAACGTTAACTACAAATTAAGCATACGTAAATTGGAATAATGCGTAACCGTGCATTATCTAAAGTGCCGATAATGTTACTGATGATATGTAGACTACGCCAGTCTATATGATGTGTCATTAATGAATGATGCATGAATTCGCAGCTAAACCTAACTGGTTACGTGAATTTGAAGACCCGTAAACTCAGTTTACGTAATAGTGAATGATGATCATGAATAGTGATTCCCTCCGGGAATGAATAGTGTCACATGAATAGTAAAATTTTTGAACGTTTCTCGGAATCACAAACTGACTCCGAAAATGATGAATAGTAAAATGATGAATAGTGACTGGTGAATAGTAATTGATGAATAGTAACTAATGAATAGTGAATAGGAGAAATGTCCCGAAAATGCGGGTTATTACAGTCTCACCCCCTTAAAAGGAACTTCGTCCCGAATTTCAGTTTGTGTTGGTCTCTAGAGTGGTATTGGTGAAAAGATGATGATTTTTATCGTGTAAGCTATTGAGCTCTAACAAGCTTCAAGTCTGACGGCCACTAGGCCTACTCTGTCAGAAATAGTAAATGGTTCAGTGTGTATCGGATTTAACTTTCTGAAGTTTTCTGAATGGTATCATGCCTTTCCTAGGCAGAACTTTCAACATAATCCTGCCACAAACTTAAAATTCTAATGGTTTGCAACTTATCAAATTTGTAACTGATTCTTGATTTGTAGGAAATTCCTGATTATTTCATGAATGCTTACGGGACTAGTGAGTTGGGTTTTTCCAAATTTCAATCCGTCAATGGATGTTGGCACTTCGGCCATAGAGTGCTTCAAATGGTGTAGTCTCTACACTCGTGTGGTAACAAAGGTTGCAACTGAATTTGATTTATGGCAAATGGTTAATCCAACCATTTCTAGTGTCAATCACACCCGATTTGGGCATATCTTCCTATGTTTGAATCAACCTGAAATTTCGACCATTGGTCTGAAGATAATAGGTTGTGTGGTTCCAAAGGAATCTTAATGAAATCGCTAGGAGTTCGAGGTGAATCAAATTCCTCTATTAGGAATAATTGAAATGGGTATCCTGAATCTTGTGGAAAAACTTACAAGGTTAAGTCCGTCAAAGGGTGTTATTAGCAAGATTAGGTTTAGATAAGGTTGTGATCCTCCGCAGGATGTCATGAATCGAGTCTCTTTCCACCTGCGATGCTTAGTTTCCATTACTAAGATTTTCCCCAAGGTCTATGTCGTCAATTCACAAAATCCTAAATGTATAAGTGATGTAATATAGTGATTGATTTTCAAAGTTTGTGTTGAGATTGTGTGTTTTGTTCATAAACCTTCCCTGAATAAATGAATTTACAATTTTAAGCAAACGGCTTTCTAAGTAACATTTTTCTTGATGTTTCAAAATTTAATAGTTATGCAAGATAGGACGATTTTTCAACATAAGGTGGATAATATGGTTTACCAAAGATCGATGTTTAAAATTTCCTAACATTCAATAGTTTTGTAAAAGATTAACCAAAAGGAATTTGCTTGTCAAAACAAGTGCCTCAGAAAAGTATTTCTTACAAGATATATGTTTTGTATAACTGTAGTTTGGAGAAAAATCCATTTAAAATTGAAAGTATTAAGAGGATAAAATAGTCAGGTATGTATGTTTGCACAAATGCATAGGTGTGTAACATGTTTAAATAAAGTCTATTGGTGAGGACATGTTCAATTTATAGTCTTGGTTAAGAGGTTGGATTTATCTCTATAGTGTTGATTAGTGAGCATTTGTATCTAAACAAATCTTGTAATTCGATCAAGCCGATATTTTCCCAGATGATGGAATTTTTGGTGATCAGGCCAGTGATAGTGGTTCGAATGGTTTTATGATATCTTGATATTTCTGTTGAGTTTTGAATGGTCTTAATGTTCCGAGGGATCCTCCTTATAGATGGTATGGAAAGCCTTTCCTAGGGAGGTCATTGATAATATCCACTTGTCAATATAGGGAGTAGTGAGTAATGAGTGACATAGGAATCTATAGAGTGTTAGCTAATTCCTTATATATATATGGGGATGGGAAGAAGAAATGATAGTGATGGTGAGAAGGGAAGAGACTGTGACAACTACACATAATAAGATTGTGATGAAAGAAAACATTGTGATGTAAGTGTATCGTGCATAGACGTGAATGTTCATGAGATGAAATGACCAGTTGACGTGCTTCTAATCGGTGGTTCACGAAGTGATGAAAAGTATGAATGTTCCAACAACGAGGGTATACACATACCTGAATGAAACATTTGGAAATTGAGTAAAGGATTCAATCCAGACATAATCTTATTATAACCACTCTCAGTGTTGCAAAATTCACTTCTGAGTCAGACATAGGTGGTCAGCCTATATCTCACTATCCCGGGTTGAATATAGATAACCAGTCTACATTCCACCGAGGTTCCATGAATTTTGAAATACTCAGCTCAGTTATACTAATATCATGTCCTTCACAAATACCAAGACGTTCTGAAAGACAAAAGCAAGTGACCAAACTCGAGGTCAAGTTATGAAACTATGCAAGGAGAAACATAATGTGGTGACATATATGATACGTGAACATGCTTATATGAAAGACAATTATAGTAATCAACTATAATAAATGAATATAGTATATCAGATAATGAGACATAAATCTCATTACCTAAGTCAGCAACTAACCACAAATGAGGCTTCAGCTTGGCAGGCAGGCACGTGACGGTCATAGGGTTAAGTTTTCGAAAAAGTAGCTATAGTCTAGGTTTTAAAAACACTTAGTTCGCTATAGCCAAAGCTCTGATACCAATCTGTCACACCCCCATGATCGGGTCCAGCGGAAGCATACGTGTAGCTGGGGTGTAACTCAATTGGTATTACAACACAAGTTCAAAAATGGTTTTCACTTGAATCGTTTAGAATAAAATAGCTTAATCAAAAATGTTGAATTTACATTTTTAATAGTAGTGCGGAAGTAGGCCCTTAAAATAGTTTAAAACGGTCCCCATATGAATATCAGAGTCTTCTATGACCATGCCATGCCCTGCCAAAACCTCTAGTAGCGTACCATTGCTTAATACCTGAAAATACATGCTAAAAAGTGTCAACACGAGGTTGGTGAGTTCATAGGTTTATAATAAGACAGTAGTATTGTGAGTTCAATAGAGAGTTTTGTAACCATTGTGTGGCGCACATTGTCATAAAAATAAAGTTTACCTTATAGTAAAATTTGAAGAGTGGACCATGAGTAGAGTATGTGATCATTACAACGAATACAATGCCACATAGAAAAATAGTCTATTACGCTAGCGCTAAGTTCATGCAACCGAAGCTATAACAGTGTGCATGCTCAAAGAGCATGAAATCATATATAGGTGCCCGACAAGTGTTTATCCCAGACACTTGTGTTTCGACATGGTATACGTTCGTTTGCCTATCCGGTCAAACCGAACGGGGGAGTTACCCCCAATAGATCTATTTATAACATTCGCGCTTCCCAGCAGGAATTGACGGTTCATGAGTTTGGGCATAGTGGGATTCAAGGGCTTAGGCTAATCCGCGTAATAGTGTAAATAAAGCATAAGTTTCAGTGTGGTCCATAAAAGTGTTTGCATAAAAGCAATAGTTCATAAAGTGTGTTGCATAAAAGCAATAGTTCATAAAGTATATTGCATAAAAGCAATAGTTCATAAAATGTGTTGCATAAAAGCAATAGTTCTTAAAGTATATTGCATAAAAGCAATAGTTCATAAAGTGTGTTGCATGTTTATAAAGCATTTGTGTATGTGAGAAAATAATCAAGTATGCAACCAATATACACATAGGTGCATTTGAATAATCAATCAAGCCTTCAAAGAAACAGTAGTGTTTAAGTAAACAATTGCGCATTCAAGCATTGAGTTTAGTAAAAACGAGCATGTATTCTCCCCCAAAACAGTTATAAAAACAGGTAAAAGTAGGGGGTATGAACTCACCTGGTGCGATAGCTATGATGACAAAAGTGGATACACTGAAATGAGGCACGATCTCTAATCGCAACCTAATATGAATGATAGTTTCTAATGTAAGAAATGAAATGATGCTACACATGCAAGTACGTATGTTATCGATACCACTCATTAGTTTTGAAAATAACGTTTATCGTCGAAAATATATTTTTGACGTCTCGTTAGGTTAATAACCACTTTTCATGTAAATATATTGAAACGGTACTCCACGATCCTTGTTTGGTGTTCTATCGACAAATATAAGGTTTTCGTCGCAAAAATAACATTTTCATTACTTGAAAATATGCCCAAAATGGCCTCGCAAAACAAGTCGCGAAATGTTGTACGTTAAGGGTTGGTGATGAAACTCGGCGTTTTTGAAAACCTTGTAACAATATCTTGAAGTCGTGTCATTTAACTTTTAGCTATACGGGTCTTGATCGATGAGAAAATCAACTCTCATTGTTGTTACTTGAAAGTATTATGTTCAACACTTAGAAAAATTCTATTATAGTAAAAGCTGTCAAAAATATATATAGTTTATCGGGTATATGGATGAGGTCGTAGTTTATTCGTTACGAGTCCAATGATCAAACGGCCAATTGATTTGAAAAGCTTGTTGGAAGATCTTGATTTCATAAAACTACGGCTCGGACTCAAACTGATCCGATCATAAAGAAAAACAGCCGTGAAAGTGGTGTCTCGCAAAGACAGTTTTGCGGCAAAAATTGTAATAGAAAAGCTGATGGAAATATATATATATATCGTCGGATTTCAAACACTTGTATCTTTTTCGTTATAAGCCCGTTTTCTATGTTCTTTATATTCCCGCGAAGGTAATCAAGTATACTTTAGGTTTCTCAAGGTCTCGGCTAGTCAAGATATCATTAAATCTCAGTTTTCCTAGCTAGAAAATTCGGGACAGATTCAATATTTTCAGAAAATATAGTTTTCGTCATTAATCTTGAAAATAGCATATCTTTTTCGTCGTAACTAAGATTTTATCACCGTTTTCGGCCATAGTTTCGTCTCGGAATGTATTTTCTAAATCTTTGGTCCAAAGTTACACCCTAGACCCTGAGTTTCCCACGTTTTACAAAAATGGACAGTAGCTTTTATATAGTTGTAAAAATCAACTTTTCTAGTTCAAGGCTTGTTCAAAACTTAACCAAACTATCTCAAATCAACTTCACAAATACCCAATCCTACCATACACCTTCTTAGGGTGTCATGGGGTCCTAAACATCACCAATCTTGGTGGATCTCATGAGATTACTAGTAAAAATTATATATCTATGTTTATAAAGAATAGAAATGAGTAATAAGTGGTATGGATCATACATACTTGCATGTTTTTCTTACTAGATCATTAAAATATATAAAGTAGATGTTTAAAAGAGTAGGAAAAATTATTAGTAACTTACTTGAGTGATTATGGACTTTTGAGCAAGGAAACTTAATAATTTTGAGGTTTTTATTTCAAAACCTTAACTAGATTAGTACTATGACTTGATTAGGTACTTGGATCTTGAAAAATCAATGGATCTTGCTTGTTCTTTTTTCTTGGCCGTGCACCTCAAGGAGGAAAGGAAGAGGATGAAAGATTTTCTAGTTTAATTTTTAGGAAGGATGTGATAAATGAATGTATACTAGTTTAGATATAGATATTTAGTAGTCAAAGCAAATTTAAAGCATGTGACTAGTTAGGGGGGCATGGGGCGTGAATTAGGGGAGGAGTTGCAAGAGTTTGGAGGCTAATTAAAGCCTTTGTCTAGTTGTTGGATGAGTTTGTGTATTTTGTGTACACTTTGGGTGTTATCGGGTACCGAGTTATCTTGAAATAAATATTAACGAGGTGAAATAAAATATGATGAACTTGTAAAAGTTGTAAAATATTATTCCTTGTAAGAATCGGGTGTTAGAATAATTATTGAATTGAAATTTCGCAAACCGACGAAGTAATAGACTCCGACCGTGAAATATAGTAATTGATTAGAGAACACCGGGTAAATTAATAATATAATTTTTATATTATTATAATGAGTATAAAAATATGTTAGGATCGTAGTCGGGAGTATTGGGTATACGTTCGTAGTAAAAGCTGAGTGGTAACGTTAATTACAAATTAAGCATACTTAAATTGAAATAATGCGTAACCGTGCATTATCTAAAGTGTCGATAATGTTACTGATGATATGTAGACTACGCCAGTCTATATGATGTGTCATTAATGAATGATGCATGAATTCGCAGCTAAACCTAACTGGTTACGCGAATTTGAAGACCCGTAAACTCAGTTTACGTAATAGTGAATGATGATCATGAATAGTGATTCCCTCCGGGAATGAATAGTGTCACATGAATAGTAAAATTTTTGAACGTTTCTCAGAATCACAAACTGACTCCAAAAATGATGAATAGTAAAATGATGAATAGTGACCGGTGAATAGTAACTGATGAATAGTGAATAGGAGAAATGTCCCGAAAATGCGGGTTGTTACAAATTTTAAGGGGGCCGCCCGTTATAATTATGGGGGCCGCCCAATGTCTGGTTCCCAGATTGCCAGAAATGGTTTTTGGCATAGATTATTCCAGAAAGATCTTTGGTTGGAGGTTTGGTTTTGGGCAAGTCCATCTCTTTAGGCAACTTAATCAAGTATTATCTTAATGGAGTATAAAAGTATGTATATAAGTAACTAAGCATATAGTGTCGTGCAAAGAAAATCATGTAAAGGGTCAATTTAGCAAGTCAAATATTCTAAGGTAACAAACCTAGTAAAAAAGGCCAAGGCAACTAGTGAGTGAGAAGCTAGTGATGGAACAAATGTGACAAAATGACTTATGTCATAGTAATAATTTGTGTCTAGATTTAACATATGTGAAGATGCGATTGCTTCAACTCCTAATGAAAAAAAAATATCCTAAGAAGCAATCCAAAATCTTCCTGATTTTATTTGTTGAACCCACGATTACCAAAAATATATATTTAATTATATAATATGACAATTGCAAGTGTAGTATCAAGTATGATATATGAGAAAACGTTTTTAGCATTATTCAACAATGAGTTTAAGAAATGTTTTTGAAAAGTAGTGTATAATCAAAGAGAAATTTCATAAAGAGGATTTGTAGTAAAGGGGTTTTATTGTTAATAAGGCATTTTAATCTTATGAAAAGCATTTAGTTATGAAAATTCTAAACTTGATTTGAAAGAGCCAAAATGATGTTGAATAAATTAAAGTGAAATACTTAATGATGATTATGACCAAAATTTGATGAAGTGTGTTATGAATGACTTACAATATTTGTTGCTAAAAATGTGAATAGTTTAGATAGATTGAGTTTAAAAAAAATGCAATGTAAAGTTCTCAATCTTCAATTTTTGTCTGAAGTAGATACCTAGACTCAAGAATGAGGAAGATAAAATAAATCAATTTTATGCAATAATTTATTTGTGAAAAATCAATAGAATTTTGTCAATTTGCTCCATCATTCCTAATCCTAAACGCTAGTGATTAAGTCGTACATGCTAAAAGAGTTTAGTAAATATATCCGCAGTGTAAATAATACAATAAACAAAATTATCACACGAACATGCAATTAACAATCTTGGAAATTTACGTTATAATTAAAGAGAGAACGTACCTTGCGTCTTAAAGAGAATTAATTCAATAAGACATATGAGAAAGTGAAAAGAGGAAGCAACGAGTACCAAGAAGATCGTAGAGAGAAGGCAATGCAATAGAGAACTCGTAACAAGAAAACATCAAAGTATCGCAAGCAAGTTCTTGAATCATAAACACGTGAAGGTTCAAATACAAGTCTCAATAGATCGTTAAACTTCACGTATATGCAAGTGCACCAATCCACATGATTGAGATACCTAACATGTAAAACAACTTGGTACCCAAAGTCTTATGGGTCCTAGATGGTTAGTCAAAACATCCATTGCATTTAAAATGCATATGGTATAGATGTTGTTAACAAGTGCAAGAATTTCTTATCAATATGTTTCCATACAATGATAATGTCCTTCTTGTCTCAAGAGATAAACAATTGTTATGATTAGAGTAATTTTCTAAATTTCTCCACTAGGTTTTACAAACTCTATTTACTTTGATTTATTTGTCAACGTATCATTAGTATTAAATCCTAATCCGGTTTTGTCACCAAAAGCCTTTTGAGTATTAAGTAAGTATATTAATGATTTTGAGCTATTTTAAAATTTAGCAAGTATTTTTCTTTTTTCAAAATTTTCTTTAGTAGATGTTGAAGATTCATTTTTAAATGTGATATTTGAATTTATGTTGCAAAAACTTTTGAAGTTACTTTCTAATTTTGAAAATTCAAATATGAATTGATCATAGCAAAAGTGTTTGGTTCCGGATTGTACCTCATTTGGAGCTTTATATGCTTCACAATCTTCACATGCTATATACCGATCCTCTTCATCTTCCATGTCGCTCCATGTTTCATTTATAATCTTTTTTCGGATTTGGCTCATGTAATCTTCATCATTAATACCTCAATGACCATGTTTGAACTAGTAGCACTTGTATTTACATTAACTAAATGTTTGTTTATTAAATTTTCTAGAACAATTAATTCTTGTGCAACATCAAGTTTATCATCTTTGGCTCGACATTTCCATTGGTGAAAGTTTAAAAAACATTTCCAAATATCATTTGCCGTTTTACAAAAGAATACCCTTTCATATTCAATTCCAGGTAGGGTTTTATAAATCATTAGTTTGGCTTTGGTATTTTTATCAATCTTTGTTTGAGAGTAATTGTATTGTTTTTCAAAATCCGTTTTTGTTTGAATATCACCAATTGAAATGATGTGCCAAAGATCTTGATCTATTGATTTCACATAATTTTCAAAATTATTTTTCCATTCACTAAAATTCTCATTTTCAAAATATGGTGGTTGAAATGTCATTTTTCCTTCTAAATATTTTTCCGATTCCATAGATCGATTACAAGTTTTAAAATACAATTTATTTAAAAATCTTGTTTAACCTGGCTCTGATGCCAATTGTGGAAAACTAGAGGGGGGGGGGGGTTGAATAGTTTTACGTCAATTTTTATTTCAAAACTTTGTTTTCAAAATCTTTAATACAAGATTTATTGTAAAAATCTACTCAATCTAAATGATCAATTTCACTAGTATATATATATATATATATATATATATATATATATATATATATATATATTGTATCTTTTTTAGGTTATTTAAAAAAACTTTATTTTGTGAATGAACCTTTTGTTTGAACTTTGTGTGAAATCAATTTTAGCACAATATCATAAGCTACAACTAGATGCAAATATATACGAGTATGTAAACAATAAAGATGTAAATAGGATAATGAACAAGAGATGGAAAGATCAAACCAAGACACAGCGGATATATAGTGGTTCATCAACAAGGTCTCCTTCCTTGCCCTACTCCACTCCTCGAGTCTCCTACTCGAGAGTTTTCTTCACTAACACAATGAGCTCCCTTTTGGCGGAGAAACCTTACACAACTTTTGCTTACACCGATTAACGACACTAAGCTAAATTTCGAGTCCTAATAGTAGCTAGAACCAATCTCACACCACTACACACCTTCTTCACAACTTATACACACCACTACAACTACACTACTTCTCACACCTTCACAACTTCTTCTTCACAACACAACTATTTCTTCACTACTTCTATTCACGACTACTAACCCACCTAGATCTATCAATTACACACCTTCTACACTTTTACAAATAATTTACATAACACCTAACAATATACACAACTCTTCAATACTTCTAAACAAGATGTTGGAGAAGTATTCTTCTCTTGCACTTTGAATGAGGATGGATAGTATCACTTGAAAACAAGAACTAATATGTTTATGATTAAAGGTTTTAGGAAGATGATTTGAGAGAATTAGAACAGAAGGTTTTAGTGCCAAAGGGTGAGGAGAAAATTCAGATTTGAACCAATATTTATAGGCAAAGAATTCTGACACTGGAGCGTATGCCAGCCCCCTTTGTGTGTTGGCCCTCTTAAAATTAAGAGGGCCGCCCCTTATAATTAAGGGGGCCACCCACTGTAACGACCTGATTTCTTTGTCTTTTCTGGGGAAAGTTTATTTGGTGAAAATTTAACTGAATTTGGTTAAAAATTTGAATTCATATATTTATTATGAAATAAACATTTTCCTTTAATTACCAAAAGTGTTTTTCTTAAATATATAAAATATTTATACCATTTTATATAATTTGTAATTAGTAAATAAACCTTCCTTTGATCATAAAATGTATTAGGCACTTGTTTATTCATACCTTAAGTGAAATAGTTGGATATAATGATATTTTGTCACTAAATACTTATTTACGTAATGATTTTACGTTTAATGATTTTATATTTTGTGATCGTCAAAACATAGGGATATCGGAAAATATTAATAATGTTTTTACGCATTATTTATATCAACACATTTTCCTCTGCATTCAACTGAAACCCTACCTTCTGTTTTTGTGCCAACAACAATGCTTTCTTCAAATACTCTGGATCTTTCTTGTTCGGCTTTGTAGGACAGTTCCTTGCCATATGACCTACACCCTGGCAGTTGAAACACTTTACCGGATTACCCTGATTCACATTTCCATAATTCCCAACAACTGGAGCTGCCACATTCCTAATCTGATTACCCGTTTCCTGATTACCGATATTCTGACCCCTCTGATTTCCAACAAACTGACCTATCTGATTCCCTGCATACTGACCGAACTGATTCCCTGCATACTGACCCAATTGATTCTGCATATTCTGATTACCCATGTGAAATCCAGTAGCATATCTTTGTTGATTCCCATAACTCCAACCATTTGGCCTCCATTGCCTATATTGAAACTCGGCTGAGCAATCTACTTGTTGCGAGTGTTCGATGAAATCCTTTGGTTGTTATTAGTTGGTGTAGAATAATGTCCTTGGAATGCCTTTGTCAGAAAAGCAAACGCTTGTGTCAAGGCTGTAGTAGCTTCATCATTGTCAGTGAATTATGGTTCTTGGAATTGTGGGTATTGTTGTTGTGGAATAACATGTTGTTGTTGTGGGTAGAATTGTTGTTGGTAGACAGGTGTTGGTTGTTGAATGTATGTTGGTTGCATGTAGTTGTGAGTGGAAGATGATGATGGTTGTTGTTGTGTGTTCACTACTAGAGGTGTTGGTGTATTAGCAATTAATGCTAGAGGATCATGCTTTTTAGCAAGTAATTAAGCTCTTACTTCATTAGCCTTAACTTGATTCTGCTTTAAGAAGTCGTACAACTGATCATAAGTAACCTCATGCAAGTTCTTTGTCTGATAAACAACAGTGACGTATCTTCCCCTTTCAGGTTGTAACTCATTTAGAAAATTGGTGTTGTTAGCGATGTTCGTCTGACTGAGGTTGTGTCTTGATAAGTCATTCATGATCTTACAGCACCTGAGGTAGTACGACTCTATGGATTCACCAGGAATTGAAGTAAACTTGTGTAGTTCTTTTAGCAATTGTGTTTCCATTTCCTGTTTCCCGATGTTTGTCCCATACATTAACCTCTTGACTCTTTCCCAGACTGCATGAGCACTTCCTTCACTATCAACAGTAGCATATGTTGTTTCAGGTAGACCAAGAACAACTAGATGAAATACTTGATCATCAGCTGCAATCTGTTGTCTGTCTTCTTCAGTTTACTCAGTCTCATTCTGATCTCTGTAATATGGTTGAATTGAGGGGTTCCATTTGGATCACCAGGGTCTAATACTTGTCTTGGTTTGAATGGTCCTTCCAAAATAGATTTGATAAGAAGTTTTCCATTTGGTTTGCTCTTAAGATAGCGCATTATACGACTAGCCCACTGTGAGTAACCACCCTTTGACAGCATGGGAGGTCGGTTTTCTGCACCAGCTGCATGAATATCTTGCTGAGTTGCCATTGATGAATGATAAATTTGATCTTGGATCGATTCTACAAAGTAGGAGTTGTGTTTGATGTAATTTGATGCAAGTTGTTGTAGTGAAAATTTGGTCTAAAACTTTAAAACCTCAAAAACTTCACTCCAGAGGTGATTTGGTCCCCGAAAAATTCGTTACACGACTTTGTGGTGAAACCTCACTATATTCAGCCTGTTCCGGTCGTTTTGACAGCTAATTCGTCGAAAACAGAGTTATGGTTCAAAAGTTATGGCCGTTTGAAGTTTTGTCGTCAAAAGTCAAATTCTAAGTAGCAAAAGTCAACTCTGATGATCTGTTCTTATGCGTAAACCTTGATCTTATTCGTAGACATTGATCTTATGGTTAACTTGAATCTTACGCGTAAAAGATAACTTATGCGTAAACAAAAAGTTACGCGTAAAGAGAAGTTATGCATAAACTGAAAATTTAGGCGTAAACTTTTACTTTATGTGTAAGTTTTGGTTTAGGCGTAAGAAATTGTGTATGCGTAAGATTAAAGAACCAAACAAATCTCTCAAACTTGTCCAAGCTTGAAAGATATCCCGTGTCGAAGTATTCCACTAACTTGTCCAAGCTAGGGACGTACTGAATAACTTTTGATCATTGAAGAAACTTCTGCGTAAGAACTTTTGCGTAAAACTGTGAGTCATATGCAAAATTCAATCTTATGCGTAGACTCCAAACTTTTGCGTAAAATCTTATGCGTAAGAAACTCAACTTAGGCGTAGGACTTGAAACTTTGGCGTAGGAAACCAGACTTTTGCGTAAAACAAGGGTTTTATGCCTTAAATCTGAAACTTAAGCGTAGGATTGGTGACTTGATATGATGATATGTGGCGTTAATATAAGAGAGAAAGAGATGAAAAAGAAGCTTTATTGATAAGAGGCACACATACTTACACACACCAGCACACACCTCAAATGAGCCTTTGAGGTGTTTATATAGTAAGCATCATATGCCCTAATGGGATTTCCTATGGGCCATGTATAAGATGGATTGGACTTGGTTTACATCTTTGATAAATGGACTAGCTTATACATAACTTCTAACCTATTATCTTAGCCCAATCCAAACGCCCATTGACTATTCTATTTCCTATTCTATGACACTTTACAAAGTTAATAAGTTGAGAATGACCATCACTTTTCTATTACATATTTTTAATGCTAACAATACGTCATCAAGTCCCCCCCAGTCTAGTGAGTTCATTGCACGTGTTCTTTGTTTAGCGTGCTGTGAGTACTTCTAGACTATTTTAGCTATCCGATCCGCCTCTAAGCTCGTAGCTTGTCCATGGTCTGTGCCTTTGGTTGGTGGTTGAGATCGTGGGGGAAGGTGGACCGTTTTTAAATCGTTCATCTTTTATTTTACTCTTTCCTTGGGCTAAGTGCCAAAGGGTATAAATAATCAGTCCTGTTAAACCGAATTTCCTTTTTGCCTTCCTCTCGTGTTTCATATCCGAACTTCACTTCCTTTTTTGGATTTTCTGTGATAAATCTTGGATTCTAACGGCGATGGACATGGTTCTTGATGTTCCCGATCTTTTTGCGCTTCTTCCTACCAAGGAGGAGCAACCGGCGATTACGTATGGTGGCTCTGTTCCTGTTATTAGTTTCGTAACCTCTCCTATACATGCTCTTGTTAATTCTTCAGCTGGTGCTAAAGGCATAGACTCGTGTGAGCTTTCCGTTATGAGTAGTGGTACTGGATCACAAGATATTACCATTGGCGAGGTTGGTAGTATTTCTCTCAGCGAGACTATTGAGCCTTTGAAGTTACCGTCGGTGTTAGGGTCAGATGAGAAGGTATGGAAAGTGTCTTTTGTCGATTCCCCTCTTTCTGCCAAGAGGTTCAAGGAGGATGGTAGTTTTATTGGTTCTGAGGCAAGTGTTAATATCTCACCGGTTTCTATATCCGTTGTTCAGTCCAGTGTTCCTATTTTCAATCCGAAAGTAGGCTCATTTATTAAGCCTAGCACACTATCTGTGATGACTACTGGTACCTCTTCTTCAGTTGTTGTTACCGTTTTGAAGGGGGAGGTAATAGAGGAGTCACCACCTCTCAACCATGGCCTGGTGACATATGACGTGGGAGCTACTTGTAGCAACGATTCATGTGATCCGGATTATGTTGATGCTGATGATCCGGATAGTATTTATGTCCCTTAGTAGGACGTGACTAACGATTCTTGTTTATCTGGTCCGTTGGAATGTCGTAGTTTAATTGATCAGGTTGTCCGCCACGTATGTCTGCTACTATTCGTAGCTTGAGTAATGATCTGTTGTACTCTAGGTTTAACATTGCTACAGCTCATGGAGCGGTGTTAGGAGCCGAAGTGAGGAGGATCTTCTGCAGGAGAATGTCAATTTCTCCAATCTTTGCGCCAAACAGTCTCATCTGCTAGAGGCTAAGGATGAGGAAATTAGAGAGCTGAAAGCCATACTTTCTTTGGCCGATGCCGAGGTTGCAGAAGCGATTAAACTTCGTGACCGTGTTTCTGTTTTGGAATCTTCAGAAAGATCCTTATTGGAGCAGAATTCGGTGCTTCAAAAAGAACATGATTCTTTTGAGGCAAAGGTTGTGGAGCTTCAGCCTTCTTCTTCATCTTCTCATGATCACGTGCTTGTTTCCCGAGAGAGGCTCTCGTTGTCTTTTAACAATTTGGCAGAGTTTATGAAAATCCAGGATGATAAGGTAGGTACCCTTGCTAATAGGGTGGCTGCTTTGGAAGTCCACTTAGAGAAGTTTTCTTTAGATGTTCATGAGGCATTTCATCCTCGCCTCCTTTCTGCTGTGGCTGACCCTTTCTGGTTGTTGACTAACGGTATCCGACTTGCTGTTGTTAAGTGTTTAAATTCTCCGAATTTTGTTGTTACGTCTGGGAAGGTCATACATTCCGCCATTATCATTGGTGTACAGGATGGACTTGTGGCCGGTCTTGCGCATAGCAAGTTAGGTGCGGACCTTTCTAGGGTCGCTGGCTATTGTCCCTCGACGGAGGTGGACTACCAGTCCGCTCTGCAGACTGTCCGTGATTTTAAGTTTCCTCTCTTTTCTGCTTTGGTGGCTTATAAGGATGCTCGTACTGGGGATATCATGGGCCTTCTCCGTCTTGATGGTCCTTTGGATGATATTCTTGATGTTGCTTGTTTACAACCTGATTTGGAGCAGCTTTACGTTCCCATATGGCATCCTGATGACAGTGCGCTTGTAGGCGCTGAGCCTTTATCGAATGCTCTGGAAAAATGTAATAGGGACATTGCTAAGATTAAGAAGAGTATTGCTGCTGCTGAGGATGCACTCTTTATTTGTGTCGCCACTTTTCTTGAAACAACACCTATTCCTATGTCTGTTGATGTGGCTGTTATTTCGGGTGGTGACACTGGTATTCCTGAGGCCACGGCCTCCGTGTCTTTTTGTTCCCCTGCTCCTGTATTATCGGAGACTCATTGTGCAGTTAGCACGGATGCTAATGATTTTTCTAGGGATGGTCCCTCTAGTGCTCCTGTTGCTTCTTCCGCTGAGGAAGAAGTTGCTACTTCTTTAGCGTAGGAGTCTTTTTCAGTTTCTGTTGTAACCATGCTTGGCTATTTATTATGCGTACTTTTTGAATAATGTGTATGTTGGTTTGTACGTCTTTGTATTTGTCGTAATTACGATCTTACTTATCATGATATTTTTGCTATGTTTAAAGTCGTACGGGTACGCTTGTTTGATTGTCTTTGTGAATACTTGTTGGTTATTCTCCCGTACTGGGCTTGCAATACCTCTTACGTACTTTTGGTTTAGTTATGAGGTTCCGCACCCTTTTAGTTATACGGAATAACGTTTGTGGGACGTACCCAGATGTGTGCGCGTCTTATTCACATTTATTATTAAGTTTGCGAGTTAAAAAAGGCGGACATTTTATTAAAGCAAACTGGTGAGGGTAGCTAATCCTCACCTTACATTTAAAGTTAAAAAAGACAAGTACAATAAGTAAAGCAGTAATTAAAAAAGGATAGATGACCACTGCAGGATCCGCATGGGTGGTGCTCCTACAACTGATTTATGTATAACCTTTTGAGGTTACATATGTTCCACGTTCGTGGTAGTGTAGTACCATTTTTGTAATTCAAACTGTATGCTCCTTTTCCCAATGCTTCCGTGACCATGTATGGTCCTTCCCATTTGGGTCCTAATTTTCCAGTATCCTTGTGTGGCTTGCATCGTTGTTCCGATACACTAGGTCCCCTGGTTAAAAGCTATTGTTTCGGACTCTAGAGTTGTAATATTTTTTCATCTTCGCTTTGCTTCTTGCTTCGCGAATGGCTGCCTGTTTTCTTCTTTCATCGAGCATGTCGATATTGATTTCCAGGTGTTTGTTATTCTGAGCTGCGTCCATTTCTGTTATTCTCCATGTGGGCACTCTTATCTCAGCCGGGATGACCGCCTCCGTTCTGTATGTTAGGGTGAACAGAGTGTCTCCGTTGCTGGTTTTGATCATTGGTCGGTATGCCCATAGGACATGTGGTAGCTCTTCTATTCAGTTTTTGTTATCTTAACCTAAACGTGCCTTAATTCACTCCCCTAGGCTCCTGTTGGCTCTTTCGACTTGTGATGAGACGAAAAGTGTTACGCTTTTAAGGGGTCATTTAAGCCCTAAATCGTGATTATATGATCAAATATTGCCTTAAATCATTCCTTTTGTCATTTTAGGTACTTTTGAGAGGAATTCTGGAAAACATAGCATTTTGGACGTTTTTGGAGCATAAAAGTGAAGAAAACAACAAAGTCAAGAATTCAAGCTGGAACAATACCTGACGGCGTCAAATGTTACAAGGTGACGCCGTCACTTGTTGATAAAGAGGTGGATATTTACTTTGCACTTGACGGGCCAAAAAGATCTTGAGGCATTTACATGTGACGGCGGCACGTGTTATTTCACCAAGGTGGTCACGTGTTAAGTTAAAGAGTGACGGCCCAAAACATTCTCCAACCTGACGGGGTCAAGAGTGGATCTGGGCAATCAGGGAACCCTAATACGGTGAGATGACAACGTCACATCCTAAAAGGTGACACCATCAAGTTGTAAAATCTATATATACTCTTCTATTTTTCATTCATTAAGAGAGGACTTTTGGTAGGAACTTAGGGTACAAACCCTAGTTGACTTTTGCAGCTATTTTGAGGTTTCAAAGCCTCTTTTCTTCCATGATTAATTGAAGATAAGTAATCTATCAATAACTCAATATGTCTATGTGTTGTTTGATTCTATCTTACACTTGTCTTTCTTTTAACATGCTAGGCTAGGTTTGTTTGTGTTTGCTTAGGTCTAATGAAACCTAGTTATCAATTATTTATTGATCGATTTGTTATTAACTGGTGTGGGTGGAGGTTTATCTATGTTAGGCTTAAGAAAACTGGCTAATCTCCTATATGGTAACATGCTTGAATGTCTTAGGAAACATGAATCAGATATGTATTGCGGTTATTTGGTTGTATTTAATGCATGACCCACTGTTTATAATCCCTAGGATTGGGCGCTTAACGTGTCGTCTTAGGAGGAGATAAGAGCTTATAGAGTTGGGGAAGAACGTACACACCCCCACGAATGGTATTAAGGAATACAACCCGGCATCCATGCAATTGTAACAAACCTATCAATCAGTAAAAGATAACTAGAGAGTAGTGAAACCTAAGTAAACACGTTTGTCTCCATATTAGAAGTCTCTCACATTTATTTTTAGTTATTTTATTTTATTTGCATTTGTAGTATTTGGGTTAGTTGACTAGCAACTAATTCCACCCACTCTTCCAAAACCCGAGAATTTTACTTGCTTTCCAAAAAAATATGAAAATACAAAAAGAATCATCCCTCACCCCTAGACCTAGTTTAGATCATTTTCAATCCTAACGAACACTATTCCCTGTGGAGAACGATCAATCCCCCGGTACTTACCACTACACTATACTACATCGGTCAGGTACACTTCCCTGGCGGGGATTGTAAGCTTCTCAAGATCCCTTGAGAAGTAAAACTTGTGTATTACAATCCACATGCATCAACTTGGCCGTTCGCTTGTGGGTGTTTGAGTGAAGCAAAGCATTACTGAATGTGCAATTTTTCACACCAGTCTTAGAATGGGTTATCGCAGAATTGCTTTCCATTGTCACATATGATTACTTCGAGGAGCCCGAATCTGCAAACAAGGTTTTCCCCTACAAATTTCTTTACCTGCTGCCCTGTTAAGGTTGCGACAGATTTTGTATCTATCCACTTTGTAAAGTAGTCGATTGCTACTATTAGGAATTTCACCTTGCCTGGTCCCTCCGGAAAGGGTCCGGCTATGTCAATGCCCCATTTATAAAATGGACATGGGAAGGTGATTGGTGTTAGGTTTTGCTGCGGGTGTCGTGGGATAGGTTTATGAACTTGACAATCTTGGCATGTGAGGATTATCCTTCTTGCGTCCTTATGCATTGTTAGCCAGTAGTACCCTGTTCTTAAAGCCTTTGAAACTATGGATCTTGTTCCAGCGTGCATGCCGTAAGATCCTTCGTGGATTTCCCATAACATGTATTCTGCTTGGCGTGGTCCGACACAACGCAGCCATGGTCCCAGGAAGGACTTTTTATATAAGATTTCTTTTATGACAGCGAAGCGCTGCGATTTCCTTTTGACCGCGCTAGCTTTCTTTTGCTCCACTGGTAGCAAGTCTTTTGTTAGATATTCGGTGATCGGAGTCATCCAGGTATCTCCTTCTTCTTCGACTATGGCTAACACTTGCATTTCTTTTATAGATTTTTTGTCTAGCTCCTCCACCAGCACTTGCTTATTAGGTGTGCGAAGGTGGTGGATGCTATTTTACTCAAAGCATCGACTTTTTTGTTTTCGCTTCTCGGTATTTGCTGAATTGAAAACATCATGAAGCTGCTTATAAGTTCCCTTGCCTTTTCTAAGCATTGAATCATTTCAGCTTCTTTTGCGACGTAGGACCCGTTGATTTGGTTTGCTACGAGTCGAGAGTTGATGTATGCTTGCAAATTTTCAACGGCCATTTTTCCGCTATTCTTAGCCCGGCTAGGAGAGCCTCATATTCCGATGCATTGTTGCTTGCTTTGAATGTGAATCTTAGGGCATAGGTGAATTCCGCTCCTTTTGGGCTGATGAGTACCAACCCCGCCCCAAAACCATCCCCGCATGACGACCCATCCGTGAACAATTTCCAGGGCTCCAGCAGCTTTTCTTCTTCCATTGGTTCACCTCCGGAGTCATCTTCTGACTGTTCCAGTATGAAATCTGCTAAGATTTGTCCTTTGACCGAGACTCGTAGTCGGTAGTGTATGTCATAGCTGCCTAGTTCGATGCTCCATTTTTGTAATCTTCCTGCCACCTCTAGTTTGGATAGGACCCGCTTTATTTGTTGGTCCATAATAACCACCATGGTGTGTGCCTGGAAGTATCTTTTTAAGTGCCTGGTGACATGCACCAAGGCTAACACCAGTTTTTCCATTGGTGTGTAGTTGATCTCCGAGCCTTTCAAGGCGCGACTTACAAAGTAGATTGGCACTTGTTTTTCCCCCTTTCCGTCATTAGCATCGCGCTCACCGCTTCCTTTGTAGGCGCTAGGTAATCGATTAATTCTTCCCCCTCCATTGGTATTGTTAATGTCAGAAGGTTGGCTATTACTTTTTTCATTTGCTGGAAAGCTTCCTCCGCCTCTTTCATCTAGTGAAAGTCACTTTTCTTTGTGCACTTCTTGAGTGTCTTGAAGAAAGGTAGTGATTTCTTCGCTGACTTTGAAAGGAACCAGTTCAGGCTGGCTAGCTTTCCGTTTAGTTTTTGTACCTCTTTTAGACACTTGGGAGATGGGAGGTTAGTAACCGCCTCTGCCCTTATCTGGGCAGGCCTTTATTCCTTTGGTACTGATGATATAGCCCAAAAATGTCCCTTCTTCCACTCTGAAAGTACAATTCTTGGGGTTCGATTTCATATTTATGCTTTTTAACGTTCGGAACGTTTCATCCACATCTCTGATGATGTCATCATCCGTACAGCTTTTTATCTCCAAGTCATCTACATATACCTCAAGATTTTCCCCAATTTGATTGTAGAAGGCTTTGTCTACCAACCGCTGGTATGTTGCTCCAACGTTCTTTAGGCCAAACAGCATCTTGGAGTAGTAGAATATGCCTTCATTGGTTATGAACGCTGTTTTTTCCTCATCCTTGTCAGCCATTTGTATTTGATGGTAGCCTTTGTATGAATCTAGGAAGCATTTGAAGCGATATCCGCAAAGAGACTCTACTTTCCAGTCTATTTCCGGGAGAAGATAACAGTCATGCGGGCATGCTTTGTTTAGATCTTTAAAGTCGACGCACATCCTCCAGCTATCATCATGTTTCTTGACCATCATTGGATTTGCTAGCCAACTGTGGTAGTGGACTTCCTTCATAATGCCTGCTTCGAAAAAGCTTTTCCATTTCCTCCCATATGGCGTTATTCCTTTCTGGGGCCTGGCCTCGCTTCTTTTGCCTTACTAGGGTATATCCTTCCCGGACATTGAGGCGATGCTCTGCTACATGCCGTGGGACTCCTGTCATGTCTGCCGGACACCAGGCGAACACGTCTAGGTTCTTTCGAAGTAATTCACATAGTTTTGCTCGGCCTTCCTTTGTGAGGGTAGAGCCTATCGTTACTGCTTGGTCCGGGTGTTCCGGGTGAATTGCGACTTCGATTTTTCTTCCGATGCAGGATCGGCCTCAGGGTCTATTATGTTGGTTCGGAAACCATAACACATTCGAGCGGAATGATTTTGCTGCTCCACAGTGTGAGTTCTCCTCCCTCAACTGGGAATTTCAGCACGCCATGCGCCGTTGACGGCACCGCTTATATTTTCCGTACCCCCGGTCATCCTATAATTCCGTTGTAGGGTGAGTGTGACCTTACCACAAAGAATTTCATCCATGCGAAAGTGGCATGCTCTTCATTGCCTATTTCTACCAAGAGTGTTATCTGCCTTATTGGCCATATGACGCTACCACCGAATCCGATAAGAGGTGTTACGGCTGGGACCATCGTACGTCTTATCTCAGGTTGGAGCCTATTAAAGCAGTGCTCGTACAATATTTTGAAAGCTGAGCCCCCATCCACGTATATCCGGTGCACGCAGTGGCCTCAAATTTCTGCCTCTATGATCATTGGGCCTTCGTTCCCCTCGTCCTTCCTCAGCGGTAGGAAGGATATTTCTGGATCGGGAGAGAAGCTTTGTGTTATTTTTTGTTTAGCTAATTTTTGCTATGTTTGTATCATCAAGATTGTCTGTGATTTGTCTTTTGATGACATTTCTCCTTTCTTTGCCGTCTTTTGTTGGTCTTTTCCATTATTTTGCTTTAGCTCTTTAATCAGGTATGACAGCAACCTGCTTCTGATTAGCTCTTCTATCTGTCTTTTTAGGTGCAGACACTCATCCGTGCCATGCCCCACCTCTCTGTGGAAGTCGCAGAATTTGCTAACGTTCCTTTTTTCGACCGGGGTCGGCATCGGAGGTGGGGTTTGAATTTTGCTTTTTCTAGGGCCAGAATTTCTTTCGTGGATTTAGAGAGGAGGGTGAATCGGTCTTGTCTCCTATCGGATCTTTGTAAGCCTTTAAATCCCCATTTTCAAAAATTTTGCTTCTGGTTCCCATCAGGTTGCCCCCATAATGAGGATGGTTTTCTTCGTTCTTGGTTTCCAGCCGCCACTTCTCCCCGGAGGAAGGACATGGTTGCTTTCATCATCTCATCAACATATTTTGGGATGTTGTCATGCAGGCGTTTGATTAACTTAGGGTTATTTATCCCGTGCATGAATCCTGATATTTTTAGCAATTCTGGGGCTCCCTTGACATTTTTGCATTCCTTCTTAAACCTCTCCATGAAGTCTTCTGTGGATTCACCTTCCCCTTGCTTTATGTTATGTAGTTCCACGGGGTCCTTAATGTACTTCTTCTGTTGGAAGAAGTCTGCTAGGAACGCTTCCTTTAGCTCATCGTAGCTATTTATTGTATCCGGTGGGAGGTCGTCGAACTGCACCTTAGCAGAGCCAGTTAGTGTAGAATTGAACATATGGCACCAAACCGGCATGGCCCAACGTTCCACCTTTGCCGCGGATTGGAAGATCTTTAGGTGGTCCTCCGGATCTTCGCTTCCGTCATACGTTTTGACCTGAGCTGGCATGCGGGTCCTTTTTGGCATGTCGAAGTGGCGGATGCGGGGGGTGAACAGATCAGAGTCCTGGCATGACCAGGGCTGCGCCAGGTCATCATCTTCAACATTGGATTTATGCCTCTTGGACCTCGACCTCCCCCTCCGGTAACGTCGGACTTCCAGGTCGTCCTTGCCTCGAGGGGGTGATCCACGGCTATGATGCCTCTCGGAATCACGGGAGCGGAAACTCTGGTAGTGGCTGTCTTCCCTTCCTTCGTCATCATGATGAGACAGGTGTCAGGAGTGGTGCGAGTATGCAGGCATACTTCCCTCCTTGCTTACAAGTTTGTAGAACACTCCATTTTCCAACCTTTTGAACACATTTTTCCTTTCTGAATCCCTTCCCCTTGGGGATTTTGACCTGCGACATCATGAGTCAGGAGTCACGGATGCTCTCCGGGGGTGCTTGGATTCGATTTTATTCCTGAGGTCTTTCTTTTGGCGAGGCGTCTTGGATTCAGATTGTTGTGATGCTTCTTCAAAGGCAAGGCGAGCTTTCACTTCGGTGAGCTTTTGTTGCTTCCGTTTTTGATGATATTTCTCAGCCATGATCGACATTATCCGGTCATAATTCCTTTCTCTGTAATCTTGGAGATCTGCGCTAGGTGTAGGTACGCCATTGCCTCCCAATACCGTTTCTTTATCTTTTGCGCCCGTGTTTCGCACAGCGAACGTGGGTGTGGGTGTGTTGGTGTTTACTTGCTGGCTCATGGTGAGTATTTTTTTAGAACGCAGTCGTGCATCGGTCCCACAGATGGCGCCAACTTGTTAGTGCAAAAAGTGTGGCGGGTTAGGATTGGGCTCAGTGATGCCTTGGGCTACCCTTTGTGGACACCTTGTGAAGTAAGTTCTGAACTAATGCAAGTGAATGCTTGATCTCTGCACAAATGAGAGTAAACCGTTAGCCTTACCGTGACGGACCCCACGATTAAGATACGACGTGAGAGTAAGTACTCATGTTGTCAGAGCAATATGAGTGTATTGGGATGAGTGAGAAAATCATACCTCGAGAATTTGAGTTGAGGTTTCCTTTTATAGGTAGCGGGAATATTTGGGTTCCCTGATATTTCGCATATTGCTATAGTGGCCGAGGTGGGACCCTTGTCGGGCGAGGATCCGCAGCTTAATCGATGGTTGCAGACGTGAATGGTTTTCCAGACCGGGAGCCGGTCCGCGAGCTTACTTCGGAAGTACCACTCGTTTGCATCCTTTGTTTGTCCAAATGGTGCCATGCTCGTGGCATGGGCTTTAGCCATGTCTGGCTTTATTGGCTTGCTGAGCCGGAGCCCAGTTCGCTTGTTGGGCCAGAGCCCGTTTTGCTTGTAGGGTCGGAGCCCGGTTTATTCGAGATAGTCCATGCGCAGTAAGCCTGTTATCCGTACTATACGTCATCAATAAATAAATGTGTAAGCTTAATATTTTAAAAACTTTCATGTTGGGAAATTTCCAAATGCTTTGTAATGTAGGTGAGATTTCAGTATTTAAATCCGAAAATTTCCCAAAACGAGGATAACTTTAGTTCATTAATACCCGCCATAGAAATGAGAAGATCATGAGCAGACCCCGAGCTAAGCATATGTCATCGGTCAAGCTTGAGTTAAAAATAAAAATGGCTCGAAAAGAAGTGACCTAATGCTTTAAAAACTTTAACGAGTGGAGCTCTTGCTCGAGCTTCGACGGTAAGCTAGGACTCATCTTATTTGAAACCCTAGAAATCTTTACCCAAACACTTGTAATTACAATTCTTCCCAGACTAGAAACTTTAACATGGGACCATGCATGGAGCGACATATCTTTATCCATAGACTGCCCCCCTCGATCTCAATTAGATTACGCTGCTGCCACTAATTGCGATTAATTAATGCTATTTCACTACCAATAAACAAGCACTTACTAATTGAATAGAACTATATATATGTACGTAGTATAATGTAAGAGGACATTCTTCGAAGTAATACAAGAGACCTTGCTGTCTTTCGTATGCCCTACCTAGGGCTGTAAACGAACTGAACGTTCAGTGAACATTTCATGAAATGTTTGGTAAAAAGTTCATTTATATTCGTTCGTTTATTAAATGAACGAACATGAACAATATTTTACGTTCGTTTAGTTAAATAAACAATTCATTTTTTTAATAAACGAACATGGGCAAGAAAATTCGTCCGTTTCGTTTATTTGTCCGGTTGAAATTAAATGAACGAACATGAACATGGCTCCGTTCGTTTTCGTCCGGTTCGTTTACAGCCCTAGCCCTAGCCCTAGCCCTACCCCAAAGTTAACATATTTTACTTTTTTAAAACACATTAAAAATGGGCAAATAACATACAGTAAAATTATAATGGTACAAGTTCATGCTACAATGCAAGGACCAACTAAATATGCGCCACAATGATCATCGTGGACGCGAAAAGTATTGATAATCTGTGTCCAAGGTGCTTCATGGCACGTTCATCCTGCATGATCTGTGACGTGCTTAACCCAGTATAAAGCTCTAAATAGATATGTTAAGAAATAGTCGGTGCCACAGCTTTCTAACGAGTTAACTAGTACCTTGATGCCAAAGGAAAAATCTAAACATTCATCGGCCGGCTGAAAACTAGTAGTGGTAAAGAATGATGGTACTAGTTCATTTTTCTTATTGTAACATACGAAAGATGGTAATAGATTTTAAAACAACTTATTAATTAAAACAATTCTAGTATATTTTATAATTTATTTTTTTTACGTGGTTTTTTATAGGTCTTCTTTTAGATAAATAGGTAATATTACTCTGTTCGTTGTGTAGGCTTTTAAAATTATTTAGTGTTCAACTTGTTCCGTATACGATTGACACCATTAGTTTGGTGTTTAGTCTACTTTAGTGATTAGATTATAGACAAAATTATACGGATTATCCTTGTGGTTTACACGGATTGCAAGTTTAGTCCGTAAGTTAAAATAAGTACACCACACATCCCTAATTTTGAAATCTGTCACCCTTTTAGTCCCTAATTTGGATGGGCCGTTAGTTTATCCGTTAAGTTATTTACACCGTTAGTCCTTTGTTAATAGTTTTTGCACCGTTTCTCCTCATTTTTTTAAAAAATTCCTCATTTTTTGCACCGTTAGTCCCTCCATTAATATTTTGCACTGTTATCAATCTTTTTACGTTTTTGTCTATTTTTTAACGTTCTCGTCCGTTTTTTTAACGTTTTCGTTCATTTTTTTACGTTTTTGTCAATCTTTTTACGTTTTCGTTCATTTTCTTACATTTTCGTCCATTTTTTAACGTTTTCGTTCATATTTTTAACGTTTTTGTCAATCTTTTACGTTTTCGTCCATTTTTTACGTTCTCGTCCGTTTTTTAACATTCTCGTCCATTTTTTTACGTTTTTGTCCGCTTTTTAACGTATTAGTCTGTTTTCTTATATTTATCCGTTTTATTACGTTTTCGATCGTCTTTTTACGTTTTTATCTGTTTTCTTATATTTTTATCTGTTTTCGGCTTCTTTTACGTTTTCACTCATTTTTTTGTAATTAGGTAAGTACACTAAAAGAAAATTTGACATTTGTGAAAAATGTTTCTGTGTCAATTTTAAATCACGATTTTGACCCCTTTCTGCTCTGAATCATCAAAAGTGTAAAACACGAAAGTTGTCCGGAATGATGTTTTACATCAAGACACGTGCGATTTTAACCAGAAAATGCAAAACAAGGGCTGTCTACTACCAAAACTTAAGCCATTTTTTTTTACAAAATTCATAACTTATAAACTTAGAAACTCTTACAAAAAATGGACGAAAAAGTTTAAAAACATAAAAAAACAGACGAAAATGTAAAAAAGCGGCCGAAAACGTAAAAAATGGATGAACCGTTAAAAATGGACGAGAACGTAAAAACTTGACGAAAATGTAAAAACATTGACAAAAACGTAAAACAATGAACTAAAACGTTAAAAGAACGGACGAGAACGTAAAAAATGGACGAAAACGTAAAACGATTGACAAAAACGTAAAAAAATTGACAAAAACGTTAAAAAATGGACGAGAACGTAAAAAGATTGACAACAGTGCAAAATATTAACGGAGGGACTAACGGTGCAAAAAATGAGGACTTTTTTAGCAAATGAGGTCTAACGGTGCAAAAAATATTAACGACGGACTAACGGTGCAAATAACTTAACGGATAAACTAAGGGCCCATCCAAATTAGGGACTAAAAGGGTGACAAGTTTCAAAATTAGGGATGTATGGTGTACTTATTTTGACTTAAGGACTAAACTTGCAATCCGTGTAAACCACAGAGACCATTCGTATAATTTTGTCTAGATTATATTAATAAGCTAGGATGGCTGTAAATTAACTTAAAGAAAAAAGTCAAAAATACATCCCTGTGGTTTGGCCTTTGCTCGCTTTACATCCTTTTTCTTTTTTTTGCTCAAAAATCATCCCTATGGTTTTATAGTTGGCACAAAACCATCCCTCCGTTAGTAATAACAGTTAATGAGGACTAACGATGCAAATTATTTTCCATTATCTCCTAACAAGAGTTAAAATATTTGCATCGTTAGTCCTCATTGACTATAGAGTTAAAATATTTGCATCGTTAGTCCTCATTGATTTAAAATATTTGCATCATTAGTCCTCATTGACTATAGAGTTAAAATATTTGCATGGTTAGTCCTCATTGAGTTAAAATATTTGCATCGTTACCATTGCCACCACCCACCACCACCCACCAACACCCACCACCACCACCGTTACCACCGCCACCCACCACCTCTACCTACCACCACCACCACCCACCACCGCCACCACCACTACCCACCACCACCACCCACCAACGCCACCACCACCCACCACCGCCACCACCACCCACTGCCACCCACCGCTGCCACCACCACCGCCACCCACCACCACCCACCAACGCCACCACCGCCACCACCACCCACTGCCACCCACCGCCGCTGCCACCACTACCCACCACCGCCACCCACCAGCATCCACCAACTCCACCACCACCCACCACCGCCACCACCACCCACTGCCACCCACCACCACCTACCACCTCCACCCACCACCACCCACCGCCGCCGCCATCACCCATCGCCACAACCACCCACCACCCATCCCCACCACCACCAACCTCCAACCATCACCACCCACCACCGCTGCCGCCCACCATCACCACCCACCACCCACCACCGCCGCCGCCGCCGCCCACCACCTCCACCCACCACCGCTACCAACACCCACGACCACCTGCCGCCGCCACCACCACCACCATACACGGAACGAATATTATAATTGGTGGTGGTGGTGGTGGCGGTGGCAGTGGTGGTGGTGGTGGTGGCAGCGGCGGTGGTGGTGGTGGTGGTGGCGGCGGTGGTGGAGGCGGTGGTTGGTGGTGATGGGTGGAGGTGGTTGCTAGTGGTGGTGGAGATGCAATTTCATGTTAAAATCTTGCGTGTCTTGATGTAAGACATTATTCCAAGCAACTTTTGTGTTTCACACTTTTGATGATTCGAACCAGAAATGGGTCAAAATCGTGAATTAAAATCGATTTAGAAACATTTTAACTCAAAAAACGTGAGAAAAAAAGGAAGAAACAGATAAAAACATGAGAAAACGGGTGAAAACGTATAAAGACGGATGAAAACTGATAAAAACATGAGAAAAACGGATAAAAATGGATGGAAACTTAAGAGGACTAATGATGCAAATATTTTAACACAATGAGGACTAACGATGCAAATATTTTAACTCAATAAGGACTAACGATGCAAATATTTTAACTCTATAGTCAATTAGGACTAACGATGCAAATATTTTAACTCTATAGTTAATGAGGACTAACGATGCAAATATTTTAACTCAATGAGGACTAACAATGCAAATATTTTAACTCTTGTTAGGAGATAACAGAAAATAATTTGCATCATTAGTCCTCATTAACTGATATTACTAACGGAGGGATGGTTTTGTGCCAACTTTAAAACCACAAGGATGATTTTTGAGCCAAAAAAAGAAAAAGGATGTAAAGCGAGCAAATGTCAAACCACAGGAATGTATTTTGGACTTTTTTCTAACTTAAATTTGGAAATAAATTAGTCAAAAGATAACTGCTATAAGCAATACTATATAAATACGATTTTCACATGTCACAATTATATTAGTAAAAGAATTATAAGTTGATAACTGCGTTGTTTTCTTGTGCTGTTTGTAACTATGTGGATTTAAATGTGGTATTGATAAGTTGCAACATGAAGAAATAACGGATATGGTTCACTTACATGCATCATATACCTTTTTATATATATGGTTTATTTAACCTTTTACATTGATATAAATAATTTTAAAAAAGAAATCATTTTTGGATAACAAATGACGATTATGCTTGTGTACCGAGCTGGCACATATGCATTACGTCGTTCTTTTATATATTCATATATAAACGCGTCTGTGCTTTTTCTGTCTGTTACTAACCTAAGCTGAACAAAAGAAAACACTGATTGTGTATTTGAAAGTATTAGTTAATTAGTTACGCATTTATAAGTTCAATGACGATCACAAAAAGAACAAACAAAGAGACAGTTTTTTGTAAGTGTCCAATATGAACTCAACAAGAACAAAATAAAAGCATTGTGTGCTGGGGCTTATAAGTTCATTGTAGGGGACCTAAGGTTCAATAAAGACATAGCATACTCACCTACATATATTAACTTAAACAAAAACTAGGCCTACATAATTGAATATTTTATCTCAGTTAATATCTTTGCTTAGAACATTTGGCCTTGGATTAATTAAATAATTTTCTTGTAATGAAAATCAAACACGTGAAATAATTATAAAACATATGGAAATACAACAAATTTATGCTACATGTAATTGGTGTTCCCGTTTACTTGATTACAAAACTATTGAGAAGTAGTCTAACTAAGTAACATGCCTACCACTATTAGTTTACACTAATTCTTTATATATATGTATGATAAAAACACAAATTACTTTTCAAAGTTTAAACTCTTATTTAAAATGTATCAAATAATTTATAATAAATTGTTTACAGAATAAAAATCTAGATTGAATGACAATGTGCGATGATTTACTCACTAAACTCAAACATACACTAAAGTTAGTGTTTAAGTAAAACTATGCTAAACCCAATGATTTATGATATGGGATTTACTTCTATTTTAAAGGAGTAATTTAAGCTCTTGAAAGTGTTACATAAGTTTTAGGGAAAATGACAGAAAAAGGCATTATACTTGTTACTTTTTGTCATTGTATGTAGCGTTTTTTTTTTTTTTTTTTTTTTTTTTTTTTTTTTTTTTTTTTGAATTTGGCACTAACCTTTTTAAATCGTGTCATTGTATGTACTTTGCCACTTTTTCAGCCGTGAAATGACCATTTTACCCCTAAAAATTTTAAAAAGAGTAGGGGTAAAATGGTCACAAAGTACACACAATAGCACAATTTAAAAAGGTGGGTACACACAATGACACGATTCAAAAAGGTTAGTGCCAAATTCAAAAAAAAAAAAAAGACGTTACATACAATGACAAAAAGTGACAAGTATGATGCATTTTCCTGTCATT
The DNA here is from genome assembly GCA_030686995.1 of Artemisia argyi. Classification (NCBI taxonomy): domain Eukaryota; kingdom Viridiplantae; phylum Streptophyta; class Magnoliopsida; order Asterales; family Asteraceae; genus Artemisia; species Artemisia argyi. The sequence goes on from CM060689.1 coordinate 114,803,773, forward strand.
TTCCTTAAGTTTTAATAGAAGAGATACAAATTATTCCTTTCCAACATCCTACTTATAGACCAATACCAATGTGCATACACATAAGGTAAAAGGGATGGGTGAAGTATTTACTTGTTAGTACAATACTTCTATTCATAGTATGCTACCAGACATACTTTAAAGAATAATGTTGACAACTGTTGGTAACTTTTTACTAACTATAGTATATATTTGACTTTTGATAAGTACTTTGCACTTATTTTTCCAATATGTTTCCCATCCATGTATCAGTGACTTAAACGTCCTACCAAAATGTGTAAGTCATAAGAATGTATTCAGTTTATTGAGAAAATCTTCAAGGAGCCAATGAGTTATTGTCCTCACAAAATGACTCCATCATCATAATCCTGGCTTTTATCTTCAGTCTTTGAGAACCGTCTCATGTTGTGATGAGTCTTTACATGAGACTCTGTAGAACTTCTTGAAGACGACTCCCAGAATGCTTTCTTATTTAGAGATTTGTTTTACACTTAGATTATTTTTCACTCAAATTTATACAAGGGACCAATAGGCACTAAATTTGCCCAACAATCTCCACCTATTTGGATCAAATAAAATAGCCTAAGTGTTTTTCAGTATAAGTGAGTAAAATAACTTCTTTTTACTACTGAATAAAAATAAATATTGGACTAATACTAAGACTTAAAAGATAGATATTATTCAGAGTTACATATTACAAAAGGACATTACAATATCTATCTATTTATTCATCCACAACTTCCATTTTCATCAGCTTCAGTTTAGCCTTCTTTCATGGAGCACATGCCTATCCTCTCTTTGAAATCATTCTGGAAAGTATCTCAGTAAACATATCTCCTTCAGGGGTTCTGTTTGTAATATCCGTGATATCGTAGAAGAATAAGGTCTGAGTGTCCAAAATCTTAATGTCCGAGACCCTCTGAAAAGCATTGATGTGTGTTTTGTTGTAGGTATTTTTATATTAAAGTTTTAATACTTATATTTAGCCGGACTTATACCTTAAAAACACACTTTCACGGGCAGTGTACCCAATTAGAAGTAGCCAGTGGGGTAAGTACAAGGTCGATCTCGGGAATAGTATGCTTAGTCTTATCTAGTGTGTTTTACAAGTTTAAAGGTGGGTTTTGATTAATTTGATTAATTAACTACTAGAAAGCATAAAATATAAACTAGATTATGTTGGCATAAATATTACGATATTTAATCTAAACATCCTTTTCATGTTTTGATGATGACAAAGATGTAAGTTATAACACATAACGTAAAGTACTTAAGTTATTTGTGATCACAAATCATCTATGCATTCATAAGACAACATCTCTCGACGTCTCAAGTATGCTTCAACAACAAATAAGTTTGCATCCAAGAATTAATCATTAAAGGTATGAACAAACAAACTTTATTTTGTTGAATGATCAAAGGAATTTTTGTTTTTACAGACCTTACATTTTTTTTTTAATAAAATGGGACAAACATTTTTAAACTAATACAAAACATTTTGGTATTTATAAGAAATGTTTTATTCAAAATAAATATTTTGAATTCAAATTTTTACCCAAAAATGGCTAGAATTCTCAGGAAAAACCTTTCCCACAAAAGGACAAAATTCTGGAAAAAAAAATTTGGGTGGTCCCCTTAAAGTTACTAGGCGGTCCCCTTAATTATTAAGGGGCCGATCACAATTAAGGGGACCGCCCACGCTCCTACATCTCTAAATTTTGCCTATAAATACCGGACCATTCCAACCCTTTTTCCCAACCTTTTGCACTCAAAACTTTCTATCCAAATCTATCTTAAACCTCTTTCTAAATCCTTTGATCATGTAATCATAAAGTTGTGTTTTCAAGTGATTCAAGCTTAATTACACAAGTGCAAGAGAAGAATACTTCTTATCATCCAGTCAAAGAAGTATTAAAGTCTAGTTAGTGTTGATGTAAAGTTGTGAGTCATGTAAGAATATGTAATAAGTAGATCAAGATGATCTTACTTAGTAGTGAGTCAATGGGTGTGTAAGAAGAGGTGGGAAGAAGTAGTAGCATGATGAAGTTGTGTAGTTGTGAAGAAGTAGTGGTGTCAAGAAGTCGTGTAGTTGTAAAGAAGTAGTGGTGTAAAGAAGTCGTGTGTAGAAGTTGTGTAGTGATCGAAGCCGTGTCGCGAGATTGGTTCTAGCTACAATTAGAACTTGACATTTAGCTTTGTGTCGTCAAAGCGGTGTAAGCAAAAGTGTGTACGGTTTTCTCCGCCTAAAGGGAGCTTGTTGAGTAGTGTTGTGAACTCTCGAGTAGGTGACTCGAGGAGTGAAGTATGGCAATGAAGGTGTCCTTGTAGCCGAACCACTATATATTTCGTGTCCGGTTTACATTTCTTTTCTTTTATCTCTTTTCATTTATTCTAGCATCTATCGCTTTATATCTATCCTTGCATATGTGTCTTAGTTGTTGCTTATATTGTTTTAATTTTGATTGTGTTATAGATAGAAGTTAATATTGTGATAGTTGTATAATTATATGATATGGTTTAATGGACTTAGATGTATTATTCAAACTGCTCATATTGAGTTTAACTTAATCGATAAATTGATACAAAACGTCTTAAGAAACGTATTCACCCCCACCCTCTACGATTTCCACTATTGGTATCAGGAGCCCTGTCGCTCTAATTTTCAAAACAAATGGTTTTAAAAATTGAGTACGATCCATGTATCAAATTACCCATTAAGGAGGATTAAATGTAAAAAGTGTTTTGTTGATTAACTTGTATTAGTTTTGATGTTATATACACTAATTATACTAGCTCGAGATAAGATTATGCTTAAAACAAGTGTTATATGTTCGACATTAAATTCAGAAAGTTTCACACCTTTCCTCAAAGTTAGAAAACAATTTTTTTTACAAAAAATGCAATTTTGAGTATCAGATGGTTGGTCCTCTTAAATATATGGGCGGCCCCCTTAAATACTGGGAGGTTCCCTTAAATATTTAAGGGGTCCGCCTATCTGTTCGCAGTTTTTCAGAAACTTTGAAAAATCATATAAAATTAACTAAAACTTCATAGAAGTCGTGCCACCCGGTGTTTTAAAGGTAATTGAGTCTACTTTTATATAAAAATACTTAAAAGTAACCATTATAAACTTAAATAAGTCAGAAAGTCAAAATACTACACGATGGTAAAAAATTTGTGTTTTGTTTTGACGTAAAACTTGTATTTTACCTTTTCCTTCGAGTCGGCCATTCCTAGTTGGTATATCTTTGAAAAATTAAGTATTTATATTTTCAAAATATTGATCTTGATTAATTTATAAAATAGGGAGGAAACTATTTTGTTTTCAAATAAAATTGAGCTAAGTAAACATTGTTGTATAATATACACAAAACAACGACAAGTGCTTTTATGTGTTATGCTATATGATTAGGTGAACTTCTTTGTGTCTTTGTTAATAGAGTATATTATATGATTGTTGTTATTTGAATTTTAGCTAATTGTATTTCTAAGCATATGTTCCATGTACTCTATTAGTTTGTAGCTAGTTGTCCGTTTATGCCTAACTATATCTTATGCTAGATTTCTTGCATTAAGTTTGCATAATTATTCTTGCATTGCATATAAGTATAGATGGCTTAATGTTACTTAAACATCTTGTAAATAAGTTAAATCTAGCCACCTAAATATTTCAAATGATTTAATATATTCTTAACAACACGCTAAAATATTTTTAACAAATTACCCTGTTTTACCTTAGGTTGTTTAAACATGAGAAAATGAATCATTTTAAAACATTAGTAGTTATATAAAAAAAAGTATTTTCAATATCTGAGTGTGTTCATTATACGTAACAATAAATAGTTTTTCACATAACCAAAATATATAAAAATCATGAAGCAATAAGTTAACTTTCAGTCATTCATTAATCTCACCCAATAAATAATCTTAAGATAAATGGAACACACTATTAAAATGTCTATTTATTTTAAATGAGTCTTTGAGAGGGTTAAGAAAGATATTGATATTATATCAATTCATTATTAAAATTATGGTTGATATATCTATCAAATCTAATTGACATGTTTTTGAGTATGTTTAAGATATTGGATTATTATTTGTTTAGTTTCAAGATTATATCAAATTGTAGCAAAAGATATAGTCTTGAACATACATACTCAATCACACTAGATTGATATGAAAATATTTACATTCTTTGGAGATGAAAAGAATATGCATTAGATCATAACTCACACTTGTGTTGATAATGTTATATTTAGTCTACTAGTCCAATAGTTGTGTTCCAAATATTAGTGTAACATGTTTAATACATGCATAAAAAAATACAATGAAGTAAGGATTGACGACTTCGATGTTTCATCCGAAATATTCAAGCAATTTACATTGCAATGCAATGGATAAATGTGTTATATCCGAAAAACCAAACATGAGCAAACTAACAAGTCCAAGCTAAAATACCCATTTAAGAATAATACACACTATATATTCTATGTATTTCATTTTCTTTGTAGCATGAATAGTTTTGTTACAAGTTATTATAATTGAAAAATAACTTGTCACAATGCATAAACAAGTAAAATTCATTTTTTAAAATACTAGTTAAATTATTGTATATAACATTGGCAAAAATCATAAAAAATAATAATTATTTAAGAATATGAAAATGTCTAGTTTTAATATCATTTGAGAATCAAAAACTCATTTAAGATAAATAATCTTAATGAGATTTATTTCACAAGATATGCTAAGGAGAATTCTTAAATCAAGCACATTTATTTATTCAAGTAATATTCCATCAAAACCAAATAATCGGTAAATCATGAACAAAAGATTAAAACACTTTGCTTACTCTTGTCTAAACATTCAACACATCTTTATTGGGATAGTAAGTAAAATATATCATCTAGATTTACCATCATAAAAACATTATATTTGAGTCATATTAAGCCAAGTATTAGTGAACCAAGCAAACTTCATATTTGATACTCTTCGATCGGTAAATTTAGGAACTCAATTTCTACTAAAAAGATAATGACTACTGGAGAATCTATTGACTAGAAATTCAATTTAAACTAACGGTTGAATTGCTTCTATGTTAGAAGTTGGGTGTGTGTAACTCGTAAAATGGTCGTGTTTAGCCTGAATTGAGCACCACTAGTAATAGTCTCTTACTCATTCTCCAACTTGATTAACTTGTTCTTCCTAAATATGCCTAACGCTAGTTTACTTTTATGAGCTTTGTTTTTCATTAGAGTTTTTCATTCCTAGACTTATGGCATATTGAATATATGAAATTTCAAGATTTTTACTTGCTCCTATGTGATTTGATTATATGCCTCCGTAATTATTTGCTTGGTTATTTAATGCATGTTTATTATAAAAGTTTTTGTCTTTCTCAAACTATTTTGATATGATATACTTTAGGATATCTATATAATACATGCTTAAATGCTTTTACGTGCTTAATTCTATATGTCACATCCATCTAGGTATATTTTTCTTGTCCTTAAAATTTATACCCTTATTTCATAAGAACCTTAGTGTCACAATCCGATAGGTCATAATAGTCTCAAAATTGTCTTAAGTGTCCTAGAGTCTCCATGCATACTCACTTCCTTATTCATGTTACACTTTATGTCCGGATAAGCACGAATTTAATGGGAAGGGAAGACACACTCACTCACATATATCCTTCTACCTTACACTCAAACCTCATAACCTTTCGTCACTCTTGTCAGTGATAAATAGTTTTAGTACATCCTCAAACCACCAAAGTAAAATGAAAAACCGAGTCATCCTTTGTACTACCAATCTCGAGTTATCCACCATTTCCATGCCCTCAAAGAAACCAAGAATCAATATCATATCTCCTAAACCATTCCTCATTGATTTAACACGAGATAACACCAAAACTCGATCACCTCAACCTCAAATTTCATCTCCTAGTGCACCTAACGCACCATCTAAAACACCCCCCACCATATCTTAATCTCCATCAATCAATGGATATCTTAACTCACACTTGTCTCCACTACCAAAAGTATCAGCACCACCTCCTACCCAAGAAATTCCTTCCTTGAACATCGCTCTTTCGCTTCCACCTAGTCAGCTCCACTTGATGCTCATTTCCCATCTTCACCACTAACACTACCTAGTCATCTCCACCTAGTCATCTTCACAAGAAGATTCAACCATGTAACCATTCCATACATTCTACTAAGTGTGTCATCACCACTAAAACTTAATCCATGAAGGTCAAACCATCTCTCATGATACATAAACCCATGTTCATCCTTATGTCGGTCTTTGAATCAAAGGGCAACCGTCATCTCCATACACTCATAAACATGTTTGCCTATGTAGTCAAAATTCAAGTGAGTTTCTTTATGAAATGCGTCAAGTGTTGTTGAGTCACCATAATGTCGTACCCTTTATTTCCACTTTCTAGAAAGTGAAGAACATAAAGAAGACATTCAAGCTTCAAGTGTTTTCAAGTCACCAAAATAGGCAAACAATTACTACCACTTCATCTCACATATCCACCTTCGGTCGTCAACCAACAAAACACCTATAAAATTCCATGATTCCCAATCATCCGTCTTTATCAAATGATATATTATTCTAAACCATATTTGTCAACCTTTTGTCATCACCTTCCTTTTCCATTCATGTTCATCCTTCTACATTCTTCTACGTTTTTAAAAGCATGTACCATTCTCATCTTCATTTTTCTTTTGTATAAGTCGGTGGAATCTTTGCATTAGGTCCTAAACATTGTCATGACTTAAGCATTGGTCATGGTGATTTTTTTTGGGGGATTTAGGTTGCTGTTTTTAAAACAATAATTGCATGTGTCATATTTTTAGTTCATATACCATAGACGTCCATATCTTGTTCCCCGATTATTGTCATGCATATATCTATCATCATCATTTTGTATTTGTGCAACTTTTCTACTAACTTTGCCTTATAGCACTCTTTCATTTCTTGATTTCTTGTTGCCCCAAACAAGGGGGAGCATACACAAAAGGGGAGCATACACCACGGGGGAGCATTGGCTATGTGTATTTCATCCCTGTCTATATATTTTTGTTGCACAAAACTAACTCTTTATGCAGGATAAAATTTTGCTACTTATTTGATCCATGGATTCACTAGAGTCAATTTCAAAGGATGTCAATGTTTTGGTGGTTGATAGGATCAAGGCTTCACTTACGATGATGCAAGCTCGCCTTTTTTACTTCAAGGGTTGAAGTGTAGTAGAAGTTTCATCTAGGAGTCCACCTTTTTGCTTCGACAAAAGGGGGAGAAGAAGGGTAAACAAGTAATTTCAAGTAACTTATACATTTTACTATGAGTTATAGTTTACATAGTTTGTCATCATCAAAAAAGGGGAGATTGTTGGCATAAATATTACGATATTTAATCTTAACATCCTCTTCATGTTTTGATGATGACAAAGATGTAAGTTATAACACATAACGTAAAGTGCTTAAGTTACTCATGATCACAAATCATCTATGCATTCATACAAAAACATCTCTCGACATCTCAAGTATGCTTCAATAACAAATAAGTTTGCATCCAACAATTAATCACTAAAGGTATGAACAAACAAACTTTATTTTGTTGAATGTCGAATGATCAAAAGAATTTTTATTTTTACAAACCTTACATTTTTTTATAAAATGGGACAAACATTTTTAAACTTATACAAAACGTTTTTGTATTTATAAGAAATGTTTTATTCAAAATAAATCTTTTGAAATCAAATTTTTACCCAAAAAACGGCTAGAATTCTCAGGAAAAACCTTCCCCACAACAGGACAAAATTCTGGAAAAAATATTTTTGGGTGGTCCCCTTAAAGTTACAAGGCGGTCCCCTTAATTATTAAGGGGGCTGGCCACAATTAAGGGGACTGCCCATGCTCCTCCAGCTCTAAATTTTGCCTGTAAATACTGGACCATTCCAACCCTTTTTTCAAACCTTTTGCACTCAAAACTTTCTGTCCAAATCTAACTTAAACCTCTTTCTAAATCCTTTGATCATGTAATCATAAACTTTTGTTTCCAAGTGATTCATGCTTAATTCCACAAGTGCAAGAGAAGAATACTTTCTATCATCAAGCCAAAGAAGTACTAGAGTCTAGTTAGTGTTGATGTGAAGTTGTGAGTCATGTAAGAATATGTAATAAATAGATCAAGATGATCTTACTTAGTAGTGAGTCAATAGGTGTGTAAAAAGAGGTGAGAAGAAGTAGTATTATGATGAAGTCATGTAGTTGTGAAGAAGTAGTAGCATGATGAAGTCGTGTAGTTGTGAAGAAGTAGTGGTGTGAAGAAGTCATGTAGTTGTGAAGAAGTAGTTGTGTGAAGAAGTCGTGTGTAGAAGTTGTGTAGTGATCGAAGTCGTGTCGTGAGATTGGTTCTAGCTACGATTAGAACTCGACATTTAGCTTTGTGTCGTTAAAGCGGTGTAAGCAAAAGTGTGTACGGTTTTCTTCGCCTAAAGGGGGCTTGCTGAGTAGTGTTGTGAACTCTCGAGTAGGTGACTCAGGGAGTGGAGTAGGGCAAGGAAGGTGTCCTTGTAGCCGAAACACTATAAATCATCGTGTCCGGTATGCATTTCCTTTCTCTTATCTCTTTTTGTTTATTCTCAAATTTATCGCTTTATATCTATCCTTGCATATGTGTCTTAGTTGTTGCTTATATTGTTTTGATTTTGATTGTGTTATAGATAGAAGTTAATATTGTGATAGGATGTATAATTATATGATATGGTCTAATGGGCTTAGATGTATTATTCACACTTCTCATGTTGAGTTTAACTTAATCAATAATTTGATATAAAACATTTTAAGATTTTAAAAAGGAAAATGTATTCACTCCCCCCCCCCCTATGATTTCCACAGAATGAATTATACTAAAGTTGTGATCAATGAGAGAAAGCAGTGCTAGCCATGTTAATCCTATTCCATTCTAGTTATCCGTTTATCAGTGCAATGATCTAATTATAAAGTACTGGTGACGTCAAGATATGTAAGGAATATCTCCTTGGTCCAGACAATACCCCCACACTCCTATATAACCTAGACTACACCACTTTGTCCATGTATCTAGCCATTATACATGTAATCTACTAGGCAATTTGGTCTATGCACCTATTGGACTACAAACATGCATTAAGTTGTGTCATCTACTCTACATGATTTATCAGTGGTATCCAGTTGGTCCATGTGATACCTTACCAATTCCCCATTTGGTTCATGAAAGAAAGGTAAGCCCCTACTTAAACGTTCTTATAATATACTTCTAATTCCCATTTGGTCCATGCAATACTAGACTTAAACTACTCAAACAAATAAATGAGGATTGAAACTATAGTCACATAAACTAAGCAATTTAAGACAATAGATCTAAACAAACAGAAATAACTATCATAGAATATTCATAAACATGGCAACACCCAAGGGTGTTGGCCCATAATATATGTAAAAGCACAAATGGATAATTCAAATGATACACAAATCATAATGAAATAGATATGCAAACCGAATGATTAAGCCTAATGTGATGATACGAGACCTTCTCTCCTTGTCATCCTAGCTCTTGGGACTAATCTTGAGGCCTTGGAATGGTAAAATTCTGCTATGGTTGAAAATGATGAGTGAAAAATATCAAAAACTCCCATTTAGGGCTTGTATTTATAGTCTTCTGTTAGGGTGAGATTACGGCATAATCATAAGGGAATATGGCGTTAATCTAGATATCTTGATTGCTGACGAAGAAAGCCTATTCCAAGCATATTTTGCGTATCTTTTAAAATATGGCGTAAACTAGAGATGCGCTACGCCGAAACCTTCAAATCTTGGATATACTTGGACAGGGGATAAGATCTTCATTACGGCGTATGGCCAGAGTTTCATACACCGTAATCCTTCAATGGTTGACTTGGGCCTTGACTGTAGAGCTTCTAATTATGGCGATTTCCCAGAGTTAAATACGTCGTATTCTTCAATATCTACCAAGAGTTGGTGAATTCTTCCAGGTACCAATATGGCGTAAGGCCAGAGTTTCTTACTCCGTATGCTCTTTTACAGCTTGCATACAAAATAGCTCCAAATCATGTCTTTAATCCGTGCCTTTGACAATATTGCTCCAAAATTACTGAAAGAGAAAAACTAAATTAATTAAGTATCAATTCATATATAAATATGTATAATATGAGCAAATAACATGTGACAAGTATTCAAAAATATAGGACTTATCAAGCATACTCGTCGAAGGAATCTATAAAGAAGATTATGTGTTTATGTTTTTCTATAACCACACCATCTCTAAATTTGACTCCCCTAGGAAAAGTCCTACTGCAATGAAGACCAGAACTGAATTGTTAAGGCTCAAATCCAATTGGACTTTTTCTTTTCTTTTGCAAAAAGGATGTTTGGTTGGATCCTGACGCTTTAGTAGCTTTCTTGAGTCAATCTCCAAAAACTTTTCAACATTCCTTACCTCTTTATCTCTTTTCCCAAGAGTTTTGAGTGACTCAGCTACCTTTTTACCACTCTTCTTTTTCAGGATCGGAAGCATCATATCCCATTTCTTAACCCCAAACATGTTCCATTTGAAATCTCTGGTAGTTTCATAGTTTTTATCGTGATTTCCCTGATGATAGTTACACTGAGAGGCTTAGTTCTGGGATGATAGTTACACTAATGAAGGCCATATTTTCAGTTGTACTCTTCCTGAATCCTTTTCTTCTTCTCTGCCTTGGGTTTGGATCTTTCTTGTGCAATAGTCAGTTTAAACGAGTTTAATTTCCGTGAATTCTTAAGCAGTTGTAATGGGTTATTCAGAGATCTGAGCTTCTTCAGTAGTAACCCTCATAATTTAATGTCTTAAAGCTAATTCAAGTTTTTCGCTTCTCTTGGACTTCACAAATATGATTGATTTCTTCAACTGTTGCACTGATCCATTCCCTAGAGTCAAGTTGAAATGGAATAAGTTCAGGGCCAGAAGAAGATTCAGCATGAGTTATTGAGGATGAAGGACCTTTAGGGACTGTGAATGTTGGTTCTTTAGGTTTTTCCTTAAAGTAAGGAAGTGATGTTTTAACCATCTCAACAGTTTTTGCTTCATCCATACCATACATCATCTTTTTGCCTTAGTCGCCTTTTTCTTATTTAGATGATGGATCAATGATATGGATGGGCTGAAAAGTGATGACAGCAACAATGTAATCCTATAGTTTCTCACTATCAGGTGCTGAGGAGGGTTCTTGATAAAGAACTAGTGTAGTTGTTGTATTTGGGATGTGCTCAAGGCTATCAATAAATGGTGATACAATAGACTCTTTAACAGGATCTGAGTTAGCATGCTCTGATAACTGATGTAGGAGCAGTAGAGACTGAAGACTTAAGGTAGGTGAACATGTCAGTAAGTGGAGTCTTTATCTCTGAAACATCAGTTTTCAGGGAGGAGATGTCATAGGCCATTGAAGTTTAGTTAGCTTCAATCTTTGAGAGCCTTGTGCCAGTGGACCATGCCAAAGATTTTAGTGATGAGGCCTAAGAGTTGATGTCGGTGCATATATCTTTGATGATCACTTAAAATTCAGGCACATTATGTAACACCCCAAACTCGGAATATGGCAACGGAACATAGTTCGGGGTATTACTCACGGGTAAGACAGTCACGTTCATAGAGAACGACCGCTCAATGAGTCGTTTTAGCAAAACATATCATTCAAATTATATAAATAAACATTAGAGTTCAAAAGGTTCTCAAACAACGCACACAACGGAAATAAAAGACATAGTTCAAAAAGGGGTTTTCGAATGATAAGAGATTGTAAAAAGATAGTAAAAACTAGATAGATAATAAAAGACAATAGCCATTGATAATTTTCACGCCAATCCCAGTGCCAGTATAGTATGCATCAATTACCTAAGATAAAACATGCTTAGAATGTCAATACAAAGGTTAAGTGAAATCCATAGGTTTGAAATAAATAGTTGAACACAACATTTTTCAGAGTCTGGAAGATATAAGTAACAAATACAAATATAGGGTAAAGTGTCATAACCATTTCAAAGCTCATGACACTCAAAGCGTTAACCGGAACCAATAGCATTGATGTAATCACAAAAATAACAATAATATTCCACAAATTTGCCCCCAAGCAGGTAGCTTGCTAACTTACATAGGTAACTCAAATATAGTACATCACATGTTGTCGTCCTTGGTCTACATGGTGGGTGGTCATTCCTATAGGCCTATAAACTATATTCGTGCTCACTCGAAAGTGATTAATGGTTCATGATCGAGAGATTTGCTTTTGGCAAAGGCGGTACTGAGCATTATCATCTTAGTTAGGAAAGCATACGTTTAAACAATTATGTTCATAAAAAGTAAGTAGCATGTATCTCCCCCATGGGTTTATAAAATAGTTTAAAAGTAAAAATGGGGCTATGGATCACACCTTAGTAGTAGAGAAACAAGATATCACAAATGATCAGATGGTACAGCAAGGCAAGTGAACTTCAGCACAACCTAATGAGTAAATGGCATGTTTCAGAAATAATCCTCAAAGTAGTTTATAATACAATACTTGTATTTGAAATGGAAATATTTCGTTTCAATGGCGTTTGAAATAAATAAATGTTTAAGACTCGTGTGGATATGCGAAAGTTAAAATAACAAAAGTCGGCAAACATAGATAAATACGTAGAAAAGGATAAAGAAAGAAAGAAGAAATAACAATAAGAAATAAAGAATAAAATAAGAAAATGAGAAGAAAATATCAATAGGTTGTTTCGGTGTTTTACACATTTCCTAAATAGTTGATAAAATGTCATGATTTAGAAGGAAAGCGTATAAGTTTCGAAAAGGTTTTACGATAGTAAATAGTTATAAACGATTAAGTTATAAAAGGTTTTATCGAAATTTGCACATGATGCGTCCATTTGATAAGCATTTCCAAGTCGTTAAGACTCTTGAATAATATAAGTTTTATCGTCACATTTTTCAAATTAAATATATATAATTAGACATTATCATTCGCGTGTATATTAATTGTCCAGTTTATAGACCATTTTTTGTATGTTCGGGTCCAAATATGTTAAGCTCTTATTAGTCTAACATACTCTTCCTTCTCAAGTACCACAATCGTCCATAAGGTCCATCGGCTAATACCGTAAATCCAATAACGTCCAATCTCATCCAAGCATAGGTTATTACAATATCCAAGTCCAAGTCCAAATCAAATCCCAAGTTATCCAAATATTTATCCGAAACACCATATTGAAAACAAATAAATAAACAAGTGATGAAAAATAAAATAAAAGAAAACTAATCGTAAAAAGTTGACTCTAGGTTTTCTAACCTCGCGTACGATGATGACATCAAATAAGTACATTATATTATCGTTATTTGTCCTATTTAATTGACTTGTTTTATTATATTATATATGAGAATCAGTGCTTAATTATTTACTTTAATAATTCTCAGGTAAAAACAAGCAATTGGTGAAACTTGGCGATTTTGGACGGAATATGGAGATAAATGATCAAGATGGAAAAAGTCTACTGAATAGATGAATTCGAAGACCATTGCCTGACTTTGAAGCATGCGCCGCATCTGATTATATCATGCGCCGCATATGAAACCTTGTTCAACGAAGAAGAACCAACTTGTTCTACTCTAGATAAGCCGCACCTCATTATCAACATGCGCCGTATCACTATCAAGATTTCAACAAAGACAATCCAAGACGCTAAAGGACATGCGCTGCATAAAGTTTCAAGATACGCCGCATCTGAAGATGGTGTACGAATATTCTAGAATATATTAATCTTGTACCCCACGCGAAGTTAAGTAGATGCGCCGCATCTACTTAGTTAATGCGCGACATTATAACAAACCACAAAACACCCATTACTATCATTCCCATTACAAATACCTATAGTAGGTATTTCCCAGGTACATTTTTGCTCTTTATATACATTATTACTTGGATGACTCACTAGACCTGCTCACTTATCTACACAAGCCAAATAACTCAATACTCACATCCTATAAACCCCAGGTATGTCAAGCATAAAATCATAACAACACCATAATAAGTAACTCACCAATCTAAAACACTAAACATAACACAAAACCCTAATAAACCCAAACTAAAACATAAGTAGGATTATGTGCTTATCTAAACCTATATGCTTAGTTTAACTAGTATAAATGTGTCCAAGGCTTAAGTATTAGTTTCCTTAGGAATATTAGGATATATTAGGACTATTAGGCTATAGAGTAAACCCTTTAGAACTTAGATACAAACCCCCTAAACCCTAAACCATAACTAGGTCATAGATAACTAGAATTAGGTCTAAACCCTCCCAAAACTTCCCCATAGGTCACTACCAGTTAGTAAAAGCCTTTTAGAACTTAGGAATAGTTATTAGATACCCACAAGACACTAGTCTAGGCACTAAACCATAGGATAAACCCTAGTCTCTCACTAAACACACTTAGGTTATTTAGGTTACAAAATTAGGTCAAACCCTCCCAAACCTTTCCCATAAGTTACCCTCACTTAGAATAAACCCATTAGGACTTAGGATTAGTCACTAAACACACTTAGGAACTTAACTTAGGCACTAAACCTTAGGTAAAACCTTAAACACTTAATAAGTAGAAACTAGGTCTAAACTTAACTAAAACAAGTAAAACCTAAACATAAGCACCTCAAACACCTCAAGCTAACACCCTAACACCTCAAGCACCTTAACCTAACACCCTAACACCTATAACCACACACACAAGTAGGTGCATCACCTACTTGACTAATCCACCACTAATCCATCACTAATCCACCCTAAACCTCCACTAAACCACCCCTAATCCATACCTAATCACCCTAAACCATACTTAACCCACCAAGCATCTTACAAGCACCTCCAAGCTACCAATAAAGGTGGTGGATCACCTCCTTGTAAGCTACTTGTCACCCTTATACCCAAACCGCCTCCCACGGCTTCTCTACACCACAACCGGCCTAAGCTCAGCCCCCTAGCTACTCCTAGCTCGTCCTCATCACCATATAGCCTCACCACATCACCCTCTAGCCTTGCTTTCTCACCCCTCCCCCTCTGTGACACCTAAACACCTTGCACCACCCCAAACCACCTTACCGCGGCTATAAATACTCTCCCCTCCCCTCATTTCTTCTTCACACTTCTCCCCCTCCTCTCTACCTCACATTTCTGTAGTACTAAGTCGTTAGAAGCCATAAGGAATGAGTAGCTAGGCCTTGGTCGTGTTGTGTTGTGGTTTAAAGTCGTACAAGCCCTAGAAAACTCTAACCTTAGT
Organism: Artemisia argyi; assembly: GCA_030686995.1. Taxonomy (NCBI): domain Eukaryota; kingdom Viridiplantae; phylum Streptophyta; class Magnoliopsida; order Asterales; family Asteraceae; genus Artemisia; species Artemisia argyi. Next base: position 114,819,157 of record CM060689.1, read on the forward strand.
TTTCACCCACGGTAACCCCCCCCCCCCCCCTAGCCAAGTAAGTCTTACATTTAGTTAATTTAGCTTTAGTATAGTCTTAGGATATATTTAGAATGCCTTAGATACCCTAGAAACCCTTGCATGAGCCTTGAACCCTTTTACTTGCTTGTTTAAGTTTTAAAACCCTAGATCGAGTCATATACTTGCATGCATGCTATAAGTCATTATTTTAGGTCATACACTAGTTATACATAACCTAGATAAGTTAAAATAAGTAAAACATAGGCTAGAAAACTTAATTACTAGATAAAATATAAGTTACATGCATATTAGGACTAGTTTTGCAAAACTTTACATGCATAAGGGTATACATCATAAATTCCTGAAATTATAAAGTCTAGAGACTGTTTTTGACATTTCCTAGAAGTTATAAGTAGTAAGGACTAGTTTTGCATAATATTAAAACCCTAGGATAGATAATAACATAAGTATAAACTAAAAAGGACTAAAAACGTAAATAATATAAAGTTAAAGGTCTAAAATGGTAAATATAGAAAACTTAGGAGTCTTAGGTTAGTTACATAAAATATAGAAGTCTAGGGACTACTTGTGTCAAGTATAGATTGTTATTAGTATAAGTAATATAAGTAATATAAATTTAGGGTAGAAAACATAAATATATAAACTATAAGGGTAAAAAGTGAAAATATCACATAAGTATAAAACCTAAATAAAGTTAGACGCATAACACAATACTAAGGAGCTTCATGCAAGGAGTACTATGTGGATATTGTAACAATTCGCAATTTCAGGTTAACTTTTATTCCCGAAAATTTCACTATTCACTTTTACTATTCACTTTTTACTATTCACTTTTCACTATTCATCTCAGAAATTTTTATTTCATATTCTCGTAAGTTAAACTATTTTAACAATAATCCGAGAGTTTGACGCTCGTCGGATCATTTCTGCAAAAATCACAAAGCCGTGTCCGAGATTTACTTTTAGGTTTAAACGTCCTTCCGGCATCCCGATATATCCATAAAACATTATAAACAATAGAAATATGATTTTCTCTCATTTTAGGACAATTCCAAAAGTTTCAGAATTTTACGTTTTCCAGTTCAGCGTTTTACGCGAATTGCGCGTTTTAGACCCGTCTTTCCAGTTTTTAGCAGGGTTTTCGCACCCGATAGAACCTACCACTCATTTTATATTTTATTATGGACTATATTGACATGTTTGACCATACTTTCAAGTTTCATATTTTTAGGATACCCGGTTTTACGTTTCGTGGCCTAAAAACTTACGGTTAGCAACTTACGGAGTCAAAACTAGCTCTATATCTAGGATAATACCAACCAAGGCACACCTCACCCTCCTTATCCATCTTGAACCGCCACTTAGGGGGGGGGGGAGTCACCCTTTAGGTGTCTTGATCTTATGCTTAGTGATTTAAGATGATTACATGTGTTTTTCTTGCAAAAATATCCTAAAATCCTAACCTCCTCATTTTTAGTATAAAAGAGAGCATTCTCTTCCTTTCTCCTTGAATACCAACGACCCAAAACACATAAAATAACCCATTGTGATCATGATTCTTTCAAGTTTCATCCATCATAAGTATAGCCTTATGTTCCTTGCATGATCCTTAACACCTTTCATCCATAAAACACTAAAATTCACCACAAAAACTCATCAAATTTCCAAGTGTTCTTAGTGAAGATTTTTACTAAAGGTTGTTTTTATGTTAGATTAGTGTTTATCAAGGGATTATAAGATAGGGTTTTTGATATGGAAGCATGGCTATGGTTGGAAAAGTTTAGCAAGATTTAGTAGTGATTCTTGGTTTTGATCTTGGTTCTAGTTAAGTTTCTTCACAAGTTGTAAGCAAACCCTTATACACTTTCTTGCTCAATATCATTTCATGCTTATTATGTTTCTTTCATGCTATATATGGTCTTTGTATTGTGTTCATGATGTTTAAAAATGGATAAAACAAGTATTGGTATACATATGTTAACTTATGACAAGCAAACAAGCAAACTAGTGATTTTTATGGAAAACCACGACCACAATAGTATAACTTTGATATTTGACACTTACTTACTGTTAAAGAGGACTTAACAAGGAAAACATAGCAATTTGAATCACCCAAAACGAGTACACGAGTCAAAAGTTATGACCATTTGAAGTTAGCGAAACCAAAACGGCAAAACTGCCTAAATAGCATTCTGATCAAATTATGATTTTGAAAGTCCCACTTCTGGTCCGATTCATCAAAAAGTTAAAACACGAAAGTTGTCCGGAACGACGTTTTCGTTCAGGAATAAAGAAGCTCGAGCCCTGAAAATGCTTTCTGAGTGATAATTTTCTTCAAATTCTTAACAGCCCATTTTAGACCTAAAGTTACTATATAATCATTATAATTAGATGAGACCAAGAGGTCTAATGACCTAAAGCCAAGTCCACAACCATGGCTAAAGCCAAGGTTGAGTCTCAAGACCATGGTAACAATGACCAAGGTCACGGCAAAGCCACGGCTAAAGACCATATAACTTTTAAAGATCAAAACTTATATATATGTTATCAAATACTACAATAGTAGGAAGCCTCATGTGAGGAGTTCATTGAGTAAGCCGTCGAGACGAGTTGTGGATATACGAGTTACAGTGTCCTGGCTCCTCGAACGTTTACTCCATGACTTCTGAATTATGTCGGCCCGAACGGTAGTAAGAGATATACAACTTATACATGTTCCATAGACCATTTATATTCAAAGACTTACATTATATACTAAGTACTACATCATGAACATTATGCAAGACATATATGGGCAATTCTTCGTATTCTTAGACGTTACTCCAAACCTAAGTCGCAACGTTCTATTATAGGCTGCTCTTAGAGACTTTCGCAATTCGACTACCACTTTCATTTCTCATTACATAGACTTAAGGTGAGTCATAGCCCCTACTCTTTTCGTACTTGTTTTAACTCTTGGGGGGGATACATGCTCAACTACTTGCTTACTTGTACAAATACTCAAAACATTTATACTTGATTATTTTATACTTGATTGTCTTATACTTGATGGCATTATACTTGATTTCATACATACATGACTGTCTTTTATCTTTGGGAAGTGGCTCACAGTAAACTTATATCTTTGGGAAGTGGCTCCCAGTTTTCTTTGGGAAGTGGCTCCCAGTTGTCCTTGGGAATTGGCTCCCAAAGTGAGGTCTTCGGAGATGAAGTATAGACTCACTTCTAATTGCTTAAATTGTCTTGATGAACTTATACATGTCTTATTCATACTATATATGTTAGCAGTGGGTTGTGAACACACAGGTTACAAGTCTCTTATGGCGGGACTTGTAACTGAGTGGATTCACGATGCCTTTGCTGTGTGATCATTCTTTAAGGCTTTTTCAACTGTTTTAAGACAAACTCTATGAACTCACCAACCATTGTGTTGACACTTTAGCATGTTTATCTCAGGTTAGTAAGGCGATAGCTAGTGCGTGGAACTTAGAGTCAAGCTGCATATTCTGAAGACTTATGCTTTTATCATTTACCATTCAAAACTTTGTATACATTTATGTATCATACTTTGGAATCTCAAGTTTGTAACTCGGAATTTATTAATCGAATGGTAACTTTTCAAAACGTCTCATTTAGAGTTCGTTTTCTATAACTTGTACTTTGTATTATGAAGTAGCACCCCTATGACACAGTCTTCCGCTGCGGTATTTTGGGGGTGTTACAGATTGGTACCAGAGCCTTGGTTATAGAGAACTAGGTTGCATTTAGTACCTAGACTATAACTGCTATATACGTTGGGACCTTCCTCTTTATTTTCCTTTCACACAATACATACACTTATGCTTTTTGGTTAGAGGTTTGCTTAGTTCCACGCTGTTAGATGATGTGACTTTAGTATTATAAGGAGCCCCAGAGATTCGTCGAGTCATTAAAAACATGGAGCTCAGTAATAACTAATTAGTTAACTTAATCTTGTGTTTGATGAGACACAAGATTTGAGTTAAATAATATTATTGCTTAGCTTTAGGGATTTGATGACTGGATTATCTTACCATCTGCCTCAGAAGGCGGATTTTGTGTCGGAAATTCTTAAGTAGGATGTTTTAGAATCTCCTTATTTAAATGGATTGGGACGCCTCTTCAGTTAAATAAAGAAATTGTAAATCACCGAACCATGAGTTTATGATCCCCTACTTACATAAATTTGGACGCTTCTTTATGTAAGTAATGTGTTATAAATAAGTGGGCTTAATTGTAGCCGATACAACTCCTTAACCAGAACCTTAGACAAATCAGAGTGAACACCATTATTTTAAAGATCCTGAAATCCCGAATTCTCTTAGACACATCATAAGTAGTTAACATCAACTGAACTTCGGGACGAAGTTCTCCTTAAGGGGTACAGACTGTAACAATTCGCAATTTCAGGTTAACTTTTATTCCCGAAAATTTCACTATTCACTTTTACTATTCACTTTTTACTATTCACTTTTCACTATTCATCTCAGAAATTTTTATTTCATATTCTCGTAAGTTAAACTATTTTAACGATAATCCGAGAGTTTGACGCTCGTCGGATCATTTCTGCAAAAATCACAAAGCCGTGTCCGAGATTTACTTTTAGGTTTAAACGTCCTTCCGGCATCCCGATATATCCATAAAACATTATAAACAATAGAAATATGATTTTCTCTCATTTTAGGACAATTCCAAAAGTTTCGGAATTTTACGTTTTCCAGTTCAGCGTTTTACGCGAATTGCGCGTTTTAGACCCGTGTTTCTAGTTTTTAGCAGGGTTTTCGCACCCGATAGAACCTACCACTCATTTTATATTTTATTATGGACTATATTGACATGTTTGACCATACTTTCAAGTTTCATATTTTTAGGATACCCGGTTTTACGTTTCGTGGCCTAAAAACTTACGGTTAGCAACTTACGGAGTCAAAACTAGCTCTATATCTAGGATAATACCAACCAAGGCACACCTCACCCTCCTTATCCATCTTGAACCGCCACTTAGGGGGGGGGGGAGTCACCCTTTAGGTGTCTTGATCTTATGCTTAGTGATTTAGGATGATTACATGTGTTTTTCTTGCAAAAATATCCTAAAATCCTAACCTCCTCATTTTTAGTATAAAAGAGAGCATTCTCTTCCTTTCTCCTTGAATACCAACGACCCAAAACACATAAAATAACCCATTGTGATCATGATTCTTTCAAGTTTCATCCATCATACGTATAGCCTTATGTTCCTTGCATGATCCTTAACACCTTTCATCCATAAAACACTAAAATTCACCACAAAAACTCATCAAATTTCCAAGTGTTCTTAGTGAAGATTTTTACTAAAGGTTGTTTTTATGTTAGATTAGTGTTTATCAATGGATTATAAGATAGGGTTTTTGATATGGAAGCATGGCTATGGTTGGAAAAGTTTAGCAAGATTTAGTAGTGATTCTTGGTTTTGATCTTGGTTCTAGTTAAGTTTCTTCACAAGTTGTAAGCAAACCCTTATACACTTTCTTGCTCAATATCATTTCATGCTTATTATGTTTCTTTCATGCTATATATGGTCTTTGTATTGTGTTCATGATGTTTAAAAATGGATAAAACAAGTATTGGTATACATATGTTAACTTATGACAAGCAAACAAGCAAACTAGTGATTTTTATGGAAAACCACGACCACAATAGTATAACTTTGATATTTGACACTTACTTACTGTTAAAGAGGACTTAACAAGGAAAACATAGCAATTTGAATCACCCAAAACGAGTACACGAGTCAAAAGTTATGACCATTTGAAGTTAGCGAAACCAAAACGGCAAAACTGCCTAAATAGCATTCTGATCAAATTATGATTTTGAAAGTCCCACTTCTGGTCCGATTCATCAAAAAGTTAAAACACGAAAGTTGTCCGGAACGACGTTTTCGTTCAGGAACAAAGAAGCTCGAGCCCTGAAAATGCTTTCTGAGTGATAATTTTCTTCAAATTCTTAACAGCCCATTTTAGACCTAAAGTTACTATATAATCATTATAATTAGATGAGACCAAGAGGTCTAATGACCTAAAGCCAAGTCCACAATCATGGCTAAAGCCAAGGTTGAGTCTCAAGACCATGGTAACAATGACCAAGGTCACGGCAAAGCCACGGCTAAAGACCATATAACTTTTAAAGATCAAAACTTATATATATGTTATCAAATACTACAATAGTGGGGAGCCTCATGTGAGGAGTTCATTGAGTAAGCCGTCGAGACGAGTTGTGGATATACGAGTTAAAGTGTCCTGGCTCCTCGAACGTTTACTCCATGACTTCTGAATTATGTCGGCCCGAACGGTAGTAAGAGATATACAACTTATACATGTTCCATAGACTATTTATATTCAAAGACTTACATTATATACTAAGTACTACATCATGAACATTATGCAAGACATATATGGGCAATTCTTCGTATTCTTAGACGTTACTCCAAACCTAAGTCGCAACGTTCTATTATAGGCTGCTCTTAGAGACTTTCGCAATTCGACTACCACTTTCATTTCTCATTACATAGACTTAAGGTGAGTCATAGCCCCTACTCTTTTCGTACTTGTTTTAACTCTTGGGGGGGATACATGCTCAACTACTTGCTTACTTGTACAAATACTCAAAACATTTATACTTGATTGTTTTATACTTGATTGTCTTATACTTGATGGCATTATACTTGATTTCATACATACATGACTGTCTTTTATCTTTGGGAAGTGGCTCACAGTAAACTTATATCTTTGGGAAGTGGCTCCCAGTTTTCTTTGGGAAGTGGCTCCCAGTTGTCCTTGGGAATTGGCTCCCAAAGTGAGGTCTTCGGAGATGAAGTATAGACTCACTTCTAATTGCTTAAATTGTCTTGATGAACTTATACATGTCTTATTCATACTATATATGTTAGCAGTGGGTTGTGAACACACAGGTTACAAGTCTCTTATGGCGGGACTTGTAACTGAGTGGATTCACGATGCCTTTGCTGTGTGATCATTCTTTAAGGCTTTTTCAACTGTTTTAAGACAAACTCTATGAACTCACCAACCATTGTGTTGACACTTTAGCATGTTTATCTCAGGTTAGTAAGGCGATAGCTAGTGCGTGGAACTTAGAGTCAAGCTGCATATTCTGAAGACTTATGCTTTTATCATTTACCATTCAAAACTTTGTATACATTTATGTATCATACTTTGGAATCTCAAGTTTGTAACAAGGAATTTATTAATCGAATGGTAACTTTTCAAAACGTCTCATTTAGAGTTCGTTTTCTATAACTTGTACTTTGTATTATGAAGTAGCACCCCTATGACACAGTCTTCCGCTGCGGTATTTTGGGGGTGTTACAGATATTTCATTTTTGACGAATTTGTTGGGTTTACGAATTAAAGTGCCCTGACTCCTCGAACGAATATTGCATATACTTCTGAGATATGATGGCCCGAACGGTGATATGATTATAACTAAACCCCTAATAACAACATAACTCAATAATAGGGAGCTTTGTGTGAGGAGTATTAACTTCTGAATTATGATGGCCCGAACGGTATTATGTTGATAACATAATACAATAGTAGGGAGCTTCATGTGAGGAGTCATATACTTCTGAATTACAATGGCCTGAACGGTGTTATGTTATATATATAAAACATTAACAAACCTAAAAGCAATAACTTGAGAAACATAAACATGATAACTAAAGCTTGACATACATACAAAACCAACAACACACTAGGATACGTGAGTAAGGCGGTCTAGTTCCCGAGTCGCTATTTGCGTCACTTAGATTCCTCTACACCAAGGTGAGTTCTCATAGCCTCATACTTTTTAAAATGCTTTATAAACCCTGTGAGGGGGATACATGCTAAATGCTTTACTTAGAACCGAATACAAGTCTTTTTCTTTGGTTGTTTGCACGAGTAAACTAACAGCCACCACTACATAACCAAAATTCATGAATCTAACCGTTTGGGATGTTTTACCCAAGCGAACGCGAATATAGTTGATTGATCTATTGGAGTTTGACAACTCCCATTGGTATTAACACCCCACTAGGTGGTACCAATAAGTACTATATTTGAATCCACTCAAGGTATAACTTTGGCAAGGTATCCTTCCATCCCCTCATGTTGGGTCTGCAACCCACATGACTCGGATTGTTAAGGTGTGATTCATGAGCTTAGTGCAACCTACTAAACTCCTGATAATTGTGCCTACATCACAATTATCACAAAACTTGCATTTTCTCAGATGGGTGTAACAACTGAACCCAGGGAACTTGTATTCACTAACCCCTAAACCTATGATTCTCACTCAACACCTTGTGTTGACTTTTTAAGCATGCATTCTAGGTATATTACTTCTATGGATCCATGGCAGAAGGAGGTACTGAACTCGGAGGACTTTTCATGGTTATCATTCAAACAAAACCAACCTAACTCTTAGATTTTTGGGACCTCATCAAAATTAAAAGTATATCTTTTATAATTAAAACTCTGATAATAATGAATGATAACTAAATTTCCAAAACGTCTCTTTTTGAGTCGTTTTCTATTACTGTATCTGTGATTCTATGAAGTAATACCCCAAACACTTTAGCCGCTGCGATCAGTAAAAAATGGGGGTGTTACAGATTGGCATAAGAGCTTCAGTTTTAGAGAACAAGGTCAAAACCTAAACTGCAACTATTTTTCCTAAACCCGAGAAAGTCCTCAGTACCTCTGCCATCCTCCATAACCATATGTGCTAAGGTAAGTATAATAATTGCCTGCTTAACTGCTAAATGATTTATAGTATTTTCTTTATTATATAGTTATGTCTACTCCCCTCTACTCTACCCCTATCTCATCTAGTCCACATCCGGAGAATGATCTTTCCTCTCCGAGTGTACTAGATTATTCCCCTAAACCCTATAACTTAGAAGAATCTAGGAATAGTTTAGATAAATGTAACACCCCCATTTTTCACTGATCGCAGCGGATAAAGTTTTTGGGGTATTACTTCATAGAATCACATATACAGTAATCGAAAACGACTCGAAAAGAGACGTTTTGGAAATTTAGTTATCATTCATAATTATTACAGCTTTAATTATAAAAGATATACTTTTATTTTTGATGAGGTCCCAAAAATCTAAGAGTTAGGTTGGTTGTGTTTGAATGATAACCATGAAAAGTCCTTCGAGTTCAGTACCTCTTTCTGCCATGGATCCATAGAAGTAATATAACTAGAATACATGCTTAAAAAGTCAACACTAGCTGTTGAGTGAGAATCATAGGTTTAGGGGTTAGTGAATACAAGTTCCCTGGGTTCAGTTGTTACACCCATCTGGGAAAATGCAAGTTTTGTGATAATTGTGATGCATGCACAATTATCAGGAGTTTAGTAGGTTGCACTAAGCTCATGAATCACACCTTAACGATTCGGGTCATGTGGGCTGCAGACCCAACATGAGGGGATGGAAGGATAACTTGCCAAAGTTATACCTTGAGTGGATTCAAATATAGTACTTATTGGTACCACCTAGTGGGGTGTTAATACCAACGGGAGTTGTCAAACTCCAATAGATCTATCAACTATATTCGCGTTCGCTTGGGTAAAACGTCCTGAAGGATTAGATTCATGAATTTTGGTTATGTAGTGGTGGCAGTTAGTTTACTCTTGCAAACAACCAAAGAAAAAGACTTGTATTCGGTTTTAAGTAAAGCATTTAGCATGTATCCCCCTCACAGGGTTTGTAAAGCATTTAAAAAGAAAGTTTTAAAAAGATGTGAGGCTATGAAAACTCACGGTATTTAAAAATATGTGAGGCTACGAAACTCACCTGGGTGTAGAGTAATCTAAGTGTTGCAAATAGTGACTCGGGAACTAGACCGCCTTACTCACGTATCCTAGTGTGTTGTTGGTTTTGTATGTATGTCAAGCTTTAGTTATCATGTTTATGTTTCTCGAGTTATTGTTTTTAGGTTAGTTAATGTTTTATATCTAACATAACACCGTTCAGGCCATTGTAATTTAGATGTATATGACTCCTCACATGAAGCTCCCTACTATTGTATTATGTTATCAACATAATACCGTTCGGGCCATCATAATTCAGAAGTTAATAATCCTCACACAAATCTCCCTATTATTGAGTTATTGTGTTATTAGGGTTTAGTTATAATCATATTACCGTTCGGGCCATCATATCTCAGAAGTTTATGCAATAATCGTACGAGAAGTCAGGGCACTTTTATTCGTTAACCCAACAAACTCGTCAAAAATGAATTATCCACATAGTACTCCTCGCATGAAGCTCCCTATTATTCTGTTATGCTTCTAACTTTATTTAGGTTTTATACTTATGTGATATTTTTACTTTTTACCCTTATAGTTTATATATTTACGTTTTCTACCCTAAATTTATATTACTTATATTACTTATACTAATAACTATCTATACTTGACACAACTAGTCCCTAGACTTCTATATTTTATGTAACTAACCTAAGACTCCTAAGTTTTCTATATTTACCATTTCAGACCTTTAATTTTATATTTTTTACATTTTTAGTCCTTTTTAGTTTATACTTATGTTATTATCTATCCTAGGGTTTTAATATTATGCAAAACTAGTCCTTACTACTTATAACTTCTAGGAAATGTCAAAAATAGTCCCTAGAATTTATAATTTTAGGAATTTATGATATATTACCTTATGCATGTAAAGTTTTGCAAAACTAGTCCTAATATGCATGTAACTTATATTTTATCTAGTAATTAAGTTTTCTAGCCTATGTTTTACTTATTTTAACTTATCTAGGTTATGTATAACTAGTGTATGACCTAAAATAATGAATAATAGCATGCATGTAAGTATATGACTCGATCTAGGGTTTTAAAACTTAAACTAGCAAGGAAAAGGGTTCTAGGCTCATGAAAGGGTTCCTAGGGTATCTAAGGCATTCTAAATCTATCCTAAGACTATACTAAAGCAAAATTAACTAAATGTAAGACTTAGTTGGCTAGGGTGGGGGGTTTACGCAGGTGAAAACTAGGGTTAGGGTTTTCTAGGGCTTGTACGACTTCAAACCAGAACACAACATGACCAAGGCCTAGCTACTCATTCCTTATGGCTTCTAACGACTTAGTACTACAGAAATGTAAGGTAGACAGGAGGGGAAGAGGTGTGAAGAAGAAATGAAGGGTATTTGTAGGGCTCGATTGGCGGTTAAGAGTGAAACAGGTTCATAGGTGTCACGAAGGGGGAGGGCTAAGCAAGCAAAGCTAGATGGTGATGTGGTGAGGCTAGGAGGTGATGAGGATGAGCTAGGAGGTAGCTAGGGGGCTACCATAGGCCGGTTGTGGCGGAGAGAGGCCGTGAGAGGCGGTTAAGGGAAATGGTGGACAAGTAGCTTACAAGTAGGTGATCCACCACCTTGCTTGGTAGCTTGGAGGTGCTTGTAAGCTGTTTGGTGGGTTAAGTATGGTTTAGGGTGATTAGGGGTGGATTAGTGGAGGTTTAGGGTGGATTAGTGGTGGATTAGTCAAGTAGGTGATGCACCTACTTTTGTGCGTGCTTAGAAGTGTTAAGGTGTTAGGTTGAGGTGCTTGAGGTGTTAGGGTGTTAGGTTGAGGTGTTTTAGGTGCTTATTTTTATGTTTTACTTGTTTCAGTTAAGTTTAGACATAGTTTCTACTTATTAAGTGTTTAAGGTTTTACCTAAGGTTTAGTGCCTAATTTAAGTTCCTAAGTGTGAGTAATGACTAATCCTAAGACCTAAAGGGTTTATTCCAAATGAGGGTAACTTATGGGAAAGGTTTGGGAAGGTTTGACCTAGTTTTGTAACCTAAATGACCTAAGTGGGTTTAGTGAGAGACTAGGGTTTATCCTATGGTTTTGTACCTAGACTAGTGTCCTATGGGTATCTAATAACTATTCCTAAGTTCTAAAAGGCTTATACTAAGTGGTAGTGACCTATGGGAAAGTTTTGGGAGGGTTTAGACCTAATTCTAGTTATCTATGACCTAGTTATGGTTTAGGGTTTAGGGGGTTTGTATCTAAGTTCTAAAGGGTTTATTATATAGCCTAATAGTCCTAATATATCCTAATACTCCTAAGGAAACTCATACTTAAGCCTTGGACACTTTTATACTAGTTAAACTAAGCATATAGGTTCAGATAAGCACATAATCCTACTTAAGTTTTAGTTTACGGTTTATTAGGGTTTTGTGTTATGTTTAGTGTTTTAGATTGGTGAATTACTTATTATGGTGTTGTTATGATTTTATGCTTGACATACCTAGGGTTTATAGGATGTGAGTATTGAGTTATTTGGCTTGTGTAGATACGTGAGCAGGTCTAGTGAGTTATGCAAGTAATAATGTATATAAAAAGCAAAAATTTACCTATGAAATACCTACTATAGGTATTTGTAATGGGAATGATAGTAATGGGTGTTTGTGGGTTGTTATAATAAACCTTCACCCTTAGGATATACCCCTTCTTTAGATAACCGTCATTTAAAACACATGAGAGATTTCTGTGCTAAGACATCACCCCTACCTCCCCTAAACCCTATTATACATCCTCTTTTTCCTACCCATAAAACAGAACCCCATGGTTTCTTTCTCCCGAGAGAACCATGTATACCTAAACACCCTATCCCCACCTATGCCCCTAGATTTGACCTTAGGCAACCCTATACCTTAAACCCTACCCCTTACTTAATAAACCCTCCCATTCCATCTTGGAAAGATGAAATTGGAGAAAAACCCTCTAGGTTGACTCTAGAAGATGAGGAAAACTAATTAGAGGAGATAGAAAAAAGTCATAATAATAATAACTTAGATAATCAACCTGACTATAGTAGTTTAAGAAAGAATTTACAAGAAAACCATTTTAAAATAGCTAAAATACAGAAAAACCAAATGAAACATCACCATAAAATAGCTTTTGCCCGCTTTAGGATTTGCACTTTAGAAAAGATAATAGATAATGATGAGGAAAACATAGAAAACACTAACTCATGGAATTAGGAAATTAGGAAACTTTAGAAAACCCTAAGTAGATAAATAACCCTAGGAGATATGCCTTAGAATAGTTAGAGCCTATAGGATAAGTAGAATAGAAAATAAATAAAACAAATTAGGATTTAGAAACTACCTAGTACACCTCAATTAGGATAGATTAGATAACTAGACTTAGGACTACCTTTCACCTTAGGACACCCTTAGAAAACCCTTAGGAAAACCTATAACCTACCCTTAACCCTTACCCTTAGAATCTTAGGAAACCCACCCCAATGTCTTAGGTATATAGAATCTCTAAACTGTTTTAAATTTCTCTTACTCTAACCCTTTTCAACTCTTTTTCCCCTTACCGATGGTGAGAATCCTCATTCTTCACCATAGAGATTTGAATTCTTTCTCCTCTGATTTCTAAACCTTCACTTCTTTCCATAACTTTCTTAAGCTATCTTCGTTCTAGTTAAAGATCTACCCCTAACTATTCCATATGCAAATATATGATCCTCATATATAAGCATATTCCTATATTCCCCTAGATTACTATCATACCCGAGCTAGTTGATGAGGCAAAAAATGATCCATTTTTAGGGGGTCATTTAAGCCCGAAATTGAATTTATTTGATCAAATATTGCCCTAAATCGTTCCTTTTGTGATTTTAGGTACTTTTGGAGTGAATTCTAGAAAAAGAAGCATTTTGGACGTTTTTGGAGCATAAAAGTGAAGAAAACGGCAAAGTCTTAATTTTCCTTGCTGGGAACAGTACCTGACGGCGTCACAAGATTCTACATGATGGCGTCAAGAGTAAAACAAGAGGTGAAGTGGATAGAGTCCATGATGATCCAGAGAGTTTTTACACTAGGGGCATGACGGCGTCACCATAGGCCGTCATGGTCCCATTGCATGTGATGGCCCAGAGAAATTTTGCACTTGACGGCGTCAGATCTGGATCTAGGCAATCCGATATTACTATGGGCGGCGAGTTGACGGCGTCAGACATTTCTTCTTGATGCCGTCACGATGAAAAATCTATATATAGTTTTGTAATTTTCATTCATTAAGAGAGGACAAGTGGAGGGATAACTTGGAGAAACCCTAGCACGATTTTTACTGTACTTTCAAGGGTTTTTACCCTTTGAAACCTTTCATGTTCAATTAAGATAAGTATCCTTTCAATTCATTCAATATGTCTATGTGTTGTTTGAATATATCTTACGCTTGTCTTGATTTTAACATGCTAGGATAGATCTCTTGTGTGTTTGCTTAGATGTAGTGAAACCTAGATGTTGATTATGGGTTGATTGCTTGTTTATAGTTGTTACGGATGAATGATTTCGATGTTAGGCTTAAGAAAACTGGCAGACTTCCATAGGGTAACATGCTTGAATGTCTTAAGAAACATGAACCAATGCGTACTAGGTTTTTATGGTTGTATTTAATGCATGAGTGAATTCTAATGATCCCATGTTAGGAGCTTCTTGCAGGCTCGACATAGGAGTGAAGTAGGAGCTTATAGAGTTGGGGAAGTACGTACGCCACCCCACGAATGGTATTAAGGAATATAACCCGTCATCCACACAATTGTAACAAACTATCAACCTGTAAAAGATATCTAGGGAGTAATGAAATCTAAGTAAACACAATTTTCCCATTATTGTTCACACCACTAGTTTAATTAGCTTTATTTACATTTTTATTATTTTATTTTGATTGCATCTTAGTTATTGGGTTAGTTGATTAGCAACTAATTCCGCCCACTCCTTCCAAAACCCGAGATTTTAATTGCATTTATAAAAATATAAAAATATAAAAATACAAAAAGAATCATCCCTCACCTTTAGACCTAGTTTTAAAGCTTTCTAATCCTAGCGACACTATTCCTGAGTTGAACGATCAATCCCCCTGTACTTATCACTATACTATACTACATCAATCAGGTACACTGCCTGGTGGGGGTTGTAAGCTTCTCGAGATCCCTCGAGAGGTAAAGCCTGGTGCAATTCCCACGCATCAAGTTTTTGGCGCCGCAGCCCGGGGAATAGTTATTGTCTAGGTTAGAATTTCTTTTTTATTAGGTCTTCTTGCTAGATTCCTTTCTAGTAAGATTTTATTTTATTTTTAGGTTTTCTTTAGTCTATCTATTTCTTCGTGTCTTTGTTCGTAATCTTTACCATCCGACATCATGGAAGGTGGTAACATCTTTGAACCCATCAACCCACCACAACAAAACCACCCACAAAACCCACAAGTAGCAAACCAACCTCTTAGGCCCCGAACCCTAGGAGAGTATTCCCGTCCTAGCCACCAAGGCTATTGAAACACTATTGAGCTCACCCAAGGAGCCAATGTGTCCCCCTTGCGATCCGACACCATCCGGTTGGTGCAAAGCGGATGTGCATTCCATGGACTTCGTTCCGAAGATCCTAACCAACATCTCAAGGATTTCCTTAAAATCGTAGATTCTATAGACCTTGATGTTACAACTAGAGATTCAACCCGGTTACGCCTATTCCAATTCTCTCTATGTGATCAAGCTAGTCAATGGCTTGAACGTTTACCCGCAGGATTGATGAGATTGTAAATACTCATCATTTTTATCGTATCTGAACTGCCAAAACATCCAAAAACACTCAAATACACATCAAAATACAGAATTTATCCCAAAAGTGTGTTTTATATGTTTTAGATGCAAAATGTTTAAAAACAAATGAAAAACGAACAAAGTTTGCACAATTGGCAGTTTCAGTCCCTCAAGTTTCAAAAATTAAGAAAACTAGTCCCTGGAGGTTTGAAATAAAAGAAAAGTCAACCCAAGGCATTGAAAAGTCAAATGTTATCAAAAAACGATCCTTGGGTGAAAAGTTTGAGAAAATTACACGTTTGGTCCCTGTACTTTCAAAAATAGCAAAACTAGTCCTCGGGAATTTAAAAATTGGAACTTATCAAATATTTCCCTTGTACTATTCACAGGTTGCAATTTTAGTCCTTTTTGATCACTTTAGGAAAATTACAAAACCAGCCCTCAAACTTTGGAAAATTATAAAGTTGGTCCTTGTAGTTTACAAAACCAAACGAACCCTTATTATTTAACTTAACCCAAAACTTAACCCAAAACATCCCAAGCCCAACACCACCCCTCCAAGCCCAAAGTTACAAACCACCCCAGCCCACCACTACTTCCCCCGTTTTTTTAATATTACCCCCAACTTTGACCCTGCTTTGACCGCCTCCTCCACATCCCCCCCCCCACTCACCTGCTATACTCCAAATCCCCCATCATCACACCTAGCCTGTTTCCCCCTCCTGCACACTCAACCCTCCCCTTGCATCTCAAACAAAAGCTACACTCCAAAATCTCACCTCTGGCTTCAATTATCTCGAAGAAAAGTTAAAATCAATTTGGCGCCAAAAATTGAAGAACGGCCAAGATGACTTCTATTGATCCAATGGTCAATTTTAGGGGTGGGATAGCAAAAGTGGGTCTGAAAACCCTAATCTCCACATATAAAAGGAAGAAAGAGAGGGCAGAGAAGAAGTTAGTTAATTTTTGTGTTTTCAGTCCTTAGTGTAATTTTAATTATGTAATCTTTTCCTTTGTAATTTTCTTTAATTAGATGTAATTTTCATTTGTAATTTCAAGTATTCAGTTTAATTTAAGTGATCTTTCAGCTTCAACCAAATCATATTTTACATTCAAGTATTAAATTCCTTGTTATTTTAAATAAATTGCATCCTAAATAGTTCTTCAATCTTTATTAAATCTTTTAAAAAGTCATTTGAAGTAGAAGAAAGCATAAACTCAGAAAAAGAACAAAAAAATTAGAAAATACAAAGAAAATCCAAAAAAAATGCAAAAATAGTGAAAATACCTGAAAAAGCTAGAAGAGGAGGATAAGAAGAGGCTGGATTATGGTTTAGAGTCTCATGGGAGACCATAAGTAAGTAGAGAAGTTGTGGGGTGTCTTAGCTTGTGCTTGGACTCTTTGTAAGCAAAAATTCCATTTTCAGCTTATGTACTGTAGCATAGCTTATTAGATTTCTTATGATTTGCTTATTTCTGTCTTTTCATGCTCATGTATGCTTATTAGTTATTTAGTGTAGCAAGACATGTTTGTTTGGTAGTTTAAATTGTTTTGGTTCATTGTTTATCTAGTTAATTGTGTGATTATTGCAAACCTGTGATTAGTTGTTAATTATTGATTGGATCTGTGTTTGTGAGTCCCATTTGGTATAATTGATCAGTGTATGAGCTCACTTTGTGGAATTGTGGTTTAAATCTCATACTTGCTTATCCAAGGTTCATAAAAATTGTTTTAAGGGGTGTTTGTATTTGGTAGTTTAGCTATGCACTAGTGTGTTTCTGTGGTTAAGTTTGGATGTATCATATCTCACTAGGTGTTACGAGAACACTCAACTCATTATACACAGTATTGGTTTGCAAAAAGTCAATTTAACCTTTAACTTCTTGGATCTCAGTCACTGTGGGATTTCATGTTCTATAATCATCACTTTTAGTGTACAAGATGCTCACTTAGCTTATTGTAATCTAATTTTAGCTTGTTATCATCCTTTCAGTCAGTAGTTAGTAATTAAAATCCAAAATAGTCAACTTGTTTCAATTTACCTAAAAGTCAAATTGCCTTGTGTAGAAAAATTCTCAACATTGCAATAATTGTTGTGATTTTTGTACTTGTAGTTAGGACTTGAAACTTTTACTAGTTGTTGTCCCCCACCTTGGCTTCTAGGATCCACAAACACCATATTTTTGTGATTTTTCTGGTGGGCCCCACACCAATCCAAAGTGACATGCAGGGCAAGGAGATGCCCTGCACCCAGCCTTTTGGCCTTCTGACCCGTTTTCCCAAACCATTAACTTGCTCAATTTTTACTCTTTTTCCTTGCTTCTTGTTGTGATGAAAGGCCTTCTATGCTGTTTTGATTTATGCATGCTCAATTTGGGTTTGTTTGCTTATTTTTTAGCTTAATTTGGCTCCTCAAGTGACCCCACTCAGTCCCATTTCTGCTGAGCATGCTCAGTTAACCACTGAGCTTGTTAGATTTCATGTTCCACTTGGTCATAGCCTACTTGATTGATGTTGTTAGTTGTTAAGTGTGTACCTGAGCTTGTGTTTATTTGTGCTCACCATGGTGTTTTCCTAAGTACTCATTGCCTTAACTGCTTGTATTGAAAAGTTCACTTAAACCCTTTACACTCAACTGTTAGATAATTGAGATTGCATAAGTTTGTTTGAGTTTGTTTACCTGTTAGTTTTAGCTTATTAGGTTAGGTTGAGATTAGCTTTAGTTCACTGCACCCTAGGAATAGCTTTTGGCTTATGGCTTTTCAAGAATCTCACTGAACCAATTCACTGGTTCAGTGGTGACTGAGCTCACTTCACAAGCATCCAACTTGTTCATCACTCGAGCTTTTCTTGAGCTTGTGGGCTTTTTGGAAAGCCCACATAGCTACCTTTCCAATTCCAGGCTCATCTTGGGCTTCAAAGCTTTTGCCCTTAGCTTATTTTGGGTCCCTATTCTGTCCCATTTCTGTCTAGTTAACAGCTTATGGTTGTGCTTAATTTCTTGTTTCTGCTTATTCTGATTGCTTCATAGGTTGTTTTGAGTTGATTTAAGGTCATTGAAGTTATTTAGAACTGTTTTTGAGCTTTTAGCTATTTTTCTAGACAAGTGCTTATTTATAAGTGCTTATTTTGTGTTGCTTTTTACCCATTTTGCTTATTTTAGCTTCTTTTTCAGTAGATTTTATTTTTCCTAAGTTCTTAATTGTATTTTAGAATTTTCCTAAAAGTTTCAGATTTTTCTTTGTCTTTTTAGTATTTTTAATAAATCAAAAATAGTTTTAGTAATTAATAAATAGTAAATAATTAATAATAAATAGATAAATAGTGTAATAAATATATTTTCTATTTTAAAATTAGTTTTATAATATTTTAGATTTTTCAAAGTTATAATTTCATTTTTCTAGGTTTATTTTATATTTTCTTAATTTTTAGTGTATTATTAAATAGTTAAAAATAGTTTTTAATTAATAATAATTAATTAAATATTTATAAAAATTATTTTCTTTTTCTAATAATTTTCTTTTATCTTTAGGTCCGTAAAAATATAATTTTCATGTTCGTTGGATTAGCGTAGCACAAAATTTACGTTTTATTTTGCGCACTCGCGTTTTATTTAATAAACTTTTATGTTTTTACGTTAGTAAAAGTAGTTTGTAAAATAAAGAAAAACCAAACACATAAATAAAGTGATAGCTTCTATTTAAGCTGTTTGGTTTATTTTTCTGCTTATTTATAAGCAAATTCTGATTTTAAGTTTTTAGATTACGTTTTAGGTTTATTAGGTTTTGCGTTGTTGTTAATATAGATTGTTTAAATCGTTCTCATTCGTATTTCCTTAGCGTAATCATTCAAACCCCTATAAACCCTTTCCTGTCCAAATTCGCCCGATCACAAACTCGTTTTGATTACCATCCACACCTCGTCGGGACATAACGACCCGGGGAAACCCTATTCTTCCACAGAGATTGATCTTAGGCAGTTTTACCTTGTTGACCACTCACCTGGTCCATTTAGGTTGACCGTTTGGGACCGATCAAATTTTGGCGCCGCTGCCGGGGAGGTTGTGCGCGTATTCTAAATGGTTTTTCTGATTAGTGATTTTGGAATTCATCCATTTGTATATATATCCACCTTTGTTCATATTTTCTTATTATCATATACAAAACAGTTCTCGAAAACATTTTAAAATTAGTTTTTAACGAACACAAAAACCCAAAAATATTTTCTTTCTCATTTGTACAAAATGTTTATCAAAAATACCAAAAATATCCATCTTTACCCTCCTACCTTTTTGATTCTTCATCCGTTTACCCTCTATCCTTTTGATTCTAACTTCTTCCACTTGTCCCTTAATTGATTCTAATGGCATCTCTCGATGACGATTTCTTTGAACAAAGGGCCTTTGAGAGCAGAATTGAAAAACTTATGGCCTTGTCAAAAATATCGAGATGTCGTGTTGATTATGATGGACCTTCGATCTCTATTCCCTCTCCGGTGAGGGAAATGGATCAAGAAACCGGGGTGACAAAGGACCCTGTACTTCCCTCTGACGATGGAAGTGCTAAATACGTCCTACCTACGGTTGTCCAAAAATCTAAGCTCACAATTGCTCCTAAACCGTCAATAATTGATCCTAACCTTTCACGGTTTACTGTTAAAAGTTTGTCAAGCAAACGTACAGAGCTTAGGGCGGTGACTGAAAAGAACGACTTGCCCAATCTTCAAGTTTATCAAGAACAAAAACCCGAGACCATAAAGGAAGTGGTGGAAATCCCTAGCTCTAAGAGCACACCACTTGTCCCACCTCCGGATTTTATTCCTTGTGTTGGTTGTGGTGAGCCACTTTTTGGTTTACCATGTCGTTGGTGTACATGTGAACAATGTGGTAATGATATTCGAGATGGAAGTTGTTTGTTTTGTGGTTCGAGGAATTCATTTGCTTATGATCCTAATCAGAACTCATTCAACGACTCTTCCAATTTTTCCAATTACCCATCACATTCATACGAGCAAGAATCATATTATTTAAACCACAATGATTGTTCGTATCAAAATACACCAAACTTTTCTTGTGAATACTGTGGAGGTCCTCACCAAGGTTTTGATTGTCAAAATAGTCAAAATTTTGGTTATGACCAATATCCATACAATTCACCAAACCAGACTCAACAATTTAACTGTTGTGAGTACTGTGGTGGCCCATACTACAGTTCTGATTGTCAATCGGGCAACACGCTTGTCTATGAGCAGTTTCCTGATAGCAATTATGACTCTAGCACATACGACTCACAGCCACATCAGTTTTACTGTTGTGAATACTGTGGAGGTCCTTATTGCAGTTCTGATTGTCAAACAAGGAATCCATTTCATTGTAACAATTATGATTATTCATCTCAAGACCAACCTCCACAGTACCAATTGACCTAAGCAACTCCTCAATTCCCGCAAGACCTTTGTCATGAGGTTCTTGAAGCATTGAAAAAATTTAAGGAGGGGTTGGCTACTACATCGTTTCAAGATTCTGGTGAGAAATCCATTGCAAAATTACTTGCTGAAGAACGAGATGCTAGGAACAAAATGAGCATGGAAGAATTACTTGTTGAGCAAAGAGCGGCTAAAATACGTGCCAATCTTCGCTATGCTGCTCTATATGATGACGATGATGACAGTGATGATGATGAAGATAACATTGTCATTATTCAAAAAGATTCATCAGTTGTGATTCCTTCCATGGATAATCAGGGAGAAAATAATGTGACAGAGTCACCAGCCGTTGATCAAATGGAGCTTGAAAATTTGATGAGTGCTCAAACACTCATCATTTTTGGTCTAATCTGAACTACAAAACATACAAAAACACTCAGTAATGCATCAAAATACTGAAAATATTTCAAAATTGTGTTTTATATGTTTTAGATGCAAAATGAGCAAAAACAGATGAAAAACGTACAAAGTTTGCAAAATCGGCAGTTTCAGTCCCCCAACTTTCATAAAATTACAAAACTAGTCCCTGGATATTCAAAATATAGAAAATTATCACCAAAGGTCATTTTGAAATCATAAGTTGTCATATTTTGTCCTTTGGTGAAAAATTGGAAAAGTTTTGGAAATTTACACTTTTGGTCCCTGGAGTTTCAAACTTTTACAGATTTGGTCCCTGGTGGGATATTTTTGGATGAAAAATCATTTTTAGTCCTTGGAAATTCAAAATGTTCAATATTGGTCCTTGGATAAAAGATTTTCACAAAATGACAAGTTTAACCCCTATACTTTGAAAAATGTCATTTTTAGTCCTCAGGAAATTTTGAAAACTTGAAAAATGAAAAATTGGTTATTGAACTTTGGAATATTTGCATCTTTGGTCCTTGGTGATATTTTGGAAAAATAACATTTTCAGTCCCTTGGTTTTTAAAATCTACAAAATTGGTCCTTGTGATTAAATTTCATACAAACCAAACAAACCCAAATAACAAATCCAACAAACACACCCTTTATATCACCACAGCCCATCCATCCCCACACCCTCAGCCCATACAAAAGCCCACCACCAAAATAAATAAAACACTCCCGTTTTTTTTATTACCCTCGTTGACCCCCCCCCCCCCCCCCAAAGTCAAACTTTCACTTTCTCCCCCACTTGGAAGCCTGCAAACTCAACCAACACTCCACCCCCTCCTCACCTCCAGCTCACCATCCCCATCCTTTGTCCCCCCCCTCAGCTCACCAATAACTCCAAAGAGCATTTAATGCCCTGAAATCCCTCCAAGATAACCCCAACTACCTAAACTCTTTTTCCCGCCTAAACCAAATCAAATGGCCATGATCTAATTGGCTCATCCAAGGGCTCTAAAGAGTTGTGGGAAAGATAGAGAGAGACTGCAGGGACTATAAAAGAAAAGAAAAAATGAAGAATGGAAAAGTAGTGTAGCAGTAGCATAATTGTAGTATAATGTAACCATTTAAAACTTAATTTCCTTTTTCCAGTTGTAATCTTAGTTAAAATCAATTGTAGTTAAGTTATTTTGTATAATATGAATCATCTTTGAAGATTAATTTCATGTGTTGTTATTTAAATTTCCCATTTGCAGTTTTTTTTATAAAAATCTCAAATCACTCTCATCTAGTTAAAAAGTGTTGAATCTGTTTCATTAAGCTCATACTAAAATATTCACAAGCTTTCATAAGCTCAGTAAAGTTCAAACTAGTTTTTAGCTTAAAAAAATCCACCAGTCAACAAAAGTCAACAGGTATAAAATGGTGAATGAGTTGATTCAGAATGGAAGCAGGGTAGATGAATGGTTCATGTGGTTTTAGGTGCGTCAGGGGAGGCATAGGATAGCACATTTTGTTCATTGGTTCTTGGTTTGTTGGCCACATCCACATGGCTCACTTGTAAGCATTCATATCAAATTTTTAGCAGTTTACTATTCACATTGCTTATACATGTACTCTTCTGTGTTTTATGTTTAATAAGTGTGTTTGAGGTGATTTGAGGGTATTGAGTAGCTTGTCATTGTTTAGACTCACAGTTGTTGCCTAATGTGAGTTAACTGCCAAATTGCATAAAATTGGCATACCTGTGTAAGGTTGCTAAGATTGTTGTTTTTTATGCTTTTATAAACTCATTCTATCATAAGTTATCCTTATAAATCTGTTTCATGGTCTAACACTGTCAAATACTTTGAGAAGTAAAAACAGTTTCAAACTAAATGGGTGTTTGGCATAAGCCTTTCAAGTAGGTTCATGGAACTTTGGTTATTGTGTTCTGGTTTATACATGCTACATTAGAGTTGTCTAGGATAAATTAACCATAAAGTCAGTACCAAAGTGAGTAGAAGTCAAAATCATAGATAACTTGGCTTAATCACCATCTGTGGTGACAGTAAGTAACCACCAAGCATCATTTCAACTTTAAGACACAAGTTCTTACTAATTCTGAGCTTATTGTGGTGTAATTACTCAAAACAAGTAAGAAAATCAGTTATCATAGTTCAAAAAAGTCAAATATCCAAGTTTTCTAAAAAGTCAAAAGTCATTCTCTCAGATTTTTTTAAATATGGTGGTAATTGTTGTGATTTATGTGAGTTGATTTAGAGGTTAAATCTTGTTCCTATTTCTACCCTACCAGCTCAACTTTCATTTCCTAGCATCCTTATATTTTTATTAATTTTTGTGTGGGCCCCACTTGGCTCCAAAAGCACTTGCAGGGGGAGTTCATCCCCTGCACCAGCAGATCTATCCCAAACACCACCCTTTGGTAGTGGTTTTCTGGCCACCCTTGTGGGTCCCAGTGCCCAACCTTGGTTTCTCTCAACCCCCCTCCTACCAGGGTTGAGGTTTTGACCTCTTGGTTGACCTAGAAACCCCTGGGTCCCACCTAATTTAGCTCATCTTTTCTGTCCCCATTTTCAGTCCTAAACTAGGTTTCAAAGTGCTTATTGCTGCTTAATAGCTTATTCTGAGGTCCACTAGTGCTTTTTTCCAGCTTAAACAAGTTCAACTAAGTTATTTGGGTCAGAAAAACTCATAGTGGGTCCCACATAAGCTGGTTCAAGCTTATTTCCTTGCTTGGTCAACAGAAGTCAACTGTTGACCCAAATAGCATTTCAAGTGCTTATTTTTGATTTCCATCAAAGTTGTTTTTGTAAAAAGTTCATGTTTTTAGTTCTAAAATAGTTTTCTAAAATAAAAATCCAGAAAAAACAAAGTAATTTTAAGTGATAGTTTCTATTTAATTTTATTTAAATTTTAATTTTCATTTTTAAATTTTTATTAAGTACTTGTCATTTTTATATTTTTATTAATTATATCTTATATTAAAGTATATATATTAATTTTCTCATATTTTTATTTCATCATTTGGTATTTATTATATTTAATATTAGTTTTATTAGAAATTAATTAATATTAAGTTTAAAATAGCATAATTAGTTTTTATTAAGTTAAACCTAGTTTTTATATTTTTCCTAGCTTTTATATAATGTAAAATAATTTTAGAAATTTTATTAGAATTTTTACTGTTCATTTAGTAATTTTCTTAATTTAAAATATTTTAATTAGATAATTAGTAATTAATTAATAGAAAAATCAAAAAAAGACAAAAATACTTATTTTTATTTTTAAAACTTATTTTTAGTTATTTTATAATTTTAGAAATTTTATTTTCACCTTTTTAGTATTTAATTAATATTGTATTATACTTAAGTTGTTTAAATATTAATAATTAGTATTAAATAGTAATTAATTAATATTAAATAATTAATTAGTGTAAAAATTAATTTTAATTTTCTAAAAATTTTCTTTTATCCTTAGGTTTGTAAAAAAGTAATTTTCATCCCCTGGGTGTTTTCAGATTTTACTTTTCACGTTTTATTTTGTACGTCTACATTTTATTTAAACGTAACGTACGCGTTTTTAGGTTTAAATTGTTTCTGGTTTTTCCTAGTTTCCAGTCTTATTCATATAGCTTCTTTAAGCTATTTCATTGTATAAATCCTTAGTGTAATCACTCACAAGCCCCTTTTCATCCAAATTCACCCGATCACGAAACCGTTTGTTAGCCATTCACACCTCGTCGGGACATAACGACCCGGGGAAACACTATATTCCGCGGAGCATTGACTCTAGGCTGTTTGACCATCTTGACCACATCCGTGGTTGACTCTGGTTGACGGTTTAGCCTCAATCAAAATTCCATAACTGCTAGTACTTCCAAACTCCCTCAGTCTATTGATATCACACCCGAAGTTCACACTCACTCTCTAAATATGGGGGATGAGCATCTTAGCACTGTTCCTCAAAAGGAATCGGACGAATTCATAAAGTCTAGTGTTGAGAACCATGTCCCAATCCCAGGAGAGTCACAGGGAACTTTTGATCATGTGTGTGATTTACCTTATCACCCTGAAAATCCAAAAGATCATTTTGAGACTTTCTCCGATTTTAATGATGATTGTACATCTTATGGAGAAGTTGAGTATGAGGAGGCACCATTACCTCATTCGGATGTTGACCCTCTTATTGAGGAGTTCACAAATGAACTTACTCACATCAATCCACTTCCATTGGGAAGTGACGATGGTCTCCTTGATTTTGAAGCCGATATGGGAGAAACTGAAAAAATTTTAAACTCTTATCCTAACATCGAGCTTAGTACTTCACATGCTGATGAAAATTCTTTATCTTCTGGAGACATCAGTCATGTGGAGGGATTACCTTCTGAGCTAGTTATCTTAGAAGAAGTGAATGATGAGACTGACACTGAAATCAAGGATGAAGCACTTCGTGCAACATTATTGAATGTCGATCTCCTCATTTAAAAAATCGAGGCTTTCAAAGAGAAACCTATTTCATCTCCTATCCTCATTAAGGATAGTGACATTTTCTCCGATGATCCTGTTCCGGAGTTTGAAGCCTTCACTTTTGATCCTATGGGAGAGAAGATTAGTGGCAGTACCACTTCTCAGTTTCATAATTCTCTCTCCGATTATGAATCATTTACCTTTGATGAGTTCTCCTGTGAACTCACACACATCAATGTAGAATATGATTCATTCACATTCGATGAGTTCTCCTGTGAACTCACTCATATCATATCTCCACCAGAGTATGATAACTTCTACTTTGATCTAGACACACTTGGGATATGTCTTGATCACATAAGCTTAAATGGTGAAATTCATGATGACGAATCTATGAATTTTCCCGAGGATGATGATGAGTTAGTCATGATGTTTATCATGACTTTCTTTCTTTTCTTCACCTACAGGGTGACTTCTCCTGTTCTTCACTCCTTCGGGATTGAAGACATTATCTTTGACCCCGGCATCATCGCTTATAGTTTATACTATTTTAAGCTGGGTACTTATCTCATCGGTGTGGAACTTTCGTGTGCTTCAAATGTTTGTCTAAACATCTTGAATGAATGTACAATGGAGATTGCTTCTTCCACATCATGCTTCCCCAAGGACAAATGAATTCGGGGTCGAGTCAAGCTAGCGACTCGGTAAACAAAAACAGTAGCATGTACTTAGGGTTTTCACCCTAAGTGTGGGGGAATTACCCTTACTGTGGTTACAACAAAGTGAAAGAAAAATAGTGTTTCGACATTTAGCTTGTAATGTTGCCCTTTTAACATTCAAAGAGTCGGAATAATAGCCGGGACTTTGAATATTGAGGACAATATTCAATTCTAAGTGTGGGGGGAAATTCTAGCGAATTTGATCACATTTTACCATCTAGTACCCCCGTTTTTGACCAAAAATTTTAAATTTTTTTTCATTAAAGTTCAAAATTTTTTGTGGTTATCAGCCCGCCATGTCTAGACGACAAAAGGATTGGCTAATACAGGAGCAAACGGCTCTTGGTAAAGATATCTCAAATTCGTTGATGGCTTGCAATTTGCCCAAAATTGTATGGTACCTCAACTCGCCATATCCCAAAAAGTGAATGAGTTGGCTAGCCCACAAGATTATGGCTTGTGGTAAAGGCAGTGGAAAAACCATAATTGGTAATCAGCTCACCAAGATGTTGACTTAGTCCATCAAGAGTTGGCTAGTCCAGAAGTAAACGGCTTTTGGTAAAGACTAATCAAATCCGTTGACAGCTGGTGGTTTGCTCAAAATCACATGGTTATCAGGTGGACCATAGTTCTTACTTGAATCGATACATCTGGCTACTCCAGAAGTGATGGCTTTTGGTAAAGAGTTTCAAATCCATTAAGTTTTTCCCAAAATATTGCTAGGGACTAGCAATAGTTTAGTGTGTGGGATTGATAAGTATGTAAATACTCATCATTTTTATCGTATCTGAACTGCCAAAACATCCAAAAACACTCAAATACGCATCAAAATACAGAATTTATCCCAAAAGTGTGTTTTATATGTTTTAGATGCAAAATGTTTAAAAACAAATGAAAAACGAACAAAGTTTGCACAATTGGCAGTTTTAGTCCCTCAAGTTTCAAAAATTGACAAAACTAGTCCCTGGACGTTTGAAATAAAAGAAAAGTCAACCCAAGGCATTGAAAAGTCAAATGTTATCAAAAAACAATCCTTGGGTGAAAAGTTTGAGAAAATTACACGTTTGGTCCGTTTACTTTCAAAAATGGCAAAACTAGTCCTCGGGAATTTAAAAATTGGAACTTATCAAATATTTCCCTTGTACTATTCACAGGTTGCAATTTTAGTCCTTTTTGATCACTTTGGGAAAATTACAAAACCAGCCCTCAAACTTTGGAAAATTACAAAGTTGGTCCTCGTTGTTTACAAAACCAAACGAACCCTTATTATTTAACTTAACCCAAAACATCCCAAGCCCAACACCACCCCTCCAAGCCCAAAGTTACAAACCACCCCAGCCCACCACTACTTCCCCCGTTTTTTTTAATATTACCCCCAACTTTGACCCTGCTTTGACCGCCTCCTCCACATCACCACCCCCCCCCCCCCCCCCCGTACTCACCTGCTATACTCCAAATCCCCTATCATCACACCTAGCCTGTTTCCCCCTCCTGCACACTCAACCCTCCCCTTGCATCTCAAACAAAAGCTACACTCCAAAATCTCACCTCTGGCTTCAATTATCTACAAGAAAAGTTAAAATCAATTAGGCGCCAAAAGTTGAAGAACGGCCAAGATGACTTCTATTGATCCAATGGTCAATTTTAGGGGTGGGATAGCAAAAGTGGGTCTGAAAACCCTAATCTCCACATATAAAAGGAAGAAAGAGAGGGCAGAGAAGGAGTTAGTTAGCTTTTGTGTTTTCAGTCCTTAGTGTAATTTTAATTATGTAATCTTTTCCTTTGTAATTTTTTTAATTAGATGTAATTTTCAGTTGTAATTCCAAGTATTCAGTCTAATTTAAGTGATCTTTCAGCTTCAACCAAATCGTATTTTACATTCAAGTATTAAATTCCTTGTTATTTTAAATAAATTGCATCCTAAATAGTTCTTCAATCTTTATTAAATCTTTTAAAAAGTCATTTGAAGTAGAAGAAAGCATAAACTCGGAAAAAGAACAAAAAAAATTAGAAAATACAAAGAAAATCCAAAAAAAAAATGCAAAAATAGTGAAAATACCTGAAAAAGAAAGAAGATGAGGATAAGAAGAGGCTGGATTATGGTTTAGAGTCTCATGGGAGACCATAGGTAAGTAGAGAAGTAGTGGGGTGTCTTATCTTGTGCTTGGACTCTTTGTAAGCAAAAATTCCATTTTCAGCTTATGTACTGTAGCATAGCTTATTAGATTTCTTATGATTTGCTTATTTCTGTCTTTTCATGCTCATGTATGCTTATTAGTTATTTAGTGTAGCAAGACATGTTTGTTTCGTAGTTTAAATTGTTTTGGTTCATTGTTTATCTAGTTAATTGTGTGATTATTGCAAACCTGTGATTAGTTATTAATTATTGATTGGATCTGTGTTTGTGAGTCCCATTTGGTATAATTGATCAGTGTATGAGCTCACTTTGTGGAATTGTGGTTTAAATCTTATACTTGCTTATCCAAGGTTCATAAAAACTGTTTTAAGGGGTGTTTGGATTTGGTAGTTTAGCTATGCACTAGTGTGTTTCTGTGGTTAAGTTTGGATGTATCATATCTCACTAGGTGTTACGAGAACACTAAACTCGTTATACACAGTATTGGTTTTTAAAAAGTCAATTTAACCTTTAACTTCTTGGATCTCAGTCACTGTGGGATTTCATGTTCTGTAATCATCACTTTTAGTGTACAAGATGCTCACTTAGCTTATTGTAATCTAATTTTAGCTTGTTATCATCCTTTCAGTCAGTAGTTAGTAATTAAAATCCGAAATAGTCAACTTGTTTCAATTTACCTAAAAGTCAAATTGCATTGTGTAGAAAAATTCTCAACATTGCAATAATTGTTGTGATTTTTGTACTTGTAGTTAGGACTTGAAACTTTAACTAGTTGTTGTCCCCCACCTTGGCTTCTAGGATCCACAGACACCATTTTTTTGTGATTTTTCCGGTGGGCCCCACACCAATCCAAAGTGACATGCAGGGCAAGGAGATGCCCTGCACCCAGCCTTTTGGCCTTCTGACCCGTTTTCCCAAACCATTAACTTTCTCAATTTTTACTCTTTTTCCTTGCTTCTTGTTGTGATGAAAGGCCTTCTATGCTGTTTTGATTTATGCATGCTCAATTTGGGTTTGTTTGCTTATTTTTTAGCTTAATTTGGCTCCTCAAGTGACCCCACTCAGTCCCATTTCTGCTGAGCATGCTCAGTTAACCACTGAGCTTGTTAGATTTCATGTTCCACTTGGTCATAGCCTACTTGATTGATGTTGTTAGTTGTTAAGTGTGTACCTGAGCTTGTGTTTATTTGTGCTCACCATGGTGTTTGCCTAAGTACTCATTGCCTTAACTGCTTGTATTAAAAAGCTCACTTAAACCCTTTACACTCAACTGTTAGATAATTAAGCTTGCATAAGTTTGTTTGAGTTTGTTTACCTGTTAGTTTTAGCTTATTAGGTTAGGTTGAGATTAGCTTTAGTTCACTGCACCCTAGGAATAGCTTTTGGCTTATGGCTTTTCAAGAATCTCACTGAACCAATTCACTGGTTCAGTGGTGACTGAGCTCACTTCACAAGCATCCAACTTGTTCATTACTCGAGCTTTTCTTGAGCTTGTGGGCTTTTTGGAAAGCCCACATAGCTACCTTTCCAATTCCAGGCTCATCTTGGGCTTCAAAGCTTTTGCCCTTAGCTTATTTTGGGTCCCTATTCTGTCCCATTTCTGTCTAGTTAACAGCTTATGGTTGTGCTTAATTTCTTGTTTCTGCTTATTCTGATTGCTTCATAGGTTGTTTTGAGTTGATTTAAGGTCATTGAAGTTATTTAGAACTGTCTTTGAGCTTTTAGCTATTTTTCTAGACAAGTGCTTATTTATAAGTGCTTATTTTGTGTTGCTTTTTACCCATTTTGCTTATTTTAGCTTCTTTTTCAGTAGATTTTATTTTTCCTAAGTTCTTAATTGTATTTTAGAATTTTCCTAAAAGTTTCAGATTTTTCTTTGCCTTTTTAGTATTTTTAATAAATCAAAAATAGTTTTAGTAATTAATAAATAGTAAATAATTAATAATAAATAAATAAATAGTGTAATAAATATATTTTCTGTTTTAAAATTAGTTTTATAATATTTTAGATTTTTCAAAGTTATAATTTCATTTTTCTAGGTTTATTTTATATTTTCTTAATTTTTAGTGTATTATTAAATAGTTAAAAATAGTTTTTAATTAATAATAATTAATTAAATAGTTATAAAAATTATTTTCTTTTTCTAATAATTTTCTTTTATCTTTAGGTCCGTAAAAATATAATTCACATGTTCGTAGGATTAGCGTAGCACAAAATTTACGTTTTATTTTGCGCACTCGCGTTTTATTTAATAAACTTTTATGTTTTTAAAGATTTAGGTTACGTTAGTAAAAGTAGTTTGTAAAATAAATAAAAACCAAACACATAAATAAAGTGATAGCTTCTATTTAAGCCGTTTGGTTTATTTTTCTTCTTATTTATAAGCAAATTCTGATTTTAAGTTTTTAGATTACGTTTCAAGTTTATTAGGTTTCGCGTTGTTGTTAATATAGATTGTTTAAATCGTTCTCATTCATATTTCCTTAGCGTAATCATTCAAACCACTATAAACCCTTTCCTGTTCAAATTCGCCCGATCACAAACTCGTTTTGATTACCATCCATACCTCGTCGGGACATAACGACCCGGGGAAACCCTATTCTTCCACGGAGATTGATCTTAGGCAGTTTGACCTTGTTGACCACTGACCTGGTCCATTTAGGTTGACCGTTTGGGACCGATCAAATTTTGGCGCCGCTGCCGGGGAGGTTGTGCGCGTATTCTAAACGGTTTTTCTGATTAGTGATTTTGGAATTCATCCATTTGTATATTTATCCACCTTTGTTCATATTTTCTTATTATCATATACAAAACAGTTCTCGAAAACATTTTAAAATTAGTTTTTAACGAACACAAAAACCCAAAAATATTTTCTTTCTCATTTGTACAAAATGTTTATCAAAAATACCAAAAATATCCATCTTTACCCTCCTACCTTTTTGATTCTTCATCCCTTTACCCTCTATCCTTTTGATTCTAACTTCTTCCACTTGTCCCGTAATTGATTCTAATGGCATCTCTCGATGACGATTTCTTTGAACAAAGGGCCTTTGAGATCAGAATTGAAAAACTTATGGCCTTGTCAAAAATGTCGAGATGTCGTGTTGATTATGATGGACCTTCGATCCCTATTCCCTCTCCGGTGAGGGAAATGGATCAAGAAACTGGGGTGACAAAGGACCCTGTACTTCCCTCTGACGATGGAAGTGCTAAATACGTCCAAACTACGGTTGTCCAAAAATCTAAGCTCACAATTGCTCCTAAACCGTCATGAATTGATCCTAACCTTTCACGGTTTACGGTTAAAAGCTTGTCAAACAAACGTACAGAGCTTAGGGCGGTGACTAAAAAGAACGACTTGCCCAATCTTCAAGTTTATCAAGAACAAAAACCCGAGACCATAAAGGAAGTGGTGGAAATCCCTAGCTCTAAGAGCACACCACTTGTCCCACCTCCAAATTTTATTCCTTGTGTTGGTTGTGGTGAGCCACTTTTTGGTTTACCATGTCGTTGGTGTACATGTGAACAATGTGGTAATGATATTCGAGACGGAAGTTGTTTGTTTTGTGGTTCGAGGAATTCATTTGCTTATGATCCTAATCAGAACTCATTCAACGACTCTTCAAATTTTTCCAATTACCCATCACATTCATACGAGCAAGAATCATATTATTTAAACCACAATGATTGTTCGTATCAAAATGCACCAAACTTTTCGTGTGAATACTGTGGAGGTCCTCACCAAGGTTTTGATTGTCAAAATAGTCAAAATTTTGTTTATGACCAATATCCATACAATTCACCAAACCAGACTCAACAGTTTAACTGTTGTGAGTACTGTGGTGGCCCACACTACAGTTCTGATTGTCAATTGGGCAACACGCTTGTCTATGAGCAGTTTCCTGATAGCAATTATGACTCTAGCACATACGACTCACAACCACATCAGTTTTACTGTTGTGAATACTGTGGAGGTCCTTATTGCAGTTCTGATTGTCAAACAAGGAATCCATTTCCTTGTAACAATTATGATTATTCATCTCAAGACCAACCTCCACAGTACCAATTGACCCAAGCAACTCCTCAATTCCCACAAGACCTTTGTCATGAGGTTTTTGAAGCATTTAAAAAATTTAAGGTGGGGTTGGCTACTACATCGTTTCAAGATTCTCGTGAGAAATCCATGGCAAAATTACTTGCTGAAGAACGAGATGCTAGGAACGAAATGAGCATGGAAGAATTACTTGGTGAGCAAAGAGCGGCTAAAATACGTGCCAATCTTCGCTATGCTGCTCTATATGATGACGATGATGACAGTGATGATGATGAAGATAACATTGTCATTATTCAAAAAGATTCATCAGTTGTGATTCCTTCCATGGATAATCAGGGAGAAAATAATGTGACAGAGTCACTAGCCGTTGATCAAATGGAACTTGAAAATTCCATAACTGCTAGTACTTCTAAACTCCCTCAGTCTATTGATATCACACCCGAAGTTCACACTCACTCTCTAAATATGGGGGATGAGCATCTTAGAACTGTTCCTCAAAAGGAATCGGACGAATTCATAAAGTCTAGTGTTAAGAACCATGTCCCAATCCCAGGAGAGTCACAGGGAACTTTTGATCATGTGTGTGATTTACCTTATCACCCTGAACATCCAAAAGATCATTTTGAGACTTTCTCCGATTTTAATGATGATTGTACATCTTATGGAGAAGTTGAGTATGAGCATGCACCATTACCTCATTCGGATGTTGACCCTCTTATTGAGGAGTTCACAAATGAACTTACTCACATCAATCCACTTCCATTGGGAAGTGATGATGGTATCCTTGATTTTGAAGCCGATATGGGACAAACTGAAAAATTTTTAAACTCTAATCCCAACATCGAGCTTAGTACTTCACATGCTGATGAAAATTCTTTATCTTCTAGAGACATCAGTCATGTGGAGGGATTACCTTCTGAGCTAGTTATCTTAGAAGAAGTGAATGATGAGACTGACACTGAAATCAAGGATGAAGCACTTCGTGCAACATTATTGAATGTCGATCTCCTCATTTCAAAAATCGAGGCTTTCAAAGAGAAACCTATTTCATCTCCTATCCTCATTAAGGATAGTGACATTTTCTTCGATGATCCTGTTCCGGTGTTTGAAGCCTTCACTTTTGATCCTATGGGAGAGAAGATTAGTGGCAGTACCACTTCTCAGTCTCATAATTCTCTCCCCGATTATGAATCATTTACCTTCGATGAGTTCTCCTGTGAACTCACACACATCAATGTAGAATATGATTCATTCACATTCGATGAGTTCTCCTGTGAACTCACTCATATCATATCTCCACCGGAGTATGATAACTTCTACTTTGATCTAGACACCCCCGGGATATGTCTTGATCACATAAGCTTAAATGATGAAATTCATGATGACGAATCTATGAATTTTCCCGAGGATGATGATGAGTTAGTCATGATGTTTATCATGACTTTCTTTCTTTTCTTCACCTACAGGGTGACTTCTCCTGTTCTTCACTCCTTCGGGATTGAAGACATTCCGGCATCACCGCTTATAGTTTATACTATTTTAAGCCGGGTACTTATCTCATCAGTGTGGAACTTTCGTGTGCTTCAAATGTTTGTCTAAACATCTTGAATGAAAGTCCGATGGAGATTGCTTCTTCCACATCATGCTTCCCCAAGGACAAATGAATTCGGGGTCGAGTCAAGCTAGCGACTCGGTAAACAAAAACAGTAGCATGTACTTAGGGTTTTCACCCTAAGTGTGGGGGAATTACACTTACTGTGGTTACAACAAAGTGAAAGAAAAATAGTGTTTCCACATTTAGCTTGTAATGTTGCCCATTTAACATTCAAAGAGTCGGAATAATAGCCGGGACTTTGAATATTGAGGACAATGTTCAATTCTAAGTGTGGGGGGAAATTCTAGCGAATTTGATCACATTTTACCATCTAGTACCCCCGTTTTTGACCAAAAATTTTAAATTTTTTTTCACTAAAGTTCAAAATTTTTTGTGGTTATCAGTCCGCCATGTCTAGACGACGAAAGGATTAGCTAATACAGGAGCAAACGGCTCTTGGTAAAGATATCTCAAATCCGTTGATGGCTTGCAATTTGCCCAAAATTGTATGGTACCTCAACTCGCCATATCCCAAAAAGTGAATGAGTTGGCTAGTGATATAAGTCGTTTTATAGTATAGGTTTGTGTTCCGAAGAAATACTCGTGAAAGTATTTCCCGGGTCGTTCTCCCAGCGAAGGTAAAATAGAATCGTGAATAATCGAATCGCGAAATCGTGTCGTGAAAAGCGGTGAAATGAAAAAAATGATTTTGGAATTCAAGTTGAGATAAGAAATGATGAAATATGAAGAATTTACAAGCTAAATATGTACAAATGTTGAAAACGTAAAAACGGAAATGCACACGCGTTATTTAAAACGTAACGTTTATTGAAAAAATAATCCTACGAACTTGAAAATATTTTCTAAAAATCTAAAACTATTAAAAAGAATTTTAAGAAAAAGAAAAATATTTTTTTGAGTTTTTATTTATTTTCTAGAATTTATTTCCTATTTTTAGAATTAAAAATGAATTAAAAATAAAGAAAAATAGAAAAACAAATTTGAAAAATGAAAATTAAATTCTAAAAATTCTAAAATATTATAAAAGAAATTCCAAAAATATTTTTGTATTTTTCAAGACTTTTTTCTATTTTTTATGGATTTTTGGAATTTAAAAATGATTAAAAAGTGATTTTAAACTAAAAGAAATTAAGAAAAATAGCAAATGAGCTCAGAAAATTATGAAAAATTACCAGAAATTCTAAAATAATAAAAGAAGCTTGCAGAAAAATTTTGGAAAAGAAAAATTAACCAGAAGTGCTTATTTAGCCAAAATCAGCTTATGGCAAGTGCTTATTTAATAGCACTTGTCACAAAACTTTACCAAATTGATAACACTACTGTAATATACTATTGAGAACTCAAATAAGTCAAGATATGATCAGTAGTAAGCACAAAAGCACAAGAATCAGACAATAAGCACTCTATGATAAGCTAGAATAAGCAGAAACCAACACATATTAAGCTATAGATAAAGCAGACCATGCACTATACTAAACCTACTCCCAATGAACTCAGAGAAGCCAATAGATCACACAAACAAGCTCAAAACAGCACAAGCAGGCCTAGGTATTAAATCAGAAAATTGCTCAAACCACTAATAAGCAGGGCCAAAATAAACTATTCTAAAAAGCTGAGAACAAGAAGATTAAAGGTGCAATGCAGAGTCTATCATACAGAGAAGTACTAAAACAAAAATCTAATGCTAAGTCTATGATCTACTAGTCCTAATGGTGCATTGAAAGTAAGTCTAAAACCTGAGTGCAGGGGAGCTGAGCTCCCACACAGTCAACTTTAAGCTACAATTTAGTTAAGCTATTGAGTTCAAATCCTAAATTTTCTAATTGTTTATGATTAACCAGCTACTAAAAAGCACAAATTAACAAGCTAAATCTATATCCAACTAAAAATGATTCCTACAAGTGCTTATGAAAAATCAGACCAAGACTTAGTAAATAACAAGTTTGACTATAAGAAATGCAACCAAAGTTTGACCAAATCCAAATTCTGTTAATCTAATCTACTTCTAACAAGTTTACTAAGCTACTATTAAGTAATATTAAGCTACTATCAACTAAATTGCAATTGCTACTACAATACCATTAACTAATTATACTTAGGCTGAAAGTAAAGCTAAAATGAAAATCGATTTGACTATTCTATGAAATGACTCACTGATTTTATGATACAATACTTTATATCTACACTAATGCAACCTCAATGTGACAAGAGACAGTTATTAAACACCAGCAATACTACAGCAAGGCTTAAATCCAAACAGCCCTGTAACCTACTACTTAACACTATAACTATCTAAAATCTACCATTAATTTCCGCAATAACAATATCCAGCAGTCCTAAATCACTAATGATACAGTGATCATAGGACTTATGCAAAGACAGTAAATCAACAAACTAACAACTATGGCTCTACTAAATTCAGCACAATCAGAATCAATTTATTGCTATAAAACTCAAGTACATCAATACAACTTCAAGTTTAACTTCTACTCTAATATATCATTAATATAAACAAAAGATCAAAATAGATGTATACTACTTACTTATTTAACTAATCAGTACAAGTAATTGAAAAGTGAAACTTACAAAGCTTCTCTCCCTCAGCTTGAACAGAGGGAGTTCTCTATACTTGCCTATCTCTAGGATAGGCAGGTTCTTCCC
The DNA here is from genome assembly GCA_030686995.1 of Artemisia argyi. Lineage (NCBI taxonomy): Eukaryota > Viridiplantae > Streptophyta > Magnoliopsida > Asterales > Asteraceae > Artemisia > Artemisia argyi. Next base: position 114,856,288 of record CM060689.1, read on the forward strand.
TTGCTAACCAAACTTATCCAAAATACAACCACCTCACTTGTTCACCTTACTTTGAATGTAACAGTTCCAAATAAACCACAAATTTTAAGAGCTTGAAATTGCTAAATATAAGCTGAATGCAGCTTATCTTTAACCTAAACAACTAATTTGAAACATTTTTTTTTTATTTTTTATTTGAAAATCTTATTGGCTGAATTGAAAAGAGTGATTGATAAGCTATTTTGAATACTATTTTGAGTACTTAATAGAAGATAAGCTGAAAATGAGTGATACTAATCTAGATATAAGCTAAGTTGAAAACAGATTAAGCAATAACAAAATGAAATATAAGCTGAGATTAAATGAAAGAAAGACTTTTATTAAAATCAAAAATTACATCTACTAATCTAAATTACAACTGAGACCTAAGCATAGCCATACCTAAAACTATACTACTCCTACTCCTAGTCTAACCAAACCCAATGTGGTGAGGTGAAGAGCTATTTATAGCCTTGAGCTGAGGTGAGGGAGCGTCTTCAGAAGGTCCTAGAAGTGGAATCTCCTTGGAATATACTCTCTTAGATCCCTGATGACACCATTGCACCAATCACAGCTCTCTATTCTTCCCAATGACGCGTCTTGGCCAATCAGTTGCTACCACGTGACATTCTCCTTGTGTCAGACCTTGTCAGGGAGTGGGAATTGTCCATAGTACCCTTAATACGAGGTTAATTGGGTGGGAGTGGGGTAATTAAAGGGTAATTGTTCTAGGGTTCATACGTGAACAGTAACTTCTGGGCGTGTGAGTGAATTGGGGGTAAAATTAGGCGCGGGTGTATTTTTCTTTTATATTATTTTGATTAGTGGACCGGGTCAAAAGGTTGTTAGTTTGGGCCTTTGGAATTTTGATTAGATCTTGGGCTTGTGGGAAATGGATTTGGATTTTTGGGCTTTGTGATATAGATTGGACCAGGTTGTTGATTTTTATTTGTGTAGCAAAAATATGATAGGGACCATAAATGTATTTTCTGAATTCACAAGGACCAATGTTGTCAAGTTTGAAAAATTATTCCAAGGATTAATCTTGACAAATGTTGATTCTTCAAGGGTAAATTCTGACAAATTGAGCTCAAATATTTATCCACACTTTGAAAATGCTTCCCGGCCTCGGCTTTTGATTCCTTTTCCACTCTCGTGCTCGGTTTTCCCGGTTTTTGCTTTATTTATGTTCATTTAGTTAATATCCATGCCTGCACATGTAAAAACACAAAAACAAACAAATTTGGCATTTATGGTCGGGTTTTTGGTCTTTTTAGTCCGGTTTTGGTCAAATAAAAGTGAGTGAATAAGCACTCACCAAAATCCTCCCGACTAAAGTATTGTCGTGTCCTCACGCAATGTGATCAACTCACGTTCTTGGGATAAATAATTTTGATACTCTTCCTACTAACTTTGAAAAGTAGCAAGGAGGTTCAAAAGAGATTACAAAATCATTTATTCCCGAAAACGCACCGTTTTCCAATATTTTTCCTTTATTCATTTATTCAACTTACACTTTCTATTTTTTAACTTTTCCATACTTCAAACTTGTGACGGTTTGTTGAACTTTCATTATCTTGCAATAATTATTAGGGTCAACGAGTAGAAACACTTCTATTTAAGAAGCGACCATACGGATAAAAATCGTCATCCTTGATTTTTCACGAGTCCCCAAACTAAGCGTACAAACGAGATCACAGCCTATCTACAAGTTAGATGCTAACACTACTCATAACAGTTACTTGTGAAAACTACTTACTCCCATTTCCTAGGTTTTGTATCTCAATATTTTATTTTGTTGAGAAATGAATTGCTTCATATTTTCTTGTTTCGATAATTTTTAAGTCCGATAGTGATACCTAAGTTAAAACGATAAGTAGTTATTCATTTTCTCTTAAGAACCACTGCAATAGAAATTCGGTCCACATCAAGGAATTTGGGGTACATACAATATCAAGGATATAAGTTGCGGAGTACGATCACGTGCACCTCATGTGACTGATTACTAATCACTTATCACATGCATCTCACGCGCCAACAACTTATTTACATACATAAGCTCTTATTCGATACAACTTTCAAAGTTCACTTTTCACTTTTTTCATACTTTTGATACTTTTTTTTTTCTTTCTTGACTTTTTTTCTCAATACATCAATGGAAGCTTATCGGGTAGCTCCAAAACCACATAGATAATCAACTTTTGACTTTTGATTTTTTCACTTTTTGCTCTTATTATTGATGTTCCTTGATATGTACCCAACTTCTAAAGCAACAATTCTCTTAAGAAAACAAATAACTAAATATTATTCAAACCGAAATACCACTAATTAACCTAGAACATCTATTTATATATTGGTGACGTATCTGATGAGAGTAAAAAGCCACAAGTACCTCTCATGAGCTCTAAAGAAAACCACTACTCCATGTTTAGCATCTAACTTCTAAATAAACTCTATCATTTCTCGCTCTTCGCAATTTAAGATTCCAAATAATGAAACCCGCGAATACTTAGCCGATAATCAGCCACGCATATATAAAGTCAGTTACGGAAACTTGCAAATTCTAGAAGAAGAATTCGCGTTTTCTAGCTCCTTATGTAAAAGACTAGCGAAAGCTTTTAAGCTGCGCATGTATAAAGTCAAGTACGGGAACTTGCAGATTCTTAAGAAAGAAATCGCATTTTATAGCTCCTGGTGTACAAAACTAGCACAAGCTTATGTGATCATCATTGGTTAAGGGAACAAGCTAGGGCTCAACACGCCCGGTCAAGTCAAAATATTTATTCCTACTCTCGCCAGCAAGAAAGTCAACAAGGTGTCAAAACACTTATTCAAACTTTATTATATTTTTGCATAATTTTTTCAACTTTTCTTATTTTTTGTAATTTTTCATTGTTTTTTTCTTCAAAATTTTTGAAATTTTTTAAATTTTTTCAATTTTTTTTTTTGGTGGAAAAACGGAGTTGCGAAAGTTCACGACATGTGAAAAATGCTAGGTCAAAATCGAATCGAAGATTCACCCTCCCCCCGACTAGAATGAAACATTGTCCTCAATGTTTTACTGGTTAAGGTAATCCTAACAAAATTCTAGGGCCGCTTATTAATTATGCCAAAGAAAACGTTAGTCGATAAGATTAAACGGATATAGGATTTCCAAGTAGCACCGATGAATGAGACTCCAGGTGAAGAGATAACGAGCACGAGAGTCATCATAAATCATGGACAATCCTGAACAAACATCAGAAACAACCACGAAACACAAGAGAGTGGAAGAGGTAGCCCTCCTCACGTCACGTTAGAAAGAAAATAGAAATTTAAGAAGATGAAATGATAAGCATGGGGTGCCTCCTACGAAGCGCTTGTTTTTGTTCACCGAGTCACATGAGCTTGACTCGATCCCCAAATTAATTCGTCCTTGGGGAGAGCAATTGAAACGGACACCCGAAAATAGAGATACCCGGATCAAATGTGGTATCCTCACTCCCGGTGGAGTGGAAAAGTGACGAAGTGATGGGATAAACAAAGAATGGATGAAACACCCGGATGATAATATCATAATCATACATCTCATCCACCACTCCAAAAATATCATTATCTGTACCGGATTTAAAAACTTCATCGGGTGGTTTTGCAGGTGGACTAGAAGAAAGCAAATCGGAAGAAATATCATTCTCGTCATTCTCAATACCCGGTGGTATCGAGTCATTCGCAGCAAGAAATAGATCGACATCCTCTAAAAGAGAGTCACGTAACGGATTATCAAAAATAGGTAAAGAGTCAATCTCAAAATCAAAACGCTCATAATCCGGAAGAGAGATATCAGCATGAATAGTGGGACTGCCACTACTTGTCTCTTCAAATCGAAAAATTTCAAGCTCGGGTAAGAAATCACTATCCATAATGGGGATAGGAGAAGAAGTCGGAAGATTATTCAATGCCTCAATACGAGAGATAAGAAGATTGACATTCAACAATGTTTCACGAAGAGCTTCATCTTGTATTTCCACATCAACATCTTCTTCATAATCATCTTCAAAGCTTACGAACTCCGGAGGTTCTTCATCAACATAATCGATTTCTCCACAAGATATAGAATCGTTGTTATCAGAATCGGAAAATATCTCATCACGATTATCATCAAACGGTATATCATTCGTATCAACTTGATCATCAAGACGATTATTTTCAATTTCGTTAGAAATCTCCTCGGACTCACTTGGGATTGGGACGAGGTTCTCAAAACTAGACTTATTGAATTCGTTCGATTCCGTTGCCGAAATAGTGTCAAGATGCCGTCCCCCATTGTTAGAGAGTCTTCGGGTGCTACGGAAGAAGAGATAGAATCATTTTGAGGATTTAGATTGATCGTAATCGTGGAATCATCATCGTACATACAACACTCACAAAATTGGATTTTTCTTTCTTCGGTAAGAGGTTCTTCCATCGATTTCTCATTAGGCTCGGGAGTAGATGTATAACGACTAGTCACCATCTCTTTCAACTTATCGATCATTGATTTGATTTCAAAAATTTGATTAGTAAAATCGGAAGTTTGTGGGGGTTGGTAAAAACCATTAGAATCGTAACAAGAATTAGGTTCATGATAAGAATTTTCAAACGATCCCCTACAATGTTCAAAATTCGATGTATTTTGAAATGAATCACCATTGTAATACGAATTTTGCTCATAAAAATCATTTTGAGGATAACAATCAAGAATCGGATCGTAAGCGTAAGACGTGTCAGCACTCGGGGCATAGCACATACAATAGGTGTATCCACATACATCAAAAAAACATCGCCCACACGACATTCCTTCTTCGGACGGGTTTCCACAATTATAGCAATTAAACGAAGGTGGTGGTGGTGTATAAAAATCGGGTATGTTTAACGGATTGTTGAACGAATTTTGATCACACGTGTGAGAATTACAATTCCAACAAACGCCATCACAAATATTATCTCCACATTCGTCGCACGTACACCATACACACAACCCTCCGAAGAACGATTCTCCACAATTAGAACAAAACGCATCTATGAGAATTAAATGTGAGAGGGTTTGAGAAGAAGAATCAAATGATAAGAGGATAAGAAGATTATTTTTGTTTTTGATTTTTCAAATTTTTTTATATTTTTTTAGAGAAAATATATACAAGATAGTGGATAACTTAACACAACACGATTTTTCAACACAATTATTCAAAACTCTCGTCCACCTTCCCAGACAGCGGCGCCATTTTGATATAAGTCGTTTTATAGTATAGGTTTGTGTTCCGAAGAAATACTCGTGAAAGTATTTCCCGGGTCGTTCTCCCAGCGAAGGTAAAATAGAATCGTGAATAATCGAATCGCGAAATCGTGTCGTGAAAAGCGGTGAAATGAAAAAAATGATTTTGGAATTCAAGTTGAGATAAGAAATGATGAAATATGAAGAATTTACAAGCTAAATATGTACAAATGTTGAAAACGTAAAAACGGAAATGCACACGCGTTATTTAAAACGTAACGTTTATTGAAAAAATAATCCTACGAACTTGAAAATATTTTCTAAAAATCTAAAACTATTAAAAAGAATTTTAAGAAAAAGAAAAATATTTTTTTGAGTTTTTATTTATTTTCTAGAATTTATTTCCTATTTTTAGAATTAAAAATGAATTAAAAATAAAGAAAAATAGAAAAACAAATTTGAAAAATGAAAATTAAATTCTAAAAATTCTAAAATATTATAAAAGAAATTCTAAAAATATTTTTGTATTTTTCAAGACTTTTTTCTATTTTTTATGGATTTTTGGAATTTAAAAATGATTAAAAAGTGATTTTAAACTAAAAGAAATTAAGAAAAATAGCAAATGAGCTCAGAAAATTATGAAAAATTACCAGAAATTCTAAAATAATAAAAGAAGCTTGCAGAAAAATTTTGGAAAAGAAAAATTAACCAGAAGTGCTTATTTAGCCAAAATCAGCTTATGGCAAGTGCTTATTTAATAGCACTTGCCACAAAACTTTACCAAATTGATAACACTACTGTAATATACTATTGAGAACTCAAATAAGTCAAGATATGATCAGTAGTAAGCACAAAAGCACAAGAATCAGACAATAAGCACTCTATGATAAGCTAGAATAAGCAGAAACCAACACATATTAAGCTATAGATAAAGCAGACCATGCACTATACTAAACCTACTCCCAATGAACTCAGAGAAGCCAATAGATCACACAAACAAGCTCAAAACAGCACAAGCAGGCCTAGGTATTAAATCAGAAAATTGCTCAAACCACTAATAAGCAGGGCCAAAATAAACTATTCTAAAAAGCTGAGAACAAGAAGATTAAAGGTGTAATGCAGAGTCTATCATACAGAGAAGTACTAAAACAAAAATCTAATGCTAAGTCTATGATCTACTAGTCCTAATGGTGCATTGAAAGTAAGTCTAAAACCTGAGTGCAGGGGAGCTGAGCTCCCACACAGTCAACTTTAAGCTACAATTCAGTTAAGCTATTGAGTTCAAATCCTAAATTTTCTAATTGATTATGATTAACCAGCTACTAAAAAGCACAAATTAACAAGCTAAATCTATATCCAACTAAAAATAATTCCTACAAGTGCTTATGAAAAATCAGACCAAGACTTAGTAAATAACAAGTTTGACTATAAGAAATGCAACCAAAGTTTGACCAAATCCAAATTCTGTTAATCTAATCTACTTCTAACAAGTTTACTAAGCTACTATTAAGTAATATTAAGCTACTATCAACTAAATTGCAATTGCTACTACAATACCATCAACTAATTATACTTAGGCTGAAAGTAAAGCTAAAATGAAAATCGATTTGACTATTCTATGAAATGACTCACTGATTTTATGATACAATACTTTATATCTACACTAATGCAACCTCAATGTGCCAAGAGACAGTTATTAAACACCAGCAATACTACAGCAAGGCTTAAATCCAAACAGCCCTGTAACCTGCTACTTAACACTATAACTATCTAAAATCTACCATTAATTTCCACAATAACAATATCCAGCATTCCTAAATCACTAATGATACAGTGAAATGGCAACAATTATCACAAAGATCAAACACAAAGAAAAATGAATCAGATCCACATGAAGACAGATCATAGGACTTATGCAAAGACAGTAAATCAACAAACTAACAACTATGGCTCTACTAAATTCAGCACAATCAGAATCAATTTATTGCTATAAAACTCAAGTACATCAATACAACTTCAAGTTTAACTTCTACTCTAATATATCATTAATCTAAACAAAAGATCAATACAGATGTATACTACTTACTTATTTAACTAATCAGTACAAGTAATTGAAAAGTGAAACTTACAAAGCTTCTCTCCCTCAGCTTGAACAGAGGGAGTTCTCTATGCTTGCCTATCTCTAGGATAGGCAGGTTCTTCCCTTGCTAACCAAACTTATCCAAAATACAACCACCTCACTTGTTCACCTTACTTTGAATGTAACAGTTCCAAATAAACCACAAATTTTAAGAGCTTGAAATTGCTAAATATAAGCTGAATGCAGCTTATCTTTAACCTAAACAACTAATTTGAAACATTTTTTTTTTATTTTTTATTTGAAAATCTTATTGGCTGAATTGAAAAGAGTGATTGATAAGCTATTTTGAATACTATTTTGAGTACTTAATAGAAGATAAGCTGAAAATGAGTGATACTAATCTAGATATAAGCTAAGTTGAAAACAGATTAAGCAATAACAAAATGAAATATAAGCTGAGATTAAATGAAAGAAAGACTTTTATTAAAATCAAAAATTACATCTACTAATCTAAATTACAACTGAGACCTAAGCATAGCCATACCTAAAACTATACTACTCCTACTCCTAGTCTAACCAAACCCAATGTGGTGAGGTGAAGAGCTATTTATAGCCTTGAGCTGAGGTGAGGGAGCGTCTTCAAAAGGTCCTAGAAGTGGAATCTCCTTGGAATATACTCTCTTAGATCCCTGATGACACCATTGCACCAATCACAGCTCTCTATTCTTCCCAATGACGCATCTTGGCCAATCAGCTGCTACCACGTGACATTCTCCTTGTGTCAGACCTTGTCAGGGAGTGGGAATTGTCCATAGTACCCTTAATACGAGGTTAATTGGGTGGGAGTGGGGTAATTAAAGGGTAATTGTTCTAGGGTTCATACGTGAACAGTAACTTCTGGGCGTGTGAGTGAATTGGGGGTAAAATTAGGCGCGGGTGTATTTTTCTTTTATATTATTTTGATTAGTGGACCGGGTCAAAAGGTTGTTAGTTTGGGCCTTTGGAATTTTGATTAGATCTTGGGCTTGTGGAAATGGATTTGGATTTTTGGGCTTTGTGATATAGATTGGACCAGGTTGTTGATTTTTATTTGTGTAGCAAAAATATGATAGGGACCATAAATGTATTTTCTGAATTCACAAGGACCAATGTTGTCAAGTTTGAAAAATTATTCCAAGGATTAATCTTGACAAATGTTGATTCTTCAAGGGTAAATTCTGACAAATTGAGCTCAAATATTTATCCACACTTTGAAAATGCTTCCCGGCCTCGGCTTTTGATTCCTTTTCCACTCTCGTGCTCGGTTTTCCTGGTTTTTGCTTTATTTATGTCCATTTAGTTAATATCCGTACCTGCACATGTAAAAACACAAAAACAAACAAATTTGGCATTTATGGTCGGGTTTTTGGTCTTTTTAGTCCGGTTTTGGTCAAATAAAAGTGAGTGAATAAGCACTCACCAGCTAGTCCGCAAGATTATGGCTTGTGGTAAAGGCAGTGGAAAAACCATAATTGGTAATCAGCTCACCAAGATGTTGACTTAGTCCATCAAGAGTTGGCTAGTCCAGAAGCAAACGGCTTTTGGTAAAGACTAATCAAATCCGTTGACAGCTGGTGGTTTGCTCAAAATCACATGGTTATCAGGTGGACCATAGTTCTTACTTGAATCGATACATCTGGCTACTCCAGAAGTGATGGCTTTTGGTAAAGAGTTTCAAATCCATTAAGTTTTTCCCAAAATATTGCTTGGGACTAGCAATAGTTTAGTGTGTGGGATTGATGAGTGTGTAAATACTCATCATTTTTATCGTATCTGAACTGCCAAAACGTCCAAAAACACTCAAATACGCATCAAAATACAGAATTTATCCCAAAAGTGTGTTTTATATGTTTTAGATGCAAAATGTTTAAAAACAAATGAAAAACGAACAAAGTTTGCACAATTGGCAGTTTTAGTCCCTCAAGTTTCAAAAATTGACAAAACTAGTCCCTAGAGGTTTGAAATAAAAGAAAAGTCAACCCAAGGCATTGAAAAGTCAAATGTTATCAAAAAACGATCCTTAGGTGAAAAGTTTGAGAAAATTACACGTTTGGTCCCTGTACTTTCAAAAATGGCAAAACTAGTCCTCGGGAATTTAAAAATTGGAACTTATCAAATATTTCCCTTGTACTATTCACAGGTTGCAATTTTAGTCCTTTTTGATCACTTTGGGAAAATTACAAAACCAGCCCTCAAACTTTGGAAAATTACAAAGTTGGTCCTTGTTGTTTACAAAACCAAACGAACCCTTATTATTTAACTTAACCCAAAACTTAACCCAAAACATCCCAAGCCCAACACCACCCCTCCAAGCCCAAAGTTACAAACCACCCCAGCCCACCACTACTTCCCCCGTTTTTTTTAATATTACCCCCAACTTTGACCCTGCTTTGACCGCCTCCTCCACATCACCACCCCTCCCCCCCCCCCCCCCCCCCCGCACTCACCTGCTATACTCCAAATCCCCCATCATCACACCTAGCCTGTTTCCCCCTCCTGCACACTTAACCCTCCCCTTGCATCTCAAACAAAAGCTACACTCCAAAATCTCACCTCTGGCTTCAATTATCTCCAAGAAAAGTTAAAATCAATTAGGCGCCAAAAGTTAAAGAATGGCCAAGATGACTTCTATTGATCAAATGGTCAATTTTAGGGGTGGGATAGCAAAAGTGGGTCTGAAAACCCTAATCTCCACATATAAAAGGAAGAAAGAGAGGGCAGAGAAGAAGTTAGTTAGTTTTTGTGTTTTTAGTCCTTAGTGTAATTTTAATTATGTATCTTTTCCTTCGTAATTTTCTTTAATTAGATGTAATTTTCAGTTGTAATTCCAAGTATTCAGTCTAATTTAAGTGATCTTTCAGCTTCAACCAAATCGTATTTTACATTCAAGTATTAAATTCCTTGTTATTTTAAATAAATTGCTTCCTAAATAGTTCTTCAATCTTTATTAAATCTTTTAAAAAGTCATTTGAAGTAGAAGAAAGCATAAACTCAGAAAAAGAACAAAAAAATTAGAAAATACAAAGAAAATCCAAAAAAATGCAAAAATAGTGAAAATACCTGAAAAAGAAAGAAGATGAGGATAAGAAGAGGCTGGATTATGGTTTAGAGTCTCATGGGAGACCATAGGTAAGTAGAGAAGTAGTGGGGTGTCTTATCTTGTGCTTGGACTCTTTGTAAGCAAAAATTCCATTTTCAGCTTATGTACTGTAGCATAGCTTATTAGATTTCTTATAATTTGCTTATTTCTGTCTTTTCATGCTCATGTATGCTTATTAGTTATTTAGTGTAGCAAGACATGTTTGTTTGGTAGTTTAAATTGTTTTGGTTCATTGTTTATCTAGTTAATTGTGTGATTATTGCAAACCTGTAATTAGTTATTAATTATTGATTGGATCTGTGTTTGTGAGTCTGATTTGGTATAATTGATCAGTGTATGAGCTCACTTTGTGGAATTGTCGTTTAAATCTCATACTTACTTATCCAAGGTTCATAAAAACTGTTTTAAGGGGTGTTTAGATTTGGTAGTTTAGCTATGCACTAGTGTGTTTCTATGGTTAAGTTTGGATGTATCATATCTCACTAGGTGTTACGAGAACACTCAACTCATTATACACAGTATTGGTTTGCAAAAAGTCAATTTAACCTTTAACTTCTTGGATCTCAGTCACTGTGGGATTTCATGTTCTGTAATCCTCACTTTTAGTGTACAAGATGCTCACTTAGCTTATTGTAATCTAATTTTAGCTTGTTATCATCCTTTCAGTCAGTAGTTAGTAATTAAAATCCGAAATAGTCAACTTGTTTCAATTTACCTAAAAGTCAAATTGCCTTGTGTAGAAAAATTCTCAACATTGCAATAATTGTTGTGATTTTTGTACTTGTAGTTAGGACTTGAAACTTTAACTAGTTGTTGTCCCCCACCTTGGCTTCTAGGATCCACAAACACCATATTTTTGTGATTTTTCTGGTGGGCCCCACACCAATCGAAAGTGACATGCAGGGCAAGGAGATGCCCTGCACCCAGCCTTTTGGCCTTCTGACCCATTTTCCCAAACCATTAACTTGCTCAATTTTTACTCTTTTTCCTTGCTTCTTGTTGTGATGAAAGGCCTTCTATGCTGTTTTGATTTATGCATGCTCAATTTGGGTTTGTTTGCTTATTTTTTAGCTTAATTTGGCTCCTCAAGTGACCCCACTCAGTCCCATTTCTGCTGAGCATGCTCAGTTAACCACTGAGCTTGTTAGATTTCATGTTCCACTTGGCCATAGCCTACTTGATTGATGTTGTTAGTTGTTAAGTGTGTACCTGAGCTTGTGTTTATTTGTGCTCACCATGGTGTTTGCCTAAGTACTCATTGCCTTAACTGCTTGTATTAAAAAGCTCACTTAAACCCTTTACACTCAACTGTTAGATAATTGAGCTTGCATAAGTTTGTTTGAGTTTGTTTACCTGTTAGCTTTAGCTTATTAGGTTAGGTTGAGATTAGCTTTAGTTCACTGCACCCTAGGAATAGCTTTTGGCTTATGGCTTTTCAAGAATCTCACTGAACCAATTCACTGGTTCAGTGGTGACTGAGCTCACTTCACAAGCATCCAACTTGTTCATCACTCGAGCTTTTCTTGAGCTTGTGGGCTTTTTGGAAAGCCCACATAGCTACCTTTCCAATTCCAGGCTCATCTTGGGCTTCAAAGCTTTTGCCCCTAGCTTATTTTGGGTCCCTATTCTGTCCCATTTCTGTCTAGTTAACAGCTTATGGTTGTGCTTAATTTCTTGTTTCTGCTTATTCTGATTGCTTCATAGGTTGTTTTGAGTTGATTTAAGGTCATTGAAGTTATTTAGAACTGTCTTTGAGCTTTTAGCTATTTTTCTAGACAAGTGCTTATTTATAAGTGCTTATTTTGTGTTGCTTTTTACCCATTTTGCTTATTTTAGCTTCTTTTTCAGTAGATTTTATTTTTCCTAAGTTCTTAATTGTATTTTAGAATTTTCCTAAAAGTTTCAGATTTTTCTTTGCCTTTTTAGTATTTTTAATAAATCAAAAATAGTTTTAGTAATTAATAAATAGTAAATAATTAATAATAAATAGATAAATAGTGTAATAAATATATTTTCTGTTTTAAAATTAGTTTTATAATATTTTAGATTTTTCAAAGTTATAATTTCATTTTTCTAGGTTTATTTTATATTTTCTTAATTTTTAGTGTATTATTAAATAGTTAAAAATAGTTTTTAATTAATAATAATTAATTAAATAGTTATAAAAATTATTTTTTTTTCTAATAATTTTCTTTTATCTTTAGGTCCGAAAAAATATAATTCACATGTTCGTAGGATTAGCGTAGCACAAAATTTACGTTTTATTTTGCGCACTCGCGTTTTATTTAATAAACTTTTATGTTTTTAAAGATTTAGGTTACGTTAGTAAAAGTAGTTTGTAAAATAAATAAAAACCAAACACATAAATAAAGTGATAGCTTCTATTTAAGCCGTTTGGTTTATTTTTCTGCTTATTTATAAGCAAATTCTGATTTTAAGTTTTTAGATTACGTTTCAGGTTTATTAGGTTTCGCGTTGTTGTTAATATAGATTGTTTAAATCGTTCTCATTCGTATTTCCTTAGCGTAATCATTCAAACCCCTATAAACCCTTTCCTGTTCAAATTCGCCCGATCACAAACTCGTTTTGATTACCATCCACACCTCGTCGGGACATAACGACCCGGGGAAACCCTATTCTTCCACGGAGATTGATCTTAGGCAGTTTGACCTTGTTGACCACTCACCTGGTCCATTTAGGTTGACCGTTTGGGACCGATCAAGGATCCATCACCTCATGGGATGATCTCACCACTCGTTTCCTTGCTCAATTTTTCCCACCAGGGAAAACTGCGATGCTTAGAAATGATATCTTGATGTTCCAACAACATCAAGGTGAAACTTTTTACGAAGCATGGGCTCGTTTCAAGGATCTGCTCCAAAACGTCCCCGATCATGGTATAAATCTTTGGTTATTAGTTCAAATCTTCTATGACCATGTCGACTATCACACCAAACGTACCATCGATCGAGCTGCCGGAGGTAGATTGCGTGATAGGAATGCCGAGGAATCTTGGGAAATTATTGACGAACTTGCCGCCGATAATCAAGAATTATGGGAGTTTAATCACACTATAGAAGCGGCCATCAACGCAATCTCGACACCTGGAGAGACTAATCAAATCTCCGATGAACTCCTTTGTAAACTTGAGGCAAAAGTTGACTATTTCAAGGAAAGGCAAAAGAGACCTTTAAGTCCTAGACGGGTTGCTGTCAATTCTGTCTCGAAAATGACTTCAACGCCATTATCAGAGTCACCCTCTAGAGAGAATGTTGAGACTTTTCAAAATTATGCCCCACCTTATTCTCCTCCAGAAAAACTTAGCCCGGAATTTGAAGCTCGAATGAGAGAATATATGGCAACCCATTCTGAGCGGCTTGCTAGATTCGAGGAAGCAGTTTATAAATAAAAGGAGGAGATGCAAGAGAAAATGAAGGAGATGATGAGCCTAGTGGAGGAGTATGCAAACCAGAAAACCCCTGAAATGATGGTACTGAGGAAAGAAAGCGTCACCCCCACTACCTGGTTTGTTAATTCCATCACAATTATCCACACGGATAATGAGAAAATAGAAACCCCTAGTGAACAAACCATAGAAGAACCGTTAAAATCCCAATCCTTAAGTTACTACCTGAAACATGATATAAATGAAAACACCATAAAAAATTGGATAAAGGGTGATGGGCGTAACCAATCCTCCAAACAGGTTTCAGAGAAGGAGAAAGAGGGGGAAGATGAGTTTGATACATTACCTGGGGGACCGGTATTTGAGAAACTACTCGTACAAAAAGTAGCTACTAAGCAGATGGCGTATGGGAACTTTGAGATACCAGCCAGCATTGGAAATTTGCAATGTCTGAACGCTTTCGCCGACCAAGGATCGGAAGTAAATCTTATGCCCTTAACTATGTACACCCAACTAACATCAGAAATGCCACCCACCACCCGTGTTAGGCTATCCTTCGTGGGACACTCTTATGTGTACCCCCTGAGGATCGCAGAAGATGTGCTGGTCAATGTCGCAGGATTCATGTATCCCGTTGATTTCATGATCATCGATGGTAAAGGAGGTGGATGCATGCCAATAATCCTTGGAGCACCATTCCTTACCACCGCGAGAGCTGTTATTAGGTATGAAAATAGGAAAATTGAGCTTAAGTAAGGAAAAAGAAAGATTAGCTTCCCCATGACCCCGCGATGTGCGCAATAAAGCTTGATGAAGAGAAAGCTCAAAAACAACATTGACACATCGCCTATTCTTGTTCAGGAAAATATTCTTGCATGGGAAGCGAGAATCAAAAGTTACAAAGAGACTAAACATGAAGGAAGCAAAGGCTGCAACAAAGTTCATGTCTATTTTGAATATAGTCCACAAATGGGGAATCATGTACAATTCAAGAAAGGAGACCTAGTACTCTTAAGACACTCGGAGATAATAATACCTCCCGATAAACCAAGTCCCTAGTGGTATGGGCCCTTCACAATTGAAGGCATAGGCCAAGATGGGATAGCTAACTTGAGCAGTAAAGGAGGAGGGGAGGTGACTGCGAGTGTTGATCGATTGAAACACCACCGCCACGATAGTGAGGATCGTAATTATATGGGGTACATCATCTCGAGAGATGAGGTCACGTAATTGCCCATGACCTTGAGTCTAGCTACAAGACTCGTAAATAAAGAAAAGCACTTCTTGGGAGGCAACCCATGCTTTGTGTGATTTTTATTTGTTTGATTGTTATTTGTTTCCGTATGCATGCTTTATTTTTATTGCTAGTAGATCATGTTTCAAAAATAAAATGGTGAAAATACTTTATTTTGTCGTTTGACTTCGTCTTAACTTCATCCAAGGGTATTTCGCAAAAGATAAGTGTAAGGGGAAACCCCAAATATGTTTTTAAGAAACAAAATCGATCATGATTTCCCACAATATTAAACGGACATGTATATTCGTATTTGTTAGAGCCAAATGCTTGTATCGAGTCATAATGATGTTTTGCAGGATTTTCCAGGAAGTAGGACATAAGTTTTTTCCAGAAATTTTCCGGAAACTTAACGTAAAGATTTCTGCAGGTCACTTCTGACGGCGTCATGAGTTTACTCTTGACGGCGTCATGTGTAAAATTCTAGAAATTTTGCTAGTTTTGTTTTTCTAACGGAGTCTTAAAGTTTTTGTTAATTCTTTAGTTTTATAAACTCCAGGAAATCGGCAAACATTCATTCCACAAGCATTATATCTTACATTGTTTTCTAGGACTTGTTAGTATATATAGATTGCCGCCGATTTTACGCGAGGTTGCCTTGTTTGTTTTCTCAGGTTTAACAGGTTATGTATGACAAGAAGATGATTTATATTCTAGAAGGGAAGCTTTGATTGTTCATTTTCTTGTAGGAAGATCTAATCTTGTTACCGCACTATCCACACCGAACGAATCAGGGGAGTATTTGATTTCATTCTTTTACCTGTTTTACTTTTACATTCTTTAATTGAACATTGGGGACAATGTTCATCCTAATTGTAAGGGGAGGGTAAATGATGATACTTTATAGGATACAATTGCACTTGAGTTTGTTTGTTTGATGGTAGGTGTGTAATAAAACTATGAGAAATACATTTTAGTGTAATTTTAGCGCCAAATTTAAAATTTTTTACAACATTTAGGAGTGAAACTTTAGCCATAGCAAGCGTCTCATGGATAGGAGATTGTATGACCAGCACAAGACCGTACTATTCAGAAAAATTTTCCACCAAAATATGTGAGGTTCGCCTTTAGATTTGATAGGAAAAGCATTTACTATTAGTGCTTATGAGTGTACCGATAGCATTTAGATTCTAGAACTTGCGTTAGTGATGCATCCCAAGACCGCTAGTGAGACTACATTCGTGTAGTAGGATTTACTACATGATAAGAGGCATTAGGATCACCCTTGTGTTAAACCCGTAGCATAATTTCTTGACCATTTAAGTCATATTACTTGGCTAGTAAAGTCAACTAATTTTTCCCACACCATTAGCGTTGTACTCATTTTTAGTACATGAAATCCCTAGTACACCCCTCCGAGCCTATCTTTTCATTTCTAACTTTAAGCATCTTACTTAAAGGAAGAATTTGTTACAACCCACTTAAATGTACATCCAAATCGCCTTAGCCTTCCGTGTATGCACTCATCTTTAGTGCATTATTGTTACATGTTTAAACCCTTAGTTAATTATCTAATTGATTACATGGTTGCTAAGTCGAGTCATATCCTTGTACATATTGTTTTGGGACGATTCGGACTCATGGGTAAAGTACTAATGTTATGGAGTAATGGGGAAGAACATCATATTATTACCCCCATATGTGCATTAATATTAAAAGTACTCCAACTGTTTTGATTATCTTGTTTCGAGTCATTAGATTAATTTATTGTAAAGTATGTAAAAATTCAAGTGTAAGGGGAATGTTCATTCCCTACGATGTATTATTTTTTATGGTAGGGTAAGAGTGTATGCAAAAAAAAAAAAAAAAGAAAAAAAAGGAGAAAAAACTTTCAGACTACCATCCCGTTTCATTCTATGTTTATTTTATGTTTTTGTTATTTTTGATTTATTAGCTTAAGTCGAGTCTAGTCTTGGCTTAGCAAAGCCATATTGTACATGTAATTAACCAAGATTAACTCGCCACCAATAAAGATTGCCTTTATCTAACAAAACCGTGTATTCCATATCCCTACACCTAACGTTATAACCCTTTAAAAAGACCTCTTTGATAGTTTATCCTAGGTGCTTACGCCAAGTGGTGGAGGTTTGATCCTTTCCCAAGCCTATGGTAATCTATTTTGCTATGACAGGTAGTGAGAGATGTTTTCCATTGATATATACTTTATTACACCCGAGAGATGTGAGTATCTAAACACTATTTGTGAGGTGCTAGTGTATGACCTCCGTGCTTGTCTTTGGTCTTTAGTGGAACGATTATTTGTTGTAATTACTTTTATATTAGTGTTAAATGACCCCTAACTTGTATTTTGATTAGAATAAAAACGCATTTGCTTGAGGACAAGCAAATCTCAAGTGTAAGGGTATATGATGAGGCGAAAAATGATCCGTTTTTAGGGGGTCATTTAAGCCTGGAATTGAATTTATTTGATCAAATATTGCCCTAAATCATTTCTTTTGTGATTTTAGGTACTTTTGGACTGAATTCTGTAAAAGGAAGCATTTTGGACGTTTTTGGAGCATAAAAGTGAAGAAAACGATAAAGTCTTAATTTTTCTTGCTGGGAACAGTACCTGACGGCGTCATAAGATTCTACATGATGGCGTCAAGAGTAAAACACGAGGTGAAGTGGATAGAGTCCGTGACGATCCAGAGAGTTTTTACACTAGGGGCATGAAGGCGTCACCATAGGCCATCATGGTCCCATTGCATGTGACGGCCCAGAGAAATTTTGCACTTGACGGCGTCAGATCTGGATCTAGGCAATCCGATATTACTATGGGCGGCGAGTTGACGGCGTCAGACATTTCTTCTTGACGCCGTCACGATGGAAAATCTATATATAGTTTTGTATTTTTCATTCATTAAGAGAGGACACGTGGAGGGATAACTTGGAAAAACCCTAGCACAATTTTTACTGTACTTTCAAGGTTTTTTACCCTTTGAAACCTTTCATGTTCAATTAAGATAAGTATCCTTTCAATTCATTCAATATGTCTATGTTTTGTTTGAATATATCTTACGCTTGTCTTGATTTTAACATGCTAGGCTAGATCTCTTGTGTGTTTGCTTAAATGTAGTAAAACCTAGATGTTGATTATGGGTTGATTGCTTGTTTATAGTTGTTACGGATGAATGATTTCGATGTTAGGCTTAAGAAAACTGGCAGACTTCCATAGGGTAACATGCTTGAACGTCTTAAGAAACATGAACCAATGCGTACTAGGTTTTTATGGTTGTATTTAATGCATGAGCGAATTCTAATGATCCCATGTTAAGAGCTTCTTGCAGGCTCGACATAGGAGTGAAGTAGGAGCTTATAGAGTTGGGGAAGTACGTACGCCACCCCACGAATGGTATTAAGGAATATAACCCGTCATCCACACAATTGTAACAAACTATCAACCTGTAAAAGATATCTAGGGAGTAATGAAATCTAAGTAAACACAATTTTCCCATTATTGTTCACACCACTAGTTTAATTAGCTTTATTTACATTTTTGTTATTTTATTTTGATTGCATCTTAGTTATTGGGTTAGTTGATCTGCAACTAATTTCGCCCACTCCTTCTAAAACCCGATATTTTAATTGCTTTTATAAACATATAAAAATACAAAAAGAATCATCCTTCACCTCTAGACCTAGTTTTGAGGCTTTCTAATCCTAGCGACACTATTCCTGAGTTGAACGATCAATCCCCTGGTACTTGTCACTATACTATACTACAACGATCAGGTACACTGCCTGGTAGAGGTTGTAAGCTTCTCGAGATCCCTCGAGAGGTAAAGCCTGGTGCAATTCCCACGCATCACTAGTTTTCCCCAATCCATTTAGTAAACCCCAAAACCTTAGTTAGGATTTCCATACTTAAGGATAGATATAACATTAGGATAACCCTAGAAAACATAAACTTAGGATTAAAAAACCTTAGACCATTAGGATTAGAAAACCTTAGACCATTAGGATTAGAAACCAAAACCCGTACCCCAATAGACATAGGATAAGACTTCATAGGAAAACATTAGGATTAGAATATAGATTAGGAAAGACTTAGGATTAGATAACCCACACCCTAAGCCTTTAGACCCCTAGCTTAGGATAGACACACTTACCCTATAGGAATAAGTAGATTTAGGTCATAGATTACCCATACCTAGCCCTTAGGATAACCATACCTATACACTTGAGGATTTTAGATTATACCTTAGGATTTGACAATTTTTAGAATACCCATTAGGAAATTTCACTTAGGAGATACTATGGATAGTGCCCTAGCTGGTTTCAAATCCCTAGGAATAGTAATACTCATAATAATAGTAATAATGGTAATAATAGACAACCTAAAACAAAAGAGAAAACCTGAAACAACACCTAAAAATAAGGATATACCTAGTCAACCCTTAGGAAAGGAAACACTTAAACCTAATACCTCTTTAGAACCCTCTACCTCAATGGAACCAAACACCTCACCCTTAGAAATTAGGATTAGTTAGGAAAAACTAGAAGAACCTTAGGGGGAAAACAAAACTCTGGGAAGAAATCTAGTAAATCTAAAACTCCATTAGGATATTCTCCTTCATGTATCCTATACTCTTACTCTTCCGTTTAATCTCATCTTTTCATTTCTCTCTTTCTACCATTTAAATCCTTTCCTCCCACTTCCTCCTACTCTTCCATTTAAAATCCCATTTTCCCGCCTTTTTCCCCACTCCACAAATTAAAACCATACTTTTCCATTTTCCCCACTCCTATACTTTTCCCCACTCCACCCACTCCAAACTCCTTTTCCTTTTCCATTTCCCCTACTTTACCATTTCATCCTTTTTCCTTTCTCACTCCACTCCACTCCCATAAATCCTTCACTCCATTTCCCTTCATTTTTTTAATTCTCCGTCATTTTACACTCTATTTTCTTCTCTCTATATTCTCTCCCTACCTCATCTTGCAATGTTCTATTAGCTAGAACTTGCATTTCTCGCCATAACGCAAGTTTCTATTAGTTAGAACTTGTAAGAATATCTACTTCGAACTTTAATCCTCATTATGTTCGACTATGATATTAAATCTCGCTTTGCAAGAAATTGTAAAATTGAGATCTTCTACGTCCGTCATTCTAGTCTTAACATGGGAATCTACCATGTGACAAGTTGCTAAACCGGAGAACTTTAGAACTTGTCTCTATTATGCCTAGAACTTGTCTCTATCATGACTAGAACTTGTCTCTATCATGACTAGAACTTGTCTCTACCTTGACTAGAATATTCCTCTACCGTATCT
Organism: Artemisia argyi; assembly: GCA_030686995.1. NCBI lineage: Eukaryota > Viridiplantae > Streptophyta > Magnoliopsida > Asterales > Asteraceae > Artemisia > Artemisia argyi. The sequence continues at coordinate 114,876,732 of CM060689.1, forward strand.
AGAACTTGTCTTCACTGAGATGAGAACTAGTAGTCATTTCAGTTGAAACTTGTCTCTAAAATATTCCCTTACCATATATCCTTAAATATGGTAAAACTCTCTTCATTTTCCACCAATACTACTTAAGGATGATTTATGATGACTATCCTCTTAAAATGAACTAGGATGTTCCTACATTTTAATGAGAAAGTTAGAAGTCAAATAGGTTAAGAATTTATACGCTCTTGTTTTCAAATATTGGGACGCCTTTATTTGCAAATAATGAGATATAAAAACCTAAGTATCTAGTATCTGTACAAGCAATTTCTACTCCACTTGTGCAAAATCTTCTTACTTTTCACATCATTTCCCTCGATAATCCTCTTCGTTCTCTACTTTCTCGACTTATTCTCTCCCCTACTCCTATAATCGTCAAAATCTCGGGACGAGATTTTCTCTAAGGGGGTAAGACTATAACAACCCACAAAAAACCCATTACTATTATTCCCATTACAAATACCTATAGTAGGTATTTCCCAGGTAAATTTTTGCTTTTTATATACATTATTACTTGCATGACTCACTAGACCTGCTCACGTATCTACACAAGCCAAATAACTCAACACTCACATCCTATAAACCCCAGGTATGTCAAGCATAAAATCATAACAACACCATAATAAGTAATTCACCAATCTAAAACACTAAACATAACACAAAACCCTAATAAACCCTAAACTAAAACTTAAGTTGGATTATGTGCTTATCTGAACCTATATGCTTAGTTTAACTAGTATAAATGTGTCCAAGGCTTAAGTATGAGTTTCGTTAGCAATATTAGGATATATTAGGACTATTAGGCTATAGAATAAACCCTTTAGAACTTAGATACAAACCCCCTAAGCCTTAAACCATAACTAGGTCATAGATAACTAGAATTAGGTCTAAACCCTTCCAAAACTTCCCCATAGGTCACTACCACTTAGTATAAGCCTTTTAGAACTTAGGAATACTTATTAGATACCCATAGGACACTAGTCTAGGCACTAAACCATAGCATAAACCCTAGTCTCTCACTACACACACTTAGGTCATTTAGGTTACAAAATTAGGTCAAACCCTCCCAAACCTTTCCCATAAGTTACCCTCACTTAGAATAAACCCATTAGGACTTAGGATTAGTCACTAAACACACTTAGGAACTTAACTTAGGCACTAAACCTTAGGTAAAACCTTAAACACTTAATAAGTAGAAACTAGGTCTAAACTTAACTAAAACAAGTAAAACCTAAACATAAGCACCTCAAACACCTCAAGCTAACACCCTAACACCTCATGCACCTCAACTTAACACCCTAACACCTCTAAGCACACACACAAGTAGGTGCATCACCTACTTGACTAATCCACCACTAATCCATCACTAATCCACCCTAAACCTCTACTAAACCACCCCTAATCCATCCCTAATCACCCTAAACCATACTTAACCCACCAAGCAGCTTACAAGCACCTCCAAGCTACCAATCAAGGTGGTGGATCACCTCCTTGTAAGTTACTTGTCAACCTTATACCCAAACCGCCTCCCACGGCTTCTCTACACCACAACCGACCTAAGCTCAGCCCCCTAGCTACTCCTAGCTCGTCCTCATCACCATTTAGCCTCACCACATCACCCTCTAGCCTTCCTTGCTCACCCCTCCCCCTCCGTGACACCTAAACACCTCGCACCACCCCAAACCACCTTACCGCGGCTATAACTACCCTCCCCTCCCCTCATTTCTTCTTCACAACTCTCCCCCTCCTCTCTACCTTACATTTTTGTAGTACAAAGTCTTTATAAGCCATAAGGAACGAGTAGCTAGGCCTTGGTCATGTTTTGTTGTGGTTTGAAGTCGTACGAGCCCTAGAAAACCCTAACCTTACTTTTCACCCCACGTAAACCCCCTACCCAAGTAAGTCTTACATTTAGGTAATTTTGCTTTAGTATAGTCTTAGGATTGATTTAGAATGCCTTAGATACCCTAGGAACCCTTGCATGAGCCTTGAAGCCTTTTACTTGCTAGTTTAAGTTTTAAAACCCTAGATCGAGTCGTATACTTGCATGTATGCTATAAGTCATTATTTTAGGTCATACACTAGTTATACCTATCCTAGATAAGTTAAAATAGGTAAAACATAGGTTAGAAAACTTAATTACTAGATAAAATATAAGTTACATGCATATTAGGACTAGTTTTGCAAAACTTTACATGCATAAGGGTATACATCGTAAATTCCTAAAATTATAAAGTCTAGGGACTATTTTTGACATTTCTTAGAAGTTACAAGTAGTAAGGACTAGTTTTGAATAATATTAAGACCCTAGGATAGATAATTATAATAACATAAGTATAAACTAAAAAGGACTAAAAACATAAATAATATAAAGTTAAAGGTCTAAAATGGTAAATATAGAAAACTTAGGAGTCTTAGGTTAGTTACATAAAATATAGAAGTGTAGGGACTAGTTGTGTCAAGTATAGATAGTTATTAGTATAAGTAATATAAGTAATATAAATTTAGGGTAGAAAACGTAAATATATAAACTCTAAGGGTGAAAAGTGAAAATATCACATAAGTATGAAACTTAAATAAAGTTAGAAGCATAACACAATACTAGGGAGCTTCATGCGAGGAGTACTATGTGGATATTTCGTTTTTGACGAGGTTGTTGGGTTTACGAATTAAAGTGCCCTGACTCCTCGAACGATTATTGCATATACTTCTGAGATATGATGGCCCGAACGGTGATATGATTATAACTAAACCCTAATAACAACATAACTCAATAATAGGGAGCTTTGTGTGAGGAGTATTAACTTCTGAATTATGATGGCCTGAACGGTATTATGTTGATAACATAATACAATAGTAGGGAGCTTCATGTGAGGAGTCATATACTTCTGAATTACAATGGCCTAAACGGTGTTATGTTATATATATAAAACATTAACAAAGTATTATAAGTAGGAACTGATGGTCTAGCAACATGTCTTTTCCAGCTAGAGGAAAAATAAGTATTATAATGTCTAAAAGATGGTCTAGCAACATGTCTTTTCCAGCTAGCGGAAAAAGTCCTACCAGCAGAAACAGAACCACCAGCAGAAACTGGCTTATCAACAGGAACTGATTTGGGTCTGCTGGTGGTGTGTGTTGCCTGTGGGACAGATGGTCTAGGTCTCTTTCGTTCAGCACAAACACCCATTCTCTTCTCATGAAAGTCACAATCTTTAATAAGATGAAATTTACTACCACAAACAAAACATTTCTTCTTTCTAGAAGATTTATTCAAAACAAAAGATGTCTTATTACACACCAAATCATTCAAACCAATACTAGAAATTGAATTGTTTTGCAAATACTAAAAAGAATTGTTTTTCAGAGAAGTAAAAGATAAGTCTTCAAGAAAAGCTGTCTTTGAAGTGAATTCATCAGCAGCAACTCTAGGAGAGAAGTCAACAGACTTGCAAGAAGACTTGGGTGAGGGCTTGGGTGAGTCTGACTTGACACTGGAATCACAACTGGCAAAGCTAGTGGTATTGATCTCTGAGGTCTTGTCACTGGAAGAACAAGAAACAAAATTATTAGATTTATTGCTAGAGACACTGCTAGAGTTATGGAAGTCAGTAGACCTGTTGCTAGTTTCCATTTGTGATTCAACTAGGTGCAGGTGTGGTGAGGTTGGCATAAAGGTTCCTGTAATGGTGGGAGAAATAGTGTGCATTTCTCCTTCTTTAACAAACTTTACAGGAGTTTGAAATTGCAAAGGTGGTTCAGGGTAAAAAAACACTAGGTTCATTAGGGTCATAGACCTCATCTGGCCCTATATAGTCTCCATACCCTAATGCTCTTCTAGACCTAGTGGACTGACAACTATCAATTATTCTATCAAGACCTTTAGCCCCTTCTTGCCAATTCATACGACCTGAAACTTCTTTATCAAACTTATCCTGCGATTCTTGTTTTTCTAAATCAACTTTTGCTTTTTCTTTTTCAGAAAACTTCAACATATTACTAGTATTCGCTAAATCTCTTTTTAACACCCTAATTTTCTCTTCATATGCTAATTGATTCTTTTGAAACCAAACCTTTTGTTGCTCTAATGTTCTAATTGCTTCCTTATAGGCTTGGGCCTGAATATAACATTCTTTATATTTTGGTTCTAATTCATCATAAGAATCTTTATGTGCAACATATTTTTTATCACAACCAAAAACACAATTAGGTACCTAAGACGAGATGCCCATGAAATCAAATTCTTCATTCTCATCTTCAGTATCACAACCTGCCAGGCATGAGTAGAGATTAGAAGCACTACTTTCAGCATCATCAATCTCATGCTCCTTCCAATCAACACAAGAATCCATAGTTGAATATCTTGAGTTGCCAGATTCCAACTCCTTCTACTTGTATGTTGAATATCTTGTGTTGTCTTCAGTCTTCTTTGTAGCACACTCTCTAGAAAAATGACCTGTCTAACAACCTTAGTAACACTTGACCTTCCTCCTATTAAATCTAGCTAGATCCCTTCCTTTGAAATTGAGTTTTCTACCAGCTTTCTTCTCAAACCTTCTGACTTTAACAGTAAGCATAGCCATCTGCCACTTTAGATCCATCTCTTCCAGATCCAACTTGTCAACTTGCTCAAAATCTTCATAGGCCAATTGCTGCTGTTGTTCATATTTAGCAACAAACGAATGAAGTGCATCCTCTAACATTCCACAAGATTGTGGATGATTCTTTGGTCCAGTAGAGGTGTAAGAAGATGATGTTGAGAAAGAACATGGACCAGCAACAAGTGACACTAGTGCTTACAAATGCAGAGTTTGAAGGAGTTGATGAATAAGTCGAGTGCTGTTATAGAGATCATCAAAAGAGAGATAGTCAAGTCCACCTTTGGTTTTAAGTGCAATATTGACTTGGGACCAAGAAGGAGGTAAAGCTCTTAAAAACTTGGAATTACAGTCCTCATTGTCAGGCTTGGCTTTCAGCTGATTCAGCTGACTCAAGGTCTTTTGAAATCTATCATACCTCTTGTGTAAGCCTTCCTCCTCTGAGATCTTGAATTCTTGAAACTCCTACTTAAGCATGGACTTTCTCATTCTCTTGGACTCATCGTTGCCCCCAAACCTTGCTTTAATGGCCAACCAGATATCCTAGGCATCATCAAGATAGTGGAAATCTCCTATATGATCATCTGGTACTGCTTGAAACAAGATAGTTCTTGCCTTATTCTCTCTTTGGATAGCAATAACAGGAGGAAAGATGGTAATATTACCATCAGGGTCTTTTCCAGTCTTCTTCTTACTATTGCCATTCAGGATCACATTCCAGAGATTAAAATCGCTGTTAGTTATCCAGTTCTGCATCTTCATGGCCCATATCTCGTACTCATCCTTCTTGAGATATAGGAACTTTGCATTGCTGCTAGTGAGAGTAACCTACAGAATTTTATGTGTGAGAGTGTTGTTTGGTTGATTGACCTGTATAGCATCTGATGTTGCATCATCCATTGTATTAGGGTGAGGGAGTGTTGAAGAAAAGTTGTTCTTTGTTTACAGAGACTCTCCTGTGGCTCTGATACCACTTGTAGGATCTACTCCTTGATAGATCTTTGAGCCAATGGATCGATAGACTGCTAATGTAATCAAAAGCAATACTATATGGAAAATCTCTGTATACTTATGTCTATGCGGAATTAAACACAAGTAATAATAACACAATAAACTAATAATACTTTGATCGTCTATAGATCTTTTATTAATCACTAAAGATTGATAATCGTATATGAAAACATGTATCCGTGTGTTCCTTTTATACTACAAGGAACCCTAAACTTTTGTTACAAGTAATGTATAAACTAAAACTATAAAAGATATTCTATATCTCTTTCTAAAATAAACTAAACATATCCTACGGATATTCCATATCAGCAAGATCTTTCTGTCAGCAGGAACTAGCTCATAAGCAGAAACACTAAAGCTTTAGCAGAAGTCATCAGTAGGAACCCGTCAGCAGTATTCATCAGTAGGAACTTTTAATAATTCCTAACACAAAACACTTAAGCAAACAAACATCTTATTTGCTTATGAGCTCTTAAGCTTAGGAAAACTTGCATAAGCTATCACTAAGCTAGAAAAACTTAATCCTACCCTAATTATCCCAAATCTAAGCTAAAATTAACAAAAGATCAAACAAGAAGCAAAAGAAACAAAATAAGCTAAAACTGATAAACAATCTCTTAAACAGCCAAAGGGGCTTTCCTACTCAAAAGCTTAAATAAGCTCAAATAAAAATTCACAAAAATTAAGCCAACTAGATTACCTACTGGATAATAAGCATGCAAAGTTTTATAACCTAACACCTACTAACAAACATATGAAAATTCAAAAACTAATTTTGATTTGACACTTTTTTGGAATTATGACTTTTGCAGCCCTAAAATGGGGCTTATGACCTATTAAAAATATCTAAAAATAAAAATAAAAATACCACTAATTCAAAAAGCTATCAGAGTACATGATCCCAAAATTTTATCAGATTTGGTTAAGATATGAGAAAATGAAAATTAAAAAACACATATGCTATTTCAGGACAGTTTGATCGTTATGACCCATCCTAAGCCAACCAAAAAAAATCTAAAAAATGAAATAAAAATACTACTAATTAGACAAGCTTCAAAATTAATGAATTCCAGAATTTTACAAGGTTTGGTGAAAATTTGTGGAAATGAAAATTAAAAGACAGATGGCTGTTGGGCACTTTTATGAATTGGTCAATTTTTGTAATGAGTGGGTTTAGTTGTGTCTGACCAAACAAAGTCCTAGAGCAGAGTTGCAACAAGTTTTATATATCCTATTTTGAAATAACAACTACTTGAACTTAAATCTATTTCTAACTTATATTTTTGTAACGGTTAACTAGAAGAAAAATGGAAAACTTGCTCAAATGCTAAAAAAAACTTTGGAACTTACAATCTTTTGACTCCAAACATCTAAGAATGGTTGACTAAAGTTAAATGAACTTGACTCTTTGGTCATAATTGGTTTTTGGCACAAAAGGTAGCACTATCCCAAACACCCCTTTATGTCTTCACTGTCATGGTTTTTCAAAACAACTGAGTGTTGTATGCTTGAACCATGAAAGAAAGGTATCAAATAAGTTGTGTTATGATATAAGAAGCAATGTAGGACTGAAAATAAGCAGTGTGCAATAAGCAATCACAAATAAGCAATACTAGGCTACTAAGGACAGTCAAATGAGAAATGTAAGAAACACTTGCACAACTACTAGAATTACACTAAGACCATATCTAATAAGCAATAAGTAACTAAAATAAGCAAAGATAAGCACTCAATAAGCAATTCTACAGTAAATTAAATAAAATAGTAAAAATAAGCAAAAAAATAAAAATTTTCTCATTTGAGGCCCTAGCTAAACAAGGGCTCCCACAAGGGGCAGCTACAAGCTCGTAGCCTGTTTTACAACAAGCTAGGTACAGTCCATCTTGCCAATCCATTATGGCAACTTCTAATGCTTTCCACATATGCCAAGGTAATTTTGATTTTTGATCCTTCCTTTTTTTTCTCTTTTTTTTATTTTTTTTTATTTTTTTTTTAGATTTAAAAACAGAAAAGTACTTTGGAAACTTGAAAATAAACAAGCCAAAAGCTCACAGAAGCTATTAGTTAGTATTGTGAGCCCATGAGCTTCTAATTAAATCAGATTTTATAAAGCTAAAAACAATAAGAGGAAAATTCAAACTGAAATTAAGACTTGAATTAATCTTGAAAATTGCTTACAACTTGAAAATGATTACTACATAATTAAAAATTTTACTAAAATTAAGAGTAAAACTAATTTTCTAACTTAACTGCCTCCTAATGGCTACAATGCTTCTGTATTTATACTAAGCTATCTAGGGTTCCTCTTGCTGTGCTTCTTGCTTTAATTTCAACCTTTGGATGGCCTTGAAATCATCACAGCCCTTAATTGGGAATTTTGGTGCCAAAATTTACAACTTGGATTGCCACTAGGGTTCCAACTTGGGCCTGGTAACTTACCAAGAGGGGGAAGCATTAATTTTGGTTGTCTTGGAGTAGCTTGGATGGAGCAGGGGATTGCAGGACAAGTTAGGAGTGGTGGGCAAGTCGTGATGGTGACTGTTTGGCGGGAAGAAAGGAGAGCAGGTGATGGGGGTTGACTTGTTTGAACCTGGCTTATTACTCAGGGGTGTGGGTTGGGTTATTTTGTTTTGGGTGTAGGGAGTGGATTGGATTAAGGTTTAGTTGGTTAGGATTAATATTAGGATTAAATGATTTTAGTTATTAGGTGTTAAATTAGTAAAAGTAATTTTATTAAAATTGATTTTGTAAAAAAAAAATATTTTTGTAGTTTTTTAATAATAATAATAATAATAATAATCATAATCATAATAATAATAATAATAATGATAATAATAGTAGCGGTAGTAGTGGTAGTAGTGGTAGTGGTGGTAGTAGTGGTAGTGGTGGTGGTGGTAGTGGTAGTGGTGGTAGTAGTGGTAGTAGTAGTGGTGGTAGTAGTAGTAGTAGTGGTGGTGGTGGTGGTGGTGGTGGTGGTGGTGGTAGTAGTAGTAGTGGTAATGGTGGTGGTGGTGGTGGTGGGGTGGTAGTAGTGGTGGTGGTGGTGGCGGCGGCGGCGGCGGCTGCAGCGGCAGCGGCAGCAACAGCAGCAGCAGTAGCAGCAGTAGCAGTCACAGTAGGAGTAGTAGTAGTAGTAGTAAAAAGGTTTTTACAAAATACTTAACAAAAAGTTTTTGACAAAATGTTTTGGGTTTTCATTTTGAAAAATGGTTTTAGGTATTGAAAATGATTTTGATTTTAACTTTTTAGGGTGAAAAGGGTAATAAGGGTATTTTGGTGTTGGGTTGAGGGTAATTTGGTACTTAATCAAATATGTACATATTATTGTCATCATTTGTCCTATATATTTTACTTGTTTTATATTAATATCTATGAGAATTGGTACTTAATCATTTACTTTAGTAATTCTCGTGTAAAACAAGCATTTGGTGAAAGTTAGTGAGTTTGGATGAAATATGGAACTAAATGATCAAGATGAAAAAAGTCTACTGAACTGAAGGACATACGTTGTATCATTCTAGACAGATATGCCATATGACTATCGATTCTTTCGGACTCGGTTCGAGTTGCGTGACTCACTGAGTCAACTCGCGAGTCGAGTTGACTCGGGGTGTTTCTTGTTCCTTTTTGATTTATTTCTCTTGACTAATCTTATCTTTGTTTGTGTTGTAGCTTGGTTTTGGATTTTAGTTGGATTTGGTGTTGGTTTGTATTCGGTCAAGAGCTTCGGCTAACGTATTGTTGAGCCGTGACTCAAGGTGAGTTACGGCATAACTTAGGATTGGCCGAGTTTTGTTTGTTTTGGATTTCGTGTGGTTTCGGTTTGGGATTATATGGGCCGAGAGTCAACCGACTCATATCGAGTCAAGCCGTGACTCAAGCTAAGTCACGGCATAGGGTTTTGGTTTTACTTGTATTGGACTTGGTAAGGATTTGGATTGGGTCGTGTCTAGCCGAAAGCCACAATGGCTCGGCTTAATTTATCCGTGACTCATGGGAGTCACGACAATGATTTAATGGTTTGGTTTGAGTCAAGTTTGGATTCGGTTGTGTTTGGGTTTAGCCGAGAGCCTACAAGCTCGGATGGATCGATCCGTGACTCACGGGGAGTCACGGAAAGGGTTGTTTGTCTGGTTTTAAGTCTCGAGTCGGATTTGTAAATGGTTTTGGTTTAAGACTGGTTGTATCCGTACGTTTAGTCTTAGATTAGTGGTCGAGTCGTGTTTAGTCGAGACTCACGGGAGTCTCGGCCATGTTGTACTCGAGGTTAGAAAATCTCGAGTCAACTTTTTTGATTAGTTGTCTTTTATTTTATTTTTCGTCACTTATTTATTTATTCGTTTGTCAATATGGTGTTTCGGATAAATATTTGGATAACTTGGGATTTGATTTGACTTGGACTTGGATATTGTAATAACCTATGCTTGGATGAGATTGGAAGTTATTCGATTTACGATATTAGCCAATGGACCTTATGGACGACTTTTGTACTTGAGACGGAAGAGTATGTTAGACTCGTAAGACCTTAACATATTTGGACCCGAACATACACAAAATGGTTGATGAACTTTACAACTAATATACACGCGAATAATAGTGTCTAATTATATTTTTTTAATTTGTAAAATGTGACGATAATACTTATATTATTCAAGAGTCGTAACGACTTGGAAATGCTTATTAAATGGACGAATCATGTACAAATTTCGATAAAACCTTTTATAACTTAATCGTTTATAACTATTTACTATCCTAAAACCTTTTTGAAACTTATATGCTTTCCTTCTAAATCATGACATTTTATCAACTATTTGGGAAATGGGTAAAAAACCAAAACAACCTATTGATGTTTTCTTCTCATTTTCTTATTTTATTATTTCTTTCTTATTCTTATTTCTTCTTTCTTTCTTTATGCTTTTTTACGTATTCATGTGTGTTTGCTGACTTTTATTATTTTAAATTTCTCATATCCACACGAGTCTTAAACATTTATTTCTTTCAAGCGCCATTGAAACTAAATCTTTTCATTTCAAATACGAGTATTATTTTATAAACCAATTTGAGGTTTATTTCTGAAACATACCATTTACTCATTAAGTTATGTTGAATTTAACTTGTCGTGCTGTACCATCTGATCATTTGTGATATCTTATTTCTCTACTACTAAGGTGAGATCCATAGCCCATTTTTACTTTTAAAATATTTATAAACCCATAGGCGAAATACATGCTACTTACTTTTTATGAAAACAATTATTTAAACGTATGCTTTCCTAACTAAGATGATAATGCTAAGTTCTGCCTTTGCCAAAAGCAAGTCCCTCGATCATGAACCATTAATCACTTTCGAGTGAGCGTGAATATAGTTTATAGGCCTATAGGAATGACCACACGCCATGTTAACCAAGGACGACAACATGTGATGTACTATATTTGAGTTACCTAGGAAAGTTGGCAAGCTACCTACTTGGGGGTAAATTTGTGGAATATTATTGTTATTATTGTGATTACATCGATGTTATTGATTTCGGTTAATGCTTTGAGTGTCATGAGCTTAGCAATGGTTATCTTATATCTTCTAGACACTGAAAAATCTTGTGTTCATCTATTTATTTCAAACCTATGGATTTCACTCAACCTTTGCGTTGACTTTTTAAGCAAGTTTTATCTCAGGTAATAGGTACATAGTATACTGGCACCAACAGTGGCATGAAGATTATTGATGGCTATCGACTTTTACTATCTATCTAATTTTTACTATCTTTTTACTATCTCTAATCATTCGAAAAACCCTTTTTGAACTATGTCTTTTATTTTCGTTGCATATGTTGTTTGAGAACCCTTTAAACTCTAATTTTTATTTATATAATTAGAAAGATATGTTTTGCTAAAACGACTCATTATGAGGTCGTTTTCTATGAATGTGACGGTCTTACCCATGAGTAATACCCCGAACTATGTTCCGCTGCCATATTCTGAGTTGGGGGTGTTATAGAATGGTATCAGAGACAGATTTATAGAGAACGAGGTCATATTTTCTTGACTATAAACATTTTCGTGTCAAAACATTTTCACAATTGATAGCCATCAGCCCTCTATGTCACTTTGCTCTTTTATCGTTTTACTTAAACTTTTTTGTTTGCATTCTCGTAAACTTTTCCACTTCTATCTTACTTTACATAAAACTATTTTTACAAACTTTGGTTCGGAAACTTTATATTTATTTTTCTGATACTCCTTGTAGAGTATCATGTCTGCACCCGTCCCTCCCGACCAGTTACCAGGTGCACCCTTAGACCCCACACCCGTTCCACACAGTCAAGAGGAGGATATGGATCCTATTGATGCAACATACCCTGATGATGAGATGGATGATGATGAGGAGGATGATGATGACGAGGAGGAATAGGAGGCTCACCCTTTGCCTTCCTCACCAGCAGTGTCAAACATCACATATGAGTCTGATACATCGAACGCAGTAGGACATACACTTGCTACCGAGGTGACATCTGAGCCACCATCTACATTGGAGATTGGTGAGTCTTCGGCAGTGCCGCGAGTATCACCATCGGAGTTTAGGGCCGAGTTGAGTCATTTATATCAAGATATCGTTACATGTCGATGTCATGACGTTTGAGTGCGCGATAGACTGAGGTTTTGGAGTTGAAGATGCAGATCAAGAGAGGTCAAGGAGCTATGGATGATTTTTATCTTGGGTTGTATGGTTATGCAGAGAGATTGAGTTCGACAGAGCATACCGTGACAGAGGCTCAGGTGTGTTTGACAGCATTGGAGAAGAAGATGTCAATGATCGAGAAGGCACTGATGAAGTTAGAGGGATGAGCTGTTTTCACTGATATTGATAACTGCCATTACCAGAGTAGCATTCAGGAGTTAAGGGACGAGATTCATGCGATGCAGTGGCAGGCGTACTATGACAGGATGGCGTGATTTCGTTTTGTTGATAGTGTGGATATCTTGGCTACATACGGAAGAGACCGTCAGTAAGAGAGTAGTGATCATCTTTATTATGGTTGTTTAATGTCATAGTGGTTGTTTGCCTTGTACTTACTAAACTAGTTTGTATCAGTTAGTAGATTTTGATAAGAAACTTGTAAGCGTGTTACATATCTTGTAAGACTTAGAACAAGTATTGAATCTATGATGTATTTTGGTGAAGTACTATTTATGATGTTGAATGTATACTGTATTATTATGTACCCTTTTATTATTTACTTTGTGTTATGATTCTGTTACATTGATCAAATACTTACTGTGTTATACACTTGTAATGATTGATAGTATTATGCCGCCTAGGAGAATGACACCAGCTGAGATTCAGAAATTGGTTGATCACGGTATCGCCGCGGCACTTGCAGAGCGCGCGGGAATTGGTAATCTTATTGGTGGACATGCAGGGATGTACGTGGCCAATCAGAATCGTTTCTGTACCTATAAAGACTTTATGAATTCATTCCCACTACCTTTTACGGAACAGAAGGAGTTGTTGATTTAACTTAATTGTTTGAGAAGATGGAGTCGGTATTTCTAAGGAGTAATTGTTCTAAGGATTGCAAGGTGAAGCATGTGACGGGTACTCTTATGGAGCATGCCTTGTCCTGGTCGATTTCTTATGCTCAAGATATGGGAACGGAAAATGCGTATAATACCTTGTGGGAAGAGTTTATGAAGGAAATGGTTAAAAAGTATCGCTGATGAGATCAAATAAGTAAATTTTATTAGCATCATTTATCCTATTTAATTGACTTGTTTTATATTGTTTTTTATGAGAATTGGTGCTTTAATGTTTAGTTTAGAGATTCTCAAGTAAAAACAAGCAATTGGTGAAAGTTAACGATATTGGACGAATTATGGAGCTAAATGATCAAGATTTGAAAAGTCTACTGAAATTCAAGAGATGTGTCGTATCACTCTCAACCGATACGCCGCAACATCATATTTAGATGAATTTGAAGACCATTGCCTGACTTTGAAGAATGCGCCTCATCTAATTATAACATGCACTGCATATGAAACTTTGGCCAACGAAGAATAATCAACTTATTCTACTCCAAATACACTGCATCTCATTTACAACATGCGGCGTATCAGCAAAAGACTTCACCAGATACAATCCAAGACGTTAAAGGACATGTAGCGCATAGAGAAACAAGTTACGATGCATCTAAAGGCGGTGTACGAATATTCCAGAATATAATAATCTTGGACCCCACGAGAAGTTAAGTAGTTGCGCCGCATCTATCATCAACATGTGTCGCATCGATCCCTCAGACAAAAACTATAAATACCCCATAAAAGATACGAGTTTGAGGTGTGAAAAGAAACCCTAAGGAGACGAATTCAGTCGAGGAAGCATCACAGGACACGCCCCAAACGAAGATCTTAGAGCCGTAAGAAGGTCCTGCATGTGTATAAATCATTAAGGGGTTTTGTTTATTTTATTAGTAAGCTTTAATCCATCAGGATTGATGGGCTTCTGGCCACCATACTGCACCCTTTAAAATTGATTCCCATCGATTAAAGTTTATATGATTATGTTTTTGGTGACTTATATTTGTGCATTGATAACCTCTGTGTTTTGTTGAGTCTTCTGGGCTACCATACCCGTTCCTCGCCTACTTATCTAGTGTCTGGAAGGTAGAATAAACATAAGTAATCATTAAGAGTTTACTCGCCGATATTTAGGATCCAACGAGACAGATTAGATTACGATACTCATCATATAAAACTAGCAATAAAACAAGTGACAAGCTACTTAATTATAAGGACAGGTCTTCTTACGTGTTTCTATTATATATCTGTGTACGTGATTGCTATTCACTGATTTGTTCTCATTACTTTTACTTTTATTGTTTAATTAAATATGTTTTAGTCTCTCAGGCTAAACCCCCGTTTTATTAGATTAGGTTGTAAAACTTTGTATTTAAATACTGATTAAATCAACTAGATATTATGTTCCATTCTTAGTGTTCGACACTCTACTTACCACTATATATGTATTGATCGGGTACACTGCTCGTTAAATCTGTGTGTTAGTAATAAGTCGGCTAAATATAAATTTAAAACTTGATTATGCAAAAATACTCTATACTACACTGACACATAGCACGCATCAAGTTTTTGGCGCCGCTGTCGGTGAATGACTTGTTAATATCTGTTTATTTGATTAGTATTTTAATTAGATTCTACCACTAACTTTGTTGTTTATTACTTTAGATTGCATTCATTGTATATTTTGCATATTTAATTTTCTTGTTTGTTTGTTTTGTTTATTTTATTTTCTGTATTTTTTATTTTATTTTCTTTTTATTTTCTGTATTACTGCTCTCTGTTGTATTTTGCTGATCTAAATGATGCCGCACATCTGATTTATCTGATACGGCGCATTGCGTTTTTTATTTTTATATACAGCGTTAACTTAAAATTCCAAGTACGGCGCATCTATCCCCTAGATACGACGTATTCTATTTTTAATCAGAAAATTTTCAAAACCCTAACGAGATACGACGCATCTGTTCCGACAGTTGTGGCGTATCTATTTATTTATTAAAAACAAATTTTCAAGTATATTAAACTGAGATATGACGCATCTGTTTTCACAGATACGACGTATCGTTTTTCTGAATAAAAGACTGATTTAATCTTTAACGTAATAAGATACGACGCATCCTATTTTTATGATACGGCGCATCGCCTGCAGATATCAGCAAACTTTTATTTATCCCGAACGGAGAAAATTCTAATCATCTTTCCTGTCTCTGAGAAAATTTTTACTTTGAAGCCTATTTGTTTTTCAGGAATCATGGTTGATATTTTCCCAAGCTGGTTCGGAGGTCCAAGGATCAAACTTACAATCGATGAGATTGTATCTAAGTTCGCCCACGAATGTGATAAGGAGCATCATAAGAAGGAAACTTTCATCGATAAACTTTTGCTGAAAGAACAAAACAATATGATTAGAGAATTCACGATTGAGGTGCACCAATTGTCGATGGTGATTAAGGAAGTTTTGTTCCAAAGGCACGACTTGAATGGAATAACTACTAGAGGTGGATTAGTGTCAAAGATGTTCTGATTTTGTGGGCATAATGTTTGGTTACTTGATAATGGAATTAAGAAAAAGATGGAGATTGAAGATCTCCTGGAATAAAATAGAAGCTGAACGTGAGTCTAACTTGAAGACTCTGGAATAAAGAAAAGTGCTTACCGGGAGACAACCCGGATTTATCTTTACTGATTTTTGCTGTCGAGTCTGTCAGACCTGTAGCAGATGTGGCGCATCTCCATCAATAGATGAGGCGTATCTACTGCACAGGTCATATCTATTTTTAATTTTCTGCATTTTTTTTCTGAACTATGAACCTTCTGTCAGTTTATTTAATATGGCGCATCCCTGGTTAAGGATGCGACGCATCTAATCTTTCTTACCCGTACCAATTCCAGGCTCGATACGACGCATCTTCTTCAATAAGATGCGGCGCATCGACTGACCTGATGATTTACAGGTTTTATTGTTATTTTTATTTTTATTTTCTAACCACTAATGGATTTTGTACAAGTATCGATCTTCTTAAACTCAGGTGCATAATTGGTGGTATTTATATTTATTGCTTGCAAATGCATAATGGAGGATCAAACCGAGCAAATATCATGGGAGTTTTTCGTTCTAATTCTTTTTAATTTCCTGTTTTTAATTTTAATAAACAACGGAGACGTTGTTTAACTTAAGTGGGGGGGGGGGGGGGGGGGGGGGATGGAGAATTAGAACTTTTACTTAACTCTTACTTGTCCTTATTTTTCAAGATTATGCTTTAATTTGCGATTAATATATCAAAATTTAAAAAAAAAAAAAAAAAAAAAAAAAAAAATAGCATGTTTTTGTTTAATCTAAGTTGCATAGCTGCACACAAGACTTTATTTTCAAAAATTGTGATTTCAAAATTCACAAATCTATGAGTGTACCGGTGACTTGTAAACTTTAGAACTTGACTTGTATACTATTAGAGACCACCATAATAAGTATTATTTTTATAATTGGAGTGACTTGTCTAAATTGGTAAAATTTTAGGATTACACCAAAAAGCCTTTATATGTTATGTGATATTAACTAACTTCACTGGTTAGTTAACCCCCGTATAAACCTTTGTTACTCTCATTTTTAAAGTAAGATACCCCTAGAAAACTCGTAGAGCCATTCCTTTAGGATTTATACACCTTGTTATTATGTTTTGTTACACCTTATACCTTAGCCTACCCTGTAGATTTAAGTCCGTGGCTAGTTGCTTAGGCAAAGTGTGATTCATTGCTTTACATGTGTTCGTGTGCGTAAATTCATTATCTTTAGTTAGGTCAGGAAATTGCACAATGCAATTGGAGTGAAAGTACATATTGTATATTTTTAGTCAGTTTTTCGTGTGTTCACTACTTTTACTATTACATTATGTCTGAAAGTCTGAAAAGTAAAAAAAAATTATCCAGAATTATTGTGATGGTATTGTGGTGTAATTTTACACCAGTAGTTATCTTATTAAAAAAAATCAAAAAAATGAGAAAAGAAAAAGAAAGAAAAAGTTGGTTGTTTGTTTAAACCAACGATGTAAAGTTTTGTATTAAGTGGTTGATATCGCCACTATTGTTGTATTATATTTATGGATTGAATGGGAGTTGGACGTTATGGGAACGCCAACTAAGGACTGTTTATTCTTTGTCTAAGATCTTATTAAGTATAATTCGTGTCTACCTAAAGCGTGAGTTACAAAAGAGTCAAAGCGTGAGTTATTCAATGATATGAGTCTTATTCATGGGATGGTAGGGAAGTATTCTAACCACACTTAGGACTTAATCTATTTGTTTCTTGTTATGTATTTTTTATTTTACACCAATTTATATCCTAAATGTTATCCATACCCAACCGTATTGTTATATTCGTTGTTAGCTTTCGAGCATCCAGATATGATGATGGCCAAGTAAGAATATTAAATGTATGAATAAGGTAGTGATCATCCGAGTATTAGATTAATTAGCTAACACGCTAGCGATCTAGTGTGTGAATTGGTGACCATCCGAGTTTAAGATTCATTAAATGATGCGCCAGTGATCTGGTTTGCAACTTGGTGACCATCATTTATGAAAATAACGCGCCAGTTATCCAAGGAACACATTAGTGACCATCCATCATTTGAAAGATCAAGGACTCGCACCAGCGATCCATGAAGCATAATAGTGACCATCCGTTAGTTAGAGCGTCGAGGACTCGCGCCAGCAATCTACTAAGTTTATGCAGGAGATTTTCAAGCAAAGCTAGGTTTAACCCATGAACCAAAAAAATCATTTTTACCACTTTAGACTTATTACTCCTTAGCATTAGTGGGGGAGATGTGTATCCTTGTCAAGCATATGATAGAATATTCGTCACGTCTGGACAGTTAAACGATTAGATTTGCTTTTATTAAAAATATATTTTGTTTCAAATTGGTTAAGTGTTTGGCCATGCAATTAGGATAAAATGAATAAGTGTTTAAATAAGGATACATTTTCATTATGTTTAATCTAAAGGTTTACTTGAGGACAAGTAAAGTTCAAGTGGGGGGATATTTGATGAGATCAAATATGTAAATTTTATTAGCATCATTTATCCTATTTATTTGACTTGTTTTATATTGTTTTTTATGAGAATTGGTGCTTTAATGTTTACTTTAGTGATTCTCAGGTAAAAACAAGCAATTGGTGAAAGTTAATGATATTGGACGAATTATGGAGCTAAATGATCAAGATTTGAAAAGTCTACTGAAATTCAAGAGATGCGTCGTATCACTCTCAACAGATACGCCGCAACATCATACTTAGATGAATTTAAAGACCATTGCCTGACTTTGAAGAATGCGCCGCATCTAATTACAACATGCGCCGTATATGAAACTTTGGTCAACGAAGGATAATCAACTTGTTCTACTCCAAATACGCCGCATCTCATTTACAACATGCGGCGTATCAGCTAAAGACTTCACGAGATACTATCCAAGACGTTAAAGGACATGCGCCGCATAGATAAACAAGTTACGCCGCATCTAAAGGCGGTGTATGAATATTCCAGAATATAATAATCTTGGACCCCACGCGAAGTTAAGTAGATACGCCGCATCTATCATCAACATGCGCCGCATCGATCCCTCAGACAGAAACTATAAATACCCCATGACAGATACGAGTTTGAGGTGTGAAAAGAAACCCTAAGGAGACGAATTCAGTCGAAGAAGCATCACAAGACACACCCCAAACGAAGATCTTAGAACCGTAAGAAGGTCCTGCATGTGTATAATTCATTAAGTAGTTTTGTTTATTAGATTAGTAAGCATTAATACATCAGGATTGATGGGCTTGTGGCCATCATACTGCTCCCCTTAAAATTACTTTCCCATCGATTAAAGTTTATGTGATGATGTTTTTGGTGACTTGTATTTGTGCATTGATAAACTCTATGTTTAGTTGAGTCTTCTGGGCTACCATACATGTTCCTCGCCTAGTTATCTAGTGTCTAGAAGGTAGGATAAACATAAGTAATCATTAAGAGTTTACTCGCCGATATTTAGGATCCAACGAGATAGATTAGATTACGATACTCATCATATAAAACTAGCAATAAAACAAGTGACAAGCTACTTATTTATAAGGATAGGTCTTCCTAGGTGCTTCTATTATCTATATGTGTACGTGATTGCTATTCACTAATTTGTTCTCATCAGTTTTACTTTTATTGTTTAATTAAATCAGTATTAGTCTCTCAGGCTAAACCCCCGTTTTATTAGATTAGGTTGTAAAACTAACTTAGATATTAAAATACTGATTAAATCAACTAGATATTACTTTCCATTCTTAGTGTTCGACACTCTACTTACCACTCTATACATATGGATCGGGTACACTGCTTGTTAAGTGTGTGTGTTAGTAATAAGTTGGCTAAATATAAATTTAAAACTTGATTATGCAAAAATACTCTATACTACACTGACACATAGCACGCATCAATTGCACTCGCAGCAATATGAAGAGGTTGGACACAGAGTTTTACTATTTAGCTATGAAGGGAATTGAACTTACTACTTATGTGCGTCAGTTTCAAGAATTGAGAGTTTTCTATGCTTATATGGTTCCAGATAATGAGTCACCATTGGAGAAATTCATTGGGGGACTACTAGCTAGTATTGAAGGAAATGTGATGCCATTCAATGCTCAGACCTTAGATGAGACTATTCGGGCAGCTCAACGATTCCTGGATCAAGTGATCAAGCATGGTGTTGTTCAGAGAAACAACAACACTGACCACAAGAGAAAGTGGAACGATAACATAAGGAAAAACAACTACAACAACTTTAACAACCGGAACAATAACAACAACCAGTACCGTAACAATAACCATCACCACCATCAAAATAGAAGACAAGAGACTGTTAAGGCTTATATGGCTGCACCAGAACAAGTTTAAGTGTATGCTGGGAATCACCCGTTCTGCGATAAGTGTAAGTAGCATCACATTGGATCGTGCACAGGTAAGTGTTCTAAGCATTGTAAGAACAAGGTTGTAGCTACAGGGAGTAACTTACAGCCTGTGGTGACTTGTTTTGGATGTGGAGAGCATCATCACTACAAGAGTCATTGCCTAAAGAACAACCATCAGAGAGCTGAAGGCACTCTTGGGAGAGCATATGTGATGGGAAATGGAGACCAACATCAAGATCCGAATGTGGTTACTGGTACATTTCTACTCAACAATCATTGTGTTGAAGTGTTATTGGATTCCGTTGCTGACATGAGTTTTATATCCTCTACGGTTTCACCCCTACTTAATTTCCCACCAACCACTCTAGACTCTAGTTATAGCATTGAGCTAGCTAATGGCAATGTAGTTAACACTTGCACCATAATCCGAGATTGTACCCTAGACCTTCTAGATCATCCGTTTAGTATCAGCCTCATGCCTATTGAACTAGGAAGCTTCGACGTAGTGATGGGTATGGATTGGTTGTCCAAGCATCAAGCGAGTATTATTTGTAGTGATTGAGCTGTTCATGTTACTCTTGACAGCGAAACTCTTATTATCCGTGGTGACCGAAGTGGAACCTGTTTGAACATCATATCTTGTATCAAGACTATGAAATACATCGAGAAGGGATGTCACGCATTCCTAGAACAGGTAGCTGAGAAGAAGTCGGGAGAGGAGTGACTTGAAAATGTTCTAGTTGTGCTTGATTTTCCTTAAGTATTTTTTCGAGGATCTACCTGGGCGCCCACCAGTTCGACAAGTGAAATTTCAAATCGAGTTAGTGTTGGGAGCTGCACCCATAGCACGTGCACCGTATCGGTTAGCACCAACACAGATGCAAGAACTGTCTAACCAACTGCAAGAGTTGTTGGACAAAGGGTTTATTTGACCAAGTTCCTCGCCCTGGGGAGCACCGGTCTGATTCATTAAGAAGAAGGATGGGTCATTTAGGATGTGTATTGACTATCATGAACTAAATAAGCTAACAGTGAATAACTGATACCCGCAACAGAGAATCGACGACTTATTCGACCAGTTACAAGGATCCGGTTACTACTCCAAGATAGACTTGCAGTCAGGTTATCATCAACTCCTAGTCCAGGAAGAGGATATTCCCAAGACAACGTTCAGAACTTGATATGGCCATTATGAGTTTCAAGTGATGCCCTTTGGTTTGACAAACGCACCTGCTGTATTCATGGATCTCATGAACCGAGTGTGCAAACCATATCTGGACAAGTTTGTTATAGTCTTCATCGACGACATTTTGATCTACTCCAAGAGTGAAGAGGAACACAAGCAGCATCTGGAGACAATCTTGAAGCTACTCAAGGAGTGGAAATTGCATGCAAAGTTCTCGAAGTATGATTTTTGGATTCGCAAGGTACAATTCCTGGGGCATGTAATTGACAGTAAGGGGTTACACGTGGATCCCGCAAAGATCGAAGCTATTGAGAACTGGCCAACACCCACTAACGCCATAGAGATTCGTCAATTTCTAGGACTGGCTGAATATTATAGGAGATTCATCGAAGGATTCTCCAAGATAGCTAAACCATTAACCACGTTAACTAAAAAAGACAAGAAGTTTAGAAAGGGAAAGGACAAAGAAGAAGCATTCCAAGCCCTAAAGTAGAAGCTTTTTAATGCATCGATTTTAGTGTTACCTAATGGAGCTGAAGATTTTGTGGTCTATTGCGATGCATTACACCAAGGGTTCAAAGCAGTTTTGATGCAACGAGGGAAGGTCATGGCATATACTTCCCGATAACTTAAGACTCATGAGGAGAACTTTACCACACACAATTTGGAGTTAGGAGCTTTGGTTTTTGCACTTAAGATTTGGAGGCACTATCTGATTGTACAATAAATTGTACCACCAGACCTTACGATGATGATTGAAGGAAACATGGTTTGTGAGGATGCGCGAAGCTTGTTGATAACCTGAAATAAGAAATACAAAGACACTAAGTTAAGTATTTGCGTAGGGAGTTGGCCCAGCGAATCACCTCCGGCGTGAGAAAGAGTATTTGTGATGGTAAATAAATATGTTTGAGAGGATATGTGTGTGTTTAGTGAATGTACCATACTCAATGACTCGTCCAAGCTATTTATAGGAGAGGAAAATAGGCCTTGGAGATTTCCATGCTCAATCTATGAAAATCAAGAAGGCGTTCCATGATTTAAAGTGACTGCTAGGGTTTAGGCGAGTATCATGGGGATGATAGCTAAAGTTTAGGGCGTACATGGGGAAGTCCCATTACCATAGATGAGGCTTAGGGCGTACATGGGAGAGTCCCATGGTTGTAGCCTTGGTCATGAATCTCCTCTTAGTGGGAAAGCTCAAGGGAGATGTCGAAAGCCTTCTCCTTCTCGTACTGTTGGTCCCTTTTACTTGGTTAATAGTAACTAGAGAGTTAAACTAACCAAGATATATGACTTTTAACACAGATGTATAAAAGATTAACAAAAATGATAAACGTAAAGAGAAAAGAGTAATTTTTAACGTTTAATTCTTATTAGAAGTTAATCAAAGAATTATACCCAAGTGTTTGCGGAATAACACTTGGGATTGAAACGACAAGTATGGTATGAACTCCTCACTGAACTCAAACAAAGTTTGAGTGACAACTATAGGTCTCACTGAGCTATCTCAGGGACAGTGTTGTTCTTTGGAGGAGTAAAAGTGGTTTGTGAATGCTTAGCATTAAATGCCTAAACTTGTCAACTTTTACTCCTCACTTATGTTACCTATTTATACACAAGTATGAACAACTATAATACTCAATGGACATAAGACTTCCTTAATAAAATCTTGATAGATTTTATTCTCTGCCAAGGGAACCTTCTTTGGGTTAAGCCCAAAAGGTGCTTTCTGATGACAGACTGGATTTAGCCATTTGGGGAAACTTTGACCTTAAAGTGATAAAGCACTTTAGTGAACCAGTTCAAACTCTCCTGCCTAGTCCTACCAAATCTTCAGTCTCCAAGTCATCAGTCTTCAGTACCTTAATCGTTGTTGAGGAGTCTTGGGGGTTCAGTGAGTTATTGTCATCCTCACTAAACCCATCACATTCTTCTTGGCTTAGATGCCACTCGCTGAGTTCCGCCTCACTGAATGGTGAACCTTTCTTCATAGGCTCGTTCTCAGCATCCTGAAGATTACTCACTGAGTTACTGTTCACTCAGTGACTTGTTTACATATATTAAACACTTACGTGATTTTATGTTCAAATCCTTGTTAGAGGAAGATTAGGGAATTCAGTGACCCAACAGTCTCCCCCTATTTAGACATACAAATAGCCTAAGTGTTCCATGATTCAGTGTGAGTTGTCAGGGGTCTTCATGTCTCACTGAGTGTTGATGTAATTATAGTAGGACACATAACTTAAAAGAACATCAAAGTTTATTAATAGCTATTACAATTCCTACTGATAATACAAAAACAAAAAAAGATAGTTGGTTGCAGATTCAGATATTCAGTTGAAAGCCAAGTGCCTAAAGCTTTGCTTTCTTGGTTCTCAGGAGGTGTTTCTCAGGGTGCTCCTCATTCTTAGCTCTAAGGTCCTAGCAGAACCTTACGTTTTCAGCACACCTAACAGGAGAAGCCAGCATCAAGTACATGAGCATCGTCTTAATCCCTGCCCTGTCAACGTCTAACCATCTTTGGAAAGCAGGGTTTCCGTACTCATCAGTAAAGCACAGACCTCTTTCAGGGACTTCAAACACTACATTGTCTATAAAGATGATTCCTTCAGGAAGAGACCTGTCACAATCCAATCCTGGGACCTTTATCTCAGGCTCCAACTTAATTTTCTTCCTCTTCCTTTTGGTGACTTTTGGTGGAGCAGGTTGAGTAGAGGGAGCTGGAAGCAAGGAGAGAATGCCAAGAGCTTCAGGCATTTCCATCAGTCTTTCATACCTGAGCTTTAGTGATTTCAGGAGACTAGGAACCACCACATTTGTCTTCTTTGAGATGATTGGTCCGAGTTCATCCAACTCAGAGATGCCAAACTCAACGAACCTGAATGGATCATGGATGTCCATCACTCTTTGGTCTTGCCCTCTGAAGACTGTGACTATTGTAGGCTTGGTGTTGCGATGAATTTTGATATCAGTGATGGTTTCAGGTTTGAGTCTTTCTTTCATCACCCAAGTGTACCTTTCAATCCTGGTCTTCCTGATATGAGCATCCTTCCTGAACTTTTCTTCTCTTTGCCTTTTCAGGGCGCTCGTCTCTTCCTTCTGATCCTTTTTTAAGGCAGCTCCAGCTTGCTCAGTGGCCAATGCCTCAATGTCTAACCCAATCTTCTCCGCCTCTTCATGAACAACTTTTATGAGTGCGGGTTTGCTCATTTTCTCTTCCTCAGCCCAATGTTTTAAAAATCGCGCCTAAGGTGCGCCTACTCCCTAAATCCTAAGAGGCTCTAGCCTTTGGGATTTTTTTTGATCGCGCCTCACGACATGCATGAATCCCTTAAAAATCGCAGCGCCTTGGGGATTTTTGCTCTTTAGCGCCTTGGGGATTTGTGCACCTACAAGATGTAACCTTGTTTTGGCCTTTTTTCTTAATAGTAAGATACATTTTGGGCTTACATGTTGTATACATTTAGCCATTTAAGTTATAAAGTATCTAATAACCCTAATATTTTAAAAAATAACTAAAACACACAATCAACAAAGAACTATGTTTTTTTTGTAATCTAATGTATAAGAATAATAGCTTATTAACAGATACAAATGTTGTTTCTTTAGTGTTAAGTGTTACCAAACAACTATAGATTTTTTATTGTTGATAGTTGATAGTTTTATACATGGTAATTTGTTAAATTTTATAAGTCATAAACTCATATATTGTAATGTATATTTAGGAACTTAGGGTAGTTAATGGATTCTGATATGTTGCTTGCTTAATATTTTGGGTTTAAATGCAACCTTTGTTAGATGTAATAACTTTTAAGTAGTATTATGCATTGAGTATTGATATTTTTGTGTTATTTAAGCTGCATAAGTTGTCACATATGTTATAAAAAAGTAAATGTATAGTACGCCTCATATTTATGAATCCCGCGCCTTGGTTTGCGCCTCGACTCGAGGCTCTTTGACCCCCTTTGCGCCGTAGTGCGCCTTGAGCCTTTCAGAACATTGCCTCAGCCACCTTTTTCAATACTTCATCTCTCTCTATGTAGGCCTGAATTTCATCGCCAGTGAGGAGATGGATTACCCCATTGATTTCAAATGGAACTCTGATTGGTTCATCAGGGTCCTGTCTGACAATAGTGGAGGCAGGCTTCAACACTGTTACTGGTTCAGATGTTGTAGCAATGCTTTTGCCTCTATCCTGCTGATGAGATGAGCAGGCTGGTTCATCTTGTATTTGAACAAATGAGATGGGAGTAGCCTCGGTGACATGCTCCCCCTCAGTGTGAGAGGGCTCAGCTTCATTTTGGGCTTCAGTGTGAGAGGCATCAGTGACATTCTCCCCCTCAACTGTTGCCTGAGCTGTAGTGATGGCAATAGTTGGGGTGACTGATGCAGAGGTGGAAGAACCCTTGAAGGCCTGGTAAATCTGAGTCATCATGGACTTGATGTCTGAGGTGTCCTTCTGAAAAGTTTAGACTTTGGCTTCAAGGGATGCCTGAGCATTCTCCATTGATGTCAGACGAGAACCAAAACCCCAAGCAATGGAGGCTAACTTTTGAGACTGAGCCGCCACTGAGATGTCCAAGGCAGCAAGGGAGGTTTTGACAGCCTCCACAGAGTTACTGAGAGCCTGAAGATTAAAGGACTTCATCTGGGTGAGTAGCTCGGTGAGATGCACTGAGTTGAGCTGATATGTCTCTGATGCCTGAAGGAACTTCTTAGTGAGTTCAGGATCATCCTTAACTGATTCTTGAATGGCTTGAACCCCTGTATTCAGTTCTTGTAGGGATTCAAGGAACTTGTTAAGGTGGGAGACCATCTGTGTCAGGGAGAAGGAGACTGAGGCGTTTTGCTCCCTGACATCGTCATTAAAATCTTCAACAGCGTCTTTAAAGTTGAAGTAATGAACCGCCTGCTCAGTGTGCATGTCAAACACTTCATCAGTAACCCCCTTGAACGAGGCATTGGTGGCCTTCTTGATGAACTTCGTAAAAACCTTCCTAGTGAGAGGAACTTGATCATCATCTGAATATTCTAACACGGAGTGAGGTTCAGTAGCTTCAGTGTAAGAGGGTTGAGGAGACTGAGGGATTTATTCAGGGACTGCCTCTATAACTATCATATCATCTCTGGCTTCAAAAATCTCCTCATCACTGTGGAAGTCATCATCTGAGAATAAGGCTGCTTGAGCATCAACCATGGACTGAATCAGCAAAACAAGGTTATCCAGCTCCTCTTCATAAGAAGACTTGCCTTCGTTTTGGTTAGGTCTTGACCCCTCTAATCCAGTATACTAGGTTTTATCTACCTGGTCCTTAGAGCCAGTTCCCAAGTTGTGGGCACCTCCGGGAGTGATTATGGATTCTATATCAGCGGGTGGTCTTTTTCCCTCTAAATCTTTGTCCCCCGTGACCCCATCAGATACTGATGGGTGTTTCTCAGTGTCATCCTTAGAAGTCATGAATGTTGTGTCCCTATCAGCGGGTTGTAAGAGTCCCTCTGAGTCTTTGAGATGAGTTTTTGTGCCCTCAGACAAAATCTTTGTTCTGCGAATGTCCTCATCAGGCACCAGAGTGGTTTTGCCCCCTTCCCAACAGGCTTGCGCTGGCTTGCAGAAGATTTAGGGGCGGTAACTCCCTGATGCTTGGGTTGTGATTTACCCAAGCCTTTAGCAGGATGTGAAGTGGTGTGGGTCCCCTTCTCAGTGGAGTAGTGCTGCCCCACCGAGGATATAGTACCCCTTGCTCCCTAAGACTCTGGTTGTGATTTTCCAGAGCCTTTAGCAGGATGTGGAGGTTGGGCTGATTCTAACTCCACTGACTTGTTTATGTCAGCAGAGCCTTTAGGAATGGGTTTGCCCGAGGACACTGAGTGTGATGTCTCAGTGCCCTCCGTTGGCCTTTGTTTTGGGGCCAAAGATTGGGTTATAATCCTGAGGGTGTCAGCATTTAGGGTCTGTTGTTGTTGCCCCCTTTTGTCAGGCTTGGGGGCAGAGGTCTCAGTGGCGAGTGACTTGGTTTGAGCCACCTTCCTGGACCCCTGTCCCTTCTTCCTCTTCACCTTCTTGGTGGGAGAGGGAATTGGTGAGATTTTGTTGTCACCCTGGATAGCAGTAAGCATATACGTTGTCAGGGCGACAGGTGTAACCTCAATAGGGTCATGAGAATAATTAGCCTTGTAAAAGACATCGGGCTCAAATCTTACTGCATCAGGCTTAACATATTCGGACCCCGGCAAGTGTTGTAGGGCGCAGGAAATGAATCTAGGGTATGACATGAGTTTTTTCCTAGATTTCCCACCCAACTTTGCTATGAGGTCCCTGAAGATAATTTCTCCAAGGTCAATCTTTTTACCCTCTATGAGACAGTACACTATCATTTCTTGAGTAGTGTTCAATTGCTCAGTGGAGGATTTATTTCCCCCAAGGACCTGAATGACAAAGGTCATCAGAATCCTCCAGGGGGATGGAAACCAGGTTTTGATGATTTGGGCTTTGGATAGGAGGGCCCCTGGTGTCACCTTAGGGTGAATTTTGTCATAGGTCCCAAGTTCCAGCAAAATTGCCTTCATGATGAGGTGAAAAATGATCCATTTTTAGGGGGTCATTTAAGCCCGAATCCGACTTTATTTGATCAAATATTGCCCTAAATCGTTCCTTTTGTGATTTTAGGTGTTTGGAGAGTGAATTCTGGAAAAGAAGCTATTTTGGACGTTTTTGGAGCATAAAAGTGAAGAAAACGGCTAAGTACCAAATTTCCATGCTGAAAATACAAGGTGACGGCGTCAAGACCAACATCTTGACGGCGTCAGACATGAAGAATTAAACTCCGAAGGTGGTGACGGCGTCAGAAGGACTCGTGACGGCGTCAAAGTGGCAAAATCAATATACCGTGGGTGGTGACGGCGTCACATAGGCCGTCATAAGTGGATCAAGGCCGTCCGAGGAAGTATATGGCGGCGAGGTGACGGCGTCAGAATTAACTCTTGACACCGTCAGACTGTTTTTCCTATATATAGTTTTCTAGTTTTTTCATTAAAAGAGAGAAGTTTTGTTGAAACCCTAAAGACGATTTTGGTGCCTCTTTTACAGGTTTTTCAAGGGTTCCAAACCCTTGAGACCTTGCATTGTAATTGAGATAAGTGTACTTTCAATTCAATCAATATGTCTATGTGTTGGTTGTTTATCTCTTGTTCTTGTCTCAATTCTACTATGCTAGGCTAGATCTATCTTGTGTTTGCTTAGATCTAATGAAACCTAGATGTTGATTATGTGTTGATTACTTGTCTATTCTTGTTTTGAATGAATGATTTATATGTTAGGCTTAAGAAAACTGGCAGATCTCCAAATGGTAACATGCTTGAACGTCTTAAGAAACATGAACCGAGGCGTACTAGGTCTTTATTGGTTGTATTTAATGCATGAGCCACTGTTTACAATCCCTATAGTTGTGCTGGGTCATGGTGTAGGAGGAGATAAGAGCTCATAGAGTTGGGGAGTTATGTATGCCACCCCACGAATAGTATTAAGGAATACAATCCGTCATTCATACAAGTGTAACAAGTAATTAACATGTAAAAGATATCTAGGGAGTAGTGAAGTCTAAGTAAACACAATTTCTCCAATTACTGCTCACAACCTTAGTTTAATTAGTTTAATTTCATTTTTATTATTTTATTTTGATTGCATCTTAGCTTTGGGTTAGTTGATTAGCAACTAATTCCGCCCACTCCTTCAAAACCCGAGATTTTAATTGCTTTCATAAAAATATAAAAATACAAAAATAATAATCTCTCACCTCTAGAACTATTAATTAGGTTTTCTAATCCTAGCGACACTATTCCTAAGCTGAACGATCAATCCCCCGGTACTTGTCACTATACTATACTACAACGATCAGGTACACTGCCTGGTGGGGGTTGTAAGCTTCTCGAGATCCCTCGAGAGGTAAAGCAAGGTACGATTCCCACGCATCAAGTTTTTGGCGCCGCAGCCTGGGGAATAGTTATTATCTAGGTTAGGATTTCTTTTTATTAGGTCTACTTGCTAGATTCCTTTCTAGTAAGATTTTTATTTTTATTTTTAGGTCTTCTTTAGTCTATCTTATTTCTTCGTGCCTTTGTTCGTAACTCTTTACCATCCGACATCATGGAAGGTGGTAACATCTTTGAACCCATCATCCCACCACAACAAAACCCACCACTAGAACCCCTTAGGCCCCGAACCTTAGGAGAGTATTCCTGACCTAGCCACCAAGGCTACCGAAACACCATTGAGCTCACCGGAGCCAATGTGACCCCCTTGCGATCCGACACCATCCGGTTGGTGCAAAGCGGATGTGCATTCCATGGACTTCGTTCCGAAGATCCAAACCAACACCTTAAGGACTTCCTCAAAATCGTAGATTCCATAGACCTAGGTGTTGAAACTAGAGAGACTACCCGTTTACGCCTATTCCAATTCTCTCTACGGGATCAAGCTAGTCAATGGCTTGAGCGTTTACCCGCGGGATCCATCACCACATGGGATGATCTCACCACTCGTTTCCTTGCTCAATTTTTCCCACCGGGGAGAACTACTAAGCTTAGGAATGACATCTTGATGTTTCAACAATGTCAAAATGAATCTCTTTATGAAGCATGGACTCGTTTCAAGGACTTACTCCAAAAAGTCCCTCATCATGGCATAGATCTTTGGCTCCAAGTCCAAATCTTCTATGACCATATCGACATCTCCACGAGGCGAACCATTGACCAATCGGCCGGTGGTAAGCTACGTGATCTTAGTGCGGAACAATCATGGGAACTCATAGAAGATCTTGCTCTCTATGACAACGAAAGTTGGAATGATCCCCGTGATTTGAACAAAACGGTCAAGGCAATATCTTTGCCTTCGAACAATTCAAGCACTCCCGACCGTAGGATCATGGAACTTGAGGACCAAGTCAAGTTTCTCATGAAATCTTACGAAGCTCCGAAGCATTCAAGCCAAGTGAACAAAATCACTTCTTCATGCGGATTATGTAGTGGTCCCCATGACACTCGTGATTGTGTGGAACTCCCCGGAACAGCTTTTGCGGACTACGCATCCACGCGTACCGACGAAGCGGGAGATAAGTGGTATACTTTCAAGCCCGAGCCAAACACATACGGTGATTCATATAACCCCTCATGGAAAAATCACCCAAACCTTAGGTGGAAGCAAAATCAACCTAATTCTTCCAATCCGCCTAATCGTTACCAATCAAACGGTCCACCATCCAACCGTACCTTCAACAACAATCCTTCTAACAACTATGGTAGTACCAACAATCTTGAAGGATTGATGTCGAAATTTATGGCATCTCAAGAAGCTCGCATAGCTAGGTTTGAAAACGAATTCAACCAACAACAAACAGAGATGACCAACAAGATCGACAACTTGTTGAAAGCCCTCAACAACCAAACATTAGCCACACCTAGGAAGGACACTAGGGACACCAATAGTGGAATCCAAGTTAAGGACCCCTCATCATCCAAACATGTCCACTTTGTCAATGTTGTTACCATTAAGCCGATAGATAGGGAGATAGAGGAGAGTGACAAAGATGAAGTTAGAGTAGAAGCCAATAGTGAGGATGAGAGTGGGGAAGTTGAGGTTAATAAGGATGAGGAATTAGAGGAGGTAGAACCTATAGAGGAGTATTTTGATAAGTTGCCAACCAAGGAAGAACGGGAATACCATAAGGATTTATTCGATAGTCCCGAGACAACATATATCTTTGGCGATCCCCTGATCAAAATGGGAGACCCCTCTAACATTAACATCCCATGCAATATCGGGCACATGCATGTATGGAAAGCTTACATAGACCCTAGATCCCCCGTGAACATCATGTCTAGGACTTATTACAATTGGGTGATGAAGAAGCAACTCAATTTTAGGATAATGCCCGGTAAAAGTTGGATAAGTAATTTTGCAGGAAGAGTTAAGGGAGTACATGTGATTATAGGGAATCTCACCTATGAGATTGATTTTATGATAGTGGAAGACACTCGTCCCGTGATAGATGCTTGCCTAAGCCAAATTATATTCGGGAAGCCTTTTGTTGAAGCCACTAGGATGAGTTATGATCCGACTTTAGGGATAGTTAGGTTCAAGAAAGACAATGATGAGGTTGCTTATCAAATGCCCTACAAGATTGAGCAATACCGCCTTCTCTCTAATTTCGAAAAGGAACGTAAGCAAGCGGCTTATTATAGGAATGAGGAGGATAGACGTAGAGGAGTAGAGTATGTTAGAAATAGGATGCTTGGTTTCTACAAAGAATGCTTGCAACTAGGTCCGGAATACAAAACTGGTTTAGAAGACGACCTAGAGAGTGGAACCAATGATGAGATTACGTAGTAACCCACGACTTTGAGTCTAGCTACAAGACTCGTAAATAAAGAAAAGCGCTTCTTGGGAGGCAACCCATGTTTTGTGTGATTTTTATTTGTTTGATTGTTATTTGCTTCCGTATGCATGTTTTATTTTTATTGTTGGTTGATCATGTTTCTCAATTAAAATGTGAAATACTTTATTATGTTGTTTAGCCTAGTCTTAACTTCAACCTAAAGGTATTTTTGCAAAAGATAAGTGTAAGGGGAAACCCCAAATATGTTTTTAAGAAACAAACCGATCATGATTCTCCACAATATTTAATGAACATGTATATTCGTATTTGTTAGAGTCAAATGCTTGTATTGAGTCATAATGAAGTTTTGCAGGATTTTCCAGGAAGTAGGACAAAGTTTTTCCAGAAATTTTCCGGAAACTTAACATAAGAATTTCTGCAGGTCCATTCTGACGGCGTCAGGGTATTGCTCTTGACGGCGTCAGGAGTTAAAATCTGGAAATTTTACCGGTTTTGTTTTTCTAACGGAGTCTTATGGTTTTTGTGAATTATTAAGTTTTATAATCTCCAGGAAATCTGCAAACTTCATTCCACAAGCATTATATCTTACTTTGTTTTCTAGGATTTAGTAACTTATATAGGATGCCGCCGATTTTACACGAGGTTGCCTTGTCTACTTTTGTCAGGATTTACAGGTTATTTGTGACAAGAAGATGATTTATATTCTGGAAGGGAAGCTTTGATTGTTCGTTTTCTTGGAAGAAGATTTAACCTGGCCAACTAAAATCCATACCGAGCGAATCAGGGGAGTATTTGATTTCATTCTCTTTACTTCTTAACTTTTACATTCTTTACTTGAACATTGGGGACAATGTTCATCTTAAGTGTAAGGGGAGGGTAAAAAGATGATACCTTACATATGCACTTTCGCTTGAGTTTGTTTTGTTTGATAGTAGATGAGTAATAAAACTATGAGAAATACTTGTTAGTGTAATTTTAGCACCAAATTTAAAATTTTTTACAACATTTAGGAGTGAAACTTTAGCCATAGCAAGCGTCTCATGGATAGGAGGTTGTATGACTAGCACATAACCGTATATTCAGAAAAATTTTCCACCCAAAAATGTGAGGTTCGCCTTTAGATTTGATAGGAAAAGCATTTATTATTGGTGCTTATGAGTGTACCGGTAGCATTTAGATTCTAGAACTTGCGTTAGTGATGCATCCCGAGACCGCTAGTGAGACTACATTCGTGTGGTAGGATTTACTACATGATAAGAGGCATTAGGATCACCCTTGTGTTAAACCCGTATTATAATTACTTGACCATTTAAGTCATATTACTTGGCTAGTTAAGTCAACTAATTTTTCCCACACCCTTAGCGTTGTACTCATTTTTAGTACACGATACCCCTAGTACACCCCTCCGAGCCTATCTTTTCGTTTCTAACTTTAAGCATTTTACTTAAAGGAAGAATTTGTTACACCCCACTTAAATGTACACCCAAATCGCCTTAGCCTTCCGTGTATGCGCTCATTTTTAGTGCATTATTGTTATTTGTTAAACCCTAAGTTAACTTTCTAATTGATTACATGGTTGCTAAGTTGAGTCATATCCTTGTACATATTGTTTTGAGACGATTGGGACTCATGGGTAAGTACTTATTTTATGAAGTAATGGGGAAGAACATCATTTATTACCCCCATATATACGTTAATCTTATAACTGCTCCAAGTGTTTTAATTTTCTTAATTCGAGTCATTAGAATAGTTTAATGTAAAGTATGTAAAGATTCAAGTGTAAGGGGAATGCTTATACCCCTATGATGTATTATTTTGGATGGTAGGGTAAGAGTGTATGAAAAAAAAAAATAGAAAAAAAAAAACAAGAAAAAGAAAAAAAAAATAGAAAAAGAAAAAAGAGAAAAAACATACGGACTACCATCCCGTTTTCATTCTATGTTTATTTTATATTTTTGTTATTTTTCATTTATTAGCTTAAGTCGAGTCTAGTCTTGGCTTAGCAACGCCATATTGTACATGTAATTAACTAAGATTGTTAACTCGCCACCAGTAAAACTTCCTTTATCCAACAAAACCGTGTAATTCATATCCCTACACCTAACGTTATCACCCTTTAAAAGACCTCTTTGATAGTTTATCCTAGGTGCTTACGCCATGTGGTGGAGGTTTGATCCTTTCCCAAGCCTATGGTAATCTATTTTGCTATGACAGGTAGTGAGAGATATCTTCCATTTCCATAATGTTATATTACTTTATTACACCCGAGAGATGTGAGTATCTAAACACTATTTGTGAGGTGCTTGTGTATGACCTCTGTGCTTGTCTATTGGTCTTTAGTGGAACAATTATTTGTTGTAATTACTTTTATATTAGTGTTAAATGACCCCTAACTTGTCTTTTGAGTAGAATAAAAGCTCATTTGCTTGAGGACAAGCAAATCTCAAGTGTAAGGGTATATGATGAGGCGAAAAATGATCCGTTTTTAGGGGGTCATTTAAGCCCGAATCTGACTTTATTTGATCAAATATTGCCCTAAATCGTTCCTTTTGTGATTTTAGGTGTTTGGAGAGTGAATTCTGGAAAAGAAGCTATTTTGGACGTTTTTGGAGCATAAAAGTGAAGAAAACGGCTAAGTACCAAATTTCCATGCTGAAAATACAAGGTGACGGCGTCAAGACCAACATCTTGACGGCGTCAGACATGAAGAATTAAACTCCGAAGGTGGTGACGGCGTCAGAAGGACTCGTGACGGCGTCAAAGTGGCAAAATCAATATACCGTGGGTGGTGACGGCGTCACATAAGCCGTCGTAAGTGGATCAAGGCCGTCCGAGGAAGTATATGGCGGCGAGGTGACGACGTCAAAATTAACTCTTGACGCCGTCAGACTGTTTTTCCTATATATAGTTTTCTAGTTTTTTCATTAAAAGAGAGAAGTTTTGGTGAAACCCTAAAGACGATTTTGGTGCCTCTTTTACAGGTTTTTCAAGGGTTCCAAACCCTTGAGACCTTGCATTGTAATTGAGATAAGTGTACTTTCAATTCAATCAATATGTCTATGTGTTGGTTGTTTATCTCTTGTTCTTGTCTCAATTCTACTATGCTAGGCTAGATCTATCTTGTGTTTGCTTAGATCTAATGAAACCTAGATGTTGATTATGTGTTGATTACTTGTCTATTCTTGTTTTGAATGAATGATTTATATGTTAGGCTTAAGAAAACTGGCAGATCTCCAAATGGTAACATGCTTGAACGTCTTAAGAAACATGAACCGAGGCGTACTAGGTCTTTATTGGTTGTATTTAATGCATGAGCCACTGTTTACAATCCCTATAGTTGTGCTGGGTCATGGTGTAGGAGGAGATAAGAGCTCATAGAGTTGGGGAGTTATGTATGCCACCCCACGAATGGTATTAAGGAATACAATCCGTCATTCATACAAGTGTAACAAGTAATTAACATGTAAAAGATATCTAGGGAGTAGTGAAGTCTAAGTAAACACAATTTCTCCAATTACTGCTCACAACCTTAGTTTAATTAGTTTAATTTCATTTTTATTATTTTATTTTGATTGCATCTTAGCTTTGGGTTAGTTGATTAGCAACTAATTCCGCCCACTCCTTCAAAACCCGAGATTTTAATTGCTTTCATAAAAATATAAAAATACAAAAATAATCATCTCTCACCTCTAGAACTATTAATTAGGTTTTCTAATCCTAGCGACACTATTCCTAAGCTGAACGATCAATCCCCCGGTACTTGTCACTATACTATACTACAACGATCAGGTACACTGCCTGGTGGGGGTTGTAAGCTTCTCGAGATCCCTCGAGAGGTAAAGCAAGGTGCGATTCCCACGCATCACTTCACATCCTCTTCAGTGAGTTGAGCAGTGAAGGTCTCAACATAGTCAAGGCCAGCAGCTTTGACAAAGGTCTTGTAGTCAAGAGTTAGGAACTTAGTTTCATTCTTTACTGAGAACCTTATAGTGGCCTCCTTTGGTGTATCATGGTTTTCAACCACCGCTGTGCATCAAAATTCCCTCAAATAGTCATGATAGATGACTGGAGGGGTTTTTGTGAATGTGGTGGTGAGGAAACAGTTTTGTAGAAACTTCACCACATCTCTGTATTCAAGGAACCCTTGAGGGTAGGTAAAGTTTCCCACAACATTGTTCTTGGTTAGGTCAACGCTTTCCATTTGGAAATCCACTTTAGAAGATGCCATTGTCTTAAGAAAGGTCTGGTTTTGAGAAAAAATTAGTATCAAAGAAGAAACACACACAGTTTGAACAAACATATTTTTTCTTGAAATAATTTTGCAGGAGTTTTGATAAGTTTTGAAAGCGTGTGTATATTTTCTTTGTGGGGGTATTTATAGGGAATAGATTAGGGTTTTGCTGTTGCAGATATCAAACGTTTTGATATAAATTCAAAATGTTGTAATAAAGTATGTTTGATATCCGCATTAAATAGCACGATTCCCATTACCCCATCTTTCTTGCAACATGATGGGATGAACAGTTATGTGGCTCTGCAAAAGACGC
The DNA here is from genome assembly GCA_030686995.1 of Artemisia argyi. Classification (NCBI taxonomy): domain Eukaryota; kingdom Viridiplantae; phylum Streptophyta; class Magnoliopsida; order Asterales; family Asteraceae; genus Artemisia; species Artemisia argyi. The sequence continues at coordinate 114,913,020 of CM060689.1, forward strand.
TTTTGCAGAGTGATATCATCACAACTATTTGTGTGTGAGAGAGCATTTAATGCTCAGTGGTATTGGTGAGGTAGGTGTGGGGGCCCAAGATGTGGATGCCGGTTGTGTAAGCGACATATATTCCTATATTTAATAGGAATCAGTTACCTACCTGGGACATTTACTAACTAAGTATTTAGAGCATTTAATTAGGGTATTCAATGCCATTTGACATCTTGAGCCCTATGAATGATTTATCATTCAGGAATGGGTTTGTTCAGGGACCTAGAGAATTTACATCAGGATGGAGCATTTTAAATCAGTTGCCTGATTCTATGTCCAACATGCCCAATTCAGCTTTCAGTCTGGTGAAAGTGGGTTCATCCAAGGGTTTGGTAAAGATATCAGCTAACTGATATTCGGTGCGGATGAAATGTAATTCAATTTCTCCATTCATAATGTAGTCCCTGATGAAATGGTATCTGATGTCAATGTGTTTGGTTCCTTGATGAAGTACTGGGTTGTTGGAGATGGCTATGGCACTTGTGTTATCACAAAAGATGGGTACCATCTTATACTGAATGCCATAGTCACTCAGTTGGCTCTTCATCCGGAGTACATTTGCACAACACCCTACAGTAGCCACATATTCTGCATCAGCTGAGGACATGGCCACTGACTGTTGTTTCTTTGTACTCCAACACACAAGTTTACCACCAAGGAATTGGCAGGATCCTGAAGTACTTTTTCTATCCATATTACATCCTGCATAGTCAGAGTCAGTGTATCCTTTGAGATCAAATCCTGAGCATTTTGGGTAATACAAACCAAGGTTTGGAGTACCTGATGAGGCAAAAAATGATCCATTTTTAGGGGGTCATTTAAGCTGGAATTTGAATTTATTTGATCAAATATTGCCCTAAATCGTTCCCTTTGTGATTTTAGGTACTTTGGGAGTGAATTCTGGAAAAGGAAGCATTTTGGACGTTTTTGGAGCATAAAAGTGAAGAAAACGACAAAGTCTTAATTTTCCTTGCTGGGAACAGTACCTGACGGCGTCAAGAGCAATTTTATGACGGCGTCAAGAGCAATTTTGGTGACGGCCTAGTGAAAACGTGACGGCGTCAAATCAAGGTCGTCAAGAGTAAAAGTGGTGACGGCCCAGAGCAGCATTACACATGACGGCGTCAGATCTGGATCTAGGCAATCCGATTATATTTTTGGCGGCGGGTTGACGGCGTCAGAACTTTCTTCTTTACGCCGTCACCTTTGTAAATCTATATATTGTCTTTGAAATTTACATTCTAAGGAGAGGAGAATTTTAGGGTCGACATGAATAAACCCTAGCTCGTTTGTAACAGTATTTTCAAGGGTTTTCACCCCTTGAAACCCTTCATGTTCAATTGAGATAAGTATCCTTTCAATTCATTCAATATGTCTATGTGTTGGTTGAATATATCTTACGCTTGTCATGATTTTAACATGCTAGGCTAGATCTATTGTGTGTTTGCTTAGATGTAATGAAACCTAGATGTTGATTATAGGTTGATTGCTTGTTTATAGTTGTAATGGATGAATGATTTCGATGTTAGGCTTAAGAAAACTGGCAGACTTCCATTGTGTAACATGCTTGAACGTCTTAAGAAACATGAACCAATGCGTACTAAGGTTTTTATGGTTGTATTTAATGCATGAGCGAATTCTAGTGATCCCATGTTAGGAGCTTCTTGCAGGCTCGACATAGGAGTGAAGTAGGAGCTTATAGAGTTGGGGAAGTACGTACGCCACCCCACGATTGGTATTAAGGAATACAACCCGTCATCCACGCAACTGTAACAAACAATTAACCTGTAAAAGATATCTAGGGAGTAGTGAAATCTAAGTAAACACAATTCTCCCATCTATTGTTCACATAATATTAGTTTAATTAGTTTAATTTACATTTCTGTTATTTTATTTTGATTGCATCTTAGTTATCGGGTTAGTTGACTAGCAACTAATTCCGCCCACTCCTCCAAAAACCCAAGATATTTACTTGCTTTCATAAAAACATAAAAATACAAAAAGAATCATCCCTCACCTCTAGACCTAGTTTTTAGGCTTTCTAATCCTAGCAACACTATTCCTGAGTTGAATGATCAATCCCCCGATACTTGTCAGTATACTATACTACAACGATCAGGTACACTGCCTGGTGGGGGTTGTAAGCTTCTCGAGATCCCTCGAGAGGTAACGCCTGGTGCAATTCCCACGCATCAGTACCCTTCAGGTACCTGATGATTCTCTTGACTGCAGTGAGATGAGACTTTTTTGGATCAGCCTGATATCTGGCACACAGACAGACTGAGAATTGGATATCAGGCCTTGAGGCAAGTAAGTACATCAGGGAGCCTATCATTCCCCTGTATTGGGTTTTGTGCACTGATTTGCTAGTGAGGTCAGGGCCAAGGTTGTTTGGAGGAACCATGGGAGTCTTTACTGAAAAATAGTCAGTGAGCTCATACTTCTTCAGTAGGTTCCTCATGTATTTCTCTTGATGAATGGATATTCCTCTGTCAGTTTGTTTGATTTGTAGTCCAAGAAAGTCAGTGAGTTCACCCATCATGCTCATTTCAAACTTTGTGGTCATCAGTTTTTCAAACTGTTTGCAAAGTTTTTAACTTGTTGAGCCAAAGATAATGTCATCAACATACACTTGAACCAGGATGACATCACTTTTTGTTCTATAGATGAACAGAGTGTTGTCAATCTTTCCTCTGACAAATTTGTTTTGGATCAGGAAGGCTGAAAGTGTTTCATACCATGCCCTGGGAGCTTGTTTCAGTCCATAAAGGGCCTTGTTAAGCTTGTAGACATGGTTGGGAAATTCACTACTTTCAAAACCAGGAAGTTGTTGCACATAGACATCTTCTTTGATGTTACCATTCAGGAAGGCACTTTTGACATCCATTTGGTAAACTTTAAAGTTCATGTAGGTTGCATAGGCTAAGAAGATCCTGATGGCTTCCATTCTAGCAACAGGTGCAAAGGTTTCCTCATAGTCTATACCTTCCTGTTGGTTATATCCTTTGGCAACAAGTCTTGCTTTGTTTTTGACGACTGTGCCATTCTCATCACTCTTGTTTTTGAAGACCCATTTCATACCAATGACTAAAACACCATTTGGGCTTTCGAAAGGGGTCATGACATCATTTCTGTCAAACTGTTCCAGTTCATCTCTCATGGCCTGAACCCAACTATCATATGTCAGGGCTTCTTTCATATTTTTAGGCTCTATTTCAGAGAGATACTCAGCATAAAGACATATATTGGCTGAGGCTGCCTTCAGTTTAGTAGCTATGCTTCTGGTAAGCATGCCTTCAGTGGGCTCACCAATAATGTTCACAAGCTCAATAACTTTTGATCTGGTCCAGCTATCCTGAGGTCTAGGATAGTAGTTAGAGCTTGTAGAAGCTTGATTTACTTGAGGAGTGGGTTCAGTTACAGGAACCTGAGGTAACTCAAGATTATGTACTTCAGTGACATTAGTGGGAACAGTTTGTTCTGAGGATTCCTGAACAATTGGTTCAGTGGTTGCTGTCTCATTTGAGACTTTTTGAGTTTCAATGAACTCACTGATGGTTGGTTGGGGTAGATTGCGAGGGATGATGTAGTAAGAGACATTAGCATCAGCTTGGTACTGAGTTGAAGGGTGATTCTTAGGGAGATACTCATCAGGAGGATACCTTGAAGAATCATCAATACCAATTTCTTCAACTAAGGAACTGGAGAACCTGATGGATTCAGTGCTCTCATAAACAGTTATGTGATAAGTTTCCTCATTTTGTTGTCTCCTTGTGTTAAACACCCTGAAGGCTTTGGAAACCAGAGAATATCCCAGGAAGTATCCATCATCCGCTTTGGTATCAAATTTACCCAAGTGATCCTTGTAATTATGAATAAACACAGGACACCCAAATACATGGACGTAGCTAATGTCAGGGATCCTTCCTTTGAATATCTTATAAGGAGTCTTATTGTGCCTTTTCACAATGATTGACCTATTTTGAGTGTAGCAGGTTGTTTTGACTGCCTCAGTCCAAAAGTGTTTTGAGAGGATTGAGCCATTTAACATTGTCCTAGCTGCCTCAATGAGTGTTCTATTTCTCCTTTCAGCTACTCCATTTTGTTCAGGAGTATAGGGAGAAGTGAAATTCTAAAAAATACCTTTCTCATCACAGAAACACTCAAGGTCATGGTTTTTGAATTCAGTGCCATTGTCAGTTCTAATTTGTTTAACTTTGACATCATTTTGATTTTCAGTGTTCCTGACAAATGACATGATTGTGTCAGCTGCCTGACTCTTTTTGGTCAGGAAGTAAACCCAAGTGTATCTTGAGTATTCATCCACAATGACCAGAGTATACATCTCATGATGAATGGACATGGGACTAACAGGTCCAAACAAGTCCATATGGAGAAGGTGCAGGCAGCTTTTGATAGAGAATGATTGTTTGGTTATGAAGGATGCCCTGTGGTGTTTTCCTTTTTCACAAGCAGAACAAGGCTTGTCTTTGGTATACACCAGGGATGGAAAGCCTAGAACTTTGTTCTGTTTGGCCAGGTTGTTGATGCTCTTGAAATTGAGATGAGAGAATCTCTTATGCCAAAGCCAGTTGATTGTCTCACTTGCCTTTGCGAATAGACAAGTCCCATTTTGAGTAAGGGATGACATGTCAAGGACATCAACGTCATCCCTCCTGGGGGCAATCAACACTACTTCCTTGTTGGCATTAAAGATGGTCCCTCTCTTGTCATCAAATTGAATTATGTATTTTGCATCACATAGTTGACTCACACTTATCAGATTGTACTTGAGACCATTGACATAAGCTATTCTTGTAAAAACTATACCATTGCAGTTTACTGAGCCATAACCTTCAGTGGGAGCTGATGAGTTATCACCAAATACTACCTTGGGTCCTGGTTCTTCCACATATTTGTGCAGGTAACTCTTCACACCAGTCACACTCCCCACTGTCGAGGTGCCAAGTAGGATCCCTGATGTGTTTCTCTACAAATAGTAAACTGGGTTAGTTTTTCTTGTTACCCCACCTCCTAGTAGGCTTAGTCTTCAAAGACTTTTTAAACTTAGCTAATGAGTCATGATCTGAAGTTGAGTGTACTGAGCTACCACATGTTTTACACTTTATGGTAGTTGAAGATTCAGTAGACTGAGAAGTGTTTGTTAGGGTTTTTCTTCTTGACTTAATGATTTTGTCATGCCCCTTGGTTTCATGTGAGGGATCTCTACAGATGTCACAACAGGTTTTCATCATACAATCATCAGGAAGATGGTTGTTGAAACCACAGTGAGGACATGGCAAGTAAGGCTTATCCTTCAGTTTATGTTTGGAAGATGAGGCATACTGATAGCCTTGTGTTTTGTAAGGACCTTGTGCCTTTGAAGAGGTAGTGTGAGAGATGTGATCACAAGTTCTGTGGTTCTCTTGTTTGCAAATCATGCAAAATAGGACTCTGTAGCATTTATCAGTTGTGTGATTTGGATAATTGCACATCTCACATCTCACTGAAGGTCTGGATGAGGCATCTAGTTTGGAGGAACTTGAGGATGCTGATGGTTGTTTTGATTTTGAGCTAGAGGTTTTCAGTGGACTCAATTTTTTCACTTAGCATCCTGACAAGTTCAGCTAGCTGATCAACTTTTGTATCAGTGTTATCAGGTTTCACTTTAGTAGATACTGAAGGTATGTGGTTTTCAGGAGGTACTGAGGTAGGTCTCTTCAAGATGGTTATTCTTGGATTTGTTTTCTCTTTAAGAGAGTGAGGTTGATAAACTGGTTGTGCAAGGTCTGAACTAGGTGCTGCTCCCTGAAGTTGTTTCAGTGGAGGGAGTGGTGATTGTGGATCTAACTTAGACTCAGTGATGGACTCAGTATGACTGGATTCATCAGTGACTCCTAGCAACTCCTTAATAGCCTGATTTTCAGTCTCTAGAATTCTTCTAGTGTTAAAGTTTGGCAGTTTACTGTCAGGATTGACTCTTTCAATCCAATCACTGGGTTTAGGAGCAAGTTCTTTGCTAGATAGTATGTTTGCTGACAGAAAGGCTGTTGAATGGTTACTCTCCCCAGACATTTCAGTGAGTTGATCTTCACCCAGGGCATCCTTTTTGGTGCTGGGTGTGAGACTAAGTGTGTCAAAAAGTTTGGGGTTCTTCTGAGTCCATTTCCAAATTACAGCCTTCTTATTCTTAAGTTCTTCTTGAAGAGCTTGATTTTGTTTTACAAGTTCAGAATTTTGAATTTGAAGTGTTACACTTTCAAGCTTAGCTTATTTTAAAGCAAGTAGTTCATCTCTATATTGATTTAATTCAAAACTCAGTTTGTTAAATTTAGAAAATCAACATACTTAAGATCAACATTAATATAATCTAAGTAAGATTTCCAATCAGCATTATCATCCACAGAAAGTAAGATGTTTACCTTTCTCATTGTGATGTTCAACCATTCACCATTCCTGGCATGACCTTTTCCAACAGCAAGCTTGTTATCCTCTGAGAGAGCCATCAGGGCACTGATGTGAACTTCTTCCTCATTAGCAGAGGATACTTCAACCTCATGCCAGTCAAATGTTTCAGCTATAAGCCCCTTGTTCTTTTCCTGAGAAGGTCTCGGAGCCTGAGGTAACTGACCGACTATGGAAGGTGACTCAAGAAGAGCAAGTTTGGCCTTAGCCTTCCTGTATTTGGCTTCAAAATCTATTTGAGGAGCTTTTTCAATTTTATTTTGAAAATACTGACTAGATTGAAGCATCTTAGGTTGAAACTTGCTTGTTCCTGAAAAAGAGTTGTTTCCTGAAAATTTGTAAGATGGTTCAGAGGTTGTTTTTGAGAAACAATCTTTTGCAAAATGACCCTTTTTACCACATTTAAAACACTCAGAGTTGTCATTTGCTTTTGAGTTAGAAAAATTTTTGTTTCTTTTAAAGAACCTTCTTGAGTTTGCAAGGAGTTCCCTTTCATGAAATTCAATTTGTAAATCATTTAGGTACTCCTCACTGGTTCTTTGATCAACCTCATCATCAGACTCATCTTGGAAATCCTGCACAACACCATTGGAGTAGAAAGCAGTTGATATGGGTGAAATTGTCAAGGCCTTTTGGGTCTCTTGAGCTTTACCAGGGTATCTCTTGGTGATTATGTTGTCTTCATAGACAAACTTCCCATAAATTGCAGGGAGCTCAAGGTTCTGGATGTGGTTAGCATTTCTCAACCCCTGAGAGAAGTTTAACCACTTCTTAGGGAGACTGTTGACAAAGCCAACATTGATTTCATGCTTTGACAGAATTACACCATCATTGGTCAGCTCATTCAGGAGGGTCTTATACCGAGTATAAGTCTTTGAGAGACTTTCAGAATCTTTGGCCCTGAAGGTATTGTATTCAAGCTTCAGGTCCATGATTCTATTCTCCTTGGTATCAGAAGGCTCTTCATAGCTATGAACCAGGTCAGTCCAAGTCTGCTTGGCAGTAGGACAGTTAATCACTAATTCCATTATATCGATAGGAAGACATGATATAATGATGCTTTTCAGGCGCTGGTCCTGATTGACCACCCTCCTTTCATCTGGGGTCCACTGAGCTTCAGGTTTGACTAAACCTTGAGCAGTTGTTGGAACATATGGACCATCATTAATTAACTTAATGTAATATGGTTCCGTCCCAGTCAAGTAGCAGAGCATGCGCTTCTTCCACTTGTTAAATTTTCCAACTTCAAGTCGAGGGGCAGTTGCTGAGTAACTTCCACCCTTTTTGTCGACAAGTTAGGGAACATCTGAGTCAGCCATGGTGGGATCTTCATTTTAAAAACTTTTGAGCACTCTTTTAGTTTTGAAAACAGATTTAGAAAAGTTTTACAAACCAGAGGCTCTGATACCACTTGTTGGTCCCTTTTACTTGGTTAATAGTAACAAGAGAGTTAAACTAACGAAGATATATGACTTTTGACATAGATGTATAAAAGATTAACAACAAAGATAAATGTAAAGAGAAAAGAGTAATTTTCAACGTTTAATTCTTATTAAGTTAATCAAAGAATTATACCCAAGTGTTTGCGGAATAACACTTGGGATTGAAACGACAAGTATGGTATGAACTCCTCACTAAACTCAAACAAAGTTTGAGTGACAACTATAGGTCTCACTGAGCTATCTCAGGGACAGTGATGTTCTTTGGAGGAGTAAAAGTGGTTTGTGAATGCTTAGCATTAAATGTACAAACTTGTCAACTTTTACTCCTCACTTATGTTACCTATTTATACACAAGTATGAACAACTATAATACTCAATAGACGTAAGACTTCCTTAATAAAATCTTGATAAATTTTATTCTCTACCAAGGGAACCTTCTCTGGGTTAAGTCCAAAAGGTGCTTTCTGATGACAGACTGGATTTAGCCATTTTGGGGAAACTTTGACCTTAAAGTAATAAAGCACTTTAGTGAACTAGTTCAAACTTTCCCGCCTAGTCCTGCCAAATCTTTAGTCTTCAAGTCATCAGTCTTCAGTACCTTAATCGTTGTTGAGGAGTCTTGGGGGTTCAGTGAGTTATTATCATCCTCACAAATCCCATCACCTTCTTCTTGGCTTAGATGCCACTCGCTGAGTTTTGCCTCACTGAATGGTGAACCTTTCTTCATAGGCTCATTCTAAGCATCCTGAAGATGACTCACTGAGTTACTGTTCACTCAGTGACTTGTTTACAGATATTAAACACTTAGGTGATTTTATGTTTAAATCCTTGTTAGAGGAAGATTGGGAAATTCAGTGACCCAACACGTACCTTTGTTATCCTTACCCGAAGGGCTTAGGCCTCCGGTTGGCAAATTCCCAAATGGTAACCATACCTCGGAGGAATGGTTTGACGCCATTGAAGGTATTAGGAAGTCGTATTGGACCTTCGAAAGGAAGGTTCCGTGTAGGCTCGAAGGGGTGTCCTTCGGCCTATTCAGAGGGTACATCATCAAGCCCCCAGTCCAAAGTGATAGACACGTACAAGGGTGTATTGCTTCCAACTTCATCTAGTCCATTTTCCATCCCTACTTATGATTTTGAGAGAAAGGAAATTATTAAAACTGATTGTGCATTAAATGTGTTTCATTACTAGTTACTTAGGATAGCGCGTATAATGGCTTGATTCTCGGAACTTGTCTTATTCGATTTTGAATTTAAATTTGAATACTCGAACGGTTAACGTAGGTTGGTAATTTTGTGTATATAACTGTCACTCTTCTCAAAGTCAAATCACTTTAACTTTTTACTCGAAAGTATTTTTACCCAAATCTCCTGTCTTCCGCTTAACTATTTCGAGCAATATGGTATTGTTTTTTCTTTCTCTTTCCTTTACCCCTATCTCTGCTGTTCGCCAGGTATGGATGTGACACGTATTATTAAGCAACAGACATGCACCCTTTCTACTGAAGGTTTGCAAGATTTCCTTGATCGCTATCCTATTCCCAAAAATTTTAACATCAAACTTCCCACCAATACTCAAAATATTTATGAAGCTCCCGAAGGTTACATAGGGTTCTATACACATGCTTTTTCTTTGTCTAACTTGAGGATATCGCTCCACCCTTTATTTTACGAATTACTTCAATACGATAAGGTTCATATTTCGAGGTTTAACCCTTTTGGGCTGGCCACATTGACCACCTATATTGTAATGTGTAAGGCTTATGGGTATGATCTTACTCTTAACGTACTTAAGGGTTTTTTGAATCTTTACCCGGGTGGGGATTGGCTTACATTAGCTAAAAGGGGTGAGTCTGATATTCCGGAGTTGGTGCTAAGACCGTTTACAAACATAAGGGATTGGAAAGGGAAATTCCTCTATATCCAAAATACTATAGTACCTGCTCAATACCCTGCATTGTTAAATGAGTTTAAATTTGACAAGAAGCGCTTCAATGATCATCTTCCCTACCTAGTGCGGAAGGAATATCTGTACAAGCATCTTGCTCGCCATCCTGTGAATGTACAGACTTTCCCTGAACCGGTGTTGTATATGCTGGTATTGTTGATCATTAGGAACGGTCACCGTTAATGCCTAAAATTATGCATGCTGGACAAAGTATGTAGATCGCATTTTTTTATAATAAATGTCTTATCTACTGATATTTATATTTTTCTTTTCTTTTGCGCAGGGATGGCTTTTCGGAACTTTGTCGTTGTCGGGACTAGTAAAGATATTAGCTTTGTGACGAGGAAACTTGATCAAGATACCTTTGGGGTTGGTTCTCCTTCTGCGTATGCAAACAACAATGACGTAGATGTTATGTCTATTGTACTGCTTGTTGTGACGAAATCTTGTGAGCAAGTTTGGACGGAAGAGGATACTCAAATAATTAGGAATGTCGCCGATTCTATTGATCCTCCCTCCAAAGGTGATGACGTGATTGTACTACGAGGGTTGTGAAGGTTCCTCCCAAGAGGAAAGGAATTGCTCCTGTTCCTCCTTCAAGGGTGGTTAAATTGAAGGATGCTCATGATAAGGCTGTTTATGCGGTTCCTGATGATGACATTCGTGGTAGGTGACCTTCTATTTCTCTTCTTACTTTCTTATGTTTTTGTTGTTGAGAAATTTTTCTTCCTTCTTTTTAAGGTCTTGCGAATACCAAGGAGTTGACTAATTCTCTGGCTTGTTATTCGTTTATTGAGCAAGTGACCCCTGCAAGATTGAGGGGATATTTTGACAACTTGTCCCTTGATGAGCTCTGTGATCTTCATGACAAAAGCTATACTAGACAAGTGGTGTTGGATAATCATCTGAACACTCATACTCACACTGGTACAAAAAGTTGTATTGGTCACGCCAAAAATGTGTGATGATATGCATATAGTCACACACGCTTTTTTCGTTGTGTGTCACCATAGGTCCCGCCACCGTAGGTGGCATATGGTCACATTGTTGAGTTCGTGGCCTTTTCCATCGAAAAAGAGTGACCAAAACTCCGAATATGTGTGACAAATTAGGCACAAGTTTTGTTGGATTAGTCATTATTAGTGACCGTAAACACTTTATAGTCACGCGAATGTTTTTGGAGAGTAACTATTTTTCAACCTTTGGCCACACAAATATATAATATATGTGACATTTGAGATGATATATTCAAGTAAATGTGTATTTTGTGTGACTATTTCCCGTCTTGTGGCCACATGAATATACAATAAATGTGATGTTTGTGATGATTTAGTCACACAATGGGTGTTGTTTTTTTAGAGTTAGTCACATACAATTTAACACAAAGTGGCCAAAAGTTTTAATAAGTGTGACCATATGCTGTTTAAAGTGAAGAAATGTGTATTTTGTGTGACTATTGATAATCCAATGGCCACATGAAGTTTACGTTTGCGTGGCCTTTTGTAATATTTAGTCACTCAAAGCATGTTTGTTTTGGGTATTTAGTCACATACCATTAAGCAAACAGTGGCCAAAAGTGTTAATAAGTGTGACCATATGCTGTTTAAAGTGAAGAAATGTGTATCTTGTGTGACTATTGATCATCCAATGGCCACATGAAGTTTATGTTTGCGTGGCCTTTTGTAATATTTAGTCACACAAAGCATATTTCTTTTGGGTATTTAGTCACATACAATTAAGCAAACAGTGGCCAAAATCGTTAATAAGTGTGACCATATGCTGTTTAAAATGAAGAAATGTGCATTTTGTGTGACTATTGATCATCCATTGGCCACATGAAGTTTATGTTTACGTGGCCTTTTGGAATATTTAGTCACACAAAGCATATTTGTTTTGGGTATTTAGTCACATACAATTAAGCAAACAGTGGCCAAAATCATTAATAAGTGTGACCATATGCTGTTTAAAATGAAGAAATGTGCATTTTGTGTGACTATTGATCTTCCATTGGCCACACGAAGTTTATGTTTGCATGGCCTTTTGTAATATTTAGTCACACAAAGCATATTTTTTTTGGGTATTTAGTCACATACAATTACGCAAACAATGGCTAAAAGTGGTAATAGGTGTGACCATATGCTGTTTAAAGTGAACAAATGTGTATTTTGTGTGACTATTGATCATCCAATGACCACATGAATTTTATGTTTGTGTGGCCTTTTGTAATATTTAATCACACAATGAATTAAGAAAACAGTGACCAAAAGTATGACTATATGCATCTTTTAGTCACATTTAAAAGATCAATATATATCAAAACAAATTCAAATACAACAAAATTGGAATGTATATAACTGAACCAAATATAAAATTGGCCATCCTTTTATACACCAAGGAGTCCTAGTCGGCTTATAAAATTTTCCTAATTATGTATCTATAATCTTTTCCAGAAGCAACTAGCTAGCAATTTCGAGCGGTCTTGATCTCTAAGCAGTACCAACTGTCACTAGCAGTAGTAACTTTTGTACTAGCAGTAGTAAATACTTGGTACATTTTCTTTGAAGTTCATGAGCAGCACTAAATCCATCTAAGCAATATTAACACAAACATGAGCAACAGTAATTCAAACAACATCATGAAAACTTTTAATCCAAAACAATGAACATAATAGTAAAATTTGTAGTTAAACTTACAAGTTTTTCTCCCATTGATCTAATCTCATCATCTGGATATAAAAGCCTTGAAAATTTAGGCTGCTGCATATCCACAATAACCACATCAGGATGAAAGCGGGACTAGAACATGTCAAAGGACACAACATGACAGAACTAGATGAGCATACTGGAATAAAGTTCTTGATTAGATGATAGAAAACCTTCCTCTCTAAAAAGTATGTGGTTATATATATTTTTGATGGGTGCATCTATTTCTCGACATTTGACATAGAGACACTATTGCCTTGTCTTTTATCATGTGCATCTAGTTTGTTAGGCGCCACAAGTTCAACTATATGCTGTTTTGGTGGTTTTGAGTCGCTTGATTCGACACTTATTCAACTATCTGCTTTGGTGGTTTTGAGTCACTTGATGCGCCACTGGTTCAACTATCTTCACAAACAAGGTCTATGGTATTTTCCTCGAATAAAGTGAAAGTAAAAGAGGGCAAAACGCATAAAAAAAGATCAATTACCTGTGCTCTTACTTTTTCCAGATCCAATGTATTTTCATCTGTAGTAGATTTTATATGGTATAAAACTTACTATATCTAATGTATATTTAAAGAGTTGTATATATTTGACATTAACTATTTAAAAACAAAATCACAAAGTTCGGAGTCTTTGGACGTATAAGTGTATCACCATTGTGCCAATCCAACCTGACTCCCACCCTACCAAAATTTGAAGTTTTGAACTATTACCTAACCCGCCTAGCTATTTTGCCACCTCTAACTATGAGCATATGAAACAAAATCGTAAGGTGCTGTAAAGAATGCAGATGAATTAAGAATGGAAAAGATAAGCTAAAAAAATCAAATAGACCAATGTGACTACTTGATTAGAAATAGTAACCCAATCATATAATCACCGATGTACCCAGGAACCCAAGCATATAAATTATACTAACCCGGGTGGACCTTCTAGATCTCAAAGTAACCTTTATTGTCGTTTTGAGTCCAAAAATGATAGCCTTGATTATGTAAAATAAGGTATAGATTAAACTCTAGGAATGGTTTACAAAGGTACAAGTAACTTTGTCCCAACCACCCAACTAAAAATGGAAAAGATAAGCTGAAAAAATCAAATAGACCAACGTGATTACTTGATTAGAAACAGCTATATTTTTTGATAGTCAGATCTTGGTCTTTTTTCGAATTTTGGCTTTCTTACAATCGATTCTGCACCTTTTATTTGTAATAGTGAGCTGAATACCGCCACCTTCGTATATTATCAATCGTAACCATCACCGCCATTGTAATTGAGACCCCAAATCCAGGAATCGAAACATTTATGCTACATGAGAGAATTAAAAAGACATGGTAAGAGTTTAGACATGAAATATCATAAGTTTATATTTAAAACCTTACCAGATGACCCTATAAATCTCTCGTATTGTTCATACGCCTGTCCTATCGTCACCAGACTTGCGCACACTGTGGGTGTGTGTGTGTTTTGAGAGAGACTGATGTTCTAGAAGATGCTATGTCGGTACTTATCATTGAGAAAAAAAAGTAAAATTTACCGATCGAGTCGGACTGGACAGCCAAACATGTCATTGGATTGGGCCTTAGCGGTGGTCTTGGTGCGAGTGTTGTGGTGGTCTGAGCGGTGGCGTTGGTGAGGAGAGTGTTGAGGAGATAGAAGAAGACCAGATCTAGTTTTGGTGGAAACATATTTGGGATGGAGTATTGAAAAACATTGGCGGGTTCAATGAAATTAAGTGGAGGGGCAATTTAAATTTGGGGAAAAAATTTAGGCGGGCTCTTTGGAAAAGTTAAAAGGGAAATTTTATTTTAGGCAATTAAGTGATGGGACATGTAAAATATTACATATAAATTTAATACGTGAAGTATCTTAATTTTTTTCTTTTATAAGAGGCGGAAATGAGCCGAGCCGCTCGTGAAAAGCTCAAGATCATATCAGTAAAATGATTTGAGCTTTTGTCGAGTAACTAGAGTTCGTTCGAGCTGATTCCTATCGAGCTTTGAGCTCAAGCTCAAGCCTATCAAATGAAGTTAAATGTTTAATGAGTTGAGCTCAACCTTATAAAAGTTCGACTCGAGTTATTGTTGAGTTTTCGAGCTTGTAAGTGATATAGCATATGTTTATATATATATATATATATATATATATATATATATATATATATATATATATATATATATATATATATATATATATATATATATATATATATATATATTGTATGTAAGCATACTAAGTGTAAATAGTTAATTATAAATGTATCGAGTATGGTTGTCAGGATTCCGATCATGATCTTAGGATCTTACGATTTTACGATACTGCAAAACAAAAACGATCCGGATCTTATTCAGGATCTTTGAAAGCTTAAGATCGTATAGGAACCCGATCCTGACCATAGGATCTTAGGATCTAATCCGATCCGATCTTAATTTCTCGAACTAGCAAACTAAAAAACTACAAATTTATGAATTATGTTTTGTAAAATTGAAAAAACAACATGTTATAATCTTCTTATACATTTCATAACCATAATTTTGGACAACATTTCTATGAAACATTTATATAATTTAATTTTGTGTTTATGTATATAATAATTTATAAATTTGTATAATATTACATAGGATACTTAAAAAATGCATTATGGTAGGATCTTAAGATCCTGATCCGATCTTACGATCTCAATCTTGCAAAGACAAAATCGATCCTAAGTAGGATCCTGATCTTGAAAACCTTGGTATCGAGATTTTCGAGCCGAGGGTGAACCGAATTCGGTTATTAGATTATATTTCAATTTTAATTTGTGTAAGACAACACACCTTTACAAATAAACCGAGCTTTTCGAGTGATCAAGCTCAAACCGAGTTCAAACTTTCTCGATCCCGGATAACATGATCAGGAGGTCCTTGCATACTTGCTTCTTATTAGTGTCTGTGACAAACGGTATACACCTACCAAGCCGGTGTAACCCATGCATGACCGCCTTTAATAACTTCAAATACAATTCATATAACATTCAATTCACACTATATAAAGTGAAAATAAGTGTGACCATATGCTCTTTAAAGTGAAAAAATATATACTTTGTGTGACTATTGTTCATCCCACGGTCACATGAATTTTTAGTTTGTGTTGCCTTTTGTAATATGTAGTCACACAAAGCATCTTTGTTTTGGGTATTTAGTCACATACAATTAAGCATCAAGTGGCCAAAAGTGTTAATAAGTGTGACCATATGCTGTTTAAAGTGAAGAAATGTGTATTTTGTGTGACTATTGATCATCCAATGGCCACATTAATTTTATGTTTGTGTGGCCTTTTGTAATATTTAGTTACAGAAAGCATCTTTTTTTTGGGTATTTAGTCACATACAATTAAGCATCAAATGGCCAAAGTGTTAATAAGTGTGACCATATGCTGTTTAAAAGGAAGAAATGTGTATTTTGTATGTCTATTGATCATCCAATGGCCACATTAATTTTTTGTTTGTGTGGCCTTTTGTGATATTTAGTCACACAAAGCATCTTTGTTTTGGGTATTTAGTCACATACAATTAAGCAAACAGTGGCCAAAAGTGTTAATAAGTGTGACCATATGATGTTTAAAGTGCAGACATGTGTGTTTTGTGTGACTAATGTTCATCCAATGGTCACATGAATTTTTAGTTTGTGTGGCATTTTGTAATATTTAGTCACACATCGAATTAAACAAAGAGTGACCAATAATGTTAATACTGCTAGTACTACGTTAGTACTGCTAGTACTACGTTCGTACTGCTAGAGCAGAGATACAACTGCTAGTGTATATATATATATATATATATATATATATATATATATATATATATATATATATATATATATATATATATATATATATATATAACAGAATGTATAAAAATGTAGCAAATATATGCACAATTGTATTTCAAATTGAATAAAACTCGAATGTATATAAATGAACCTAATTTATATATAATTGCATCATTGCCATTATAGACATTCAAGGTTCCTTACTTGATCTTTTCATCAGCTTCTTTCTGCAAAAAAAATATTGGAAATGTTGGTATTAAAAGTTAGTACGCTAGTACACAGTCAATGCTGCAGGTATATAAGCATGATAATAGAATTTGAAGTAAAATTTACAAGTTTATCTGCCAATGAACTAATCTCAGCATCTGGAGATTCTTCGTCTTTGTTTTCCCTTCCTTTGATCCACAATACACTACGCCATTAGTTTTACCTGTGAATAATAATTGTCCATTTCTTAGTCTATCTGCTAAAAAGCATGTCATCCTATAAACAGATGCTATGAACTGTAAGAAACCAAGGCACTAATAATGCTGCATAATATAATATAAGATCTGCCAACCATGAAACCCTAAAAATATACTACATGGGTTGGCTTTTGGTGATTGAGATGGAGTATACCCACGCCTCAATTTAATTCTAGTCCCCCGAAAATGAAGTGTGCCAGAAAATCCAGATGAGGGAATTTTTAGCCAGGCATCCCATGTATCATCCTCACCCGTGAAAACAGGATGTAGCCCCTGCAAGAAACAAGTAACGTGCTTAATGCTAACATAAAAGATGACAAAATTAGATGTCCCAAATATAAGTTTAGCATCAAAAACCAACATACCGGGGTAGACCCTTGCATATCAACTCGGGCAACAAATAATCCAGATAGTTGAAGTGTTATGCCGTGCCAAATTACCTGGAATGAATAAATGTCAAACACATTACCAAGCAAGAAAATTACTTACATCTGGTACAAATGAAACAGTTTGACAAAAAGCAACTATATTTGAGTTAATTTCCTATATAACAGATGTTATGTTAATCTTTTGATAGATCACTTACGCGACTGCGATAAGCAAACTCCAACTGTTCAGCAACATCCTCCCGGAGTGGAAACCAATCAAGACTCCCTTTACGAGCAAAACAGTGGCCTCTTAGAACACGTCGATTGTCTCCAATCTAATAAACAGGAAAACTATTTCGTCTTAATAAGTCTACCTGCAACGATTACCACCACACGAATTTATAATCAAAAACATGTTTTAGGCTAGTTTTAATCCACGAAAATCAATATAAATTGTTTTATATTCGATTACGCATTTAAGAAAGTATAAATTAAATATGTGTTTGAGCATACCCATGAACAGAGTAGGATAGGTAAGATGAGGGTGATGGTGGCTTGACTGTGATGGTGGTGGATGTGGTGGTTATCTCGAATCAAACAACTGAAGCAAAAAAACTCTCCCATACAGTTCCTTTGTCTTGATGATGGTGATGGCGTGGAGGAGCGATGGTTGGTGGAACCACGGCGAGATAAGGCAGTGAAGTTTGGCGGTGGTGTGAGTCGGTTCTAGAGAGAAGGAGAATAGATGAATAGATAGAAGATAGATCTGACTAGTGTAAATGTTAGTGTTTTGATTTTGGGGAAAAAGGGGCGGGATCTTGAGCGGGAGATTGAAATTTTTGGGGGAAAATTAGGGGCGGATCTTGAGCGCCTGATTAAAATTTTGGAGATTGAAATCCTATCAAATGAGCTCGAAATATTTAATGAGTTGAGCTCAATCTTATATAAGTTCGACTCGAGTTATTGTTGAGTTCTCGAGCTTGTAAGTAATATAAAATATGTTTTTTTCTTTTTTTTTTCTTTTATTTTTTAAGTGTACTAAGTGTAAATATTTATTTATGAATGTATCAAGGTTTTAGAGCTGAAGTCGAACCGAATTCAATTCTTAGGTTATATTATATTTCAATTTTAATTTATGTCAGAAAACACATCTTTACAGATAAATCGAGCTTTTCGAGTCAAGCTCAAGCTGAGTTCAAACTTTCTCGATCCTGGATAACATGATCGAGAGTGTGATGGAGGCTTGACTGTGATGGTGGTGGATGTGGTGGTTATCTCCAACCAAACACCAAAGCAAACAAAATCACACCCATTGCCTCCCTTGTCTTGATGATGGTGATGGCGTGGAGGAGCGATGGTTGGTGGAACGACGGCGAGATACGGCGGTGAAGTGTGGCGGTGGTGTTTGAGTTGGTTCTAGAGAGAAGGAGAAGAGATGAATAATAGAGAGAAGATATATCTGACTAGTGTTAATTAGTGTTTTGATTTTGGGTGAAAAAGGGGTGGTATCTTGGGCTAGAGATTGAAATTTTGGGGAAAAAAGGGGCGGGATATATCTTGAGCCACAGATTGAAATTTTGGGGAAAAAGGTGAGCTCCAAATATTTAATGAGTTGAGCTCAACCTTATGTAAGTTGGATTCGAGTTATTGTTAAGTTCTCGAGCTTGTAAGTGATATAAAATATGTTTTTTTTTTTTTTTTAATATGTAAGTGTACTAAGTGTAAATAGTTATTTATGAATACATCAAGCTTTTCGAGCCGAAGTCGAACCGAATTCAATTCTTAGGTTATATTTCAATTTTAATTTGTGTAAGAAAACACATCTTTACAGATAAATAGACCTTTTCGAGTCAAGCTCAAGCCGAGTTCAAACTTTCTCGATCCTGGATAACATGATCGAGAGGGTGATGGTGCCTTGCTTCTTAGTGTCTGTGACAAACGGTATACGCCTACCAAGCCGGTGCAACCTATGCATGACCAGTGATAATGGCTAATTCACATAGGTCATGGGTCATGTGCATTAGGTTATCACTGGTCACATTCATTAATATGGGTATTTGACATCATATGGGTCATATGCATTGGGTTATAGTTGCTTAGAGTGTCATGTTACGACACATTCATGGCTGTTGACAATTGGTAATTAATATGGGTAATGGGTCATGTGCATTAGATTGTAGTGGCTTATAGTACGTGTCATGTTATCGACCAATACATTCCTAGTGATCGACAATGGGTAATTAACATGGGCAATGGGCCATGTGCATTGGGTTATAGTGGCTTATAATGTCATCTTATCGACCAATACATTACTGGTGAGCGACAATGGGTAATTAACATGGGTCATGGGTCATGTGCATTGGGTTGTAGTCGCTTATAGTCTAATGGAAACCATGCATGACCGGTGATAATGGCTAATTCACATGGGCGACTTTTTTAATACAAAATACACTAACGGGTGCGCTTGGTTCAAACTTGGAAAAGGGAAAGGGAAAGTGTAAGATAATGGTCGGGAAAGGGAAAGGTAAAGAAAATCAATCCCCACAAAATATTAGGTAACGATCCATTCCCCATAATTGGGTAATGGGTCATTGCATTATGCTTTACCAAGCATATTTTTTCATTACCTTTCCCATTCTTCAATTCACACCCTATAACCCCCTACCAAGCATTAGGGGTGTTCAAAAAACCCGAGAAACCGCTCAATCCGAAACCGAAAAAAACCCGAAACCGAAGAAACCGAAATCGAACCGAACTGCCCCGTGAACACCCCTACCAAGCATGCCCTAAAATACAAATGTAGCTTTAATACTTACTGTATTAGTTTTAAAACTTTTACTACTTTGTACTTTTAGATTTTATACTTTTAATAATTTTTAAACTTATATTTTAAACTTATAATATATACAAAGAGTATCAAACACACTTCACTTTTAAACTTATAATATATGTTATACACAAAGCTTATCATATACGCTCCACACACTTCCACATAATCCTTTCTTTCTCTCTCACAGTTATAAAACTTACTCGGTTACAATTGACCAAGTAAACGGATCTAGGGTTTTGATCATTTATTCTCAGTTTTGTCTTACATTTGTTAGAGACTTGTTACTCTATGTATTAGATTTATGTTGTGTTGTTTTTGAGAATAATTAGAGCAAAAGACATATTAAGGTGTGTTTGGATTAGCTTATTTTGTGTGGTTATCGGCTTATTGAGTTTTGGGAAAGTTAATAAGCTCACTGTTTGTTGGCTTATTAGCTTATCCACTTAAAATAATATAGGCTTATTGTCATCCCCAAATCTCAAAAAGCTGATAAGATCATAAATTAATATAATCCAAATACCCCCTTAGAGCTATTTATTCTTAGGCTTAGGTTGACTATCTGTTATAAGAAGTATGTTGCATTTGTATTGATAGAATAAGGAAGAACATGCTGTGTTGTTTTTGCGAATAATTAGAGCAAAAGAGATATTAAGATTTGCTTGGATTAGCTTATTTATCTTAGGCTTAGGTTGACTATCTGGTATAAGAATTATGTTGCATTTGTTTTGCGAATATTAAGGCTAAAACACCCAAGTATCAAAGATGGAAGAAGTATCAATGATGGGTGAACAGACACCACTTTCAAGTATGAACATAAACTTGTTTTGATGTTGTCATCCATTGTTGATTCATCTTTACTCTTTGTCAAAATACAGAAACAATTATCAAGTATAATTTGTAGGTTCGATGCTTGAATTTAGTGTCTTCGTATTCCAGCATGTTGGTAGGTTAGCGATTCAAGGCTGAATAATATGTTGTTGTTGGCTAGGGTAGAAAGGATGGTAGTTCATTGCATTGTTAATATAAATTTAATATGATTTCATTCATGCACGATTAGCTCTCTAATATCGTAAAATCTACATAATTAATATGTATGTTCGTCACATCTAAGGGAGGAATATAAACGATAGTAAGAATCTGTTTTCTAATAACTTAAAACTCAATAACTAGGGCAGATCTATCTAGCATTGTAGAAGGTTCCATTGCTTAATTTGGAAAACCTCTACTTCCATTTGTGGCGTTGATCTTGATCACAAGCTTTGGCTCTTTCAATAATGTACCTTGATTAAAACTTTTGTCCCGACAATGAAGATACATTCTTGAAAGAGCCAAAGCTTGTGATCAAGATCAACGCCACAAATGGAAGTAGACTGTGTACAAAAAACAAAGCAATGGAACATTTCTGCAACGTTAGATAGATCTGGCCTGATCATTGAGACGTCTTCAATGCGATGATGATATAGTGTGTATTGTTCATGACAGGCCACACTCCTTCATCATCGCATTCAAGAAGAGTGATGTTACTTAGACTCTATTCTTTACTTAACATTTCTAGATTGTTTGTATCACTCTATTTACATTCCATTCTTTTTTATGTTCTAAATGAGTCTGGAATTTCAACATTCCTTTCCATTCTCAGTTCCCATACAGTTCCTTTTATTTTTTCAACAATCTAGCAATGCGGCTGGTGCAGTCCTTTGCTCAAAGGGAGTTGAAATGACAAAAGGATCTGTAGCGGGAATTTAGAAGGGTTACGTATGTTGGTTTCAACATACCTTTCCATTCTGAGTTTCCATACAGTTCCTTTTGTTTTTTCAACAATATAGCAATGCGGCTGGTGCAGTCCTTTGCTCAAAGGGAGTTGAAACGAACAAAGGAGCTGTATCGAGAACTTAGAAGGGTTACGTATGTTGGTTTATTGCATTCCATTCTTTTTTATGATCTAAAACCAACCATCCACCAAGTAATGTGGCAATTGGAGTTCCAAGAAAAAAGGTTGTTTCAAATACACCCTAAATTGCAACATTATCTTTTATTTCATTTACACTATATTTTTTTAAATTTTAATATATTTTTTCTATTTTTTTGCAAAAATCATACATTGACAGCGGTGACTCAAGTTCATTTCACATATCAAGCAGTTCTGAAGGTCCTCCAAATACATGGGTAGACTACTTTCCAAAGGGATATTCTGGATCAGGCAAAAAAAAGGAAGATGCTAGGAAGGTTAAAACTCCAAAAAAGACTGCCAAAGAGCCTTTTGATGAGAGGTTCAGGTGCTAGGCCTACCCAATGATAAGACTTGTGAAGACAAGGGTATAAAACCATGGGAACCAAAAATGCCCAAAGTTTGTTCAAAAGGGAAGGGTAAAAAGAAAATGTATTAGTTGAGTTAGGAAGTAATTTGAATAAACATGTGTAATCCTTTTCTACTACTTTATTTGACTTTATGAATAAACATGTTGTCATTGCTCAATTTTCTCATTAATGAACTGAATATGAATCGGTTAATTTTTGTGGCATTTTATTTTTATCCATAGCAGCATTAAGTTATGCCAAGCAGCATTAAGTTCTAAGTTACTAGCATTCACCCAAATTCCAATCCAAACCTGGAATTGCCCAAATTCACTTGGACTCTTTGACTTTTGCAAATGACAATCAAGTTTGACAATCATTGTTTGACTTTTAACAAAGCATCATAACATAGTCAACAAAGCAACATAGCATAATTAATCAACAAAAAGATAACTTGATCATATAGTAATCGATAACTTAATTAACAAAGAAACATAAGATAAGTTTTCTTTGAACACAAAAACATTAAACTTCAAAGAAATAACATAATAATGATTAATATCATCTTACATCAGGGTTAATTCAATGAAAATTATACAAAGGCATTTTGAATGCCTTTATTAATATCAACAATGTTTCCTATGTATTTATAGGCACACAAGAGTCTAAATGTCACAACGTTTAAGTGTCACAATGGTTTACAGTTACTTTTTTACAATTACACCGGTTTACAGTAATTTATACCTAGCAGCATTA
Source organism: Artemisia argyi (assembly GCA_030686995.1). NCBI lineage: Eukaryota > Viridiplantae > Streptophyta > Magnoliopsida > Asterales > Asteraceae > Artemisia > Artemisia argyi. Next base: position 114,936,142 of record CM060689.1, read on the forward strand.
AGTTATGCCAAGCAGCATTAAGTTCTGAGTTACTATAACTCTTCATGGTTTCATTTAACTTGATGTTTTAACTTTATTTCGTTTGTAAATACAAGAATTTGTAATTAGATTATAACTTTTACACTATACTTTTAAAAGATTGTTACAAACATTTAATTAGATTATAACTTTTACACTATACTTTATTTGACTTTATGAAGTCAATTTTATAATGAGTTTGTTATACCTCAATTTTATTTGACTTTATGTAATCCTTTTGCTTGTTCTCTTGTTGTACCATCATGCTTCTCACCTTATTCTTGATTTCTTTCTCAACAAAATCTGAATTCTTATTTCATCTATCAACCAAGTAAGATCAAAACAAAGGTATTGGATCTCTTTATTAATCAGGTCATAACAGTGTTGAAGTAAGTTTGCCAATTCAGGGAGTAAACACTGTCACAAACACAAATTTTACAAAACTAATAACTAGATTAATACCATTATGTTTATTCTTACTATATTTTCTAACATTTGAAACCACTAACAATGCTTATTACCATTTAAAGTTTAAAAATAAAATTATATAATGTTTAGGAGCACGCATTTAATGTGTAAAATTAAAATGATTACAATTAGGCACGAGTAATTAGTGTGTTTCACATGCTAATGTGACGTTCAATTTGGTAAATTGCAATAATCTTTAATGTTTAGACTTTCAAAATTCCCTACTAGCTAAGACTACCATATATGCGTTTTGATGTTATTATATGTATCCCTTTTTAAGGCCACGCACTTAGCATTCAACAAATACTTTTTAAACAATTAATCTTATAAGAAAATGGTTGGAAACAAGAAAAGAACAAGGTTCGTTTCATTCAAGAAGAAGCGCTCAAAGTAAGTAAACTTTTGTACACGTAAACATTCAAACCACATTTCATGATGCAACTTCTATAAATTTATCATCTTATGCTTATTTGATTTCAGGAAACCACGTTTTGAAGGAGAAAGTTCAAAAGGAATTTATGTCATATATGTTCAATAAAAAAATAGTTCAAACTAATGTAACCATGTATATATAAGGATTAATTTGATATACATATTTGATTCTCTTACTGTATAGTATTTATCGAAAAATCTTTATTTTATGCAGGTAAGGAAGAGAAAGTGTTTAACATTAACGAGTGGTATGAGTCGTGACGTTCTGGAAGAAAGGAGGCAGCACGCAAATCAAGTTTGCGTCAAATTGCCAAAGATGAGGCGGAATACAAGCGATCAAAGCCACGGGTTGGTTCAGTGAAGGAGGATGCGGCTAATGTTGGATTTTTGAGTGACGAAGAGGATGCCATTGACTACGATAATGTACATTTGGCTTTTGATCAGGAGAAATCTCAGAAATTTAATTGTTAATCTTTTTATGTATGAACAATTTTTAATTTACTTTTAATTTGTTATGGGATTGTTTTTTTTTATGGTTTATTATTCCATGAATTTTAACTTTCTTGCTTCATTAAATCAAAAAAAGTTGAAAAAATTATCATATACATATTGTTATAATCAAAAAAATTATGTTAGTCTAGAATTATGCCTAGCAACATTAATTTATGCCTAGCAGCATTAAGTTATGCCAAGCAGCATTAAGTTCTGAGTTACTAGCATTCACCCAAATTCCATTCCAAATAGCTTTTTCTTTGCCTTTGCTGCAAAATGTTTGTTTAGAAACAAAGAAAGTACAAGCCATAACATATGCACAATGATCACAACATCTAATTATACTTAGCAGTTCTAACATATGCATAATGCACAATGATTGACTAATAGTCTGAACTCAATTCAAGCAGTTAATATCAAATTAGACTCAAACTAAAGAGACTATAAAATCCATATCTAACCCCTCAAAATTACATAAGTTATCCGAAATGTGTGACTATATGTATCGAATTGTGACTACACTTAAATAATGTGTGACAAAATATGACTATGATTTAGACACCTAAATAAATACTTCATGTAACCATATATAACATCTTGAATTTAGTCACACAAACACTCAACGTGACTAATATCAAGGTTAATGATAACCGAGTTCACATTTTGCTATAAATAATAGTCACATAAATATCACAATGTAACTATTTTGAATGTATTGGTCAAATATAATACCCTTATAATGTGGCAATAAACATAATTTAGATACACATTTGTGATATGGTGTGACTATTGTAAAGCCTATAGTCACATGATCGTGCTACAATTAAATGTGACTATACACATTAGGTTGTGGCAAGCAAACACACACTAAAATTTTGACACACATATTAACTTACGTAACCATATGTATCGAATTTTCGTTACCCTTAACATGTTTCTATGGTTTCGTGTGACCATATATGACATTTGGTCACACTCTTCAAGTGTGTGACATATATTTGTCACTTTTAAATGCATATCGTGACTAACGCTTCAAAATTACTTTTAAGTTGTCACACATTTCAAATTCATATGTGGCTAAATATTTAGCAAAGAATAGCAGTCGCGTTTAAATCATGTGTGACAAACTTGACTTTATAATTTAGCCACATACATAATTACTTCATGTGACCATATATCTATTTTGGTCACACTCTTCAACTGTGTGACATATATTTGTCACATATGTATATCTGTAGTGTGACTAATGTTTAAAGCTGATTTCTATCTGTCACACGTCCCAAATTAAAAGTGACTAAATGATCGAAAAATATTTACCAGTTACCCTCTAGTCACATAAATACACAAATATGTGACAATAGAATTCCGAAATAGTCACACAAGTCGGATCAAGTGTGGCTGTTTATTTTATTCTAGTACATTTAGTCACGTAAAAATGTTACCGTGTGACCGTTCAAAATCGACCATGTGTGACGAAAGGCCATTTTTGTACTAGTGATAGCAACCTGAATCCCAATCAAAGGCATGAGGTTCAAATTGAAGTTAATCGTCAAAGAAGGTGATTGAGCCCGAACCGTCAGATTATTATTGACCAAGGTCAACAAGTCAAAGACAGCCTAGAATCAACACTCCGGTGATAGTGTAGTGTTTTCCCGGGTCGTTAAAGTCCCAGCGAGATTGAAATGGTGTCATTTGAAATCGTTTTTGAGAAAGTGGCACTGAGGACAGTAGCCAGATGATGTGGAGTTGAAATTGCTACTGTTATTTTGGTATTTGTACACAGGTATAATATCAAAAATCAGATAACAGATACAAACACGTATTCACAATTCAGATTTACGCAATCGGGCTGAAAAAGTGGGATTTGGTATTTAACAACTACAGGGGGTGCTTTTGACACTTTTTCAAACTTGAAAATTAAAAATGAAAATGAATTTATGAAAATGATTAAAATACTATTTAAATATTATTTAATTAATTAAACTATTTAAAATCTAAATTAAAATCTATTTTAAATAAACTAAAAATCACAAATGATTTAAATTAAACTAAAAATTAACAAAAATATTTTCTAAACCTAAATTAGAACTTGAAGAAAGTATAAAAAATAAAAATAAATATTTTTGTCTTTTTGTGAGTTTTTTATTAATTAAAAACTATTTAACTTAATTAAACTATTTAAATTACTTTTAATTAATATTAATACTAAATTAACTTAGAAAATTACAAGAAAATTTATAAAATTACTTAACCATCACAGGAATCCTACAAAATTATAAAAACTCTAAAAATTATGTTTTAAGTTTAAACAACTAATTATTTACCTTTTAATTAACTTAAGTCTATTTTAAATAAATAAAATAAGAAAAATAGAAAATGAACAGTAGAATCTCAAAATATATTTTCTAAAAACTTATTATACTATATTAGAGCTAGGAAAAATATAAAAACTAAATTTAACCTTATAAAAACTAAATAAGCTATTTAATATTTAATATTAATTAATAATAAAGAAATCTAAAATTAAATCTAATAAATACTAAATGGTAATATAAAAATCTGAAAATTTTACCAAAATTACTTTACTAAATAAGGTAATTAATGAAAATATAAAAACACTAGTTACTTAATTAAAATCTAAAAATGAAAATTAAAGTTAAGTTGAATTAAATAGAAACTATCACTTTTTTAAACTTGATTTTTTTTTTATTTTTCTTTTACAAACTAACTTTATACTTAAAATCAAAGACTTTTTGTGAAAACACTTTGAAAATTAGCTTATAAATAAGCTTTAAACACCCCCTTAACCAAATCAGTTGACTTTGGTTGACTTTCAAGAGAAATAGGCCTTGGTGGGGTCCACAATGGTCAAAATGGGTACAAACAAGTTAACTAAACTCCAATAAGCCAGAAACAACAATTAATCAACACAAATAAGCTAATTCAAACCCAATAAGCACTTTACTAATTGAACTTTTACTCAGAAATGGGACAGATTTGAGTGGCTGTTTCAGGTGGGGTCCACAAGGTTTGGGGTCAAACTAAAGGTCAAAGGTTGTTCCCTGGTAGGAGGGGGGTTGAGGGAATCAATTTTTGTGGCATGGGACTCAGTGGATTGGCTGGAAAACCACCACCAAGTGGTGGTGGTGGTGGTGGTGGTGGTATCTGCTGCACAGAGCAGATATGTGCCCTGCAAGTCACTTTGTGGCTTTGTGGGGCCTACAAGAAAATTCCTAAAAATCTAATGAATATGGAATCTTGAAGATGAACTGAGAGACTACTTATTCTAATAAGCTCAAGGCTTAAAACCTACTACATAAATCAAAACAAATCAGGCCATTATGGGAAAAATTGAAGGAGTGCAAATTTGACTTTTAGCTTAAAACTTGGAACTATGACTTTGTTGAGTTTTGGTTGATCCTAATTGATTAAATAAGGTGTAATAAGCTGTAATAAAGTGAAACTAGACTAAATACTATACTCATAAGCTAAGGTGAGGGTTTGAGTGTCTCAAATCCCTCACAGTTAACTGTGAGGGAGGTACAAATGGCTTGTTGACTTTACACTGTGAGAGAACTGGATTTTAGGGTTTTGCTATCTAATATTAACCTATTGTGACATGTTAAAACTAAATTCCAACACAGAAACACATAAGACCTTAGTTAAACAAGCAGAACCAAACACCCCTTAAAAACATTGATTTTCAAATTAGTAAGGCTAAACACAGATTACAACCATGAAATTGAATAACTAACTCACATTAGCATTATCTAAACCTAAATTAACTAATTTAAACAATAAATTGAGTCTATAAATATTAAATGCCAAGAAAATGGAGAATTGCTTACAATGGATATGTGACTGAGGTGAAAGAAAACCAAGAACCCAGAACAAGTGACTAACCTAACACCTCACCTGAGGTACTACAAACCATATTCATCCATAAGTACCCTTGCTCCAAGCTTCTTTCTCTCTTTTCTCTATTTTCTTTATGTTTCTTTATTTAACTTATTAGTCTTGGTATTTTCTTATTTATAGCTAAACAGAAAATTAAAGTTTTCTAAAACTTATATTAGCTTTGTCAGAGCTAACATGAGCTTGTGAAATGCCTCAACAACAATTAACAACAACAGATGAGCTTTTTGTGATTTTTGGAAGAAAGAAAAATTGCATAATCTGAGATAGCATTTGAAACTTGAAATTGACTTGCATTAAAGATCAAAGTACATTAAATTAACTGATTACAAGCTATTTTGATTGAAAATACAATGCAAAGAGTAAAAGTGCACTAATTCGACACTAAGCTAAACTAAACTACTCTAATTGCTTCTTTCCCCTGCTTCTTCCTTCTCTTATAGCCTTCCAAAATGTTATGTGGGTCCCACTGGTCAAATCCCACCAGGAATATCATCAATTGGATCACCTTTTGCCCTACTTGCAATTTTGGCGGGAAAGAGTTATTTGCAATTTGGCTCTGATTAGATGCCCTAGGGGGGGGGTTGAGGTGATGGGTGTATTGGGGAGAGGAAATGGCAGGGATAAGGTTGTGGGGCAAGTAGAGATGGTACAAGGGGGGGGGGGGGGAAACCAGGTGGTGGTATTGGAGGGGTGAAAATGGTGGGAAGGGTGGTGTCTGGTATTGCTTTGACCGGGGTCAACACCAGGGATGAACTGGGCTTGTTGGTGATGGGCTGGGGTGGGCTTGTTTTGGTTTTGGTTTTAGTTTTATTAGGATCCGTTTGGTTAGTTTAGGAAATAAATCACAAGGACCAATTTTGTAATTTGGAAAAAGATGAAGGGTTGGTTGTGGCATTATTTCCAAACTTCAAATAAGGATCAAACCTGCAATTTAACATTAGTACAAGGACCACAAGTATAAATTTTATTATTTTAAACCTCAGGGACCAAATCTGCCAATTCCACAAACTCCAGGGACCAAACCTGTAATTTTCTGATTTTTGAAGGGTTTAATTTGTAACTTCTCAAAAGTTATCATAATGACCAATTTTGTCATTTTAGAATAGTATAAGGTTTATTTTTCACATTTTCCATTTTTCAAAACCTTAGGGACAATTTTGGACACTTTTCAAAGTTGAGGGACCAAAGTTGTAAATATGTGATTTTAAACTTTAAAGGACTATTTCTTACAACTTATGAATCCCAAGGACCTTTTATGACATTTGTACAAGTTTTGATTCACCAGGGACTAGTTTTGCAAATTTATGAAACTTGAGGGACTGAAACTGCCAATTATGCAAACTTTGTACGTTTTTCATTTGTTTTTGCATATTTTGTGTTTGAAACATATAAAACACACCTCTAAGATATTTTAAGTATTTTGATGCATATTAGAGTGTTTTTGGATGTTTTGGCAGTTCATATAAGACAAAAATGATGAGTATTTACACACTCATCAATCCCCCACACTAAACTATTGCTAGTCCCTAGCAATCTTTTGAGAAAAACTAATGGATTTGAAACTCTTTACCAAAAGCCATCACTTCTGGAGTAGCCAGGTGTAAGAACTGTGGCACACCTGATAACTGTGTGATTTTGAGCAAACCACCAGCTGTCAACGGATTTGATTAGTCTTTACCAAAAGCCGTTTGCTTCTGGACTAGCCAACTCTTGATGGAATAGTCAACATCTTGGTGAGCTGATTACCAATTATGGTTTTTCCACGGCCTTTACCACAAGCCATAATCTTGTGGGCTAGCCAACTCATTTGTTTTCGGGGAGTTGAGGAACCATGCAATTTTGGGCAAATTACCAGCCATAAACGGATTTGAGATGTCTTTACCAAGAGCCGTTTGCTCCTGGACTAGCCAATCCCTTTTGTCGTTTAGACAAGGCGGATTGATTACCACAAAAAAATTTTGAGCTATAGTGAAAAAATTTTTGAAAAAATTTTGGTCAAAAACGGGGGTATTAGATAGAAAAATGTGATAAAATTCGCTAGAATAGCGAATACCCCCCCCCCCCCCCACACTAATCATGAATATTGTCCTCAATATTCAAAGTCCCGGCTATTATGTCGACTCTTTGAACGTAAAAGGGCAACATTACAAGCTAAGCGTGGAAAATACCATTTTGTTTTTCACTTTTGTAATCATAGCATGGGGGACTCCCCCACACTTAGGGTGAAAACCCTATAAGCATGCTATTGTTTTTGTTTACCGAGTCGCTAGCTTGACTCAACCCCGAATTCATTTGTCCTTGGGGAATGTGGAAAAAGTGATCTCCATCGGACTTTCATTCAAGATGTTTAGATAAACATTTGAAGCACGTGAAAGTTCCACACCGACGAGACATAATCCCGGCTCAAGATAATGATACACGAAGATGCCGGGATCAAATATAGTGTCCTCACACCCGAAGGAGTGAAGAACAGGAGAAGTCACCTTATAGGTGAAGAAAAGGAAGAAAACCATGATGAAAATCATGATAAGATCTTCTTCCTCGAAGGCAGGCTCATTAGCCTGATTTTGGATTTCAAAGGTTAAGCTCGTAAGCAGCCCGGGAGGGTGGGTGGGAATTTGCAAATTCTCATGATTGAGTGCATCTCCCCCCGGGTCATCATACTCCGGAGGAGTCATGATATGAGTGAGTTCACAGGAGAACTCATCAAATGTGAATGAATCATATTCTGGATTGATGTGCGTGAGTTCACAAGAGAACTCATTGAAGGTAAATGATTCATAATCGGGGAGAGAATTATGAGAATGAGAAGTGGTACTGCCACTAATCTCCTCTCCCATAGGATCAAAAGTAAAGGCTTCAAATTCCGGTATAGAGTCATCGGAGAGAATGTCACTATCCTTTATGGGGATAGGAGATGAAATAGGTTTCTCTTTGAAAGCCTCGATTTTAGAAATGAGGAGATTGACTTTCACTAATGTAGCACGAAGTGCTTCATCTTTGATTTCAGTGTCAATCTCATCATTCTCTTCTTCTAAGCTAACTAGCTCAGAAGGTAATCTTTCCACATGACTGATGTCTCCAGAAGATAAAGAATTTTCATCAGTATGTGAAGTACTAAGCTCGATGTTGGGATTAGAGTTTAAAAGATTTTCAGTTTCTCCCATATCGGCTTCGAGATCAAGGAGACCATCATCATTTCCCAAAGGAAGTGGATTGATGTGAGTAAGTTCGTTTGTGAACTCCTCAATAAGAGGGTCAACATCCGAATGAGGCAATGGTGCCTCCTCATACTCAACTTCTCCATAAGATGTACAATCATCATTAAAATCGGAGAAAGTCTCAAAATGATCTTTTGGATTTTCAGGGTGAGCAGGTAGATCACACACATGATCCAAAGTTCCCTGTGACTCTCTTGGGATTGGGACAAGGATCTCAGCACTAGACTTTATTAATTCGTCCGATTCCTTATTAGGAACAGTGCTAAGATGCTCATCCCCTATGATTAGAGAGTGAGTGTGAACTTCGGGTGTGATAACAGTAGACTGAGGGAGTTGAGAAGGACTAGCAGTCATGGTTTCTACAAGTTCCATGATTTCTACTGCTAGAGATTCAATCATAATCTTTTCTCCCTGTATTTCTACTGAAGCAGTTTCAAGAGGTTTCTCAGATACATTTGGGATTGGAACAAGGTCATCAATTTCCTCAAGAGGATTGACTTTGACTTCCTTGTCCCCCATTGGCAAGATATCTGAAGTTTTCTTAGGTTTTACCTCTTGAAATGGCTCATCCTCATCACTTTCATCCTAATAATAAAATGAGTTAACAGGAGGCTTTTGTTTTCTAAGAATCAAATCCTTAAGACAGTTTATACTATCTTGAATGTTCTTGTTGAATTGAGTTTGATTCGTAATTATTTTAGTAATCAATTCAGCTCTAGCTAACTCGTCCTGAGGCGGTGGTTGAGGGTTTTTGTATTGTGAGGGCTGGTTAAAACCAAATTCATGATTGTTACAAGGAACCTGTTCATAGACAAACTGATCCCTAATTTGACAATCAGAGCTGTAGTGAGGGCCACCACAATACTCATAACAGTAAAACTGTTGAGCATGACTTGGTGTATTTTGATACGAAGCATTATTGAGATTTGGATAATATGGTTCTTGCTCGTATGAATGTGATGGGTAGTTGGAAAAATTTGAGGAGTTGTTGAATGAGTTTTGATTAGGATCATAAGCAAATGAATTACTCGATCCACAGAACAAACAACTCCCGTCTCGAATATCGTTACCACATTGTACACATGTACACCAACGACATGGAAAACCGAAAAGCGGCTCACCACAACCAACACAAGGGATAAAAGCCGGAGGTGGGACAAGTGGTGTGCTCTTAGAGCTAGCAATTTCCACCACTTCCGTTATAGTCTCGGGTTTTTGTTTTTGATAAACGTGAAGATTGGGTAAGTCGTTATTTTCAGTCACTGCCCTAAGCTCTGTACGTTTGCTTGACAAACTTTTAACTGTAAACCGTGAAAGGTTAGGATCAATTCTTGACAATTTAGGAGCAATTGTGAGCTTAGGGGAAAGTACCGGGTCCTTTGTCATCCCGGTTTCATGATCCCTTTCCCTCACTGGAGAGGGAATAGGAATCGATGGTCCATCGTAATCAACACGACATCTCGATATCTTTGACAAGTCCATAAGTTTTTCAATGTTGCTCTCATAGGCCCTTTGTTCAAAGAAATCGTCATCGAGAGATGTCATTAGAATCAATTACGGGATAAGTGGAAGGAGTGAGAATCAAAATGATAGAGGGTAAAGGGATGAAGAATAAAAAAGGTGAGAGGGTAAAGGTGAATATTTTTGGTATTTTCGGGAAACATGTTTAGTGCACATGCACCAAAAGCAATTTTTCAAAACAAATTTGAGGCAAAACCACAGTGAACTTAAACCAGAAATCACAAGTGAATGGCTTCTTTGAAAAATGTACACCACTCACAGGGATACAAAGGCAAGTTTTAATCTTTAAGTTTGGGAACTTATTATGGGTTTATTAATTAATTTGAAAAACTGCTTTAGGCTTATGGGTGTGTGTGCAGAAAACTTGGGAAATATTTTTGGAACTGATTCGTTAACCGAAATCGTCCCTTTAAGATTACTCGCAGGCTGGCGGGAGGAAAGAATGGATTCCTCTTCAGTTCGCAATTTAATGTCAGAACTTACCTTAAACCAACTGTTTCAGGTTGTAATCTTAAAGAACACGAAGTAATTTAACTTCACAGTTTGTTTTTGATTGTTTTTAATTTTTTTTTGGGTGTTTTTAAACACTTCAGGAGAAGTGTTAATGAACGTTTTTTTTTTTTTTTTTTTTTTTTTTTTTTTTTTTTTTGATATGATTATGTTTTTACAAAAACTTTTTACAAATTTGTGTGAAATTTGTACAGGGAGGGTTTTGAAAACCACTTAACTTAAAACGATTTTATAAAACACGCAACAACCTCCCCGGCAGCGGCGCCAAATTTTGATTGAGCCCGAACCGTCAGATTATTATTGACCAAGGTCAACAAGTCAAAGACAGCCTAGAATCAATACTCCGGTGATAGTGTAGTGTTTTCCCGGGTCGTTAAAGTCCCAGCGAGATTGAAATGGTGTCGTTTGAAATCGTTTTTGAGAAAGTGGCACTGAGGACAGTAGCCAGATGATGTGGAGTTGAAATTGCTACTGTTATTTTGGTATTTGTACACAGGTATAATATCAAAAATCAGATAACAGATATAAACACGTATTCACAATTCAGATTTACGCAATCGGGCTGAAAAAGTGGGATTTGGTATTTAACAACTACAGGGGGTGCTTTTGACACTTTTTCAAACTTGAAAATTAAAAATGAAAATGATTAAAATACTATTTAAATATTATTTAATTAATTAAACTATTTAAAATCTAAATTAAAATCTATTTTAAATAAACTAAAAATCACAAATGATTTAAATTAAACTAAAAATTAACAAAAAAATATTTTCTAAACCTAAATTAGAACTTGAAGAAAGTATAAAAAATAAAAATAAATATTTTTGTCTTTTTGTGAGTTTTTTATTAATTAAAAACTATTTAACTTAATTAAACTATTTAAACTACTTTTAATTAATATTAATACTAAATTAACTTAGAAAATTACAAGAAAATTTATAAAATTACTTAACCATCACAGGAATCCTACAAAATTATAAAAAGTCTAAAAATTATGTTTTAAGATTAAACAACTAATTATTTACCTTTTAATTAACTTAAGTCTATTTTAAATAAATAAAATAAGAAAAATAGAAAATGAATAGTAGAATCTCAAAATATATTTTCTAAAAACTTATTATACTATATTAGAGCTAGGAAAAATATAAAAACTAAATTTAACCTTATAAAAACTAAATAAGCTATTTAATATTTAATATTAATTAATAATAAAGAAATCTAAAATTAAATCTAATAAATACTAAATTGTAATATAAAAATCTGAAAATTTTATCAAAATTACTTTACTAAATAAGGTAATTAATAAAAATATAAAAACACTAGTTACTTAATTAAAATCTAAAAATGAAAATTAAAGTTAAGTTGAATTAAATAGAAACTATCACTTTTTTAAACTTGATTTTTTTTTGGATTTTTCTTTTACAAACTAACTTTATACTTAAAATCAAAGACTTTTTGTGAAAACACTTTGAAAATTAGCTTATAAATAAGCTGTAAACACCCCCTTAACCAAATCAGTTGACTTTGGTTGACTTTCAAGAGAAATAGGCCTTGGTGGGGTCCACAATGGTCAAAATGGGTACAAACAAGTTAACTAAACTCCAATAAGCCAGAAACAACAATTAATCAACACAAATAAGCTAATTCAAACCCAATAAGCACTTTACTAATTGAACTTTTACTCAGAAATGGGACAGATTTGAGTGGCTGTTTCAGGTGGGGTCCACAAGGTTTGGGGTCAAACTAAAGGTCAAGGGTTGTTCCCTGGTAGGAGGGGGGTTGAGGGAATCAAGTTTTGTGGCACGGGACTCAGTGGATTGGCTGGAAAACCACCACCAAGTGGTGGTGGTGGTATCTGCTGCACAGAGCAGATATGTGCCCTGCAAGTCACTTTGTGGCTTTGTGGGGCCTACAAGAAAATTCCTAAAAATCTAATGAATATGGACTCTTGAAGATGAACTGAGAGACTACTTATTCTAATAAGCTCAAGGCTTAAAACCTTCTACATAAATCAAAACAAATCAGGCCATTATGGGAAAAATTGAAGGAGTGCAAATTTGACTTTTAGCTTAAAACTTGGAACTATGACTTTGTTGAGTTTTGGTTGATCCTAATTGATTAAATAAGGTGTAATAAGCTGTAATAAAGTGATACTAGACTAAATACTATACTCATAAGCTAAGGTGAGGGTTTGAGTGTCTCAAATCCCTCACAGTTAACTGTGAGGGAGGTCCAAATGGCTTGTTGACTTTACACTGTGAGAGAACTGGATTTTATGGTTTTGCTATCTAATATTAACCTATTGTGACATGTTAAAACTAAATTCCAACACAGAAACACATAAGACCTTAGTTAAACAAGCAGAACCAAACACCCCTTAAAAACATTGATTTTCAAATTAGTAAGGCTAAACACAGATTACAACCATGAAATTGAATAACTAACTCACATTAGCATTATCTAAACCTAAATTAACTAATTTAAACAATAAATTGAGTCTATAAATATTAAATGCCAAGAAAATGGAGAATTGCTTACAATGGATATGTGACTGAGGTGAAAGAAAACCAAGAACCCAGAACAAGTGACTAACCTAACACCTCACCTGAGGTACTACAAACCATATTCATCCATAAGTACCCTTGCTCCAAGCTTCTTTCTCTTTTTTCTCTATTTTCTTTATTTTTCTTTATTTAACTTATTAGTCTTGGTATATTCTTATTTATAGCTAAACAGAAAATTAATGTTTTCTAAAACTTATATTAGCTTTGTCAGAGCTAACATGAGCTTATGAAATGCCTCAACAACAATTAACAACAACAGATGAGCTTTTTGTGATTTTTGGAAGAAAGAAAAATTGCATAATCTGAGATAGCATTTGAAACTTGAAATTGACTTGCATTAAAGATCAAAGTACATTAAATTAACTGATTACAAGCTATTTTGATTGAAAATACAATGCAAAGAGTAAAAGTGCACTAATTCGACACTAAGCTAAACTAAACTACTCTAATTGCTTCTTTCCCCTGCTTCTTCCTTCTCTTATAGCCTTCCAAAATGTTATGTGGGTCCCACTGGTCAAATCCCACCAGGAATATCATCAATTGGATCACCTTTTGCCCTACTTGAAATTTTGGCGGGAAAGAGTTATTTGCAATTTGGCTCTGATTAGATGCCCTAGGGGGGGGGGTTGAGGTGATGGGTGTATTGGGGAGAGGAAATGGCAGGGATAAGGTTGTGGGGCAAGTGGAGATGGTGCAAGGGGGGGGGGGGGGAAACCAGGTGGTGGTATTGGAGGGATGAAAATGGTGGGAAGGGTGGTGTCTGGTATTGCTTTGACCGGGGTCAACACCAGGGATGGACTGGGCTTGTTGGTGATGGGCTGGGGTGGGCTTGTTTTGGTTTTGGTTTTAGTTTTATTAGGATCCGTTTGGTTAGTTTAGGAAATAAATCACAAGGACCAATTTTGTAATTTGGAAAAAGATGAAGGGTTGGTTGTGGCATTATTTCCAAACTTCAAATAAGGATCAAACCTGCAATTTAACATTAGTACAAGGACCACAAGTATAAATTTTATTATTTTAAACCTCAGGGTCCAAATCTGCCAATTCCACAAACTCCAGGGACCAAACCTGTAATTTTCTGATTTTTGAAGGGTTTAATTTGTAACTTCTCAAAAGTTATCATAAGGACCAATTTTGTCATTTTAGAATAGTATAAGGTTTATTTTTCACATTTTCCATTTTTCAAAACCTTAGGGACTATTTTTGACACTTTTCAAAGTTGAGGGACCAAAGTTGTAAATATGTGATTTTAAACTTTAAAGGACTATTTCTTACAACTTATGAATCCCAAGGACCTTTTATGACATTTGTACAAGTTTTGATTCACCAGGGACTAGTTTTGCAAATTTATGAAACTTGAGGGACTGAAACTGCCAATTATGCAAACTTTTTACGTTTTTCATTTGTTTTTGCATATTTTGTGTTTGAAACATATAAAACACACCTCTAAGATATTTTAAGTATTTTGATGCATATTAGAGTGTTTTTGGATGTTTTGGCAGTTCATATAAGACAAAAATGATGAGTATTTACACACTCATCAGAAGGATTGAAGAATTGGAGGCAGAGTTGACAAATGCCTTAAAGAAAGTCAGTGTTCGGAAGTCAACCCTTTGTGTTTTTGCAGTTGTGGTTTCTTTGGTACTTGCACTGAAGTAGTATAGTGTTTATGGCTAGATTGTGTGGTTGGTAGTGGCTCATGTACCCCATCTTTATAGTGAATGGTTAAGTGTTTGCTTGTAAATTTAACTAATCTTAATCTTTTGGCTACTCGATATCTTTTGGCAGTAATTACCCAAAATGGTACAATTTGACTATCCTGTTTGACCTTATGCAAATGAATGTACAGGCACAAAATCACCAAAAATTACCCAAAGTGACAATCATGATTGGCTATTAGTTATCTTTTCATAGTAATTACCCGGAATTTCCCAAATTTACTTGGAGACTCTTTGACTTTTGTAAATGAAAATCAAGTTTGACAATCTTTGTTTGACTTTTAACAAAGCATCATAACATACTCAAAAAGGCAACATAAGATAATTAATCAACAAAAAGATAACTTGATCATATAGTAATCGATAACTTGATTAAAAAAGAAACATAACATAACTTTTCTTTGAACACAAAAACATTAAACTTCAAAGAAACATAACATAAGTTTTCTTCGAGTCACGGTCAAACATTTATTCCCTCGGGTCAAAACACGATCCCAAATCATTGTTGGAAATATTGAGTTTGGAAGTTTATTATTCATAAAGCAAGAGATACAAGTAGTTATTGCATCAACTCATTGTACTTGGTAAGTCAGGACTTGGTAAAAGGAAAGTGGAGACTTTTGCGTAACACACTCAATTCCTTATCTTTAGGAACAGTTTTAAAATATCTTCAATTCACAGTATGATTTATGCGCCTTTGGTCGATCCCTTTTCCCGCAAAAAGTCTTGGGAACCGTTCATATACCTCTCCAGCCTATTTATACCTCTCTATTGTATATATACCAAATAACACATATATCACTTTCAAAGAAAACTTTAACAATGGCAGCAAATGGTAACTTTCGAAATGATGCAGAAGAGTACGAGTGGGTATTAAACAACAGTTTGTTATGGGACGCAGTCTTTAATCATTTCGGGTATGATCCCGTTTACGAATATGGGTCGTATAGGCAGGTAGATACGTGGATGAGGTCAATAATTTTGAAATGGCTACATAGACAATACTTTTACTGGGATGAGCATTGGGGAGTGAATGATGTGGAGTTGGAGGAAGAAGATGAAGAGGATGAGGAAGATCAACAGGATGCGCAGCAAAATGTGGTGGAGCAACAAAATGAAGAGGATGCGCAACAAAATGTGGTAGAGCAGCAAAATGAAGAGGATCAGCAGCAAAATGTGATGGAGCATCAAAATGTGGTAGAGCATCAAAATCAAGGGGGTCAACAAGATGGGTTTGCATTTGCAGACCCGTTAAATCTGGAAAACAGGATTACCGATCTTGAAATTAAGTTTTAATATCTCTTGGAAAGGAAAAGGATGCAACGCAGGGAGTAGAGCGCTCTGGTTTTAACAAGTTGGTGTGAAATGGAATGAAGCAGTTTTTAATGATGATGTTTTTATGTTTTTAGTATCTTTAGTATTTAGGTAGGATAATTAATTATATTTATGTTTGCAGCTTTTATGAATGGTTGTATCTTTTAAAAAATATCAATGAAAACTTTGAGACCTTGTATTGTTGCTGGTGATCTCAAACTGTCAAAGGTATGTTTAGTTTCTTGGATAAAAGCAGTATGTCAAATTGTTAAAATCCAGAAATGATGTGTTAATGTTGATAGTTATAAATAGTATTGCTAAGTGTAATTGATGATGTGATTATTGTGATTCGGGTAATGAGTTAGGTTTTGTGTTTTTGGGACCAATATTATGCAGGATAAGCTGAGAAAAGTGCTGGAGTCCTGAAAAATAAGCCGTTTCGAGTGGAAACTGACTTAGTGTTGCTAGGCATATTTTATTGCTACTAAGCCTAACTTAGTCCGGCTAAGGGTTGTTCTGTTATTTTTGAGAATGCAGGGTACTGTTTTAGAAATATGAACGGTTAAGGGTTTGTACACTTCAATCCTTCACAATTTCACACAAATGTTTTTATCTGATCTAAACTCTATCAAACATAAAACCACTGCTTGATTTTATTAATTAATTGCAATTCCCAGCAAAACCCTACACAAATCTTCAAAAATCACAATGTCGACTCTGTCTTTTGCCAACCAGCATAACATGATTGCATTCTTGCAAAAGCCCACCAAGGAGAATGAAGAGTTCACTGAAGTTGTTGATTTTCTCAATGCTACTCATATTAGGTATGCATTAACAGTTAACCCTACTCTATATGTTTCCAACATCAAACAGTTTTGGGCTACTGCAAAGGTCAAAACTACTGATTAGGAAGTACAGATTCATGCCCATGTGGATGGGCAGAAGATTATTGTTACAGAGGCATCTGTAAGAGAAGTTCTTCATCTTGGAGATGTTAATGGAATTGAGAATCTTCCAGACTCCACAATTTTTGAAAACCTTCAAGAGATGGGGTATGTAAGAAAAAATGATTCTTTGAAATTTAATAAACGTGGCTTTCCCCCACAGTGGAAATTCTTAATTCACACTTTGTTACAGTGTCTTAGCCCAAAGACTACTGGTTGGAATGAGTTTAGTAGTAACATGGCTTCTGCCCTTATATGTTTGGCAAAAAATAAAGAAAAATTCAATTTTTCAAAATTAATTTTTGATGATGTGGTTAAAGCCTTGGATAATTCTTCAAACCAACATTACTTATATCCAAGATTTTTGCAACTTCTTATGGACAAACAGTTTACAAATAAGAAAGTTCACGACAAGGTTTATCCTGTTCACTCTCATATTAAAAAGGTCTTTTCTAACATGAAGAGAAAGGGTAAGGACTTTCCTGTCATAGTTAAACCATTGTTTCAAGCAATGTTGGAACTAGGTCAACATAAGAAGGGTGAAGGTTCAAGAAATTATAATGAATCAAGTTCCAATGGAACTGATTCAGGTGAAGGAAACCGCAGGTGCCAAGAAACCAAGGGGGACAATGCAAGTGATGAGGATAAAAGTGGTGAGGAAGAGATGGAACTTGTTAAAGAATTGATGGTTAAATATACCAAACTTAAAGAACAGGTTCTTGGCCTACAACAAATGACAGATACTCAGGGGGATTTAATTACAGGTTTGAAGCTGAGGGTTAAGCAATTAGGATGTCAGAAGGGGTCAAGAACCAGGTCATTCAAAAGACTGAAAAAAGTGGGCACAAGACAAAGGATTAGTTCATCTGAAAGCATAAGTTTGGGGGAGGATGATCCCAAACAGGGGAGGAATGAAACCAAGGATTCAGGGGAAGCTATGGAAAATTTTGATAGTGCTGCTGCTGGTGATGACATTGGTGTGGATATGGATGTGGATTCTGGTGAGAATGATGATGAGTATGTGGTTGCTGATAATCAAGGTAATGAGGTTGTTATGGAAGCAGCAATCAAAGGCATGGGAGATTCTACTGCTAGTGCAAGTGAAGAAATGGCCAAGGAGGATACTACTGCTGAGGAAAATGTTCATGTTGCTAGTGATGATGATGAAACTTTGGCCGAAGCAATGATTCTATTGAAGACACAATTTAAACAAGCAGTTCCACAATCACCACTACCAACAGAACAATCACAACCACCACCACAACAACCAAGCGTACCTGTCAAAGGTGTGGTGATTAGAGAACCAACTCAATAAATCAAGAAGAGTGTACAAGAGCCAAGTTATAAGGGCAAAGGCAAAGGTATTATGGTTGAAGAGCCTAAGCATGATCCTTAAAAAGATATTCCTTTTGCGTACTAGCCCAAGCACAAGCAACTTGAAGTAGATGAAGCTGCTGCAAGAAAATTGGTTGCTTCGTTTGCAGAGGAGAATCAGATGGTACTTGAATAAAGAAGGAAACATGCTGAAGCTGAGGCCAAAACAAAAGCACTCCTGGATTCTTGGGATGAAGAAAGGATTAAAGGTGATGCTGATATTGCACTGATGAAACAAATAAAAGAAGAAATGCAAGAGTACACTCAAGAACAAAACGATGAATGGAAGAGGAATTATGAAGTTGAAAGGAAGAAATTTTATCTCAATCAAAGAAAGAAGAGAAAAGTGCTCAGTCATCCAACAGTTAAGCAAAAGAGGAAGTACTATGAGTACTATCTAAACAATATGAAGGGTTAGAAGCTTGTTCAATTAAAGTGATACTCAGATGATGAGGTCCTCGAAATGTATGAAAGAGCCAAAAACTCAATGTAACTAATATATATAAATGTTAATGATAGCTGACTTCACATTTTGCTATAAATAATAGTCACATGAATATTTCACAATGTGACTATTTTGAATGTATTGGTCACATATAATACCCTTATAATGTGGCCATAAACATCATTTAGATACACATTTCTGATATGGTGTGACTATTGTAAAGCCTATAGTTACAATGTGATTATTTTTTTTAATGTTTTTTTATAAAGCCTATAGTCACATGATCGTGCTTCAATTAAGTGTGGCTATACACATTAGGATTTGGCAAACAAACACACACTAAACTTTAGACACACATATTAACTTACGTGACCATATGTATCAAATTTTCGTTACACTTAATCATGTTTCTATGGTTTAGTGTGACCATATATGACATTTGGTCACACTCGTCAAGTGTGTGACATATATTTGTCACTATTAAATGCATATCGTGACTAACGCTTCAAACTTACTTTTCAGTTGTCACACATTTCAAACGCTATGTGGCTAAATATTCAGCAAAGAATAGCAGTCACATTTAAATAATGTGTGACAAACTTGACTATATAATTTAGCCACATAAACAATTACGTCATGTGACCATATATCTATTTTGGTCACACTTTTAAATTGTGTGACATATATTTGTAACATGTGTATATTTATAGTGTGACTAATGTTTCGAGCTGATTTGTATCTGTTACACGTCCCGAATTAAAGTGACTAAAATGTCAAAATATTTACCAGTTACCCTCTGGTCACATATATACACAAATGTGTGACATATATTTTACAAAATGGTCACACAAGTCGGATCAAGTGTGGCTGTTTAATTTATTCTAGTACATTTAGTCACGTAAAAATGTTACCATGTGACCGTTCAAAATTGACCACGTGTGACGAAAGGCCATTTTTGTACTAGTGTCGGGATTTGGTTCGTACTGTAAAGGATGTTAGGGGAAAGACGGATGTTATCTTGGCTAAGAAGAAAACTAGGGATCTTGAGTATGCACAGCTAGAGCTCAAGTGTAAGGAAGCTGTAAGGATTTTAAGAATCCCTTCGTCCATGATCTTCGAGCAAAGATTCAAAGCTTTGAAGGTCAGCTTAAGAATAGTCAATTAGAGTGTTATAGGCTAACACTTGAGGATGCGAAGTTGGTAGGTTATGAGAACACTGTCGCAGCCCTTGAATGCAAATGTTCAGGTTTGGAAGTCGAGCAGTCTAGGCTCAAATGCCAAAATTTCAAGCTACAGGAGGAAGTAGGTGCTTTGAGCCTTCACTGTGAAAATTTACGGAGGGATAACGCCGATGTGGTTTCCAAAGTTGTCCGTATATTTCTACGGAATTATATCATAGTGATGAGGTAGGGGTGCTGGTTGGGAACCCAGTGAATGCCGCCATATTGCATGATAAGTGCTTAGCTTTGGAGAAGGCTGCAAATTTGGGCAAACCTGTTGTTCTCTCGGAGGTGTCTTATTATAGCCCTTCTGCTGAGAAAGAGTACGAAGAGGGTGGAAATATTTATGCCACTGCGGGGTATTCCTTCCTTACCGAAGCATTGAAGGATCCTTTGGCTACTTTGGAGGACCTTATGTCTAAAAAGACTCGAAAAATTTAGCCTCCATCCCCTAGCAGGAAAACTCATTTTGTACAGTCTTTTTCCCCTGCTTTGCAAGCTGAACCTCCATCTCCAAACAATGCTTGAAGACTGTTATGTTGGTGGGTTTGTTAGCCCCAGGGTGGTATGTACCCCTTTTTTAATAATCATGTGTTCTATGCTTCAAAGACCTTGTCTTGAATGCTTTTGTCTTAACTACATTATGAGTTTCGACTTTTTTTTATCATTTGTGGGAAATACCTTTTGCTTTTATGCCTTCTCTTACGTCTTTCAACGCTTTTTGTATGATACAACCTAAAGCTTGCAAGTGTTTGGTAGCTTTATTGTGTGTAAATTATGCACTAAGTATTGCAATTACTTAATTTTGACTGCTGACAGAGGGTTACGACCCACTCCATCTTTGCCCTTAAGGTTAGAAAGGCTTTTGGATACCATTAAGACCTTTAGGAAAGTTAATGTGAAGTTTGCTGGATGTTTGTTTTGATAACTTAGACTTTGTTGTTTGTCTAATAATCATCCCTTCGACATTGAAAGTTATAAACGACTTGGCCGAACAAATCTTTGTCATAAAAAACGAAACAAGAGATTTTTTTGAAATATGTTTTATCAATAACTGGGTAGGGAGGATTACATCATTTTAGAAAATGAACACTAAGACACCTACCATTAATGTTTCTTTCCTTAGTGAGAAGGATGTGATACATTATTTTAAAGCGTTGTAAAAAATGGTAAGTGTCACACATAAAACTTACAGAGGCTGGAACTGTTCCATGTTCTATTAATGATATCTCCAAGCATTGTTGTGAGCATGTAGGTGTTGTTACCCCAGGCTTTGGCTACGATGTAGGGCCCCTCCTAAATTGGCTTTGGATATCCCTGTCCTTTTGTGTTGCTTGTTTGGAGAACATATTCTCCTAGTATGAACATTGGGGGTCTATCTCTGCTATGGTTGTACCTTTCTATCTTTTGTGCATAGATGGCTTCTTCGATCGAGGATATTTCTCTTCTTTTTTTTCGTTCACTAAAGTTTTCCTCGGATCTTATGATATATTTTGGTTCTGTTTCAAATGATATCATGGCCTCCATACCGTATGCTAGTCTAAAAGGAGTTTTTTCTTGATTTGGCCTGAGCTGTGTTCTCTATGCCCATATGACCTGTGGAGCACTTTAACGCAAAGGGACGGTGTGGTAACTTGGCTTCAACGCACCTTTCATTAAGCCTTAACGCAGCACAAAAGTGATCACACCGAGTGCTTTTATAGTTCAAGGCATTAAAGTTAACTGTCGAACTAACCATTTTTTGAAAGAGATTATTAGCGACTTCTTAAATTACAATCTATTGCACAAGAAAAAAAAAACAAACAAACAAACAAGGAAAATTTCGTGCTAATATTTTAAAGTGATTCAAGCTTTAATCCATTCCACCATCTGGAACACATTTTCTGAGCTGTTTTTCCATGGTTCCAGACTACTTTTTTAATGATAGTTTATCAAACTTTTCCCACATAACAAAGGACTCATCTTCACCATTCATCTGAAAAGTCAACGGTTGAAATAAAAGCATTTTAATATTTCAGCTATTTTTGATAATTTAAATATCTCTTAACCGTTAATCATTAAGCGAAAATAATTACACCATCGCGACGAGCATTTAATTATCTTTCTATAGACGGGCATTTTGATATACTTTCGACCAAAAAAAAATCATTTTATTTTTTATGTTTTTTTTTTCATTACTGAAATTTGCATGAAAATATCACATGTGATATTAGTGTTAAATCATATATGATATGTAATATCACATGTGATATTAGTGTTAAATCACACAAGATATGTAATATCACATGTGATATGTAATATCATAATATCACATATGATATGTAATATCACATATGATATTAGTGTTAAATCACATATGATTTTGTCATGCTAATTTCAGTGTCGAAAAAAAAAACTTAAAAAAATGAAAAAATATTTTGTCGAAAGTATATATTAAAGTGCCTATCTATAGAAAGATAATTAAATGCTCGTAGTAACGGAATATTTTTTTCGTTTAACGATTAACGGTTTAAAAGATATTAATATTTAAAAAAAATGATGAAAGTGGGTTTTTTAAATTGTTGAGATTAATCTCATCCATTTGATCAAATAAAGATGCAGGGTGGAGATTAATCTCTTTGTATGTAAAATAAGTTTTGTCCTCAAATGAACTTAAATCTATATAAATTTATGGCTATAGACGTAATTATATTACATGAACAATGTATTTATGCTATACTAATCCATTTTTTTTCCTCACACTTTTCATTGTTCTTTTTACAAAAATTACATGAACACTTTTATTTTATTTTTCGTAATTCATTATTTATATACGTCAACTTATAATTTGTTAAGAAATATTATGAAGCTAGCCCAACAATTGGATGAGATATGAAGCTAGTTGGTTTGGATTTGTTAATTTCCCAACACAAAAAGAAATATTAAACCCATAAATATTGTTGAGGCAACATCATCAAGATCTCCTTGTGTTTTAATGATAACAAATAAATCATCGAAACACATAAAATAACAAACGTTAGCCAAAATTCCCTGACTTCCATATCTGTTCCTGGTGCGCTACCCACGCGTCGACGCGTGGGTAACGCGCCAGGCTATTGTATGGTTCGGGATGAATTTTGAAAGTCGGCTTTCCCCTTACCCGACAAATGTGGATCTTTCAATTCAGGTATAAATATGATAAGTGCTTCATTAGGAACACTCGAAACGAGTTTTAGACTTAGAGGCATTTAAAATTGCAAGCTCTCATTTTTGTGAAAACGCCAACTGAAATATTTTATCAAACGCCTCTAGCCAAGGATTTTCTAAACCAAGGGAGCTTATATATTTCATGTAACATCAAGTGAAAGTATTTATATGCTCATATCCCATGCTTACGTCTTCTCTAATCACGTAACGGGTTTACTCCCTTATTGGTCGAACTAAGTCAAAGGTCACTTTGCGTAAGTGCATCCTTTCCCGCATGGGATATGCTTTACAATCAAGGCAAATCACTTAACTTGTTTGCACCAAGGTGTTAGTTGAATACGTCGAGTCGTGGAAAGTCACGAGTTATGAGATTATGGATTCACGACATTGAGTTACTTGAAATTATAAGTAACCTTTGATTTTTCTAAATCATCATCTTAAAACCATAATCATGTTTGTCAACTTCTTTCTTTCTTAATGACAACATGATTATCTTTTAAACACTTCTTTGATTATCCTTAATCACCACTTCAAATCTTCCCAAATCTTATCACCAACATTATCTTTTTATTCTCTTACACCCTTTGTACTTTCATGTACTATTTGTCTCCTACATTCCAATATCATATCTACAAAATATTCTCTCTCAACATTCTCTTCCAACCAATGAGAGGCCACCATAACTTCATTTTCTCCATACACAAATAAACCTTTTCTACAAACCATAAACCTTCTTCAACACACTTTCTTCATTCTCACCACAAAGGGTATTCCTTAAAGTTTTCTCAACAAACTTCTTTTCATTCTCCCCCCATGTGGTATATCTCATAAATCTTCTCCAATACACTTTTTCCATTTTCACCACATGGGGTACCTCACAAGCTTCTCCTACACACTTAGCCAACTCACATAATCCAATCCATATCTTATCTCTTATACAATCCCATACACAATCCTCTAACCCTTACACAACACAACTCATTGACAACTCACACCTTATCTCTTCCTCCTCTCTAAATACCACACATGGTGAATTATTTGAATTCTCAAGCATAGGCTCCAATCCATCACATCCAATCCAACTCACAACAATCTCATCCATATCTTCATCTCTTACACAATATTCTCTTTTTACACAATCTCTAACATCCCTTACACGCCAACTCACACACAACTCATCCTCTCCTCTCCATTTCATCACATGGCAATTAATCTCAACATAGGCTCCCTTTGATCCTAGATATTTAATTCAAACCAACTCATCTCAACCATTCATCTCACTCTTTTCCCAAGGATGGAATATTCCCTTGGATATTATCTATTCACCCAACCATGGTTACCTTTCTTTGTTAGGTCACCATATTGATTTCACACAAACAAGTATGATATAGATATAAGGATGGGATGAATATTTGAATGAGAGAAATATAAGTGCAAGAGTTTCCTTATGATTTCAAATAAACAACCAAGTTTTACAATAGCCTAAGACTTGTATTTATAGGTGAGGAGCTAGGTCAACACTCCTAGTCCTCCCCATCAAGTGAAACGTGTGGGCTTTAAGGCCCATGGACTAAATATCTTAAGCCTAGTAAACTTATAACATAACATAAATGAAAGTAACTAATAACTTAAGCAACCTATTATTACAAATAACCGAGACTTGATAAAATAGTAAAAACTATGATCCCAACAATCTCCCCCCAAGGGTCGGTCATCATGGTTGCTTGACATCTTTGTCATTTCTTCATTTTTGACTTTCATAGCTTTAGACGTCTTTCAATAATCTTGAGATAATAATCATTCATCGTTCTTTGTTCTTTGTTGTTGTGATAGTGATCATATTATGAAGTTGTCTGCCTTTCGTCACTTCCGCGTCTGTGGTGGTAGTCCGCCATTCCAACATGCTCATGCATCTTTGAATTCTGACTTATACATGCACGTAGTCCCTTTCTTTCACATAAGATCTTTAGTCTTTATACTTTGTAGATTCTTCTTATTGGTGTAGAATCTTTCTTTGAACTTTGTGTTGCTTTGATCTTTGAGGGAGCTTATGATGACTTCGAGATGTATGTATGAGCATGTGGAATCCGTCGCCATGGAGATGATGTAACCCTGCATGTAAACAGTTAGCAATAAAACAACCGGTACTTACAGATAAGGAATTAGAGATCGTCAACAGCATAGTGTGAAGACTCCTTCTAACCCTTATCAAGGCCGTTCCCATGTCAGATACTCCCGAGGGAGCTTACAAGACCTACTAAGTAGCTCAATGACTGGGTGAGTCGCTGGGGATCACTCCACGACTGTAGATCGCTAAGAAACCACCGCAAACACTAAGCGTAACCCACAAGGAGTTACCAAAGTGACCTGCTGTCAGGGCTGTTTGATGTTGACCCTGGCAGGATTTTCGTTCAATCATTGAGAAATACTTGTGTAAATTCTCTCATAAACGTTCTCGGCAGATTGCTAAGATCTGCGAAGGACTCGATAATTTACAGCTGGTGTCCATTGATGTAGAACACCAGTTGCAGAAATACTAAGTGTTCCTAAGAGATCTTTGATGTATCTCATGGCTCTAGACTCAAAAAGTGCACACTTAGGTTTCCTATGCGGAGACTAGGGAGGGGTCTCCTGCTTCAATATCAACCATCTCTAAGAGATAATTCGATAGATTACATTGGTTCCCCGTGAGAATGAAACAAGCTCTTTTAAGAGAACTTGAGTGGTTAGAAGGTTTAGTGCATTGCGTCACTGGGTCCATGACGACTTTGTCTTCAATACCGGTGTCGCCTTAGCAACAACCAGTAGCATATGAGTTGAACCCGGTGTCTGCCCTAAGGTTGAACATATGGAGGGCTATTTCTTTTCACCCTTTTCTTTACTTTTCTTTTTAATTCTTCAACTCCTTCTTTCCCTTTCATTCTTTTCTCCTTTTATCGTATCATACCTAAGGACTTCTAATTCTAACTATTGGTGATGTCCTTGGGTAGATCCCTCCGGCTCTGGCGGATCATAGGACTGAATTTCCTATCTTAATCACCTTATAACTCCATGATTATCTGACAATAGCCAAGAAACCTTTGAAAATCTCTCAAAGTGTTTGTGATTATGAAACATTTGTTTAACACTTTGAGAGTTTTGTGTTTACTTTAGAAGGGCTCCCCCTTCACATGTGCTCATAAGTGTTTAAATAAATTTGCACATGCGGGAGGAACAAGCACTTTTTGAATTGATCCACTTTCAGTGAACCTGACCGATTCGAGACATGCTTACATCACTAGTTAGACTAGCTTGAAGTTATTACCCGGCCTGGTCAAATCCACAGAAAGTTTCTCGAAACGGTACATTTCTACTAAGACAAATCCTTTTCGAGACACGCTTACGTGGCTAGTTAAAGAGTTCCATTGTCAGCTTTTAGGTGACAACTAGCTCTAGTAACTAACTTGATGTTATTACCCGTCGAGGATAAGTCTTTTATGTTTCGTCAATTCTTGGTTCAATTTTGAGTCTAGCTCGCACAAGATACAACTTAAAGCAACTTTAACTTTCATATTTTAATCACATTCACTTTTTCTCCCCCTCAAAAATAGCATATGAGATGATGTTTTTTATTAACTTTTGATTAAAATATGCTTTTTGAGTCTTATGGGGAGATATCAACAAGAACTTTTGTATTTCAAACGATGAGTTTTTCAAGTGCTCCCTCTCAACAAGTGAATACTCATTGAGGTGAAATACTTGTCTTTTGAGCAGAGTTATGAAAATCAGAAAATGTTTGATTAACTCTACTCAAAAGTAAGAAGCCTTCACTCCTTATAAGAGGATTGAGGCACTGATGTGTACCTCAGTGTCCTTTCTTTTACAAGAACGGGTTGTACACTGTTATATGTGCACAAGCCATAATGAAAATAATTCAATCAAATGAAACAATTGATATTGAAAAGTGAATAACCAAATGTACCAAGTTAATCTTCGTCAGGGAGTGGAGCATCAAAGTCAGTGAACTTAGGTTCTGGTCTTTCGAAGAGTCTGATAGGAAATGATGGTCTGACACCGATATAGCTTTCCAGTCGTCTGATCTGTTCCCATCGAAATAACCTTTCTTCAATCTTCAAGACAAAGTTACGAACTTGTCTTCTTGAGCTGGATTTCCATCTAGGTTGTTCCCCTTTTGCTATCTTTCGGCGATCATCATTCAACCTTATGACAAGCCCATCACGAACGGATTTGAGTGTAACATCACAAAATTTGTGTATCTCATCGAACCTCATGAAGCTTAGTAGCCTTTTGCTGTTGATTTAGGTGAAACCAAATGTAGGGTCTTGGATGAGAGTAAACTGTGACGTTTGATAGATTCCATCAAATCTAAATTGCGGCTTTGTCAAATTGATCTTCTGTTGGTAACTTTCCACTCCAAGCTGAAGATCTTCCACTCTTTCTTGAACTATCAATCGTCGGATGAATAGAAGTAGTGATGCCATGAAGTTGTACTGAACTTCTCTCTCGAATCCACGCATTCTTCCTTGAACCTTTTCGAGATACATATCTTCGATGTCATTAAGATTAAGGTCTGGAAAGTCTGCTTCGGAGAACTTGTACTTCTTTTCATCTTGTCGTTTAACAACAATCTCACGCATGAATATGTAGTTAAACCGTTGCGATTCTTGAATCTCCAAGATAGCGATGATCTTAGATTTATGCTTCACATTTTCCAATATTTCTCACCTAATATGCTGGTATAACCGAGACGATGACGTTCTGGCCAGTGTTGAATCCCGTGTAGAGCATCTCTGTCGTAAGCTACGATGGAGTTGCTGAAAACTCGAGTAGTCTCTTCAATAGCAGGGATTTCGTATCTTGCGGCTGGTACTGAGATAGTGAGTGAGGAAGCATATTTCTTCTTGGATGTCTCTTGGGTGAGTTGGATGTTACGAAGATCTTTGTTGAAGAAGAAGCTGTAAGGTATCTTGGGTTTATCTGGAAATCCTTTTAAAGGTAATGGTTTAGTCCAGTCAGTGAAGTAAGGCTTTTCATGGTTTTTGGAACTGAGGTCGATATTCACTTCAGGATTTAGCCAGTCAAACTCTGCAGACATTGCACTAGCTATATTCTGCATATGATAATCGTTTTCCACTTTGTTTCCAGATCTGGACTTGAGGAATTCCTGTGCATCCCTATTGATTCTTCTGAGCTCCGTCTTCATGAGTTTATTAATTTGAAGATCCTTCATTATGACTTGAGTAAATTGTAGAGTATTACCAGGAAGGGGTTCTTCATCTTCGAGAGGAGGTTGAGCTTGAACCATTTCTGTCAACCAATCATTCTGAGGTGTGTCATCATTGTCGAGCCATGAATAACGTCTTCTCTTCTTTGATTTCTCAGACTTAGATGTAGCATCCTTGTCTTTAGCCTTGGATGGTGACGATGGTCCAGCGTGAGAATCGGGAATAGGGGAGGCACAGTAATCGGTGTCAGGTTGACCTTGGTAGTCATCAGTTGGTTCCATGAAAGTTTCTTCCTCTTCTGTTTGACCTTGACCGGCAGTTGAGGTGTGTTGTTGATTTCCTGGAGGAGTGGAGTCCTTTCGTGGTTGTAGAGAAGATGAGGGACCGGTTCCAGACTTAGGTTTCTTGCCTTTTGAGTTCGGATCAGGGTCGTCATCTTTCCTTGACCTTTTCAGGGTTCCAGCAGCATCTTTGCATGACTCTTTGGACATATAGGCCGACATAGCATCAACAAGTGTTTTTTCTTCAGAAGTCTGTGTGGTTTTGTAGGCAACTTTGTCGATGAGTTTAGCAAGCAGGTCATTGATGGATAAGTCAGGGATGGTTGGAGCTGCAGTAGAAGCTTTTGCAGTGTAAAGCGTGAAAGGTGTTGTTGACAGCATTTTTCTAACGACACTTCTGATTCTGTGATCCAAATTGTCCTTGATTGGTTCAAGAAGGTTTGCTACTTCAGGAGTGACAATCTCAACTAGATTTTCAGTAAGATAATCTTGTGTGACAGTCTTAATAAATCCTGTGTAGTCAGAGTTCAAGAACTTATCGATCAGCTGCTTTGATTCCTGGAAATCTTCAACTTGTTTGGCAAGACCGGTAACCATGGTGGTAAGTTTGTTGACTTGCTCCTGAAGATCAATGATGAGTGTGTAAATACTCATCATTTTTACCAATTCTGAATTACCAAAACATCCAAAAACACTCAATAATGAATCAAAATAGTGAAAATATCCCAGGAAAGTGTTTTACATGTTTCAAATGCAAAAATACCAAAAACAGATGAAAAACACATAAAGTTTGCATAATTGGCAGTTTCAGTCCCCCAACTTTCAAAAGTTGTCAAATCTAGTCCCTGGAAGTTTAAAAAGCAAAGAAAAGTCAACCCAAGGCAAAGAAAAGTCAAAATTTATCAAAATAAGTCCTTGGGTGATAAAGTTTGAGAAAATTACACTTTTACCCCTCAAAATCCAAAATTGGCAAAACAGGTCCCTGGAGTTTGTGAAATTGGCAGATTTGGTCCCTGAGGTTTAAAATAATACTTGTGGTCCTTGTGCTAATGTTTAAATGCAGGTTTGGTCCCTTGGTAAAAAGTTTGGTGAAATTACAAGGCAGGTCCCTGAAGTTTGGGAAATTGACAGATTTAGTCCCTGGGGTTTTTAAAAGTGAAAAATTCAAATTTACACCTCACACTAATCATACTTTGGCATTATACACCCTTTGAAGTACTTCAAGAACATGCCAAATCCAGTCCCCAAACTTTACCAAAATTACAAAACTAGTCCTTGTGATTAATTCCTAAATAAACCAAACCGGACTAAAAATAAAAATAAAACTAATCCAAACCAAACTTAGCCCACCCAAAAACCCCAAGCCCATCTCAGCCCAGTCCATTCCCAACCTTTGACCCGACCACTTTGACCTCGGTCAAATACCACCAAACAACCTTCCTTCCCCCCCAAACCACCCCGTAACCTGCAAAACCACCACCACTTGCCCAGACCATCATCACCCTCCCACGCCTCTCTGCACCTACCCTCACATCACATTTAATGCACCACCCCCCCCCCCCAATTGCTTGAAACAGTCCAAATTGCCCACTTCTATTTTTGGCGCGAAAATGATTCAAAGGCTGAGATTAAGCAAGAGTGATCCAATGGCCAAGATAAATGATGGGATTTGCTCAGAATGATGGGGGGAACCCTAATTTTCAGCTATAAAAGGAGAAGAGTGCATGAAGAATGGAGAGTAGTTTTATTTTAGTAAAAGTGTGTCGCAATTAAATTTCAAAGCAAATTAGTGTTAAATTTCCTAATTCAAGTATTGTACTAGTGTTAGCTTTGTATTATCACTCTTTTTAATCAATAAAATTTCAAGGTTCAAGTTTAGTTTTCAGATTTGCAGTTTACTCATTTTTCTAAGAATTCGAATTGTTTAAGAGGTAATGGTGTATGGGATTATGGATTGAATCTAGGCTCACATAAGCTCCCTAAAGCTTAATCAAGCTTGTAGAGACCCTAAAATCCTTAATCAATAGAAAATAAACAAAAAGTTAAAAAAAAGTCAACATTAGTCAACTGTTTGTATGTTTGATGTTTGTTTCAGGTTTTGAGCACAATTAAGGAGCTGGACTGAGTTGGAATTGCCTATCTAAAGATAGGCTACAAAGGAAAATCCCTTGTTCATGCTAGGGATAGGCTTGTAAGTTTTCTATATTGAAAATTCATAAAAATTCCCAAGTTCTTGATTGATGTTCATCTGTTGCTTTAATGTGTTAATGTATGCTTGTTTATGTGTTTTAATCCTTGCTTAAGAAGTTTATAACTCAGTTAGATTACTTGTTCAATAGCATTAATAGTTTTCCATAATTTCATATTTCAACTGTTTAGATTAGCTTTAGAGTAAAACTTGTGCTATTGTAGTATTAATCTGTTTTTAAGTACTTTAACATGCTCACTCAGTCACAATAAGTAGGTTGGAATCAAGAGTTTGAATCCTAGTTACCACTTGCTTTGAAAATCATTCATAGATAACTGATAAGGTGTGTTTGGTTTAAGAGATTGCTTGGTGTTCCATTGATCACTTGTTGTTATTATTAGTTTATACATGTTTCATTAGGTAATTGTAGGTTACTTTGACCATAAAACTCAGTAGGTTTAAGTTAAAAAGTCAAAATCATAATCTGATAAGGAGTTGGTGATTTAGCTTTTAGTAAACTTATTTTAGCTTAAAACATCATAATCAGTAAGTTAGATCACTTAGAATCTCACCAAAGTCAAAGATTGAGTGTTCTTGTCAAAAGTCAAAAATACTTGTCCTCAGTTTTCACCAAACTTGCTAGTCCATTTCTGAATTTTGTAAATTATTTGGGATTGTGAGAATTGGAGGTTTAGTTTTCTACCAGCTCAACTTTGAGAATATGCCTTCATTCCATTTTTAGAAAAATTAACCTGGGCCCCACAGACCATCAAAGTAACCTGCAGGGCAAGGTTGTGCCCTGCTCACCCAGACACCCAGTCACCACCACCACTTTGGTGGTGTTTTGTGACCACCATTGTGGACCCCAGACCCCATAGATAGGTTTTTACATCCCCCCTCCTACCAGAGTCTCAGGTTTGACCATTTGTTTGACCTGAGTCACTGTGGACCCCACCTAGATTAAGCCTCAAAGTTTGTCCCTAGTCTGTGTTCATTTTCAAAGTGTGAAGTGCTTATTTGCTTATGTTCAGCTTATTTGAGCTTATTACTTGCTATTTTCTGTTTGTTTAAGCTTGTTTAACTTATTTGTAACAGATTTCACCATTGTGGACCCCACCCAAGGCCATTTGACCTTATTTGACCAAACAGTCAACCAAAGTCAACTGTTTAAGACAAGGGGGTGTCACAGCTTATTTATAAGCTAATTTT
Organism: Artemisia argyi; assembly: GCA_030686995.1. Lineage (NCBI taxonomy): Eukaryota > Viridiplantae > Streptophyta > Magnoliopsida > Asterales > Asteraceae > Artemisia > Artemisia argyi. Next base: position 114,968,390 of record CM060689.1, read on the forward strand.
AAAAGTGTTTTTACAAAAGTTTGTCTTTTTAAGGTATTAAGTAGTTCTGTAAAAGAAAAATCCAAAAAAATCCAAGTTAAAATAAGTGATAGTTTCTATTTAATTCAAGTTAATTTTAATTTTCATTTTTATATTTTAATTAAGTCACTAGTGTTTTTATATTTTTATTAAATACCTTATATAGTAAAGTAATTTTGATAATTTTTTCAGATTTTTATTTTGTCATTTAGTGTTAATTAGATTTAATTTTAATTTTCTTTATTATTAATTAATATCAAGTATTAAATAGCTTAATTAGTTTTTATAAGGATAAATCTAGTTTTTATAATTTTCCTAGTTCTAATATAGTATAATAAGTTTTTAGAAAATAAATTTTGAGATTCTACTATTCATTTTCTATTTTTCTTATTTTATTTGTTTAAAATAGACTTAGGTAAATAATTAGTTGTTTAATCTTAAAACATAATTTTTAGAGTTTTTATAATTTTTTAGGATTCCAGTGATGGTTAAGTAATTTTATAAATTTTATCTTAATTTTCTAAGTTAATTTAGTATTAATTTAAATTAAAAGTAGTTTAATTAGTTTAATTAAGTTAAATAGTTTTTAATTAATTACAAAACCACAAAAAGACAAAAATATTATTTTTAATTTTTTATACTTTCTTCAAGTTCTAATTTAGGTTTAGAAAATATTTTTGTTAATTTTTAGTTTAATTTAAATCATTTGTCATTTTTAGTTTATTTAAATTAGATTTTAATTAAGATTTTAAATAGTTTAATTAATTAAATAATAGTTTAATATTATTTTAATCACTTTTATAATTTCTTTTTTCATTTTTAATTTTAAGTTTTGAAAAGTGTCAAAAGCACCCCCTGTAGTTTGATAATTACCAAAAACCCACTTTTCCAGTCCGATACGTGATCTTAATTGTGAATTTGTGCATATATCTGATATCTGATTATTGTGAATATTATATCTGTTTGTCAATACCAAAATAACAGTAGCAATATCATTCCCACATCATCTGGCTACTGTCCTCAGTGCCACTTTCTCCTAAACGATTTCCAAAGCACCATTGCAATCTCGCTGGGACTTTAACGACCCGGGGAAACACTACACTATCACCGGAGTATTGATTCTAGGCTATCTTTGACTTGTTGACCTTGGTCAATAATAATTAGACGGTTTAGGCTCAATCAAAATTTGGCGCCGCTGCCGGGGAGGTTGTTGCGTGTTTTAAAATCGTTTTAAGTTTAGTGGTTTTCAAAACCCTCCCTGTAAAAAGTTTTGTAAAAACATAATCATATCAAAAACGTTCATTAACACTTCTCCTGAAGTGTTGAAAAACACCAAAAAAAATTAAAAACAATAAAAAACAAACTGTGAAGTTAAATTACTTCGTGTTCTTTAAGATTACAACCTGAAACAGTTGGTTTAAGGTAAGTTCTGACATTAAATTGCGAACTGAAGAGGAAACCTATTTACTTCCTCCCGCCAGCCTGCGAGTAATCTTAAAGGGACGATTTCGGTTAACGAATCAGTTCCAAAAATATTTCCCAAGTTTTCTGCACACACACGCATAAGCCTAAAGCAATTTTTCAAAAATCAATTAATAAACCCATAATAAGTTCCCAAACTTAAGATTAAAACTTGCCTTTGTATCCCTGTGAGTAGTGTACCTTTTTCAAAGAAGCTGCTCACTTGTGATTATTGGTTTAAGTTCACTGTAGTTTTGCCTCGAACTTGTGTTGAAAAATTGTTTTTAGTGCATGCGCACTCGGTCTCAAGCAAAGAATAAAAAACAGAAAGACGTACCCGAGCTACGTTCTAACACAGAAACCGAAATGGCCGCTGGGCCACCACCACCATTACCACCCCCTGACCCTAATAGGGATGAGCCAGCTCCCGATCTCCGAACTATGGAGGAGCTGTGCCAGCCTACCATGCAAGGGCGGGGTGGGCCTATTGCACCAATCACTATTGGGGCCGCGGACTTTGGCCTCAAGCACCACATGATCCAACAAGTCCAGAATTCGTGTCAATTTCACGGATTACCGGGTGACGATGCTAATAAGCATCTTGACAAATATCTTACGGTCACCCAAAGCATGAAACAGCATGGTGTCACCGATGATGCCCTTCGGCTGTACCTCTTCCCCTATTCTCTCACTCATCATGCCACTGCATGGTTTGACCGACTTCCAAGGAATTCTATTCGTACCTTTGATGACATAGTAACCAAGTTTCTAGCAAAATATTTTCCACCTTCCATGGTTACCAAGTTACGAAATGATATCAGCAACTTCCGGCAACGTCCCGATGAGTCTCTTTTTGAGGCTTGGGAACGTTATAAGCTAGCTATTGATCGGTGCCCTAACCACAATATGTTGCAAGTTACCATCATAGATACCTTCTATAATGGTCTGACATTGAGGCACCGAGACATTCTCAATGCTGCTGCTGGTGGGACCTTTATGAAAAGGCGTCCCGAGGAGTGCTATGACTTAATCGAGAACATGACTGCCCATCATAACTTTTGGGATTCCTCTGCGGAGAGGGATGCGTCATGTAATTCAGTTATTCCCTCATCATCATCTCCTGAAATAATTGCTCTTACCAAAAAGATGGATGATATTTCTACGGCTGTGTTGAGAATGAACCAAACGATACAACATCAGGTTCAAAATCAACAAGTGAAAGCCGTGGCCCGAAGTTGTGAAACTTGTGGGGGCCCACATCTGTATTCCGAGTGTCCAGCTACTGCTGAATTTCCTCAAGAGAACGTTTATGCTGCTAACGGTTCCTATAACACGGGGGGTAATTCTTACCAACCGCAAGGGGACCGTAATCTCTTAAGCTATCGTTCCAACAATTTTCTCGGACCTCCCGGTTTTAACCAAAATCAAAACTGTAACGCGAATCAGAATTTTAACCAAGGTCAAAACTCAAATTTCCAAAACCCGAACCAAAATCAAGGCCAGTTTAATCAAAACAATTTTCAAAATGGCAATCAAAACCAAGGTTTTCAAGGAAATTTTCAAAGAAACCAGAATCAAGGGAATTACAATCAGGGTAATTTCAATCAGAGAAACACTTTTCAGGGTAACAACAATCAAAATCAAGGGAATTTTCAAAACAACCGTGTTCAAAATCCCCCTGTTCAAAATCAAAACGTTGTTCCACCCCCGTCTTCCTCCGATGCTGAGATTAAACAATTCATGAAAGCACAAGAGGAAACAAATCGGTTATTGATCAAGACTATCTCTGAACTTCAGAAGTCTTTAAATGATCGACCCTCGAGCCCGGGTACATTACCGAGCAACACGATCGCTAACCCGAGGGGCGATGTCAAAGCGATCACCACCCGAAGTGGGACATCTTACAATGGACCCTCGATTCCTTCTACCTCTTCTTCTCATCCTAAGGTAGCGGAACGTGAACCTGAGGTCACTACGGACAAGGTATTTCCTACTAATAACGGAGGTATCAACAACGTCCACCCTCAAGTTGTCCCGGTCCCGGCTCGTAAGCCGAAAGTTGTATTTGATCCTCCTGTGAGTCCTGATGAAATTCCAAAGAATGATCCTAAGCCTTCAATTCCATATCCTTCACGTGTGTATGATCAAAAGAACCGCGAAAGAGCTAATCATCAGATGGAAAAATTTTATCAAATTTTCCAAGAATTACACTTCGATATTAGCTTCGCGGACGCTCTTCTTCTCATGCCTAAGTTTGCTTCGACAATCAAAAATCTGATAAGCAACAAAGAAAAACTCTGTGAGATGGCAAAAACTTCACTCAATGAGCATTGCTCAGCGGTGCTCTTGAAAAAGCTTCCCGAAAAGCTTGGAGATCCCGGGAAATTTCTCATTCCATGTATTTTCCCGGGGATGGTTGAATGCTTTGCCTTGGCCGATCTTGGCGCAAGCATTAACCTGATGCCTTACTCAGTTTGGAAAAGACTTTCTCTACCTACTGATGAGTGTGTAAATACTCATCATTTTATACCAATCTGAACTGCCAAAACATACAAAAAACACCCGAATATGTATCAAAATGCTTAAAATATCTTAGAGGTGTGTTTTATATGTTTCAAACACAAAATATGCAAAAACAAATGAAAAACGTATAAAGTTTGCATAATTGGCAGTTTCAGTCCCTCAAGTTTCATAAATTGGCAAAACTAGTCCCTGGTCACTCAAAACTTGTAAAAATATCATAAAAGGTCCTTGGGATTCATAAGTTGTTAGGAAAAGTCCTTTGAAGTTAAAAATCATAAAATTACAACTATGGTCCTTCAACTTTGAAAAATGTCAAAATTAGTCCCTAAGGTTTTTAAAATTGGAAATTGATCAAAATAAACCTTATACTATTCTAAAATGACATAACTGGTCCTTTATGTTAACTGTTTGATATTTACAGGTTTGGCCCTTCAATTATCAGAAAATTACAGTTTGGTCCCTGGAGTTTGAAAAATTGGCAAAAAAGGTCCCTGGGCATTTAATATGGAAATATTACATTTCTTGGTCCTTGGGTTGTTCATGAATGGCAAGAATGGTCCTTGTAATAACTTTGGTTAATTCACAAAATCAGACCACCAAGTTTGCACTTATTACATTTTAGGTCCTTGTGATTTAATAACTAAAAACCAAACCGGACCAAAAATAAGCTAACCAAAACTAAACCCATTCCAATCCAACCCAGTTACAAACACAAGCCCATCCTAAGCCCAGTTGCAAACTAGCCCACCCCCAGGTCAAACCCCGGTCAAACAACCCTTACCCCCTTCCCTTTCCCTCTCAGACACACACACACACACACTACCACCACTTGCAGCCTCCCAGTCCACCAATCACAATCCAGAGCCCCCCACAATTAATGCATCCCATCACCCTACACCTACTTTGACCCCCCACAATAAATGCTACCCCCTCCTTTGCGTGTATCAGACCAAAGAAGCAAAAGCACCTTTTCCCGCCAAAAATACGTGGAGCTCAATCAGTGGACCAAAAATGGAACAGAGAGGTGGGAAATGATGGCATTGCATCTGGGAACCCTAATTGGGAGCTATAAATAGAAGAGAAGGCACAAGGATGAAGAGAGTAGTTAATTTAGTTTTAATGTTATGTCGTGTATTTTCAATTCTTAATTTTATGGTACACCCAAGCTTCTAAGCAGTGGTAACCTTGCTTTTATTGTATTGTAACTTGTTTTCAGTTATTAATTTTAAGTTACCTTTATTATTACATCTTATGCAATTTTAATTATATTTCAATTTTTCGTATTGTTCAGTTGTTGTTGTTGTAAGACTTATGCATTGGACTCTTAGCTCATATAAGCTCCCCTAAGCTTGTTTAAGCTACTAGTAATACTTTAAAGCAGTTTAGAAATAAAAAATTCAAATTACTCAAATTGGTCAACAAAAGTCAAACCAAGTGTTCTTGGTAACCAAAGCTGGAGCAGGGTAAAAAAGGGATGGCCTTGGTTTAGAATCCCATGGGGGATGCTAGGGTTTGATTCTTGGTTCTTGGTTCAAAGCAAAAGCTGGATTGCAAAGTTGTAAGCTACTTCTTTAAATCTTTCATTTAACTGTTTGCTTAGTGTATCTGTTTAATTTATGTTATTTCTTGCTTATTTTGTGTTGTTAAATGTTTGTATAAGTTAATATTAATAGCTTGTTTGTTGATTTTGAAAGTTGTCAAAGTTTTCATAAAAACAGTTATATAAGATAATCTTTGCTTAAGTGCTCTTGTGTTGTTATTATTGTTTAATTAAGTTTAAAAAGCCATTATGATGATGTTTTGAGTGTATGAGATCAGATTAGAGGTTTAGGAGATTGATCTGCTTTGAAAATCTTTAAAACAGTTTGAATAAGGGGTGTTTGGCTCAGGTTTGCTCAGTGAGCTTAACTGAGTTTGGGTGTGCTTTTGTGATTCAAATTAGTAACATAGGGTCATATAAGCTCAGTCAATCATTCTCTTTAGGTAATAAACAAGGTAAAGTCAAAAATCACTCACACCATTAGTTTGTAACCAACTGTTACACAGTTGGTGTCCAAGAACCCTCACCTTAGCTTAATTTAAATAGTTCTAGCTTAATTTAGTCCTAGTGTAGCTTAACTAACTTAAATCAATCAGTAGTATAGCTTAGAAATCCAAATAAGTCAACTAGTCCAAAATTTCTTTAAAAGTCAAAGTTACCCATTCCCAGTTTTCACCAAATTTACTCATGGATTTCTGAATTTTGTAATTTAATTGGTATTGTGAAACTTGGAGAATTAGTTCTTTACCAACTCAAGTTTAAGAAATTGTTTTCATTTCATAATTAGAAAATTCCTTCTGAGTGCCATTCAATCTCAAAAACAACTGCAGGGCAAGGTTGTGCCCTGCTCACCCAGTCACCACCTCAACACCACCACTTTGGTGGTGTTTTGTGGCCACCACAGTGGACCCCACTCCCTAGAGTTTGGTTCTCCCAACCCCCCTCCTACCATAGAACAACCTTTGACCAGTTGTTTGACCTTTAGCCTAGTGGACCCCACCTGCAATTGCTCACCAAAGTTGTCCCAGTTCTGAGTAACTAGTGCATAGTGATAAGTGCTTAATTCACCTTAAACAGCTTATTTGTGACCTAGCATTATTATTTCTGGCTTAATTGTGTTCACTAATCTTGTTTGTACCTGATTTCTCCATAGTGGGACCCACCCAAGGTCATTTGACCTTATTTGACCAAACAGTCAAACAAAGTCAACTGTATAAGCTAAAGGGGTGTTTACAGCTTATTTTTAAGCTAAATTTCAAAGTGTCTTTACAAAAGTTTGTTAATTTAAGGTGTAAAGTAGATCTGAAAAAGAAAATTCCAAAAAAAATTAGTTTTAAAATAAGTGATAGTTTCTATTTAATTAGATTTAATTTTAATTTCCATTTTTACAATTTTATTAAGTAACTAGTGTTTTTATATTTTTATTAAATACCTCATATATTAAAGTAGTTATAATAAATTTTTCAGATTTTTATTTTGTCATTTAGTGCTTATTAGATTTAATTTTAATTTTCTTTATTATTAATTAATATCAAATATTAAATAGCTTAATTAGTTTTTATAAGGTTAAATCTAGTTTTTATAATTTTTATAGTTCTAATATAGTATAATAAGTTTTTAGAAAATATAATTTTGAATTCTACTGTTCATTTTCTAGTTTTCTTATTTTATTTGTTTAAAATAGACTTAAGTTAATTAAAAGGTAATTAATTAGTTGTTTAATCTTAAAACATAATTTTAGAGTTTTTATAATTTTTTAGGATTCCTGTCATGGTTAAATAATTTTATAAATTTTATCTTAATTTTCTAAGTTAATTTAGTATTAATATAAATTAAAAGTAGTTTAATTAGTTTAATTAAGTTCAATAGTTTTTAATTAATTACAAAACCACAAAAAGACAAAAATATTATTTTTAATTTTTTATACTTTCTTTAAGTTCTAATTTAGGTTTAGAAAATATTTTTGTTAATTTTTAGTATAATTTAAATCATTTGTCATTTTTAGTTTAATTAAATTAGATTTTAATTTAGATTTTAAATAGTTTAATTAATTAAATAATAGTTTAATATTATTTTAATCACTTTTATCATTTCTTTTTTCATTTTCAATTTTAAGTTTTGAAAAGTGTCATAAACACCCCCTGTAGTTTCATAATTACCAAAAACCCACTTTTCCAGTCCGATACGTGATCTTAATTGTCAATTTGTGCATATTTCTGCTATCTGATTATTGTGAATATTATATCTGTTTGTCAACACCAAAATAACAGTAGCAATATCATTCCTACATCATCTGGCTACTGTCCTCAGTGCCACTTTCCCATAAACGATTCCAAAAGCACCATTTCAATCTCGTCGGGACTTTAACGACCCGGGAATACACTATACTATCACCGGAGTATTGATTCTAGGCTGTCTTTGACTTGTTGACCTTGGTCAATAATAATCAGACGGTTCGGGACCAATCAAAATTTGGCGCCGCTGCCGGGGAGGTTGTTGCGTGTTTTATAAAATCGTTTTAAGTTTAGTGGTTTCAAAACCCTCCCTGTAAAAAGTTTTTAAAACATAATCATATCAAAAACGTTCATTAACACTTTTCCTGAAGTGTTGAGAAACACCAAAAAAATTAAAAACAATCAAAAACAAACTGTGAAGTTAAATTACTTCGTGTTCTTTAAGATTACAACCTGAAACAGTTGGTTTAAGGTAAGTTCTGACATTAAATTGCGAACTGAAGAGGGAACCTATTTACTTCCTCCCGCCAGCCTGCGAGTAATCTTAAAGGGACGATTTCGGTTAACGAATCAGTTCCAAAAATATTTTCCAAGTTTTCTGCACACACACCCATAAGCCTAAAGCAGTTTTTCAAAAATCAAATAATAAACCCATAATAAGTTCCCAAACTTAAGATTAAAACTTGCCTTTGTATTCCTGTGAGTAGTATACCTTTTTCAAAGAAGCTGCTCACTTGTGATTATTGGTTTAAGTTCACTGTGGTTTTGCCTCGAACTTGTGTTGAAAAATTGTTTTTAGTGCATGCGCACTCGGTCTCAAACAAAGAATAAAAAACAGAAAGACGTACCCGAGCTACGTTCTAACACAGAAACCGAAATGGCCGCCGGGCCACCACCACTATTACCACCCCCTGATGAGCCAGCTCCCGATCTCCGAACGATGGAGGAGCTGTGCCAACCTACCATGCAAGGGCGGGGTGGGCCTATTGCACCACTCACTATTGGGGCTGCGGACTTCGGCCTCAAGCATCACATGATCCAACAAGTCCAGAATTCGTGTCAATTTCACGGATTACCGGGTGACGATGCCAACAAGCATCTTGACAAATATCTTACGGTCACCCAAAGCATGAAACAGCATGGTGTCACCGATGATGCCCTTCGGCTGTACCTCTTCCCCTATTCTCTCGCTCATCATGCCACTGCATGGTTTGACCGACTTCCCAAGAATTCTATTCGAACCTTTGATGAAATGGTAACCAAGTTTTTAGCAAAATATTTTCCACCATCCATGGTTACCAAGTTACGTAATGATATCAGCAACTTCCGGCAACTTCCCGATGAGTCTCTTTTTGAGGCTTGGGAGCGTTATAAGCTAGCCATTGATCGGTGCCCTAACCACAATATGTTACAAGTTACCATAATAGATACTTTCTATAATGGTCTAACATTGAGGCACCGAGACATTCTCAATGCTGCTGCTGGTGGGACCTTTATGAAAAGGCGTCCCGAGGAGTGCTATGACTTAATCGAGAACATGACTGCCCATCATAACTTTTGGGATTCCTCTGCGGAGAGGGAAGCGTCATGTCATTCCGTTACTCCCTCATCATCATCATCTCCTGAAATAATCGCTCTTACCAAAAAGATGGATGATATTTCTACGGCTGTGTTGAGAATGAACCAAACGATACAACATCAGGCTCAAAATCAACAAGTGAAAGCCGTGGCCCGAAGTTGTGAAACTTGTGGGGGCCCACATCTGTATTCCGAGTGTCCAGCTACTGCTGAATTTTCTCAAGAGAACGTTTATGCTGCTAACGGTTCCTACAATACGGGAGGTAATTCTTACCAACCGCAAGGGGACCGTAATCTCTTAAGCTATCGTTCCAACAATTTTCTCGGACCTCCAGGTTTTAACCAAAATCAAAACCGTAACACGAATCAGAATTTTAACCAAGGTCAAAACTCAAATTTCCAAAACCCGAACCAAAATCAAGGCCAGTTTAATCAAAACAATTTTCAAAATGGCAATCAAAACCAAGGTTTTCAAGGAAATTATCAAAGAAACCAAAATCAAGGGAATTACAATCAGGGTAATTTCAATCAGAGAAACACTTTTCAGGGTAACAACAATCAAAACCAAGGGAATTTTCAAAACAACCGTGTTCAAAATCCCCCTGTTCAAAATCAAAACGTTGTTCCACCCCCGTCTTCCTCAGATGCTGAAATTAAACAATTCATGAAAGCACAAGAGGAAACAAATCGGCTATTGATCAAGACTATCTCTGAACTTCAGAAGTCTTTAAATGATCGACCCTCGAGCTCTGGTACATTACCGAGCAACACGATCGCTAACCCGAGGGGCGATGTCAAGGCGATCACTACCCGAAGTGGGGTGTCATACAATGGACCCTCGATTCCCTCTACCTCTTCTTCTCCTCCTAAGGTAGCGGAACGTGAACCTGAGGTTACTACGGACAAGGTATTTCCTACTAATAACGGAGATACCAACAACGTCCACCCTCAAGTTGTCCCGGTCCCGGCTCGTAAGCCGAAAGTTGTATTTGATCCTCCTGTGTGTCCTGATAAAATCTCAAAGAACAACCCTAAGCCGTCAATTCCATATCCTTCACGAGTGACTGAACAAAAGAACCGCGAAAAAGCTAACCATCAGATGGAAAAATTTTATCAAATTTTCCAAGAATTACACTTTGATATTAGCTTCGCGGACGCTCTTCTTCTCATGCCTAAGTTTGCTTCAACAATCAAAAATCTGATAAGCAACAAAGAAAAACTTTGTGAGATGGCAAAAACTCCTCTTAACGAGCATTGCTCAGCAGTGCTCTTGAAAAAGCTTCCCGAAAAGCTTGGAGATCCCGGGAAATTTCTCATTCCATGTATTTTCCCTGGGATGGTTGAATGCTTTGCCTTGGCCGATCTTGGTGCAAGCATTAACCTGATGCCTTACACAGTCTGGAAAAGACTCTCACTTCCTACTCTCACTCCGACCTGCATGACACTCGAGCTTGCAGACCGTACCATATCCCGTCCTCTTGGCATTGCCGAAGATATCTTTGTGAAAGTAGGAAAGTTCCACTTTCCGGCAGATTTCGTGATTGTTGATTTCGATGCTGACCCACGAGTCCCTCTCATTCTCGGGAGAGGATTCTTAAGAACGGGTCGTGCTTTGATCGATGTATTCGAAGAAGAAATCACTCTACGTGTTGGTGGCGAAGCCATCACATTCAATCTTGATCAGACCTCGAGATACTCCTCCAACTATGACGCTGAAACGGTTAACCGTATTGATATCATTGATGTTGCGTCTGAGGAGTATTCTCAAGAGGTCCTTGGTTTCTCATCCAGTGGCAGTCTTTCTACTGACCCTATCATTTCCGACTCTTCCCCTTCCCTCACTCCGTTTGAGGGAAGTGACTTCCTTTTGGAAGAGCTCGAGGCTTTTCTTGCTCAAGATAGCTCAATTCCCGATGGAGTTGATGAAAACTATCTTGACCCGGAGGGGGACATTCTTCTCCTTGAAAGATTGTTAAATGACGATCCTTCACCCTCTCCGTCTCCACAAATACTTCATAAAGCGGAAGTCAAAAATGTTGAAATAACTGAAGACTTTCCCGAGGTTGAGCTCAAGGACTTGCCTCCTCATCTAGAATATGCATTTCTGGAGGGTGATAATAAATTACCCGTCATTATTGCCAAAGACTTAAAAGATGAGGAAAAGGTTGCACTCCTAAAGGTTCTTAAGTCAAACAAGCAAGCAATTGCTTGGAAACTCTCCGACATTAAGGGCATAAGCCCGAGCTTTTGTACTCATAAAATCTTAATGGAGGATGACTTTAAACCAGCTGTGCAACATCAGAGAAGGGTAAATCCCAAAATCCACGAAGTTATCAAACAAGAAGTTCTTAAACTTCTTGATGCGGGATTGATTTACCCTATATCTGACAGTCCTTGGGTTAGCCCAATTCATTGTGTTCCCAAAAAGGGAGGCATCACCGTTATCACCAACGAGGATAACGAGTTGATTCCAACTCGTTTGGTCACGGGTTGGCGTGTTTGTATTGACTATCGAAAGTTAAATGAAGCCACCCGTAAAGACCATTTTCCTCTCCCTTTTATGGACCAAATGCTCGAAAGACTTGCGGGGAATGAATACTACTGCTTCCTCGATGGTTTCTCGGGTTACTTCCAAATCCCCATTGATCCCCAGGATCAAGAGAAGACTACCTTCACATGCCCCTACGGAACTTTTGCCTACAGACGTATGCCTTTCGGCTTATGTAATGCACCAGGCACGTTCCAGAGGTGCATGATGTCCATTTTTTCCGACATGATCGGGAAAACTATGGAGGTATTCATGGATGACTTTTCGGTCATCGGGGATTCATTTCAGACTTGCCTCTCCCACTTGGAACAGATGCTTAAACGTTGCAAAGAAACGAATCTAAGTCTCAACTGGGAGAAGAGCCACTTTATGGTCAAGGAGGGCATTGTCCTCGGCCATAAGATTTCAAAAAACGGGATCGAGGTTGACAGAGCTAAAATCGATGTCATTGCCAAATTACCTCATCCCACCACCGTAAAAGGTGTTCGGAGCTTTTTGGGTCATGCCGGCTTCTACCGTAGGTTTATCCAAGATTTTTCTAAGATTGCCCGGCCTATGACCCATCTCCTCGAGAAGGATGCTCCTTTCATCTTCTCTCCTGAGTGCATCGAAGCTTTCGAAACATTAAAGAAAAAGCTTACCGAGGCACCGATTCTTGTTGCCCCCGATTGGGACCAACCTTTTGAGCTTATGTGCGATGCTAGTGATTTTGCCATAGGTGCGGTCTTGGGGCAACGAAAAGCAAAATACTTTCAGCCCATACACTACGCAAGCAAAACTATGACTGAGGCTCAAGGTCATTACACCACCACTGAAAAAGAACTCCTAGCTGTGGTGTATGCCTTCGAGAAATTCCGGTCATACCTAATCTTGACTAAATGCGTAGTGTACACAGATCACTCGGCTTTGAAATACCTATTTGCAAAACAAGATGCAAAGCCGAGGCTTCTTCGTTGGGTTCTCCTCCTCCAGGAATTTGATATCATTATCCGTGATAAAAAAGGAGCCGAGAACCTTGCTGCTGATCATCTCTCACGATTAGAGAACCCTCATCAAGATATGTCCGAGAAAAAGGAAATAAATGAAACATTTCCTCTCGAGACACTCAATGCGGTTGCTTTTCGTGGTGACTCTACTACCCCATGGTTTGCCGACTTTGCAAATTACCATGCGGGTAACTTCATAGTGAAGGGGTTGACGTCCCAACAAAAGAAAAAATTCTTCAAAGACGTTAAACATTACTTCTGGGACGACCCCTTCCTCTTCAAAATCTGTGCCGATCAAGTCATCAGGCGATGTGTATACGGACAGGAAGCCACTGATATTCTCAAGGCTTGCCATGCTGGACCCACCGGGGGCCACCATAGTCCTAACTACACCGCCAAAAAGGTGTTTGATTCCGGTTTCTATTGGCCCACAATCTATAAGGATGCCCACGAGTTAGTCAAAGCCTGTGATGCTTGTCAGCGTCACGGGAATATTTCACAAAAGAACGAAATGCCACAAAATGCTATTCAAGTTTGTGAAATCTTTGACGTCTGGGGCATTGACTTTATGGGGCCATTCCCATCTTCTCACGGAAACAAATACATACTCGTGGCTGTTGACTATTTGTCAAAATGGGTTGAGGCAAAGGCCTTACCCACTAATGATGCCCGAGTAGTCGTGAAATTTTTGAAATCCCTCTTTGCTCGTTTTGGAACCCCACGTGCCATCATTAGTGATCGCGGTACTCACTTTTGCAATGATCAATTTGCAAAAGTCATGCTTAAGTACGGTGTTACTCATCGTCTTTCCACCGCGTATCACCCCCAAACAAGTGGGCAGGTGGAGGTTTCCAACCGTGGTATTAAACGGATTCTTGAGAGGACAGTAGGTGAAAACCGTGCTTCCTGGTCGGATAAACTAGATGATGCACTCTGGGCCTTCCGTACAGCTTACAAAACACCCATCGGGTGCACTCCATACAAGCTTGTATACGGGAAGGCGTGTCATTTACCGATCGAGCTCGAGCACAAAGCCTACTGGGCCTTGAAACATGCTAACTACGACCTTCATAAAGCGGGTGATCACCGTAAGGTTCAAATCAATGAATTAAACGAACTTCGTGATCAGGCCTACGAGAACTCTTTGATCTACAAAGAAAAGACAAAGAAGATTCACGACTCTAAGATTAAGAACCGAGTTTTCAACGTCGGTGACAGAGTCCTTCTTTTCAATTCAAGATTAAAGATCTTCTCGGGGAAATTAAAAACCCGATGGACTGGACCATTCACTATTGCTAAAGTATACCCATACGGGACTGTTGAGTTATCTCAACCCGAAGGTCCCAACTTCAAAGTGAATGGTCACAGATTGAAACATTATTTTGGAGAGGACACACCACCCTTGGTTGTCCCGGATCTCCAAACTTTCCCCATGGACCAATGAATTCGGGGATCGAGTCAAGCTAGTGACTCGGTGAACAAAAATTAGCAACATATATGGGTTTTCACCCGTATTTCTGACTTCTTTCTACTTTCTACCACCCTAGTGTGGGGGAGTGGCCATCCCCCACCGTTTCAAAAGTAAATATTTTTCAAAATTCATGTTTTGTATGTATATTATGTCATTCAAATCCCGGGCTGTCAGGACAGATTTACTACAGTTAATCATTCACAAGTGATTAGCTAGCGTGGTAAACTTGACACAAGCCTGGGAAGTGTATGTATATTATTATTCATCTTTCAGGCTGTCAGGGGGAATTTATTACAGTTAATCATTCACAAGTGATTAGCTAGCGTGGTAATCCTGACACAAACCTGGAAGGTGTATGTATATTATCAAACTTTATCATTCAACTCCCGGGCTGTTAGGGCAAATTTATTACAGTTAATCATTCACAAGTGATTAGCTTGCGTGGTAAACCTAACACAAGCCTGAGAGGCAGTGAAACAAAAGTAAAAAAAAAAAAAAAAAAAAAAAAAAAAAAAAAAAAAAAAAAAAAAAAAATTGTATGTACAGATAAAATAAAGTGAAAAATAGAAATTTCCACAGTTAGAATCGAATATTAGCTTTTCCATTCAGAGATTCGGCATAATAGCCGGGACTTTGAATATTGAGGACAATATTCAGTTCTAGTGTGGGGGGGGGGAAATTCTTACGAATTTTATCATAAAACTTTCCAAGTACCCCCATTTTTAGGCCAAAATTTTTCAAAATTTTTCACTTTATTCCAAAATTTTTGTGGTTATCAATCCGCCAAAGTCTAAATGACAAAGGGATTGGCTAGTCCAGGAGCAAACGGCTCTTGGTAAAGACAAATCAAATCCGTTGATGGCTGGCAGTTTGCCAAAAACTTGCATGGTTCCTCAGCTCCCCCGCACCCTCATAAGCAAATGAGCTGGCTAGCCCGCAAGATTATGGCTTGTGGTAAAGGCCGTGGAAAATCCATAATTGGTAATCAGCTCACCAAAATGTTGACTATTCCATCAAGAGTTGGCTAGTCCAGAAGCAAACGGCTTTTGGTAAAGACTAATCAAATCCGTTGACAGCTGGTGGTTTGCTCAAAATCACACGGTTATCAGGTGTGCCACAGTTCTTACATCTGGCGACTCCAGAAGTGATGGCTTTTGGTAAAGAGTTCTTTCAAATCCATTAAAACTTCATAAAATATTGCTAGGGACTAGCAATAGTTTAGTGTGGGGGATTGATGAGTGTGTAAATACTCATCATTTTATACCAATCTGAACTGCCAAAACATACAAAAAACACCCGAATATGTATCAAAATGCTTAAAATATCTTAGAGGTGTGTTTTATATGTTTCAAACACAAAATATGCAAAAACAAATGAAAAACGTATAAAGTTTGCATAATTGGCAGTTTCAGTCCCTCAAGTTTCATAAATTGGCAAAACTAGTCCCTGGTCACTCAAAACTTGTAAAAATATCATAAAAGGTCCTTGGGATTCATAAGTTGTTAGGAAAAGTCCTTTGAAGTTAAAAATCATAAAATTACAACTATGGTCCTTCAACTTTGAAAAATGTCAAAATTAGTCCCTAAGGTTTTTAAAATTGGAAATTGATCAAAATAAACCTTATACTATTCTAAAATGACATAACTGGTCCTTTATGTTAACTGTTTGATATTTACAGGTTTGGCCCTTCAATTATCAGAAAATTACAGTTTGGTCCCTGGAGTTTGAAAAATTGGCAAAAAAGGTCCCTGGGCATTTAATATGGAAATATTACATTTCTTGGTCCTTGGGTTGTTCATGAATGGCAAGAATGGTCCTTGTAATAACTTTGGTTAATTCACAAAATCAGACCACCAAGTTTGCACTTATTACATTTTAGGTCCTTGTGATTTAATAACTAAAAACCAAACCGGACCAAAAATAAGCTAACCAAAACTAAACCCATTCCAATCCAACCCAGTTACAAACACAAGCCCATCCTAAGCCCAGTTGCAAACTAGCCCACCCCCAGGTCAAACCCCGGTCAAACAACCCTTACCCCCTTCCCTTTCCCTCTCAGACACACACACACACACACTACCACCACTTGCAGCCTCCCAGTCCACCAATCACAATCCAGAGCCCCCCACAATTAATGCATCCCATCACCCTACACCTACTTTGACCCCCCACAATAAATGCTACCCCCTCCTTTGCGTGTATCAGACCAAAGAAGCAAAAGCACCTTTTCCCGCCAAAAATACGTGGAGCTCAATCAGTGGACCAAAAATGGAACAGAGAGGTGGGAAATGATGGCATTGCATCTGGGAACCCTAATTGGGAGCTATAAATAGAAGAGAAGGCACAAGGATGAAGAGAGTAGTTAATTTAGTTTTAATGTTATGTCGTGTATTTTCAATTCTTAATTTTATGGTACACCCAAGCTTCTAAGCAGTGGTAACCTTGCTTTTATTGTATTGTAACTTGTTTTCAGTTATTAATTTTAAGTTACCTTTATTATTACATCTTATGCAATTTTAATTATATTTCAATTTTTCGTATTGTTCAGTTGTTGTTGTTGTAAGACTTATGCATTGGACTCTTAGCTCATATAAGCTCCCCTAAGCTTGTTTAAGCTACTAGTAATACTTTAAAGCAGTTTAGAAATAAAAAATTCAAATTACTCAAATTGGTCAACAAAAGTCAAACCAAGTGTTCTTGGTAACCAAAGCTGGAGCAGGGTAAAAAAGGGATGGCCTTGGTTTAGAATCCCATGGGGGATGCTAGGGTTTGATTCTTGGTTCTTGGTTCAAAGCAAAAGCTGGATTGCAAAGTTGTAAGCTACTTCTTTAAATCTTTCATTTAACTGTTTGCTTAGTGTATCTGTTTAATTTATGTTATTTCTTGCTTATTTTGTGTTGTTAAATGTTTGTATAAGTTAATATTAATAGCTTGTTTGTTGATTTTGAAAGTTGTCAAAGTTTTCATAAAAACAGTTATATAAGATAATCTTTGCTTAAGTGCTCTTGTGTTGTTATTATTGTTTAATTAAGTTTAAAAAGCCATTATGATGATGTTTTGAGTGTATGAGATCAGATTAGAGGTTTAGGAGATTGATCTGCTTTGAAAATCTTTAAAACAGTTTGAATAAGGGGTGTTTGGCTCAGGTTTGCTCAGTGAGCTTAACTGAGTTTGGGTGTGCTTTTGTGATTCAAATTAGTAACATAGGGTCATATAAGCTCAGTCAATCATTCTCTTTAGGTAATAAACAAGGTAAAGTCAAAAATCACTCACACCATTAGTTTGTAACCAACTGTTACACAGTTGGTGTCCAAGAACCCTCACCTTAGCTTAATTTAAATAGTTCTAGCTTAATTTAGTCCTAGTGTAGCTTAACTAACTTAAATCAATCAGTAGTATAGCTTAGAAATCCAAATAAGTCAACTAGTCCAAAATTTCTTTAAAAGTCAAAGTTACCCATTCCCAGTTTTCACCAAATTTACTCATGGATTTCTGAATTTTGTAATTTAATTGGTATTGTGAAACTTGGAGAATTAGTTCTTTACCAACTCAAGTTTAAGAAATTGTTTTCATTTCATAATTAGAAAATTCCTTCTGAGTGCCATTCAATCTCAAAAACAACTGCAGGGCAAGGTTGTGCCCTGCTCACCCAGTCACCACCTCAACACCACCACTTTGGTGGTGTTTTGTGGCCACCACAGTGGACCCCACTCCCTAGAGTTTGGTTCTCCCAACCCCCCTCCTACCATAGAACAACCTTTGACCAGTTGTTTGACCTTTAGCCTAGTGGACCCCACCTGCAATTGCTCACCAAAGTTGTCCCAGTTCTGAGTAACTAGTGCATAGTGATAAGTGCTTAATTCACCTTAAACAGCTTATTTGTGACCTAGCATTATTATTTCTGGCTTAATTGTGTTCACTAATCTTGTTTGTACCTGATTTCTCCATAGTGGGACCCACCCAAGGTCATTTGACCTTATTTGACCAAACAGTCAAACAAAGTCAACTGTATAAGCTAAAGGGGTGTTTACAGCTTATTTTTAAGCTAAATTTCAAAGTGTCTTTACAAAAGTTTGTTAATTTAAGGTGTAAAGTAGATCTGAAAAAGAAAATTCCAAAAAAAATTAGTTTTAAAATAAGTGATAGTTTCTATTTAATTAGATTTAATTTTAATTTCCATTTTTACAATTTTATTAAGTAACTAGTGTTTTTATATTTTTATTAAATACCTCATATATTAAAGTAGTTATAATAAATTTTTCAGATTTTTATTTTGTCATTTAGTGCTTATTAGATTTAATTTTAATTTTCTTTATTATTAATTAATATCAAATATTAAATAGCTTAATTAGTTTTTATAAGGTTAAATCTAGTTTTTATAATTTTTATAGTTCTAATATAGTATAATAAGTTTTTAGAAAATATAATTTTGAATTCTACTGTTCATTTTCTAGTTTTCTTATTTTATTTGTTTAAAATAGACTTAAGTTAATTAAAAGGTAATTAATTAGTTGTTTAATCTTAAAACATAATTTTAGAGTTTTTATAATTTTTTAGGATTCCTGTCATGGTTAAATAATTTTATAAATTTTATCTTAATTTTCTAAGTTAATTTAGTATTAATATAAATTAAAAGTAGTTTAATTAGTTTAATTAAGTTCAATAGTTTTTAATTAATTACAAAACCACAAAAAGACAAAAATATTATTTTTAATTTTTTATACTTTCTTTAAGTTCTAATTTAGGTTTAGAAAATATTTTTGTTAATTTTTAGTATAATTTAAATCATTTGTCATTTTTAGTTTAATTAAATTAGATTTTAATTTAGATTTTAAATAGTTTAATTAATTAAATAATAGTTTAATATTATTTTAATCACTTTTATCATTTCTTTTTTCATTTTCAATTTTAAGTTTTGAAAAGTGTCATAAACACCCCCTGTAGTTTCATAATTACCAAAAACCCACTTTTCCAGTCCGATACGTGATCTTAATTGTCAATTTGTGCATATTTCTGCTATCTGATTATTGTGAATATTATATCTGTTTGTCAACACCAAAATAACAGTAGCAATATCATTCCTACATCATCTGGCTACTGTCCTCAGTGCCACTTTCCCATAAACGATTCCAAAAGCACCATTTCAATCTCGTCGGGACTTTAACGACCCGGGAATACACTATACTATCACCGGAGTATTGATTCTAGGCTGTCTTTGACTTGTTGACCTTGGTCAATAATAATCAGACGGTTCGGGACCAATCACCTACTCTCACTCCGACCTGCATGACACTCGAGCTTGCAGATCGTACCATATCCCGTCCTCTCGGCATTGCCGAAGATATCTTCGTGAAAGTAGGAAAGTTCCATTTTCCGGCAGATTTCGTGATTGTTGATTTCGATGCTGACCCACGAGTCCCTCTCATTCTCGGGAGAGGATTCTTAAGAACGGGTCGTGCTTTAATCGATGTATTCGAAGAAGAAATCACTCTACGTGTTGGTGGCGAAGCCATCACATTCAATCTTGATCAGACTTCAAGATATTCCTCCAATTATGACGCTGAAACGGTTAACCGTATTGACATCATCGATGTTGCGTCTGAGGAGTATTCTCAAGAGGTCCTCGGTTTCTCATCCAGTGGCAGTCTTTCTACTGACCCGATCATTTCCGACTCTTCCCCTTCCCTCACTCCGTTTGAGGGAAGTGACTTCCTTTTGGAAGAGCTCGAGGCTTTTCTTGCTCAAGATAGCTCAATTCCCGATGGAGTTGATGAAAACTATCTTGACCCGGAGGGGGATATTCTTCTCCTTGAAAGATTGTTAAATGACGATCCTTCACCCTCTCCGTCTCCACAAATACTTCATAAAGCGGAAGTCAAAAATGTTGAAATAACTGAAGACTTTCCCGAGGTTGAGCTCAAGGACTTGCCTCCTCATCTAGAATATGCATTTCTGGAGGGTGATAATAAATTACCCGTCATTATTGCCAAAGACTTAAAAGATGAGGAAAAAGCTGCACTCCTAAAGGTTCTTAAGTCAAACAAGCAAGCAATTGCTTGGAAACTCTCCGACATTAAGGGCATAAGCCCGAACTTTTGTACTCATAAAATCTTAATGGAGGATGACTTTAAACCAGCTGTGCAACATCAGAGAAGGGTAAATCCCAAAATCCACGAAGTTATCAAACAAGAAGTTCTTAAACTTCTTGATGCGGGATTGATTTACCCTATATCTGACAGTCCTTGGGTTAGCCCAATTCATTGTGTTCCCAAAAAGGGTGGCATTACCGTTGTCACCAACGAGGATAACGAGTTGATTCCAACTCGTTTGGTCACGGGTTGGCGTGTTTGTATTGACTATCGAAAGTTAAATGAAGCCACCCGTAAAGACCATTTTCCTCTCCCTTTTATGGACCAAATGCTCGAAAGACTTGCGGGGAATGAATACTACTGCTTCCTCGATGGCTTCTCGGGTTACTTCCAAATCCCCATTGATCCCCAGGATCAAGAGAAGACTACCTTCACATGCCCCTACGGAACTTTTGCTTACAGACGTATGCCTTTCGGCTTATGTAATGCACCAGGCACGTTCCAGAGATGCATGATGTCTATTTTTTCCGACATGATCGGGAAAACTATGGAGGTATTCATGGATGACTTTTCTGTCATCGGGGATTCATTCCAGACCTGTCTCTCCCACTTGGAACAAATGCTTAAACGTTGCAAAGAAACGAATTTGAGTCTCAACTGGGAGAAGAGTCACTTTATGGTTAAAGAGGGCATAGTCCTCGGCCATAAAATTTCAAAGAACGGGATTGAGGTTGATAAAGCCAAAATCGATGTCATTGCTAAATTACCTCATCCCACCACCGTAAAAGGTGTTAGGAGCTTTTTGGGTCATGCCGGCTTCTACCGTAGGTTTATCCAAGATTTTTCTAAGATTGCCCGGCCTATGACCCATCTCCTCGAGAAGGATGCTCCTTTCATCTTCTCTCCTGGGTGCATCGAAGCTTTTGAAACATTAAAGAAAAAGCTTACCGAGGCACCGATTCTTGTTGCCCCCGATTGGGACCAACCTTTTGAGCTTATGTGCGATGCTAGTGATTTTGCCATAGGTGCGGTCTTGGGGCAACGAAAAGCAAAATACTTTCAGCCCATACACTACGCAAGCAAAACTATGACTGAGGCTCAAGGTCATTACACCACCACTGAAAAAGAACTCCTAGCTGTGGTGTATGCCTTCGAGAAATTCCGGTCATACCTAATCTTGACTAAATGCGTAGTGTACACAGATCACTCGGCTTTGAAATACCTATTTGCAAAACAAGATGCAAAGCCGAGGCTTCTTCGTTGGGTTCTCCTCCTTCAGGAATTTGATATCATTATCCGTGATAAAAAAGGAGCCGAGAACCTTGCTGCTGATCATCTCTCACGATTAGAGAACCCTCATCAAGATGTGTCCGAGAAAAAGGAAATAAATGAAACATTTCCTCTCGAGACACTCAATGCGGTTGCTTTTCGTGGTGACTCTACTACCCCATGGTTTGCCGACTTTGCAAATTACCATGCGGGCAACTTCATAGTGAAGGGGTTAACGTCCCAACAAAAGAAAAAATTCTTCAAAGACGTTAAACATTACTTCTGGGACGACCCCTTCCTCTTCAAAATATGTGCCGATCAAGTCATCAGGCGATGTGTATACGGATAGGAAGCCATTGATATTCTCAAGGCTTGCCATGCTGGACCCACCGGGGGCCACCATAGTCCTAACTACACCGCCAAAAAGGTGTTTGATTCCGGTTTCTATTGGCCCACAATCTACAAGGATGCCCACGAATTAGTCAAAGCCTGTGATGCTTGTCAGCGTCACGGAAATATTTCACAAAAGAACGAAATGCCGCAAAATGCTATTCAAGTTTGTGAAATCTTTGACGTCTGGGGCATTGACTTTATGGGGCCATTCCCATCTTCTCACGGAAACAAATACATACTCGTGGCTGTTGACTATTTGTCAAAATGGGTTGAGGCAAAGGCCTTACCCACTAATGATGCCCGAGTAGTCGTGAAATTCTTGAAATCCCTCTTTGCTCGTTTTGGAACCCCACGTGCCATCATTAGTGATCGCGGTACTCACTTTTGCAATGATCAATTTGCAAAAGTCATGCTTAAGTATGGTGTTACTCATCGTCTTTCCACCGCATATCACCCCCAAACAAGTGGGCAGGTGGAGGTTTCCAACCGTGGTATTAAATGGATTCTTGAGAGGACAGTAGGTGAAAACCGTGCTTCCTGGTCGGATAAACTAGATGATGCACTCTGGGCCTTCCGTACAGCTTACAAAACACCCATCGGGTGTACTCCATACAAGCTTGTATACGGGAAGGCGTGTCATTTACCGATCGAGCTCGAGCACAAAGCCTACTGGGCCTTGAAACATGCTAACTACGACCTTCATAAAGCGGGTGATCACCGTAAGGTTCAAATCAATGAATTAAACGAACTTCGTGATCAAGCCTACGAGAACTCTTTGATCTACAAAGAAAAGACAATGAAGATTCACGACTCTAAGATTAAGAACCGAGTTTTCAACGTCGGTGACAGAGTCCTTCTTTTCAATTCAAGATTAAAGATCTTCTCGGGGAAATTAAAAACCCGATGGACCGGACCATTCACCATTGCTAAAGTTTACCCATACGGGACTGTTGAGTTATCTCAACCTGAAGGTCCCAACTTCAAAGTGAATGGTCACAGATTGAAACATTATTTTGGAGAGGACACACCACCCATGGTTGTCCCGGATCTCCAAACTTTCCCCATGGACCAATGAATTCGGGGATCGAGTCAAGCTAGTGACTCGGTGAACAAAAATTAGCAGCATATATGGGTTTTCACCCGTATTTCTGACTTCTTTCTACTTTCTACCACCCTAGTGTGGGGGAGTGGCCATCCCCCACCGTTTCAAAAGTAAATATTTTTCAAAATTCAATAAACATGTTTTGTATGTATATTATGTCATTCAAATCCCAGGCTGTCAGGACAAATTTACTACAGTTAATCATTCACAAGTGATTAGCTAGCGTGGTAAACTTGACACAAGCCTGGGAAGTGTATGTATATTATATACTTTATTATTCATCTTCCAGGCTGTCAGGACAGATTTATTACAGTTAATCATTCACAAGTGATTAGCTAGCATGGTAAACCTGACACAAACCTGGAAGGTGTATGTATATTATAAACTTTATCATTCAACTCCCGGGCTGTTAGGGCAAATTTATTACAGTTAATCATTCACAAGTGATTAGCTAGCGTGGTAAACCTAACACAAGCCTGGGAGGTAGTGACCAAAAAAAAAAAAGAAAAAAAAAAAAAAAAAAAAAAAAAAAGATTGTATGTACAGATAAAATAAAGTGAAAAATAGAAATTTCCACAGTTAGAATCGAATATTAGCTTTTCCATTCAGAGATTCGGCATAATAGCCGGGACTTTGAATATTGAGGACAATATTCAGTTCTAGTGTGGGGGGGGGGGGGGAATTCTTACGAATTTTATCACAAAACTTTCCAAGTACCCCCATTTTTAGGCCAAAATTTTTCAAAATTTTTCACTTTATTCCAAAATTTTTGTGGTAATCAGTCCGCCTTGTCTAAGCGACAAAAGGGATTGGCTAGTCCAGGAGCAAATGGCTCTTGGTAAAGACATCTCAAACCCGTTGATGGCTGGCAGTTTGCCAAAAATTGCATGGTTCCTCAGCTCCCCCGCATCCTCATAAGCAAATGAGTTGGCTAGCCCACAAGATTATGGCTTGTGGTAAAGGCAGTGGAAAATCCATAATTGGTATTCAGCTCACCAAGATGTTGACTTAGTCCATCAAGATGCTGGCTAGTCCAGAAGCAAACGGCTTTTGGTAAAGACAAATCAAATCCGTTGACAGCTGGTGGTTTGCTCAAAATCACACGGTTATCAGGTGTGCCACAGTTCTTACACCTGGCTACTCCAGAAGTGATGGCTTTTGGTAAAGAGTTTTAAATCCATTAAGTTTTTCTCAAAAGATTGCTAGGGACTAGCAATGTTTTAGTGTGGGGGATTGATGAGTGTGTAAATACTCATCATTTTTACCAATTCTGAACTGCCAAAACATCCAAAAACACTCAATAATGAATCAAAATAGTGAAAATATCCCAGGAAAGTGTTTTACATGTTTCAAATGCAAAAATACCAAAAACAGATGAAAAATACATAAAGTTTGCATAATTGGCAGTTTCAGTCCCCCAACTTTCAAAAGTTGTCAAATCTAGTCCCTGGAAGTTTAAAAAGCAAAGAAAAGTCAACCCAAGGCAAAGAAAAGTCAAAATTTATCAAAATAAGTCCTTGGGTGATAAAGTTTGAGAAAATTACACTTTTACCCCTCAAAATCCAAAATTGGCAAAACAGGTCCCTGGAGTTTGTGAAATTGGCAGATTTGGTCCCTGAGGTTTAAAATAATACTTGTGGTCCTTGTGCTAATGTTTAAATGCAGGTTTGGTCCCTTGGTAAAAAGTTTGGTGAAATTACAAGGCAGGTCCCTGAAGTTTGGGAAATTGACAGATTTAGTCCCTGGGGTTTTTAAAAGTGAAAAATTCAAATTTACACCTCACACTAATCATACTTTGGCATTATACACCCTTTGAAGTACTTCAAGAACATGCCAAATCCAGTCCCCAAACTTTACCAAAATTACAAAACTAGTCCTTGTGATTAATTCCTAAATAAACCAAACCGGACTAAAAATAAAAATAAAACTAATCCAAACCAAAACTTAGCCCACCCAAAAACCCCAAGCCCATCTCAGCCCAGTCCATTCCCAACCTTTGACCCGACCACTTTGACCTCGGTCAAATACCACCAAACAACCTTCCTTCCCCCCCAAACCACCCCGTAACCTGCAAAACCACCACCACTTGCCCAGACCATCATCACCCTCCCACGCCTCTCTGCACCTACCCTCACATCACATTTAATGCACCACCCCCCCCCCCCAATTGCTTGAAACAGTCCAAATTGCCCACTTCTATTTTTGGCGCGAAAATGATTCAAAGGCTGAGATTAAGCAAGAGTGATCCAATGGCCAAGATAAAT
This sequence comes from Artemisia argyi, assembly GCA_030686995.1. Classification (NCBI taxonomy): domain Eukaryota; kingdom Viridiplantae; phylum Streptophyta; class Magnoliopsida; order Asterales; family Asteraceae; genus Artemisia; species Artemisia argyi. The sequence goes on from CM060689.1 coordinate 114,993,866, forward strand.
GATGGGATTTGCTCAGAATGATGGGGGGAACCCTAATTTTCAGCTATAAAAGGAGAAGAGTGCATGAAGAATGGAGAGTAGTTTTATTTTAGTAAAAGTGTGTCGCAATTAAATTTCAAAGCAAATTAGTGTTAAATTTCCTAATTCAAGTATTGTACTAGTGTTAGCTTTGTATTATCACTCTTTTTAATCAATAAAATTTCAAGGTTCAAGTTTAGTTTTCAGATTTGCAGTTTACTCATTTTTCTAAGAATTCGAATTGTTTAAGAGGTAATGGTGTATGGGATTATGGATTGAATCTAGGCTCACATAAGCTCCCTAAAGCTTAATCAAGCTTGTAGAGACCCTAAAATCCTTAATCAATAGAAAATAAACAAAAAGTTAAAAAAAAGTCAACATTAGTCAACTGTTTGTATGTTTGATGTTTGTTTCAGGTTTTGAGCACAATTAAGGAGCTGGACTGAGTTGGAATTGCCTATCTAAAGATAGGCTACAAAGGAAAATCCCTTGTTCATGCTAGGGATAGGCTTGTAAGTTTTCTATATTGAAAATTCATAAAAATTCCCAAGTTCTTGATTGATGTTCATCTGTTGCTTAAATGTGTTAATGTATGCTTGTTTATGTGTTTTAATCCTTGCTTAAGAAGTTTATAACTCAGTTAGATTACTTGTTCAATAGCATTAATAGTTTTCCATAATTTCATATTTCAACTGTTTAGATTAGCTTTAGAGTAAAACTTGTGCTATTGTAGTATTAATCTATTTTTAAGTACTTTAACATGCTCACTCAGTCATAATAAGTAGGTTGGAATCAAGAGTTTGAATCCTAGTTACCACTTGCTTTGAAAATCATTCATAGATAACTGATAAGGTGTGTTTGGTTTAAGAGATTGCTTGGTGTTCCATTGATCACTTGTTGTTATTATTAGTGTATACATGTTTCATTAGGTAATTGTAGGTTACTTTGACCATAAAACTCAGTAGGTTTAAGTTAAAAAGTCAAAATCATGATCTAATCAACCCCACAGTTAACTATGTATGAGTTAGGAGTCCAAAAGCTCATAATCTGATAAGGAGTTGGTGATTTAGCTTTTAGTAAACTTATTTTAGCTTAAAACATCATAATCAGTAAGTTAGATCACTTAGAATCTCACCAAAGTCAAAGATTGAGTGTTCTTGTCAAAAGTCAAAAATACTTGTCCTCAGTTTTCACCAAACTTGCTAGTCCATTTCTGAATTTTGTAAATTATTTGGGATTGTGAGAATTGGAGGTTTAGTTTTCTACCAGCTCAACTTTGAGAATATGCCTTCATTCCATTTTTAGAAAAATTAACCTGGGCCCCACAGACCATCAAAGTAACCTGCAGGGCAAGGTTGTGCCCTGCTCACCCAGACACCCAGTCACCACCACCACTTTGGTGGTGTTTTGTGACCACCATTGTGGACCCCAGACCCCATAGATAGGTTTTTACATCCCCCCTCCTACCAGAGTCTCAGGTTTGACCATTTGTTTGACCTGAGTCACTGTGGACCCCACCTAGATTAAGCCTCAAAGTTTGTCCCTAGTCTTTGTTCATTTTCAAAGTGTGAAGTGCTTATTTGCTTATGTTCAGCTTATTTGAGCTTATTACTTGCTATTTTCTGTTTGTTTAAGCTTGTTTAACTTATTTGTAACAGATTTCACCATTGTGGACCCCACCCAAGGCCATTTGACCTTATTTGACCAAACAGTCAACCAAAGTCAACTGTTTAAGACAAGGGGGTGTCACAGCTTATTTATAAGCTAATTTTAAAAGTGTTTTTACAAAAGTTTGTCTTTTTAAGGTATTAAGTAGTTCTGTAAAAGAAAAATCCAAAAAAATCCAAGTTAAAATAAGTGATAGTTTCTATTTAATTCAAGTTAATTTTAATTTTCATTTTTATATTTTAATTAAGTCACTAGTGTTTTTATATTTTTATTAAATACCTTATATAGTAAAGTAATTTTGATAATTTTTTCAGATTTTTATTTTGTCATTTAGTGTTAATTAGATTTAATTTTAATTTTCTTTATTATTAATTAATATCAAGTATTAAATAGCTTAATTAGTTTTTATAAGGATAAATCTAGTTTTTATAATTTTCCTAGTTCTAATATAGTATAATAAGTTTTTAGAAAATAAATTTTGAGATTCTACTGTTCATTTTCTATTTTTCTTATTTTATTTGTTTAAAATAGACTTAGGTAAATTAATAGGTAAATAATTAGTTGTTTAATCTTAAAACATAATTTTTAGAGTTTTTATAATTTTTTAGGATTCCAGTGATGGTTAAGTAATTTTATAAATTTTATCTTAATTTTCTAAGTTAATTTAGTATTAATTTAAATTAAAAGTAGTTTAATTAGTTTAATTAAGTTAAATAGTTTTTAATTAATTACAAAACCACAAAAAGACAAAAATATTATTTTTAATTTTTTATACTTTCTTCAAGTTCTAATTTAGGTTTAGAAAATATTTTTGTTAATTTTTAGTTTAATTTAAATCATTTGTCATTTTTAGTTTATTTAAATTAGATTTTAATTATGATTTTAAATAGTTTAATTAATTAAATAATAGTTTAATATTATTTTAATCACTTTTATAATTTCTTTTTTCATTTTTAATTTTAAGTTTTGAAAAGTGTCAAAAGCACCCCCTGTAGTTTGATAATTACCAAAAACCCACTTTTCCAGTCCGATACGTGATCTTAATTGTGAATTTGTGCATATATCTGATATCTGATTATTGTGAATATTATATCTGTTTGTCAATACCAAAATAACAGTAGCAATATCATTCCCACATCATCTGGCTACTGTCCTCAGTGCCACTTTCTCCTAAACGATTTCCAAAGCACCATTGCAATCTCGCTGGGACTTTAACGACCCGGGGAAACACTACACTATCACCGGAGTATTGATTCTAGGCTATCTTTGACTTGTTGACCTTGGTCAATAATAATTAGACGGTTTAGGCTCAATCAAAATTTGGCGCCGCTGCCGGGGAGGTTGTTGCGTGTTTTAAAATCGTTTTAAATTTAGTGGTTTTCAAAACCCTCCCTGTAAAAAGTTTTGTAAAAACATAATCATATCAAAAACGTTCATTAACACTTCTCCTGAAGTGTTGAAAAACACCAAAAAAAATTAAAAACAATCAAAAACAAACTGTGAAGTTAAATTACTTCGTGTTCTTTAAGATTACAACCTGAAACAGTTGGTTTAAGGTAAGTTCTGACATTAAATTGCGAACTGAAGAGGAAACCTATTTACTTCCTCCCGCCAGCCTGCGAGTAATCTTAAAGGGACGATTTCGGTTAACGAATCAGTTCCAAAAATATTTCCCAAGTTTTCTGCACACACACGCATAAGCCTAAAGCAATTTTTCAAAAATCAATTAATAAACCCATAATAAGTTCCCAAACTTAAGATTAAAACTTGCCTTTGTATCCCTGTGAGTAGTGTACCTTTTTCAAAGAAGCTGCTCACTTGTGATTATTGGTTTAAGTTCACTGTAGTTTTGCCTCGAACTTGTGTTGAAAAATTGTTTTTAGTGCATGCGCACTCGGTCTCAAGCAAAGAATAAAAAACAGAAAGACGTACCCGAGCTACGTTCTAACACAGAAACCGAAATGGCCGCTGGGCCACCACCACCATTACCACCCCCTGACCCTAATAGGGATGAGCCAGCTCCCGATCTCCGAACTATGGAGGAGCTGTGCCAGCCTACCATGCAAGGGCGGGGTGGGCCTATTGCACCAATCACTATTGGGGCCGCGGACTTTGGCCTCAAGCACCACATGATCCAACAAGTCCAGAATTCGTGTCAATTTCACGGATTACTGGGTGACGATGCTAATAAGCATCTTGACAAATATCTTACGGTCACCCAAAGCATGAAACAGCATGGTGTCACCGATGATGCCCTTCGGCTGTACCTCTTCCCCTATTCTCTCACTCATCATGCCACTGCATGGTTTGACCGACTTCCAAGGAATTCTATTCGTACCTTTGATGACATAGTAACCAAGTTTCTAGCAAAACCACAAAAAGACAAAAATATTATTTTTAATTTTTTATACTTTCTTCAAGTTCTAATTTAGGTTTAGAAAATATTTTTGTTAATTTTTAGTTTAATTTAAATCATTTGTCATTTTTAGTTTATTTAAATTAGATTTTAATTAAGATTTTAAATAGTTTAATTAATTAAATAATAGTTTAATATTATTTTAATCACTTTTATAATTTCTTTTTTCATTTTTAATTTTAAGTTTTGAAAAGTGTCAAAAGCACCCCCTGTAGTTTGATAATTACCAAAAACCCACTTTTCTAGTCCGATACGTGATCTTAATTGTGAATTTGTGCATATATCTGATATCTGATTATTGTGAATATTATATCTGTTTGTCAATACCAAAATAACAGTAGCAATATCATTCCCACATCATCTGGCTACTGTCCTCAGTGCCACTTTCTCCTAAACGATTTCCAAAGCACCATTGCAATCTCGCTGGGACTTTAACGACCCGGGGAAACACTACACTATCACCGGAGTATTGATTCTAGGCTATCTTTGACTTGTTGACCTTGGTCAATAATAATTAGACGGTTTAGGCTCAATCAATCAACTGGTTGTTTCAGTTCATTGATTGAATGCTGCTTTGATGCGGTTTCGGAAGGTGTGGGAGATGAATGCTCAGGTGATGATTCCGATGACGACTCGTTGTGAGAGCTTAAAGAAGAAGCAGGAGGAGTCGGATCCTTTGGTGGAGAGTCTTGAGTCGGTGGAGGTTGTGCTGAGGAAGTCTGCTGAGAAGATGATTTAAGAAATATGTTGGTGTCGAAAGCGTTCTTCTATTCGTTTTCTTTTCTTCGACGTTCCTCTGCTTCTCGTGCAAGAAACTCTGGAGAAATGAGGTATTCATGTTCCAGATCCGTAGCAATATTCTCTTGTCCGCCAACATTCTCTTCTACATTAGCAGTCTCAGTCATAGTGATGTCTCCTCTATAATCTGTATCTTTAACAATGTCATCAGGCTTTGGAGCTGATTCTAAAGTAGTGGACACAACGGGAGGAATCATGCTGCTTGTAGCTCCTTCATGTTCTGACTGATCGACAGGTGGTGGTGTTGAAGGTTGAGACATAAGTCGGCTTTCGAGAGCTGCTTTCCTTTGTTCTTTGCGAAGTTGCTTTTCTTCAGCTCGTGTGTCGACAACTATACTTTTCAGTTTGCGTTTATCGACCAACTGTTCAACGATTGGTTCGTCTTCTTCATCATCATTAGGCTCGTTAATAGTGATCCCTTTCCTTTTTCTTGTCTCTGCTTCATAAGTTTCAAGACTTCGTTGTATAGCGATCTCCGTTGCAGGAAATGTTTCTTCAGGTACTCTAACTCTTCTTTCAAAGTCTTGTTCTTCTTCTTTTGATTCCGTGTCGAACTCAGATTCGCTTTCGGAAGGTGGCGGTGTAGGTTCATCATGAAGAAAGTACTCAGGAGTTACCTTCTGCTTTGGCTTGGTTGCAGATTTAGGCTTGGATGTTGGTTTAGGTTTGGCGGAAGTCTTGGGTTTAGCAGATGGTTTTGTCTTGGGAGCAGCCTTAGACTTAGTCTGAGGTGAGCCAGTGGTGCTTGTAGTACTCCCAGACTTCACACTTCCTTTGCTGCGAGTCTGTAAAGTAGCTTCTTCCTGTACCCCTTTGTAAGCATTATCATAGTATTTGTAGTTCAGACTTTTCTTGATCTTGTCATCAAGAAGGTATTCCGGAAGCCTCATTCCTTTGATCTTGGTAGAGGAAGTGTTCGTCTTGATGAATGAGGTGGTGAAGTCGTCCTCGAAGAGGTGCTTCGGCTCATTAGGGTCTACCATCCTCTTGATAAATTCTGGAGTGTCTTTGCAGAAATGTTCAATGAGAAGCTTGGTGAATCTTGTGAACGGGATCATAGTCTTAACACGTTCGGTTTAAATGCTGTAGACTATATCGTTCATGATTGGAACTGCAAAGTCAATAGGTGTCAAAGTCACCATTCCCCTAAATGTCTGTAAATGTTCAAGCCTAGGATGTTCGTGACCACTTTTTCTTCCTGATATCGATCTCACAACCAACAGACAGAATGTTCTCCAGGGCTGAGGTATATTCTTGGCATTGAATCGGAAAATGTTTGACTAGAGGTACGTCATCATCAACATCATATCCTAACTCAATAAAGAAGTCAAGAAGGTCCAGTTCAGGTAGTATTGGAGCAAATTCGTTGTCAGTTTGAGGCAGGAGAAGGACTGTACGAAGAACGTCGTGATCTACAGTGTAAACTTGGCGATCCAACGTAACAGTAAAAGACTCATCATCTAAATTTGCCTTAGCCGTAAGCCAGAACTGATGAAGGTAAAACAGAGGAACTGAAGTAGAACAGATGAGCAGATGTTTGCATGGATGTGCAAGAAGAATATCTTTAACAATCTTGCACGAGTTCTCAGTAATTCTCAATTTGTCGAAATCAACTCGTGGATTGTTGTTGCCAATTGTAACGTTGTAGTTAGCGGAAGTGATATCATCCATGGTGAGTAATGGAAGAGCTTGTTCAGGGACGTTCTCGTTGTGTTCAGCCATGTTATTCTGAAAAGCATTATCATAAACCAAACATCGAGATTTGTTACGAGTTAGCACGTTTGCAAAGTTTGATTAAAGATAAGCATTTAGAATCATGTAAGCACGTATGGTTTAATCATTTCATGTATAATGGTAAGTGACGTATATATAGAAAGTCATATGCACAAGGAATTAAAGCATATCATATCACATTATACATGACTAGAATCCATTATCACATTGTCACATAAAACATGTTTTCGAAGTTACAATGATCTCTTAATAATACATTAATACAATATTATTGCAAACAACAAACAAAAACATGTTCTCGAAAAGTGAATCCACAGCATGATTTCGAAAAATAGTCGAAGAATAATATTTTCGCAAACACATATTGCGAAGGTTTTTGAAAACACGTCAGGATGTGATTTCGATAAATAATTTATCGAGAACAGATCCATAGACACTTTTTCGAAAACATTCAAAAATGTGGGATTGCGAAAAAATTGTCTTTGGGCATGATTTCGAAAGGATGATAAGTTTTCGCAAACACATATTGTAAGTGTTCTCGAAAAAATTCCAAAGTGTAACTTTTCGAGAAAATTGCAAAACTTTGAGAATTTTCGAAAACACTGGAAATGTGTGATTTCAAAAAAATATCACTTCGAAAAGAGGTTTTCGAAAAAATTCTTATACAAGAATTTTCGAAGTCAGGCCAACATACGTTGTTATGAGAATCAAAGTATTCCAATTGTTGAAACCTGTTGCAAATGACAATATTTAACGTTTAGACACAAGTTACTCATTCGTATTCAATGATTTCGAAATTTTTTTTAAGAACACATTCTCGATAATATGCAAAATCATGATACATTTGAGGAAGTTAGGTTCTTTCGTATCACAAACATACAATAGAAGCATATAAGCACACCAAGTAAGCTCACATAAACACAAAACGAGAGAACCCATATTTTGAACGAAACCCTTTATTTCGAAAATCATGCATATATGGAATTTGATCTAATTAATAAGCATAACCATGATTCTCATACACATAAGATCATATCCCACCAAGAAAAAATAATAGAAACGTCACCAAGTCAATAAACCCAAATCGTACCAAACCCTTAGGTTTCGAAAATCAAACAAACATGTGTTTTAATGAGATTAATCGTTATAGGAAGGATAGAAACAAGTATATGCATAAAACCCCTATCAATAATTAACCTCTTAAACATGAATAGATTATTTTTGAAACACCTTAAACCCTAGCTCTTCAAATATCAATTACAAGAGATCTAGCCGTTAGTTTCACAATTAATCAAAAACCATTGTTAGAAATCTTCTAATGATCATGTAGTAACTTACAGTTTGACGATCAAAAGCACGGATTTGTCGAATGAATGATAGCCGTGGATTAGAAAGGGAGGGTTTAAGAGTTTTTAGAAAAGTTATGAATTTAGAAACGGGGGGTGTTTATTTTTGTTATTATTTTGGAACTTCTTTGGATACTTGTCACATGTGGCCCCCTAACTATCCATTTAGCAATATAAGTCCTAAATTTAGAAATAATAAAGACTTAAAGATATCCTAACTTACGACACCATTTAGAGAAAGGAATACGAGATATGAGATATCTTATGAAATCCCGAAACAACGCATCAAAGGTAATATGCAAGTATATCATTTTTGAAAAAACAATTTATAAAATTTTAGGCGAGTCTCCCCCTCAACACTTGTAAAATGACAAGGTGTTGAAAAAGAGCGATATACTTGCAGGTTTTTTTTTTTTTTTTTTTTTTTTTTTTTTTTTTTTTTGAAGAAGAGAAAAATATTTTTGTGTTTTTGAGGTTTAATAAAAAATAAAGAAAAAACATTTATTTTACAAAGATAGTAAAATAGTTGATGTTTGACACTTTACTTTTGTTTTAAAAACTTTTGTAAGTCAAATGGTGTCAAACATCGCATACCAATTTGGTGAACTAAACTTGCAAACCTTGATGGAGCTAAGGGTTTTGTAAGTAAGTCCGCTAATTGGTACTCAGTACCCATAAAATATAACTCAACTGTACCCTTCTCGACATGCTCTTTGATGAAATGATATCGGAGATCAATGTGTTTGGATTTGCAATGGTGAACTGTGTTGCAGAATATTGCAATGGCACTCTTAGAGTCGCAGTCGATCGGAATCTTGTTGAATAAGTTGCCATAGTCTTTAAATTGTGATCTCATCCAAATGACTTGAGCGCAACATGTAGACATAGCTACGTATTCAGATTCTGTAGATGACAGTGATGTGCAATCCTGCTTCTTTGATTGCCAAGACACAAGTTTATCTCCAAGAAACTGTAAGCCACCTGATGTACTTTTTCGCGAGTCTAAGCATCCTGCATGGTCAGCGTCTGAAAAAGCTATTAGTTCAAAACCAGAATCCTTCGGATACCAGATCCCCAAGTGGATGGTTCCCTTTATGTATCGAAGGATTCTTTTTGCCTCATTGAGGTGTTTTTCAGTTGGATTAGCCTGATAGCGAGAACACCTACACACAGCAAATACAATATCAGGTCTACTGGATGTAAGATACATGAGGGACCCAATAATACTTCGGTATTTGGTAGGGTCAACTGGAGTCCCATGTATATCAGCATCTAGTTTAGTAGAATTGGCCATCGGTGTATTCATAGTATCACTACTTTGCATACCATGTTTCTTTAAAATCTCAAGAGCATATTTGGACCGATTTAGAAAAATTCCATGGGGTGATTGATGAACTTGTAGTCCTAGAAAGAACGTAAGTTCACCCATCATGGACATTTCAAAATTATCTGTCATTAATTTTGCAAAATCCATTGAGTAATTGGTGTTGGTTGAAGCAAAAATAATGTCATCGACATAAACTTGAACTATTAATAAGTCCATCCCGTATGTTTTAGTAAACAGTGTTGGATCCACCGAGCCTAGAGTAAAATCATTAGCCAACAGGAATTTAGAAAGCTTGTCATACCACGCCCTGGGGGATTGCTTTAGACCGCAGAGAGACTTCTTAAGCTTGTAGACATGATTGGGACGTTCTGGATCAACGAATCCTCAGGTTGACTGACATAGACCACTTCTCGGAGTTGACCATTCAGAAAAGCCGTTTTCACGTCCATTTGGTAAACAATCATATTTCGATGAGCAGCAAATGCTAAGAATATCCGTACAGCTTCAAGTCTAGCCACAGGAGCAAATGATTCTTCAAAATCAATACCTTCTTCTTGAGAGTATCCTTTTGCTACCAAGCATGATTTGTTACGTATGACTGTGCCTTCTGTATCCAGTTTGTTTTTCTAGATCCATTTTAAACCAATGACGATGATGCCTTCAGGGTTTTCAACCAATTCCCATACTTCTAATCTTTGAAAGGTTTCGAATTCTTCTTGCATAGACTCAATCCAGTTTTCATAAGTCATTGCTTCTTTGACATTTTTGGGTACGGTTTCACAAACTGTGAGTGCATAAATGCAAGTTTCACCGTCTGTGTGAAGGCGTTGTCTTGTCATGATAGGTGCATCTGGATGGCCAATAATTTGAACTAAAGGGTGATCTCTAGTCCATTTGTGTGTCGAAGGATGAAGTTGATAAGTATTTCACAAGTGAGCAGGACCCAAATTGCGTGAAGATGACTCAGCAATGTCGAGGACAGGTTGAGCATTTGCAAATGGGTTAATGAATTGTTCTGGGTCATGCTCTGCGGGTTGTGGAACTGATAAAGGTATGAAATCTCCAGCTGATTGTCGTGAGTTGGACCCGGTTTGTTCTGTTGTTGTAGGTGATATGACTGGAGGACCGTCTCTTCCAACAGAAGTTGTTGTTTGTTGAGGTGTATCAGGTGCTTGATGTTGATCAAGATGTGCAGCGGAATTTGGTGTGGCCTCAGGTGGACGGTTAACAGGTGTATCATCAAACAATGGAGCAAATAAGGTTTCCACTTGTTTACGAGAAAGTGACAATGGTTCAGCCGAAGAGACTGGAAAGTTAAGACGGTTGGTTGCGGGTCCTAAGCCGTGTTGCTCAGAAGCCATCTGAGTGAGTTCATCGAAATTAGCATGAATAGTTTCTTGAATTTCCCGAGTACGACGATTCCAGATCCGATATCCTTTTGAATTTTCACAGTATCCTATGAATACTCCAATGTCAGCCTTTGCTTTAAGTTTACCTAGATCATCACGATCATTGACTGGGTAGCATAAAGCTCCGAATACATGAAAGTGACTGATGTTTGGTTTCCTTTTGTGAACAATCTGATATGGGGTTTTGTTATGGTGTTTTGTGATCATGCAACGGTTTTGAGTGTAACAGGCGGTTGAAACAGCTTCTGCCCATAAGTAATCTGGTAATTGAGCATTGATTAACATCGTTCGAGCAGCTTCCACTAATGTTTAGTTGCGTCTTTCGATTACTCCATTCTGTTCGGGTGTGCGTGGAATAGATGTTTGATGTTCAATTCCCACTTTCTCAAAATACGACCTTAGAGTCTGATTCTTAAATTCTGTGCCATTGTCAGTTCGAACAATTCTGACTGTGTTTCGAAGCTGAACTTGTATTTTGGTGAGAAAGGTGATGATCATTTGAGGGGCTTTATCTTTACTTTGAAGAAAATAAACCCAAGTCCAGCGAGAGTAATCATCAACAATTACTAAAATGTAGCATTTACCGTTGATTGTTTGAACACGCATCGGACCACACAAATCCATATGAAGCAATTGTAAAACATGATTAGTACTGTGTTCAGGTTTTGAGGGAAATTGAGCACGAGTACTTTTTCCTTGTTCACAGGCTGGACATAGATGATCTTTGGCATAACAGAATCTTGGAAAGCCTTCAACTAATTTGTGACGAGCGAGATCAGTCATCGTTTTGAAATTCAAATGAGAAAGGCGTTTGTGCCATAACCAAGATTTAGTCAATTCAGCTTTGAATAGAAGACAAATTGGAGATGAAGCGATCATGTCTGACATTGAAATAGTATAAAGGTTAGTGCTACGTTTGCCAGACATCAAATCATTTCCTTGTAGATCACGAACAAAACAGGTTTTCTCGTGAAATGCTACTTCTAAATCTCCATCACAAAATTGACCGACTGAGAAGAGGTTGTGACCCAAGCCTTCAACATAATAAACTCTGCTAATTTCAATGTTCCCATGCATGTAGTCTCCTTAACCCATGATTAAAGCGTATTGATCATTCCCGAATCTGACAGTTCCAATAAACTTTGAGACAAAGTTCTTTAACAGTTTCAGATTGCCTGTCATATGTCAGGTGCAACCGCTATCAACAATCCAGAGAACGATCTGAACCACCTGCATCAAAAGAAGACGACAGAGATAGAACAGAAGTAAGGGTGGAACCCGAGGAAATTGTGGGTTCCTGTTGGTTAGAAACACAAATATTTAACAACTTAGGAATCCATTTAAAATTTGGTTTTTATTGTAACCAACGTTGCCAGTTCCAACTAGTTTTTGCTTTGTTCTTAGTGAATGTACTAGCTTTTGGCGTTTTTCTTAAGGTAGACTTAGAAGCATTAGTGGACCTAGAAGAAGAGCCGAATCTACGTTTCTTTTTGCGGTGTAAGAGATTATTAGCTACACATTTGGTATGATCACCAGATAACACACTTTTATGACAAAACACACAAGATGCATTAATATTCAAAACATTTGAAGGTTCAGCATTCGTTACAGTAAGATTTGGATTACAATTTGCCAGATTAGAATCTAAATCAGATGCAACATTAGTTTTATTCGAGTTCCTAAGGTGATCTTCTACTTCTTGCACTTCTAGTGTTCCACTTTTACGTTGCGAGAGCCTACTCTTTTTAATCTTCTTAACTCTTTTTGGCTTTGGGCTTCTAACGCTCTTAGGGGAAACTAGACCTGTGGAAGTGGAAGAGCTAACATTAGAACTCTTAGCATGCTTACCCTTATCTGTTATGTCTATTTGAAACATTCCTAGTGCAATCACAGTGGTGTCAATGAACTTTCCTTTTTGAAGTAGCTTAATTTTCTCTTTTAAATCAATGATGATGTGTTTTTTGTCCTGAATATCAGACTCAAGTAAACCATTGCAATAACGAATGTCATCGCGGTTTTGTTTCCATTCGGCGTTTTCAATTTTTAACTCCGCAATATCATTTTTTAACTTCGTAATTTCATTTTTACGTAGACGACATTTGTTTTTACGAGACTCAATCTCGGTACATAGTTGCAATTCAGTTTCAATACTTTGAGGTTGACACCAATCAATCTTTTGTTTAAGTTGACAAATTTCGTTAGAAAGTTTGTTTATCACATCATCACTGTTTTGACGCAATGTTTCATTTTGATGTTTCAATGATTCATTTTGTGATCTCAATGAAACAAGTTCAACACAGTACTCAGCAAATAATTCAGCAATGCTGGAAAAATGGAGTTCATTCATGAGAGAACTATGAAAATCAGCATGAAGAAGTTGTTCCAAGAGTCGATCAGAATCTGCTTTCAAAAATCGGTTTTTGCTTTGTTGAACCAAAATTGCATTTTCATTAAGAGCGAAAATTTCTTTCATATCTTTAACTTCTTTTTGGAGTTCCTGTTCCCAACGAGTAGCACAATAACGCAAATTATGAACTAAAGGCAGAATTTGTTTTGGAAAAATGTCTCGCTTTTCCCGCTCGTAAGCTGATTGAAAAGTATGAATTTTAATTTCCGAATGTTGTTCAATGACGTTTTCCAAAGTATCGATGCCTTTCATGAATGTTTGAAAATAGTTTAAAACTTTACAGCGTGTAGGTAATGGTGTCACATGACCAGAAGATGGTAATCGACCATTTACTTGTGCTACGGGATTGACAGGAGCTCCATCGGAAGATGAAACGTAAGACTCAGAAACATACCATGATTTCTCAGGTATTTCTCTTGATGGAATAAATGATTTTGAAATGTGAGGAGCTTTTGAGTAATCATATGGTTTGCAATATTCAACTTGACTCATTTTTTATCGACTCTTCTCTTCAAGTTCGTATTCTTCCTCAGTATTATGTACAAGAACACGCACAACATTATTATCCATCAATTGGTCCATACTGTACAGCTTAGGATTTGTTTTGAAAACAGTGCGAAGAAAAGAGGATCTGTAATCGCCGAGGCCAAAGCCTTTACCTGGTCTTGGTTTTAAAGAAAACTTTTGAATTGTCGTTACAGATTCCCCATGTTTATAAACGATGTTTTGAAAAGCTTTAATTTGACTTTCGAGAGCGATATTATCATCAAGTAAAGAATTTTCTTTTTCTCGTTTTTGCACTTTATGTTCATAAAATTCATGTTTGCAAGTTATCACCTCTTTTTGTGTTTTTGAAAGTTCCTGTTGGAGTTGAACAACTTGTTTTTGAAGCTTATGTTTTTCATTTTCCAGTTTGGAAACCACTTTGCCGTTTGACTCAACAATGTCATAAATTTGCTTTTGAAGATTTTGTTCTTTGACATATGATTCTTGAAATGACTTTTCAAAGCTTTGTTCATGATGAACGACATATTGAAAATTTGAAAGTTGCTTTTTATAACATTCAATGTCCCTTTTCAAAGTGGCATTTTCTTTCAACACTTTAGTTTGCTCGTCCGTTATGTGATTAGAAAGAAGTTGATCATTAAGTAGTTTGGCCATGACTGTACAGTCAGGAGTTGGATCAGAAGGAGGTTCATGTTGTTCACTAAAGTCATTTTCGTCTTTCTCAATAGGATCATCAAATGAGAGGACGGTGTCATCATCAAATATAACAACTGTGTCTAATTGTTCATCCTCTTGAGAAGAGAAAAATGTTTCAGAAGGAACAACTTGCGCCTGATCTGATTCAGAAACAGAGGGTGATGCATTAAATTGTATGGAGCTTGTGGTTAGGTCATTTACCTGAGACAAGCCATCAGTGGAGAACACTGGGCCTGAATCATTCAACTGATGTTCCTGCATGTTGGCCATAAGCATCACAGCTGCATTGGCTTCAAGATCTTCCATTTCATCATCGTTGTAAGCATTAGCAAAGAAACTGTTCTCATGAGCATTGAAAGTTCCTTCCTTTTCATCTTTGAGAGCCATAAGTAATGCCTGCTTGTGAAACTGACTACCTTTTCTTGGGTGAGGGCATGCAGTTGCAATATGACCTTTTTCGTTGCAGTTGTAGCACCATATCGCATTCCCAGAGACTGTGTTGTTACTAGCAGCATTGTCATTACTTCGCTGAGGAGCACTTGGATTGTTTCTGAGTCCTCCATTGTTGTTGACTCTTTGTCCATATCCATAATTTCCAGTATACCCACCTGAACGTCCTGAATTACGATTCTGAATCTCAACTCGACCATCTTGAATAACAGCTTGGTTTCTTGTATTTGATGAAGAACGAAGACGGTTGTTGGTTTTGTTGGAGAATTTGCTAAATGCACGAGCAACAAGAGCAAGTCCTTGATTCAACGTATTGACGTCATCATCATCATCTTCAATCTGATTAGAGTAATACATGCTATCATTGTTGTCATATGGAGCAAGTTGATTAGAAGCGTGTTGAGAAGTAGGAGGTTGTTGGTGACTGAAATAATTCTGTTCCTGATCATAAGCATGATTAGACATCGGAGGATGTGAAGCAAGACTTTGAGCAACGAGTGCAAGGGGATTAGAAGTAGGTGGTGATGTATATCCTCCTCGGGCGAGTTTGTCTTTTTCAACTTCAGACTCATAATGCTTGAGATAGTCGTACAACAAACCATATGGATCCCTGTGAAGATTCTTAGCTTGTCTCACAAATGTTACATACTTTTGCCACTCAGGACCCAGACTACTAAAAAACTTTGTGTTGACAGCGATTCTTGGAAGAGTTATATCATGTCTCTCTAAGTCATTGACGACATTAGTGAAACGATGAAAGTAAGACTCAAGAGATTCCCCTGGTTCGATCATGATATTAGTATATTCCAAGTAAAGTTTAGATTCCATGTCTTCCTCTTTCAGTTGTGTGCCTTGCATCAGTAGATGGACGTGTTCCCACATAGCTTTTGCAGTTGTTTGAGCATCAACACTTCTGAATATGATATTTGGTATCCCTTGAAGTATGTAAGACATAGCATACTCATCTGCTTCATGATGGTGATTTTGTTCAGTAGTAAGTTGAGTCTCAGGAACACGCACAGCAGTTGGAGCTACTGGAGGATCAGCCTGTGGGTCACCGCCAACGTAGTTAACAGGCCAAGGAAATGGTCCTTCAAGGATAACTTGTTTCATGTACTTACCATTGGGTTTTTTAAGTTCAATAAACCTTAAGAATCGACTTGCCCATTGAACATAATTACCCGGTGTTAGCATTGGTGGGATGTCAGGAGAGCCTGCTTCGTGTCTGGATTGTTGAGTTGCAATGACTTCACACATCCTGTCAAACCAGTGAGTAGGTTTTGGTCGAAGTTGGCTTTGTTGTTGTGACATCGGATAAGATTGTTGTATCGGAGCCATTTGTTGCATGAAGTTATGTTGTTGTGAGTAAACCGGTTGATGATAATATTATGGTGATTGTTGATACTATTGCTGTTGGTGATGATACTGTTGATACTGATGTTGCTGAGGATTGTTAAAGTTGTAGTACGGTGGTTCAGACATTATGAAACACTAGTGTGAAAAGATGGATCTTGTAGAAGGTATAGATTTGCCAAATCTCGAAAACTTTGCTCTATTATGTGATTTCGAAACTTGTGACTTAGGGGATTGCGAAACTTTTCACTTTCAGCGATTTCGAAAGTTGGTGATTGCGAGGTACAGAGAATCTCGAAACTTTTGGGATTGCGAAAAACTGAAAGTTGCGAAATTAAGGATCTCGAAACTTTTAGTTGCAAACTTAGTAGCTTCAAGTTTTCGCGAAACTTAGTGAGGCTTGTGAGTTTTCGAAACTATGAAGAAATTTCGAAAGGATGTGTTTTCGAAAAAATGAAGTATTTTCGAAAATACACAAAGTCACAATACCAAATTTCGAAATTGTCCAATTTCGAAATTTATCCAAAAGTCGAAGTACTTTTCTTTCTTATACAAGAGAGAAAAGACTGAGTACACAATCCGTAAGTCGAAAGAAGGCAAAATCACACAATCTCGAAAGTATGGCAGTGAAGGATTTCGAAAGTTGGGCAGATTTTTGTTTTCAAAGAAAGCTTGCCAAAAACACGTTTTTATTAAAAGATTTTTGTACTTCTATGTATAAAATGATAAGATCTTTAAGAAAGTTGAAAACTTTATAAACTTTTTCAAAACTACAAAAGATTTCGAAAAATAGTACAAGAATCCTAAATCGATTTTTGTGACAAAAGTTTGAAACTTTTTGTTTGTTTTGATTTGTAGACCAAGTTTGTAAGCAAAGATGTGCTAAAAACCAAGAAACAAACAAGAAAATACAAAAATTTTAACAAAAAATCGATTTAAAAAACAAGTTTAAGATGGAATTCAATGAAAACAACAAAACTACACCTTCATATGGCGAATGATACCACTTGTTAGGTCACCATATTGATTTCACACAAACAAGAATGAGATAGATATAAGGATGGGATGAATATTTGAATGAGAGAAATATAAGTGCAAGAGTTTCCTTATGATTTCAAATAAACAACCAAGTTTTACAATAGCCTAAGACTTGTATTTATAGGTGAGGAGCTAGGGCAACACTCCTAGTCCTCCCCATCAAGTGAAACGTGTGGGCTTTAAGGCCCATGGACTCAATATCTTAAGCCTAGTAAACTTATAACATAACACAAATGAAAGTAACTAATAACTTAAGCAACCTATTATTACAAATGACCGAGACTTGATAAAATAGTAAAAACTATGATCCCAACATTCTTATTCAACCATGGTTAACTTTTAACCCTCTCCAACATCCACCCTTTCTCACCAAGGAAAGCATATTCCTTTGGTATATTCTCTTCTCAACTCAGCCATGCGTTCTCTTCTAACCCAACCATGGTTTGTTCTAACCCAACGTCTCTCATACATTTCCTTTCCAAGCAAAGGAATATCACATGGCATATTCTCTCTCTCCTTTCTATGCCATGTGTGGAATACCTAAACTACCCCTACCCAATTATCCCTTCTATCTTTCTCTCTTGGATAATTGGTTTACAACCTAAACATTCTTTTACTTCACAAATGATTTTTATAATTGGCTATTTGAGTTGGTTAACCTTGAGGATGAAAAAATGTCAAGTTCAATGTGTGAAGTACAATTGGGGGTTTAGCAAGGTTGGATATTTAAAAGACCAAAATCCCAAGAAAAATAGTTTAGGAATTCTGGCACATCACCCGCGTGTCGACGCGCCAGTCTCGGAATTATTTTTCCCACTTTGGGATTTTGGCCTATAAATATCCACCCTTGGCTCTTGTATTCCTCACCCCTTGAAAAACATTCTTTCTCTCTAATTTCTTTCTCTAATCTCTTTCTCTCTACCCTCTAAGTCTACTACACATCTTGTGTTCTTAATCTTTCTCTCTTATCATCTTTTAAGGAACACATATTCTTGCAAGGGAAGAATCACAAGAACCTAATCCACTCTTGTGATTATGTTGAGGATCTTCTTCTTTATACCCTTTCTATTAGAATCGAGTCACTAGGTTAGGTTAGGGCTTGGTTTAAAGAAACTTATATTCATTCAAATTGGTTGTAAGGGAAGTCTTGTATCTTGGTGACCAAGCCTAGATCATTGGGGATCTAATTGGGGTTTGATACTTCCGGTGGGAAGTTTTTGTTGGTAGTGGTCTTGGTGACCTATAGTGTAAGTCGAATCACGAGTTTCTTTAGGGTGGTTTCCGAGGTGCGGAATACCGTGGGAGTAACTCCTTCTTTGTGAGCATCGATATTGGTGAATATCGGTGGAGTGAATTGTAACGGTTTGTAGTCCACCAAAAGGATTATACTAGTGGAATAGTATCAGTGTCATGGATTCGCAACTGGATGTACGGATGGTATAAACCCCCTATCCCGAACCAGTATATATCGTGGTGTCTCTCTTTACTCGCTTTATATACTTAGGTTGTGTTTGTGGTTGTTTGGATTGATTATACAACTACTTGGTTTTCTTTGAGGCTTAAAGTTTTTAAACTTCTTAAAAGCCAAAGAATCCGTATTCACCCTCCCCCCCCCCCCTCTACTGTTCTACAATTGGTATCAGAGCGGGATACTCAAGTTTTTGGGTGTTAAAAACTTCCTGAGAAGTCGTTTTAAGTCAAAAACTTCTTTACCAACAAATCTAAAACCCTAACTAAGATTTTTGGTAAAGTCGAGTATAGATCCATGGCTCAAGAGAATTACGCAGAGGGGTGTTCTATGCAAAGACCACCTTTGCTAGTAACCGAAGGGTTTTGCTTTTGGAAAACCTGGTTTGAGACCTATGTGAGGTCCAAAGATCTTGACTTGTGGGAGGTTTTTCAAAATGGAGACTTTGTCTTCATGATGACCGATCCGGAAACCAAGTTGATGGTTGAAAAGCCCAAGTCGGATCTAAAAGATGATAAAAGAAGGAAGCTTGGCAAGAATGATGAAGCCAAAATGTTGATCTACAATGCTCTACCTCGAAGGGAGTTTGAGAGAGTCCACATTTGCAAGACCGCCAAGGAGATTTGGCACACACTCATCATCACCCATCAAGGGAACTCACAAGTCAAAGATTGCAAGATCGACTTGCTCATCCAACAATATGAGAAGTTTTCGATCTCGGATAAAGAAACCATTGACAATGGTTACACGCAGTTCAATGCTATTATCACAAGCCTCACGGCTCTAGATCCTAGCTTTTACAATAAGAACCATGTGAGAAAGTTTCTTTGAGCTCTCCCGGTGAAGTGGAGGCCAAAGGTGACGGCTATTGAAGAAGCCAAAAACTTAGTGGAACTTCCTCTTGACGAGCTAATCGGCAACCTCAAAGTGTATGAAATGATTTTAGAAAACAACAAGGTCGTTTCTAAAGAAAAGAAGAAAGAGGTTAAGTCACTAGCCCTTAAATCTAAAGTCACTAGGGAACAAACTAGTGATGATAGTGATGAAGAAAGTGATGAAGATGATGAAGAGGTCAACCTTGTGGCAAGGAACCTTAAGAAGTTCTTTAGACGAGAAGGTAACACTAGGTGTGGTAATCGGTTTGGTAAACAAGGTGATAGTGATGGTAGAAAGGTTGGAAGAGATCTTGGCTATAATAGTAAAGGTGGTGAAAGCTCAAGGCGCGTACGTAAGTCCTACAATTGTGAAGACAAGAATCACTTTATAAGTGAATGTCCAAAGCCCAAGGAAAATAGGGCATTTATCGGTGGAGCTTGGAGTGATAGTGAAGACGGGGATCATTCGGAAAGGAACGCAACATGTCTCATGGCATTTGAAACTCAAAAGGTATCTTCAAACTCTTCTATTTCAAAAATTGATTTAAACATTCATGATTTGCAAAAGGAGAATGAGGAACTACGCAAAAATTATGAAGATGTGTTTAGAAAATTAACCCTTAAAGAAAAACGTTCTCATGAAAAGGAAATTTCTAAACTACTACATAAAAACAATGAACTTGAAGTTGAAGAAAAGAGACTTGTCACTCTTCAAGAGAAAGTTGAACCATGAAAAGGTTGTGAAGATCTCACACTTAAGGTTACCTCTTTGAGTGAAGAAGTGTTCGAACTTCAATAAAAGTCATTGAGTTTTACAAAATTTAAAAAGAGTAGCAATGATTAAAACGATATGTTGAGTTATCAAAAAGTTTCCCAAGATAAGGAAGGTCTTGGATTTTTGAAAAATGAGAAAACAACTTCCGAGAGTCTAAAAAAACCTATTGTATTTGTAAAAGCGAGCCAAAACGAAATTCCTAAAGTTTACGAGCCTAGCAGGCTGGATGACACGTCGACGCGCCGGCAGCGCGCCAGGACTCTGAGGAAAAGTCAAGTTTCGTCGAAACGTTTTATTAAACCAATTGCTCCTCAAACTCCTTTAACAAATACTCGGGGTACTCAAGCACCCATTACAAGAAGTGAAACCCCAAAACAACTTTACAACCCGATTTCACGTAATGGAATTGGATACACACAAGCTCGAGTCGACCATAGACCTATGTTACCCACACCAAATATGAAACCATCATATAACCAAAAACATGCTTTTCAAAATAATCAATCATCTTCAAGGAGAAATTTCTAGAACAAGCAAAGGTCTTCACATCGGCAATATAACTCATACCAAATGAGAGACAACTCCTACCCAAACCAAAGATTTTTTAGACCACACAACCATCAAAACTTTGGACCATGTTTTCAAAACAAAAATGACTTTATAAATAACCCTTGGTCTATGTTTTCAAGCTATGGTCTTGAAACACTAAATGTCTTGCTTCATGACCCAAGAATGTTCAACTTGGGAATGTTTTATGCTAACCAAAATGGACCCAACAAACATTGGGGACTAAGTTTTTGAGTTTTATGTTTGATAGGTATAGACTTGAATCAGTCTATTTGACAATCGAAATGGTTGAGTTAAAACACATAATCGGTTGTAGAAGATTGTTTATTTCATACAAGGGGTATAATGGTGTGCATTAGTAACCTTCGAGGAAAGGTCATCGGTAGACAAAGCATCAATGGTGGATCTTCATCTCGTGGTCGTAAAACAATAAACATCCATTAAAATCAAGCTAAGTCTTCTATTATTCCTATGAATCCTTAAGTACTTTACATGATAGTTGTTAAAAATAAATGCTATGTGAACTTGGTTGATGCTAGGTAGCTTATTTTGTCACAACTTGAAGTTTATTAACATAAAATGAGACTAAACTTGCATGTTATGTGCTTTGGGAAAATATTTATGCGTTTAAAATTCTCATGTCTTGGATACATGCTCATCTTAAGTGTGGCATGCCTAATTGATCGAAACACATGTCTAGGAAATTAAATGTTAACCTTAACCCATGAGATCTCATATCACATGTAGAGTTAAATAAATATGCATAGACATGAATACTATTGAATATTCTCAACACATGATTGTTTGTTGAAAACTCAAATAGTGGAGTAACTATAATTTAAACAATCCTTCTAAATGAATATGAATAAAATTTACATGTAAACTGCCTGTAAATTTAATTGATATGCATACACGAATACATTTGTTAGATTAAGTAATTGTAGGTTTCACATTGTTACATAACATCATGTGTAGTTTGCTTACTTGCTTAATATGTATATGTAAACACCTAAGTGGAAATCTCAAGGAACATATACAAATAGATAGAAAGAATGATTACATTGCTAACAATATGTGATTAATCATGAAAGTGATAAATAAAAGTTGCTCACATGTCTACTTGCCATGATTAATTGCTTTTTGAGTTTGATGATATGTGATCATGTGCGTACATGCCATAATGATTAAATGGTAATATAAAACCTATGTGTACATGTAGAAAATGCCTTAATGCTATTCGATTATATGCCTACTTGTCATGACAATCACTTGTTTGTGTTCAATTTGTTTGCATAATTAATCGGTTTTATGAGCAAGATAGTATATCATAAATTGGAAATACTTGGACATAATGCTTACTTGTAGTAAAGTCCAATTAATGATAAGGTGGACGATATGTGGTTATTTGCTCTCTTGTCTTTGTGATTAAACATGTTTACATGAGTAATATGTTTTAAATGCCTAATTGCCGTGATGCTAGTTGATTTTATGCATATTGCTAACATGCTAATTCTTTACATATTTGTTAAAAATAATGCTTGCTTGATATTTACCAAACTCTTAAAATTTGGCTAAATTATGTGCTAAGAAATTATGTGAAAGATATGATGTTAACCTTGAGAGGTTGTATTAATCTAAGGGGAAGGTAATTCACAATGTCATTCACTCACTTAGGTATCTACTTATGCCTTGACTTGTTACAAGGTAGTAACTTGTACTTAGATCTTGCTTTGCACCCTTGAGAGTGTTTATATGTGAAACTATGTGCTCAAATTTGAATACTTGCTATGCTCACTTGTGTAAATGATATGTTTATGCTTGCTTGATTAATCCGCTCTATGAACAACCATGCGATGAAGTTATGTATGTGCTAATCATAATTTGGGATATAATGTGTGGAATATGTATGATATGCGTAAGTTATGATGTATTGTTGTGGACTAACCCATGTTGTAAGTATCAAAATGGTAACCTAATCCATTTTGGACTTCCACATGAGAGGATTGTTTGTTTGTTGCATGTTGTGATTTATGTAGCTAGACCACAACAAAGGTGAGGCTCTTGACCCATGGATCCCCGCCTTGGAATAAGGGGGAGCAAAGATCTAGGGGTAGCTATGATTAAGGGAGAGCATGTTCGGGTGCATGTACAAGATACCTATTATCCCACAGGCACAAGTTTGAAACCTGGCTTGATTGGAAGTCCCACCTTTTTGATTCGACAAAAGGAGGAGAAAGAAAGTAAGAGTGAAGCCAATTCAAGATAAAGATAATGGCTTCACCAAATTACAAGGCAAAGGTCACAAGGCAAAGGTCAAGTCAAGCAAGAGTGAAGCCAATTCAAGATAAAGATAATTGCTTCACCAAATTACAAGGCAAAGGTCACAAGGCAAAGGTCAAGTCGTAAGCTTCACCAAAGGCGCGCTTTGCCTTTGCTAAGTTTTGTAATTTCATTTGCTTTCGATTTTTATTTGTCATCATCAAAAAGGGGGAGATTGTTGAGGCAACATTATCAAGATCTCCTTGTGTTTTAATGATAACAAATAAACCATCGAAACACATAAAATAACAAACGTTAGCCAAAATTCCCCGACTTCCATATCTGTTCCTGGCACGCCACCCACGCGTCGACGCGTGGGTAACGCGCCAGACTACTGTATGGTTCGGGACGAATTTTGAAAGTCGGCTTTCCCCTTACCCGACAAATGTGGATCTTTCAATTCAGGTATGAATATGATAAGTGCTTCATTAGGAACACTCGAAATGAGTTTTAGACTTAGAGGGATTTAAAATTGCAAACTCTCGTTTTTGTCAAAACACCAACTCAAATATTTTATCAAACGCCTCTAGCCAAGGATTTTCTAAACCTAAGAAGCTATTTATTCACGTAACATCATGTGAAAGTATTTATATGCTCATATCCCGTGCTTACGTCTTCTCGTATCACGTAACGGGTTTACTCCCTTATTGGTCGAACTAAGTCAAAGGTCACTTTGCGTAAGCGCATCCTTTCCCGCTTGGGATATGCTTTACAATCAAGGCAAAACACTTAACTTGTTTGCACCAAGGTGTTAGTTGAATACGTCAAGTCGTGGAAAGTCACGAGTTATGAGATTATGGATTCTCGATGTTGAGTTACTTGAAATTATAAGTAACCTTTGATTTTTCTAAATCATCTTCTTAAAACCATAATCATGTTTGTCAACTTCTTTCTTTCTTAATGACAACATGATTATCTTTTAAACACTTCTTTGATTATCCTTAATCACCACTTCAAATCTTCCCAAATCTTATCACCAACATTATCTTTTTATTCTCTTACACCCTTTGTACTTTCATGTACTATTTGTCTCCTACATTCCCACATCATATCTCCAAAATATTCTCTCCCAACATTCTCTTCCAACCAATGAGAGGCCACCATAACTTCATTTTCTCCATACACAAATAAACCTTTTCTACAAACCATAAACCTTCTTCAACACACTTTCTTCATTCTCACCACAAAGGGTATTCCTCAAAGTTTTCTCAACAAACTTCTTTTCATTCTCCCCCCATGTGGTATATCTCACAAATCTTCTCCAATACACTTCTTCCATTTTCACCACATGGGGTACCTCACAAGCTTCTCCTACCCACTTAGCCAACTCACATAATCCAATCCATATCTTATCTCTTAAACAATCCGATACAAAATCCTCTATCCCTTACACAACACAACTCATTGACAACTCACACCTTATCTCTTCCTCCTCTCAAAATTCCACACATGGTGAATTATTTGAATTCTCAAGCATAGGCTCCAATCCATCACATCCAATCCAACTCATCACAATCTCACCCATATCTTCATCTCTTACACAATATTCTCTTCTTGCACAATCTCTTACATCCCTTACATGCCAACCCACACACAACTCATCCTCTCCTCTCCATTTCATCACATGGCAATTAATCTCAACATAGGCTCCCTTTGATCCTAGCCATTCAATTCAAACCAACTCATCCCAACCATTCATCTCACTCTTTTCCCCCAAGGATGGAATATTCCCTTGGATATTCTCTATTCACCCAACCATGGTTACCTTTCTTATTCAACCATGGTTAACTTTTAACCCTCTCCAACATCCACCCTTTCTCACCAAGGAAAGCATATTCCTTTAGTATATTCTCTTCTCAACTCAACCATGCGTTCTCTTCTAACCCAACCATGGTTTGTTCTAACCCACTTTTCTCATACATTTCCTTTCCATGCAAAGGAATATCCCATTGTATATTCTTTCTCTCCTTTCTATTCCATGTGAGGAATAGCTAAACTACCCCTACCCAATTATCCATTCTATCTTTCTCTCTTTGACAATTGGTTTACACATTAAACATTCTTTTACATCACAAATGATTTTTATAAATGGCTATTTGAGTTGGTTGAGTTTGAGGATGAAAAAATGTCAAGTTCAATGTGTGAAGTATAGTTGGGGGTTTAGCAAAGTTGGATATTTAAAAGACCAAAATCCCAAGAAAAATAGTTCAGGAATTTTGGCACGTCACCCGCATGTCGACGCGCCAGTCTCGGAATTATTTTTCCCACTTTCGGATTTTGGCCTATATATATCCACCCTTGGCTCTTGTATTCCTCACACCTTGAAAAACATTCTTTCTCTCTAATTTCTTTCTTTAATCTCTTTCACTCTACCCTCTAAGTCTACTACACATCTTGTGTTTTTTATCTTTCTCTCTTATCATCTTTGAAAGAACACATATTCTTGCAAGGGAAGAATCACAAGAACAAAATCCACTCTTGTGATTGTGTCAAGGGTCTTCTTCTCTATACCCTTTCTATTAGAATCGAGTCACTAGGTTAGGTTATGGCTTGGTTCAAAGAAACTTATATTCATTCAAATTAGTTGTAAAAGAAGTCTTGTGTCTTGGTAACCAAGCCTAGATCACTGGGGATCTATTTGGGGTTTGATACTTCCGGTGGGAAGTTTTTGTTGGTAGTGGTCGTGGTGACCCATAGTTGATGAGGCGAAAAATGAACCATTTTTAGGGGGTCAATTTAGCCCGGATTTGAATTTATTTGATCAAATATTGCCCTAAATCATTCCTTTTGTCATTTTAGGTACTTTTGGAGTGAATTCTGGAAAAGAAAGCATTTTGGACGTTTTTGGAGCATAAAATTGAAGAAAACGGCAAAGTCTTAATTTTCCTTGCTGGAAATAGTACCTGACGGCGTCAAAAGTTTTTTGATGACGACGTCAAGAGTAATACGAGAGGTGGAAGTGGATAAAGTCTGTGACGATCCAGAAGAGTTTTAAACTATGGAGATGACGGCGTCACCATAGGCCGTCATGGTTCAATTGTTAGTGACAGCCCAGAGTAGAATTGCACCTGACGGCGTCAAAAGTGGATTTAGGCAATCCGATTTCATTATGGGCGGCTAGTTGACGGTATCAGAATTTTCTTCTTGACGCCGTCACCCTGTAAAATCTATATATAGTTTTGCAATTTTCATTCATTAGAGTAACTTTTAGGGTGTAACTTTGGAGATAAACCCTAGTCCGATTTTCACAGCTTTTTCAAGGGTTTTTACCCTTTGAAACCTTTCATGTTCAATTGGGATAAGTACTCTTTCAATTCAATCAATATGTCTATGTGTTGCTTGAATATATCTTACACTTGTCTTCAATTTAACATGCTTGGCTAGATCTCTTGTGTGTTTGCTTAGATGTAGTGAAACCTAGATGTTAATTATGGGTTGATTGTTTGTTTATAGTTGTTACAAATGATTGTATTCGATGTTAGGCTTAAGAAAACTGGCAGACTTCCATTGGTAACATGCTTAAACGTCTTAAGAAACCTGATCAGAGGTGTACTATGATTTTTGGTTGTATTTAATGCGTAGGAGAATTCTAATGATCCCATGTTAGGAGCTTCTAACGGCTTGACATAGAAGTGAAGTAGGATCCTATAGAGTTAGGGAATATTGTACACGGCCCTACGACTAGTATTAAGGAATACGACCCGTCATCCATGCAATTTTAACAAACTATCAACCTGTAAAAGATATCTAGGGAGTAATGAAACCTAAGTAAACACAACTCTTCGTATTATTGTTCACACCACACTAGTTAAATTAGCTTTATTTTCATTTTTCTTATTTTATTTTTGATTGCATTTGTAGTAAATTGGGTTAGTTGGCTAGCAACTAATTCCGCCCACTCTTCCAAAACCCGAGATTTTATTTGCTTTTATAAAAAATATAAAAATACAAAAAGAATCATCCCTCACCTCTAGACCTAGTTCTTAGGCTTTCTAATCCTAGCGACACTATTCCTGAGTTGAACGATCAATCTCCCGGTACTTGTCACTATACTATACTACAACGATCAGGTACACTGCCTGGTGGGGGTTGTAAGCTTCTCGAGATCCCTTGAGATGTAAAGCCTGGTGCGATTCCCACGTATCAAGTTTTTGGCGCCGCTGTTGGGGAATAGTTATTGTCTAGGATAGGATTTCTTTTTATTAGGTCTACTTGCTAGATTCCTTTCTAGTAAGATTTTATTTTTATTTTAAGGTTTTCTTTAATCTATCTTATTTCTTCATGTCTTTGTTCGTAACCTTTACCATCCGATATCATAGAAGGTCGTAACATCTTTGAACCCATCAACCCACCACAACAAAACCACCCACAAAACCCACCACTAGCAAACCAACCTCTTAGGCCTCGAACCTTAGGAGAGTATTCCCGTCCTAGCCACTAAGGCTACCGAAACACTATTGAGCTCACTCAAGGAGCCAATGTGTCCCCCTTGCGATCCGACACCATCCGATTGATGCAAAGCGGATGTGCATTTCATGGACTTCGTTCCGAAGATCTTAATCAACATCTCAAGGATTTCCTTAAAATCGTAGATTCTATAGACCTTGATGTTACAACTAGAGAGTCGACCCGATTACGCCTATTCCAATTCTCTCTACGTGATCAAGCTAGTCAATGGGTTGAACGTCTACCCGCGGGATCCATCACCTCATGGGATGATCTCACCACTCGTTTCCTTGCTCAATTTTTCCCACTGGGGAGAACTACCAAGTTTAGAAATGACATCTTGATGTTCCAACAACGTCAAGGTGAAACTCTATATGAAGCATGGACTCGTTTCAAGAACTTACTCTAAAAAGTCCCTCATCATGGCATAGATCTTTGGCTCCAAGTCCAAATCTTCTATGACCATATCGATCTCTCCACAAGGCGAACCATTGACCAATCGGCCGGTGGTAAGCTATGTGATCTAAGTGCGGAAGAATCATGGGAACTCATAGAAGATCTTGATCTCTATGACAATGAAAGTTGGAATGAGCCCCATGATTTGAACAGAACGGTCAAGGCAATATCCTTGCCTTTGAACAATTCTAGCACTCCCGACCGTAGGATCATGGAACTTGAAGACAAATTCAAGTTTCTCATGAACTCTTACAAAGCTCCTAAGCCTTCAAGCAAAGTGAACAAAATCACTTCTTCATGCGAATTATGTAGTGGTCCCCATGACACTCGTGATTGCGTGGAACTCCCCGAACAAGCTTTTGCGGACTACGCATCCTCGCATACCGACGAAGCGGGAGAAAAGTGGTACACTTTCAAACCCGAGCCAAACCCTTACGGTGATTCCTACAACCCTTCTTGGAAAATCACCCGAACCTTAGGTGGAAACAAAACCAAAACAATTCTTCCAATCCACCTAATCGTTACCAACCAAACGGTCCACCATCTAACCGTACTTTCAACAAAAATCCTTCCAACAACTATGGTAGTACTAATAATCTTGATGGGTTGATGTCCAAGTTTATGGCATCTCAAGAAGCTCGCATATCTAAGTTTGAAGCCGATTTCAAACAAAAACAAAGTGAGATGACCACCAAAATAGACACATTGTTGAAAGTTCTCAATGACCGAGAAATGGGAGCACTCCCAAGTGACATGGTCAAGAATCCGAAACTAAACGTTAATTCCATATCATTGGTTTCGTCACCTACTTCTTGTCCACAATACTACTCGGTCAAATCAATGAGCATGTGTTTCAAGCAAACCCAAATTCCACAAAAGGACCAATTGAATAAAACATCCGATGTCAAACCGGTCAATAACATAGTTGAAACACCTCCTACACAAGACCTTGATGATGAATTCAAGGAACTCCACCTTGAACGCCCCGTCATTGATGTCTTAGCCCGTGCTCCCTACTATAGTGCCCTACTAGAAAAATATGAGAAATTTAAGTTGGGTAAAAATGGGACCGCCTTCGTTCAAAACAAGTTGCCTAAGAAGCTTGATGACCCGGGTATATTTGTTTTGCCTTGTAAGATAGGGAAATCCGAAGCCTTCGATACACTAGCCGATTTAGGATCAAGCCTCAACTTGATTCCCTTGTCCCTTTTTACCACTCTTAATCTAGGAAAATTAGAAGAGACAGAAGTACTAACTGGTCTAGAGGATGGAAGTATTGCCCATCCGGTTGGAATGATCAAAGATGTAGTGGTTCACGTAGGAAAGTTAACTATTTTAGCGGATTTTCACGTCCTAGATATGGTTAGTGATACTACATGCCCCTTGTTAGTAGGAAGAGGATTTTTAGCAACCGCTAGTGCCATGATAGATTGTAAGGAGTCTCAGATAGCGGTAGGAGAGGGCGATACTTAGTCAGTTTATGATGTTAGGAAGCATAGCTACGATTGTGAGGATGAACCGACACCGCATTTGGTAGAAATGAATAGGAGACCGTCTAGATATGGACCTTGGATAGAAAGAAACTTTATAGGACCTCAACGCCCATTCTATCTAGAAAAAGACTTCATCGATAAAACACATTCGGTGGAACAACTCATAGCTAGAGATGAGGAGCTAGACCCTTTTGAGGATCCCTTAGTCTTTAGGAAAATGATTGAATTCCTATGCGTAATGCCTATTAACATATAGATGAACAAGTGGAAGAGAGAGGGGGATAAGTGTAAATGGAGGTGGGACAAGCCACCTAAGGAAGGTGACGGATCATGGCATATGAAGATGATTTTATATGATCCAGATGGAGAAAAGTTTGAAAGTTCATACCGTCCAAAGAAAACCGATAGGAAGTTGAAACCCAAGTTTGATCCCAAAGATGTCCTCAACGAGGAGCTCACCCATATCATGTAATTTCCCATGACCTTGAATCTAGCTACAAGACTCGTAAATAAAGAAAAGCGCTTCTTGGGAGGTAACCCATGTTTTGTGTGATTTTTAATTGTTTGATTGTTATTTGTTTCCGTATGCATACTTTATTTTGATTGTTGGTAGATCATGTTTCAAAACTAAATTGTGAAACTGCTTTATTTTGTTGTTTAACTTCATCTTAACTTCATACAAAGGTATCTCGCAAAAGATAAGTGTAAGGGGAAACCCCAAATTTTTTTTTAAGAACGAAATTGGTCATGATTCTCCACAATATTAAATGGACACGTGTATTAGTACTTGTTAGAGTCAAATGATTGTATCGAGTCATAATGATGTTTTGCAGTATTTTCCAGGAAGTAGGACATAAGTTTTTCCAGAAATTTTCCAGAAACTTAATGTAAAGATTTCTACAGGTCACTTCTGACGGCGTCAGGAATTAATTCCTGACGGCGTCATGTGTAAAATTCTGGAAATTTTGCTAGTTTTGTTTTTCTAACGGAGTCTTAAAGTTTTTGTTAATTCTTTAGTTTTATAAACTCCAGGAAATCTGCAAACATTCATTCCACAAGCATTATATCTTAATTTGCTTTCTAGGATTTGTTAGTATATATAGATTGCCACCGATTTTACGCGAGGTTGCCTTGTTTGTCTTCTCAGGTTTAACAGGTTACATAAGACAAGAAGATGATTTATTTTTCTGGAAGGGAAGCTTTGATTGTTCATTTTCTTGGAGGAAGATCTAACCTTGTTACCACACTATCCACACCGAACGAATCAGGGGAGTATTTGCTTTCATTCTTTTACTTGTTTTACTTTTACATTCTTTAATTGAACATTGGGGACAAGTTTATCCTAAGTGTAAGGGGAGGGTAAATGATGATACCTTATAGGATACAATTGCACTTGAGTTTGTTTGTTTGATGGTAGGTGTGTAATAAAACTAAGAGAAATACTTGTTAGTGTAATTTTAGCACCAAATTTAAAATTTTTTACAACATTTAGGAGTAAAACTTTAGCCTTAGCAAGAGTCTCATGGATAGGAGTCGTATGACTAGCACAAAACCGTACTATTCAGAAAAATTTTCCACCCAAATATGTGAGGTTCGCCTTTAGATTTGATAGGAAAAGCATTTACTATTAGTGCTTATGAGTGTACTGGTAGAATTTAGATTCTAGAACTTGCGTTAGTGATGCATCCCGAGACCGCTAGTGAGGGTACATTCGTGTAGTAGGATTTACTACATGATAAGAGGCATTAGGATCACCCTTGTGTTAAACCTGTATCATAATTACTTGACCATTTAAGTCATATTACTTGGCTAGTAAAGTCAACTAATTTTTCCCACACCTTAGCGTTGTACTCATTTTTAGTACACGAAACCCCTAGTACACCCCTCCGAGCCTATCTTTTCATTTCTAACTTTAAGCATCTTACTTAAAAGAAGAATTTGTTACAACCCACTTAAATGTACACCCAAATCGCCTTAGCCTTTCGTGTATGCACTCATCTTTAGTGCATTATTGTTATTTGTTTAAACCCTTAGTTAATTATCTAATTGATTACATGGTTGCTAAGTCGAGTCATATCCTGTACATATTGTTTTGGGACGATTGGGACTCATGGGTAAAGTACTTATGTTATGGAGTAATGGGGAAGAACATCATATTACCCCCATATGTGCGTTAATATTAAAAGTACTCCAAGTGTTTTGATTATCTTGATTCGAGTCATTAGAGTAGTTTATTGTAAAGTATGTAAAAAATTCAAGTGTAAGGGGAATGTTCATTCCCTATTATGTATTATTTTGGATGGTAGTGTAAGAGTGTATGCAAAAAAAAAAAAAAAAAAACATACGGACTACCATCCTATTTCATTCTATGTTTGTTTTATGTTTTTGTAATTTTTCATTTATTAGCTTAAGTCGAGTCTAGTCTTGGCTTAGCAACGCCATATTGTACATGTAATTAACCAAGATGATTAACTTGCCACCAGTAAAGATTGCCTCTATCCAACAAAACCGTGTATTCCATATCCCTACACCTAACGTTATAACCCTTTAAAAGACCTCTTTGATAGTTTATCCTAGGTGCTTACGCCAAGTGGTGGAGGTTTGATCTTTTCCCAAGCCTATGGTAATCTATTTTGCTATGACAGGTAGTGAGAGATGTTTTTCATTTCCATATTGTGATATATACATTATTACACCCGAGAGATGTGAGTATCTATACACTATTTGTGAGGTGCTAGTATATGACCTCCGTGCTTGTCTTTGGTCTTTAGTGGTACGATTATTTGTTGTAATTACTTTTATATTAGTGTTAAATGACCCCTAACTTGTATTTTGATTAGAATAAAAGCGCATTTGCTTGAGGACAAGCAAATCTCAAGTGTAAGGGTAATTGATGAGGCGAAAAATGAACCATTTTTAGGGGGTCATTTTAGCCCGGATTCGAATTTATTTGATCAAATATTGCCCTAAATCGTTCCTTTTGTCATTTTAGGTACTTTTGGAGTGAATTCTGGAAAAGGAAGCATTTTGGACGTTTTTGGAGCATAAAAGTGAAGAAAACGGCGAAGTCTTAATTTTCCTTGCTGGGAACAGTACCTGACGGTGCAACAAATTTCTTAATGACGGCGTCAAGAGTAATACAAGAGGTGGAAGTGGATAAAGTCCGTGACGATCCAGAAGAGTTTTGCACTATGGAGATGACGGCGTCACTATAGGCCGTCATGGTTCAATTGTTAGTGACGGCCCACAGTAGAATTGCACATGACAGCGTCAAAAGTGGATCTAGACAATCCGATTTCATTATGGGCAACGAGTTGACGGCGTCAGAATTTTCTTCTTGATGCCGTCACCCTGTAAAATCTATATATAGTTTTGCAATTTTCATTCATTAGAGTAACTTTTAGGGTGTAACTTTGGAGATAAACCCTAGTCCGATTTTCACAGCTTTTTCAAGGGTTTTTTGATGCGTAGGGATTGCACCAGGCTTTACCTCTTGAGGGATCTCGAGAAGCTTGCAACCCCCACTAGGCAGTGTACCTGATCGTTGTAGTATAGTATAGTGACAAGTACCGGGGGATTGATCGTTCAGCTTAGGAATAGTGTCGCTAGGATTAGAAAACCTAAAGACTAGGTCTAGAGATGAGGGATGATTCTTTTTATATTTTTATATTTTATGAAAAGCAAGTAAAATCTCATTTTTTTAGAGGAGTTGGGCGGAATTAGTTGCTAGTCAAATAACCCAATAACTAAGATGCAATCAAAATAAAATACTAGAAATGAAAATAAACTAAATTAACTAGAGGTGTGAGCAATATATGGGAGAATTGTGTTTACTTAGGTTTTACTACTCCCTAGATATCATTTACAGGTGAATTACTTGTTACAATTGCGTGGATGACAGATTGTATTCCTTAATACCATTCATAGGGTGGTGTACTTACTTCCCCAATCCTATAAGCTCCTACTTCACTCCTATGTCTAGCCGGCTAAGAAGTTCCTAACATGGGATCACTAGAATTCGCTCATGCATTAAATACAATCATAAAAACCTAGTACACATGGGTTCATGTTTCTTAAAACGTTCAAGCAAGTTACACAATGGAGATCTGCCAGTTTTCTTAAGCCTAACATTGAAATCACTCATCCATTACAACTATAAACAAGCAATCAACCTATAATTAACATCTAGGTTTCATTACATCTATGCAAACACATGAAAGATTTAGCCTAGCATGTTGAAATCAAGACAAGCATAAGATATATTCAAACAACGCATAGAAATATTGAATGAATTGAAAGAGGACTTATCTTAATTGAACATGATAGGTTTCAAGGGGTGAAAACCCTTGAAAATACTGTTACAAACGACCTAGGGTTTATTAGGTTCGACCCTAGTATTCTCCACACAAGTTCCTCCCTTAATGAATGAAAAATAGAAAAGTATATATAGATTTTGCGAGGTGACGGCATCAAGAGTAAATGTCTGACACCGTCATCTCGCCGCCAAATAAATTCTCGGACTGCCTAGATCTGGGTTTGACGCCGTCACGTGTAATCCATCTTCAGGCCGTCACCAAAATAAATCTTGACGCCCTTCTTCTGACGCCTTCAGGTTTTCTCTGGGTCGTCATGGATTTTACTCCTGACGCCATCACAATTTCCTTCTTGACGCCGTCAGGTACTGTTCTCAGCATGGAAAATTAAGTCTTTGCCGTTTTCTTCGCTTTTATGCTCCAAAAACGTCCAAAATGCTTCCTTTTCTAGAATTCACTCCCAAAGTACCTAAAATCACAAAAGGAACGATTTAGGGCAATATTTGATCAAATAAATTCAATTTCGGGCTTAAATGACCCCCTAAAAACGGTTTATTTTTCGCCTCATCATATACCCTTACACTTGAGATTTGCTTGTCCTCAAGCAAATGCGCTTTTATTCTAGTCAAAATACAAGTTAAGGGTCATTTAACACTAATATAAAAGTAATTACAACAAATAATCGTTCCACTAAAGACCAAAGACAAGCACGGAGGTCATATAATAGCACCTCACAAATAGTGTTTAGATACTCACATCTCTCGGGTGTAATAAAGTAATATCACAATATAGAAATGGAAAATATCTCTCACTACCTGTCATAGCAAAATAGATTATCATAGGCTTGGGAAAGGATCAAACCTCCACCACATGGCGTAAGCACCTAGGATAAACTATCAAAGAGGTCTTTTAAAGGGTTGTAACGTTAGGTGTAGGGATATGGAATACACGGTTTTGTTAGATATAGGCAGTCTTTATTGGTGACGAGTTAACAATCTTGGTTAATTACATGTACAATGTGGCATTGCTAAGCAAAGACTAGACTCGACTTAAGCTAATAAATGAAAATAACAAAAACATAAAATAAACATAGAATGAAACGGGATGGTAGTCCGTATGTTTTTTCTCTTTTCTTTTTCTATATTTTTTTTCTTTTTCTTGATTTTTTTTTTTTTTTTTTTCAAATACACTCTTACCCTACCATCCAAAATAATACATCATAGGGAATAAATATTCCCCTTACACTTGAATTTTTACTTACTTATAACAAACTAATCTAATGACTCGAATTAAGATAATCAAAACACTTGGAGTACTTTTAAGATTAACGCACATACTGGGGTAATAATAGATGTTCTTCCCCATTACTCTATAAAATGAGTATTTTACCCAATCGTCCCAATCGTCCCAAAACAATATGTACAAGGATATGACTCGACTTAGCAACCATGTAATCAATTAGATAATTAACTAAGGGTTTAACAAATAACAATAATGCACTAAAGATGAGTGTATACACGGAAGGCTAAGGCGATTTGGGTGTACATTTAAGTGGGGTGTAACAAATTCTTTCTTTAAGTAAGATGCTTAAAGTTAGAAACGAAAAGATAGGCTCGGAGGGGTGTACTAGGGGTTTCGTGTACTAAAAATGAGTACAACACTAAGGGTGTGGGAAGAATTAGTTGACTTAACTAGCCAAGTAATATGACTTAAATGGTCAAGTAATTATAAAACGGGTTTAACACAAGGGTGATCCTAATGCCTCTTATCGTGTAGTAAATCCTACTACACGAATGTAGTCTCACTAGCGGTCTCGGGATGCATCACTAACGCAAGTTCTAGAATCTAAATGCTACCGGTACACTCATAAGCACTAATAGTAAATGCTTTTCCTATCAAATCTAAAGGCGAACCTCACATATTTGGGTGGAAAATTTTTCTGAATGGTACGGTTTTGTGCTAGTCATACAATCTCCTATCCATGAGACGCTTGCTATGGCTAAAGTTTCACTCCTAAATGTTGTAAAAAATTTTAAATTTGGCGCTAAAATTGCACTAACAAGTATTTCTCATAGTTTTATTACACATCTACTATCAAACAAACAAACTCAAGCGAAAGTGTATCTGTAAGGTATCATCATTTTACCCTCCCCTTACACTTAGGATGAACATTGTCCCCAATGTTCAAGTAAAGAATGTAAAAGTGAAATAAGTAAAAATAATGAAATCAAATACTCCCCTGATTCGCTCGGTATGGATAATAAGGTGGCCAGGTTAGATCTTCCTCCAAGAAAATGAACAATCAAAGCTTCCCTTCCAGAATATAAATCATCTTCTTGTCATACATAACCTGTAAAACCTGAGAAAACAGACAAGGCAACCTCGCATAAAATCGGCGGCAATCTATATATGCTAACAAATCCTAGAAAACACAATAAGATATAATGCTTGTGGAATGATATTTGCAGATTTCCTGGAGATTATAAAACTAAAGATTCAACAAAAACTTTAAGACTCCATTAGAAAAACAAAACTGGTAAAATTTCCAGAATTTTACATGTGACGCCGTCAAGAGTAAACTCGTGACGCCATCAGAAGTGACCTACAGAAATTCTTATGTTAAGTTTCCGGAAAATTTCTGGAAAAACTTCGTCCTACTTCCTGGAAAATCCTGCGAAACATCATTATGACTCGATACAAGCATTTGACTCTAACAAATACGAATATACATGTTCACTTAATATTGTGGAGAATCATGATCGGTTTTGTTTCTTAAAAACATATTTGGGGTTTCCCCTTACACTTATCTTTTGCGAAATACCTTTGGATGAAGTTAAGACTAAGCCAAACAACAAAGTAAAGTATTTTCATCATTTTAGTTTTGAAACATGATCTATCAACAATAAAAATAAAGCATGCATACGGAAGCAAATAACAAACAAACAAAATGAAAATCATACAAAACATGGGTTGCCTCCCAAGAAGCGCTTTTCTTTATTTACGAGTCTTGTAGCTAGACTCAAGGTCATGGGTTACTACATGATACGGGTGAGTTCCTCATTGAGGACATCTGTGAGATCAAATTAGGTTTTAACTTCCTATTGGTTTTCTTAGTACGGTATGACCTTTCAAACTTTTCTCCATCCGGATCATACAAAATCATCTTCATATTCCATGATCCGTCACCTTCCTTAGGTGGCTTGTCCCACCTCCATTTACACTTATCTCCCTTTCTTTTCCACTTGTTCATCTCTATATTAATAGGCATTACGCTTAAGAACTCAATCATCTTCCTAAAGACTAGGGGGTCCTCAAAAGGGTCTAGCTCTTCATCTCTAGCTATGAGTTGTTCCACCGAATGTGTCTTATCGATGAAATATTTTTCTAGATAGAATGGGCGTTGAGGTCCTATAAAGTTCCTTTCTATCCAAGGTCCATATCTAGATGGTCTCCTATTCATCTCTACCTAATGTGGTGTCGGTTCATCCTCACAATCGTAGCTATGTTTCTTAACATCATATACCGACCAAGTATCGCCCTCTCCTACCGCTATCTTAGACTCTTTACAATCTATCATGGCGCTAGCGGTAGCTAAAAATCCTCTTCCTACCAACAATGGGCATGTAGTGTCACTTACCATGTCTAGGACGTGAAAATCCGCTAAGATGGTTAACTTCCCTACGTGAACAACTACATCCTTAATCATTCCAACCGGGTGGGCAATACTTCCATCCGCTAGACCAATTAATACCTCTGTCTCCTCTAACTTTCCTAGCTTGAGAGTGGTGAAAAGGGATAAGGGAATCAAGTTGAGGCTTGACCCTAAATCGGCTAGTGTGTCGAAAGCTTCGGATCTTCCTATCTTACAAGGCAAAACAAATATACCCGGATCATCAAGCTTTTTAGGCAACTTGTTTTGAACGAAGGCGGTCCCATTTTTACCTAGTTTAAACTTCTCATACTTTTCTAGGAGGGAACTATAGTAGGGAGCACGGGCTAAGACATCAATGACGGGGCATTCAAGGTGAAGCTCCTTCAATTCATCGTCAAGGTTTTGTGTAGGAGGTATTTCAACTATGCTTTTGACCGATTTTATATCGGGTGTTTTATTTGATTGGTCCCTTTAAAGAATTTGGTTTTTCTTGAAACACGTGCTCGTTGATTTAACCGAGTAGTATTGCGGACAAGAAGTGGGTAACGAAACTGATGATATGGATTAACGTTTAGTTTCGGGTTCTTGACCGTGTTGCTTGGGAGTGCTCCCATTTCTCGGTCATTAAGAACTTTCAACAATGTGTCAATTTTGGTGGTCATCTCGCTTTGCTTTTGTTTGAAATCGGCTTAAAACTTAGCTATGCGAGCCTCTTGAGATGCCATAAACTTGGACATCAATCCTTCAAGATTGTTGGTACTACCATAGTTGTTAGAAGGATTTTTGTTGAAAGTACGGTTGGAGGGTGGACCGTTTGGTTGGTAACGATTAGGCGGATTAGAAGGATTGGTTTGGTTTTGTTTCCACCTAAGGTTTGGGTGAGTTTTCCAAGAAGGGTCGTAGGAATCACCATACGGGTTTTGCTCGGGTTTGAAAGTGTACCACTTATCTCCCGCTTCGTCGGTACGCGGGGATGCGTAGTCCGCAAAAGCTGTTGCGGGGAGTTCTACACAATCACGAGTGCCATGGGGACCACTACATAATTCGCATGAAGAAGTGATTTTGTTCACTTGGCTTGAAGGCTTAGGAGCTTCATAAGATTTCATGAGAAACTTGACTTGGTCCTCAAGTTCCATGATCTTACGGTCGGAAGTGCTAGAATTGTTCGAAGGCAAAGATATTGCCTTGACCGTTTTGTTCAAATCACGGGGATCATTCCAACTTTCGTTGTCATAGAGAGCAAGATCTTCTATGAGTTCCCATGATTGTTCCGCACTTAGATCACGTAGCTTACCACCGGCCGATTGGTCAATGGCTCGCCTTGTGGAGAGATCGATATGGTCATAGAAGATTTGGACTTGGAGCCAAAGATCTATGCCATGATGAGGGACTTTTTGGAGTAAGTCCTTGAATCGAGTCCATGCTTCATATAGAGTTTCACCTTGACGTTGTTGGAACATCAAGATATCATTTCTAAGCTTGGTAGTTCTCCCCGGTGGGAAAAATTGAGCAAGGAAACGAGTGGTGAGATCATCCCATGAGGTGATGGATCCCGCGGGTAAATGTTCAAGCCATTGACTAGCTTGATCACTTAGAGAGAATTGGAATAGGCGTAATCGGGTCAACTCTCTAGTTGTAGCATCAAGGTCTATAGAATCTATGATTTTAAGGAAGTCCTTGAGATGTTGATTTGGATCTTCGGAACGAAGTCCATGGAATGCACATCCGTTTTGCACCAACCGGATGGTGTCGGATCACAAGGGAGACACATTGGCTCCTTGGGTGAGCTCAATGGTGTTTCGATAGCCTTGGTGGCTAGGTCGGGAATACTCTCCTAGGGTTCGGGGCCTAAGAGGTTGGTTAGCTAGTGGCGGGTTTTGTGGGTGGTCTTGTTGTGGTGTGATGATGGGCTCAAAGATGTTACCATCGTCCATGATGTCGGATGGCGAAGAGTTACGAACAAAAACACGAAGAAATAAGATAGACTAAAGAGAACCTAAAAATAAAAATAAAATCTTACTAGAAAGGAATCTAGAAAGTAGACCTAATGAAAAGAAATCCTAACCTAGACAATAACTATTCCCCGGGCTGCGGCGTCAAAAACTTGACGCGTAAGGATTGCACCAGGCTTTACCTCTCGAGGGATCTCGAGAAGCTTGCAACCCCCACCAGGCAGTGTACCTGATCGTTGTAGTATAGTATAGTGACAAGTACCGGGGGATTGATCATTCAGCTTAGGAATAGTGTCGCTAGGAATAGAAAACCTAAAGACTAGGTCTAGAGATGAGGGATGATTCTTTTTGTATTTTTATATTTTATGAAAAGCAAGTAAAATCTCGTTTTTTTAGAGGAGTTGGGCAGAATTAGTTGCTAGTCAACTAACCAAATAACTAAGATGCAATCAAAATAAAATACTAGAAATGAAAATAAACTAAATTAACTAGAGGTGTGAGCAATATATGGGAGAATTGTGTTTACTTAGGTTTCACTACTCCCTAGATATCATTTACAGGTTAATTACTTGGTACAGTTGCGTGGATGACGGATTGTATTCCTTAATACCATTCATGGGGTGGCGTACTTACTTTCCCAATCCTATAAGCTCCTACTTCACTCCTATGTCGAGCCGGCTAAGAAGCTCCTAACATAGGATCACTAGAATTCGCTCATGCATTAAATACAATCATAAAAACCTATTACACATCGGTTCATGTTTCTTAAGACGTTCAAGCAAGTTGCACAATGGAGATCTGCCAGTTTTCTTAAGCCTAACATTGAAATCATTCATCCATTACAACTATAAACAAGCAATCAACCTATAATCAATATCTAGGTTTCATTACATCTAAGCAAACACATGAAAGATCTAGCCAAGCATGTTAAAATCAAGACAAGCATAAGATATATTCAAACAATACATAGACATATTGAATGAATTGAAAGAGGACTTATCTTAATTGAACATGAAAGGTTACAAGGGGTGAAAACCCTTGAAAATACTGTTACAAACGACCTAAGGTTTATTAGGTTCGACCCTAGTATTTTCCACACAAGTTCCTCCCTTAATGAATGAAAAATAGAAAAGTATATATAGATTTTGTGATGTGACGGCGTCAAGAGTAAATGTCTGACGCCGTCATCTAGCCGCCAAATAAAATCTCGGACTGCCTAAATCTGGGTTTGACGCCGTCACGTGTAATCCATCTTCAGGCCGTCACCAAAATAACTCTTAACGCCCTTCTTCTGATGCCTTCAGGTTTTCTCTGGGTCGTCATGGATTTTACTCCTGACGCCGTCATAATTTCCTTCTTGACGCCGTCAGGTACTGTTCTCAGCATGGAAAATTAAGTCTTTGCCATTTTCTTCACTTTTATGCTCCAAAAATGTCCAAAATGCTTCCTTTTCCAGAATTCACTCCCAAAGTACCTAAAATCACAAAAGGAACGATTTAGGGCAATATTTGATCAAATAAATTCAATTCTGGGCTTAAATGACCCCCTAAAAACGGTTCATTTTTTGCCTCATCATTTTTACCCTTTGAAACTTTTCATGTTCATTTGAGATAAGTACTCTTTCAATTCAATCAATATGTCTATGTGTTGCTTGAATATATCTTACACTTGTCTTCAATTTAACATGCTTGGCTAGATCTCTTGTGTGTTTGCTTAGATGTAGTGAAACCTAGATGTTAATTATGGGTTGATTGTTTGTTTATAGTTGTTACGGATGATTGTATTCGATGTTAGGCTTAAGAAAACTGGCAGACTTCCATTGGTAACATGCTTGAACGTCTTAAGAAACATGATCAGAGGTGTACTATGATTTTTGGTTGTATTTAATGAGTAGGAGAATTCTAATGATCCCATGTTAGGAGCTTCTAACGGCTCGACATAGGAGTGAAGTAGGATCCTATAGAGTTAGGGAATATTGTACACGGCCCTACGACTAGTATTAAGGAATATGACCCGTCATCCATGCAATTGTAACAAACTATCAACCTGTTAAAGATATCTAGGGAGTAATGAAACCTAAGAAAATACAACTCTCCCTATTATTGTTCACACCACACTAGTTAAATTAGCTTTATTTTCATTTTTGTTATTTTATTTTTGATTGCGTTTGTAGTAAATTGGGTTAATTGGCTAGCAACTAATTCCGCCCACTCTTCCAAAACCCGAGATTTTGTTTTATAAAAAATATAAAAATACAAAAAGAATCATCCCTCACCTCTAGACCTAGTTCTTAGGCTTTCTAATCCTAGCGACACTCTTCCTAAGTTGAACGATCAAACTAGTCATTATACTATACTACAACGACCAGGTACACTGCCTGGTGGGTGTTGTAAGCTTCTCGAGATCCCTCGAGAGGTAAAGTCTGGTGCGATTTCCACGTATCAATAGTGTAAGTCGAATCACGAGATTCTTTAGGGTGGTTTCCGAGGTGCGGAATTCCGTGGGAGTAACTCCTTCTTTGTGAGCATCGATATTGGTGAATATCGGTGGAGTGAATTGTAACGGTTTGTAGTCCACCGAAAGGATTATACTAATGGAATAGTATCGGTGTCGTGGATTCGCAACTGAACGTACGGATGGTATATACCCCCCATCCCGAACCAGTATATATCATGGTGTCTCTCTTTACTCGCTTTATATACTTTGGTTGTGTTTGTGGTTGTTTGGATTGATTTTACAACTACTTGGTTTTCTTTGAGGTTTAAAGTTTTTAAACGTCTTAAAAGCCGAAGAAACATTCACCCCCTCTACGGTTCTACAAATATCATTCCACATTTGTAGAAAATATAACCAAACACTTATTATATCTATAAGCTCAACGTACACGGGGATTTACCGTCAATATCGCTACAACTTTTCGTCATCTCCAACCACCGATAACACTCTCGTAACTCATAACCAAGCAAAGGGCAAAATATCGATAATTAAAGAGTATTTATAAAGTTATTTTACATAACGCAATTATAAATACATACTTTTTTTAATATATTCATCATCATAATTTTTTAGCAACACTATCGATAATTTATTGTCACGAAAAATGAATAGCCAAAAAACGATTGCTCGTGAGAAAATTTAGTTACACGGATACTCAATGTCACAACGCACGCTCGGCTAATAGTACATGAAATGAATATTAAGTTACACATGCAACCATTTATTTCAACATTTAATTATTAGAGAAAAGTTCATTTATGGACTAAGTTTTTGTTGCATACTGAGGGACAAATCCCCACCATCCATCTAGTTTGATATAATGGTGGGGATTAACCTAAGAGTTAATATGAAAACATAAGTCCAGTTTTTTTTTTTTTTTTTTGTCTTATTGTCTTTCTTATTTATTCACCTTTTTTAACATTTTTTTCGTCTTTTTTTTTAATTCACGTTTTTTTCTAAATCATTTTTTTTAATTCAGGTTTTTTTTTTCTTTTATTTTTTTTTAATTCGCGCTTTTTTCACTTTATTACGTTTTCGTCCGTTTCTGTCTGTATTCCTATGTTTTCGTCCATTTTTTAAGTTATCGTCCATTGTTAGACATTTTCATCTGTTTTGAGACGTTTTTATCCTTTTTTATAAGCTTTCGTCCGTTTTCATATCGTTTCGTCCGTTTTATAAGATTTTGTCCGTTTTCAAACGTTTTTGTCCGTTTTCATCCGTTTTTATACATTTTTGTCCGTTTTCATAAGTTTTCGACAGTTTTTATATGTTTTCAGCCGTTTTGGTTCGTTTTCATACGTTTTCGTCCGTTTTTTACGTTTTCGTCCATTTTTAGACGTTTTGGTCCATTTTCAGACATTTTCGTCCGTTATTATAGGTTTTCGTTTGTTTTTGTATGTTTTCATTTGTTTATATACGCTTTCGTCTGTTTTTGTCCGTTTTCATACGTTTTTGTCCGTTTTCAGACGTTTTTTATCGCTTTCATACATTTTCAGCAGTTTTTTTTACGTTTTCGGCAATTTTTATACGTTTTCGTCCATTTTTTTTTCCATTTTTCATACATTTTCGTTCGTTTTCCGATGTGTTTGTACGCTTTCATACATATTCGTTCGTGATATTCAGAATTGATATTCAGAATATCACTTGTGATATTAAGAATATCAATTGTGATATTAAGAAACGTATGAAAATGGACGAAAACGTATGAAAACGAACAAAAACGTATGAATACGGACAAAAAATTAAGAAAGTGAAAAAAAAACATGAATTTAAAAAAAATGTGAAAATCACTTGTGATATTCTAAATATCACTTGTAATTTTCATGTTACAAAACATTATTCGAAAATCACTTGGGATTTTCTGAATATCACTTGTGATATTCTGAATATTACAAGTGATTTTCATGTTATAAAACTTTAGTTGAAAATCATTTTTGATATTCAGAATACCACTTGCGATATTCAGAATATCACTTGCGATATTCAGAATATCACTTACGATATTTTGACTATCGCAAAATATCATTTGTGATATTCGAAAACGTATGAAAATGTCTGAAAATAGCCAAAAACATTTAAAAATGGACGAAAATGGACGAAAACTTAAGAA
The DNA here is from genome assembly GCA_030686995.1 of Artemisia argyi. NCBI lineage: Eukaryota > Viridiplantae > Streptophyta > Magnoliopsida > Asterales > Asteraceae > Artemisia > Artemisia argyi. The sequence continues at coordinate 115,037,955 of CM060689.1, forward strand.
AACAGACGAATATATAGGAAAACATATGACAACATCTGAAACGGACAACAACGTAAAAAACAGACGAAATTGTATGAAAAAAGACAAAAACGTAAGAAAACGGACAAAAACGTAAGAAAACGGACAAAAATGTATGAAAATGGACGAAAATAGATGAAAATGTATGAAAACGGATGGAAACGTATAAAACGGATGGAAATGTATAAAAACGGACGGAAACGTATAAAAATAGACAAAAACGCATAAAAACGAACGAAAACGTATGAAAACGGACAAAAACGTAAGAAAACGGATGAAAACATATGAAAACAGACAAAAACAGATGAAAACGTATAAAAATGGAAGAAGACGTATAAAAACAGTCGAAAACGGACGCAAAAGTAAGAAAATGGACGAATATGTATGAAAACGGACGAAAACGTATGAAAACAGACGAAAACGTATGAAAACGGGCGAAAATAAATGAAAACGTGTGAAGACGGACGAATATGTATGAAAACGTATGAAAAAGAAAAAAACAAAAAAAAGGAGAAAAAATCGCGAATTAGAAAAAAAAAAGTTATTAAATAAGAAGGATTAAAAAAAACAAAACAAAAAACATAGACTTAGGTTTTTATATTAAATCTTAGGTTAATCTTCATCATTAGATCAAACTTGATGCATGGTTGAAATTTGTCCCTTAATATAGAACAAAAAGGGTGTGTTTCTTTTTTTCCTTAGCTAAGGCCATGTGGGTCTCACGTTCTATATGAGACTCTTAATGGGGTGAGATCATATTTATATGTCTTTGGGATATAGAGGTGCTAGTGTAAAAATGTGGACTCTAGATAAAAAATAATCATAATAATACATAAAAAAAATAATAAATAATAAAAAAACAATATTAAATACTTTGTGTGGACCAATTTCCTTAGCTAAGGGAAAAAGAAACACCCCCTTAGGAGGTGGCAATCTATTCCGTATGGGGGTTCGGCATCAAATGCCGAGCGGCATCAAAGAAAACCACTGCCTCGGCATGAACAAATTGGCATGCATTTCGGTATGGATTACCGATTCGACATGGTTGTTTCCCCATAAAAGTCGAACATTGGAGCATTAGATCGGGGATCCGTTTGAGGCTATTTTCGAAAAAAAAAAAAAAAAAAAAAAAAAAAAAAAAAAAAAAAAAAATCCCTTTAAATATACACTTAAACTTGCATCATGATTGCCACTAAAAAATGAGGGTGAGGTATGGTGAATCATGAAATATGTTGGCAACATTTGATTAGTTAAATTTGCATTAAGGTGAATTATGGTATGGCATGATTGCCCACCCCTTAGTATTTAAAATAACTCACCTATTCATTATTATGCTTAACTTAACGCTAGTGCTTTCTATGAAAAAGATTACTGTAATATATTGATAACCTTTAAGTCTAGTATTAAAATATAAGTTGTAGCCATTATTGTAGTAGCATTATTGTTTAATAAAATGATTATCCACTAAATTTGAGTTTCAAAACTCAATGCAATCGAAGTCAAATTTGTGCTCTTGACACTTCTTTTGATATATACTGTCCTTGTAAATTTGTTGCAACTAGAGATATTTTAATAACAGTCAAAGAAATTTTATGAATATGGATACGGAGGCATAGTACACTTTACAACACTTTCTAGAATGTTGAAAAACTTCATGCTTGTTACTCTCTCCTTCCAAATTAACTGTCCACGTTTTTTTTAGTTATTTCATTTTAATTGTCTACTATTAAATATAGATTAGAACATTTAATCGAGTTTATTATATTACCCTTACTTGAAATTATTATTACAAACTTTAAAGAATAACTTAATTAATTAGCTAAGCATAAAATTGTCATTCTGTTAAAAAGTAAAAAAAAAAAAAATTGTAATAAATGCACTTTTCTTAAACTGTGTGTTTTTTGTCGGGGGACAATTATTTTGGTACGGAGGGAGTATTTTGCAGATGCATTTGTGCTATTATACGCCCCGTTAGAAGTTTAAGTCTCTTTGTTCAAAAAAAAAAAAAGTTTATGTCTCGAAGTATTATTGTTTTTATTTACTGAGAACGAACTGAATGCTTAGAGAATATGTTTGCAAGTTCGATGTTTGATAGAGTTTAGATGAGTTTGACAAGATTGAGGTCAATTTTAACTTTTATTGACCGATAGGAATACTTAATTTTACAATGTAAGCGAAATTGTGCACTTATGTTGGTCCAATTAAGTTATTTCAACCTTTTTTTTCACTTTTTGAAAATCTTTTGTATAATACAGTATGAAATTAGTATTCTAGTTATAAGTTATGAACTTAGATATTCATATCTTTAAGCAACCTTTTTATATTAATATAAGGATAACATCCTATTTCAAAAGTTTTATAGTTATAATAAGAAATTAGTTTTCTAATTTCCAACAACGAAGACTTAAATCTGAATACGACAATCACCAAGTTCAAAAGTTGTAAACTCACAATATATAACTAGTTGCAAGTTGCGACTTAAGAACAAAACTTTGTCATGAAATAAGTTTATTTATGATAATAAACGAGCGGGTGCACCCGCGCGTTGCTGCGGGAATGTCGTGTTTAATTTAAACTCGGAATAAAACGATCGAAAAAAAATTATTTTTGTTATTAAGGACTAAATTTGCAAAAGATCGGTAACGGAGGACTAACTCTGCCATTTACAGCAAAAGATCGGTAACGGAGGACTAACTCTGCCATTTACAGCTAACCTAAGGGACCATTTTTGTAAATTTCTTAAAAACAGTAATCACTGTTCCAAACCAAATCATTTTTAATATATATATATATATATATATATATATATATATATATATATATATATATATATATATATATATATATATATATATATATAAATAAAATATGAGGAGAGATCATATATATATCAAAAGTTTTCTCTATAACGAAAATGCGATTACACTCATCTTTTTTAAAATTTAAATATCTCGTGAGCCATTAATCATTTGGCAAAATAAATTATACCGTCGTGGGCGGACATTTTATTATCTTGCAATAGAAGAACACTTTTACATACTTTCGAAGAATTATTCCTCTTTTTTTTCCCTGCTGCCCCATTGACTAAGAAGGGGGCGGGCGCAACAGCTACATGGACCCCTTCCTTTCCTTCTACATACTTTCGAAGAATTATTCCTCTTTTTTATTTTTTATTTTTTATTTTTATTTTTTCCAAAATTGAAATTCGTGTGACATGTCACATGGGATTTAACACTAACATGGTGGTCCAAACAATAAACCATTGCACTAAAATTGTAATAAGTATTTGTATATAAATCAAAGACTTTCACCATTTTTTTTTTTGCAACGAAATAAACGCATTCATAGCTTTTCAGCTATATATCACACACTTTATTTGAATTATAGATTATAACAAATTATTTATAAACTTCTATAATCATATGTGGTAAATATTACATGGTAAATATCACACGTGTTTTATTCTACTACGAATTAATTGCACTAATCTATAATTAGAAATATATTGTGTTCTTAATGGTTGGAGAGCTATAAATGTCTAGTTTTCAAAATAAAAAACATTGAAACATTTCAAATTTTGTAGAAAAAATTATGTTCATTTTCTTACATGTTAAAATATTTGAATATCCAAATTAGTGTTGCATTACATGTAATTTCTCAATCAAGTTTCAACAACGAAAGAAAAAAGAAAAGAAAGACGGAAAAAACTTTATAATAATGGGAAAAAAAAGCTTGTCCAAGGTACATCACAATGCCCGGATATAGACAGATATTTAAACGGTCATCGCAATAAAATTTTTGCTTAATATGGTTTAAGATATATTAGTTTTTGAAAAAATTGTGTTTGTTATTTATTTATGAAAAATAATAATTTTTCTTACTATTTGTTCCTACTTGTTTTCTTTCTTTTATGATTGTGTTTGTTATTTATTTATGAAAAATAATAATTTTTCTTACTATTTGTTCCTATTTATTTTCTTACTTTTATGATTGTAAGATTACTCCTAACAGTAAATCAGTTCACCTTACACTTCGGCATCACATCAGATTTATCTCTCCCCTCACTTCCTCAAACTTTCACTCCAATCACTCTCACAAACCAAATAATTAATAATTAAAAACATTAAGGGGGCACAATTTGCATTGGAATTCTTATAAAATGAGCTTCTCACCTATGGTTGCCTAGTTTGATGGTCCTCGCACGCCATTTTCTTCCTCTCCATTAAGGCTCAAGCATGAGGAAGGGTCTCAAACCTCCTCACATTCAACCACCGGCACTAGCCTAATAAGTGTAGAAATCAATTATCCAAATTAAGAGAAAGAATTAGTGCATAACACATGTTGGTATGATTGGCAAAAAGATAAGTTGGAAGATTAAATAGGAAGATATAGCAATGCTCTTAATTTGTTGGTATGCAAAAAGTTTTTGTTATGTAGATAGCAAAATAATCCACTAAACTTTTGTATTAGAGGCTGCAAAGCCGTTATATTATAATATACTATAGTATTTAAAGTCTAAATTAACATCTTGTAGTTGACTGACGTTGCTTGTCAACAATGGAAGCTTCAAATATTGAAACTGCGCCCATTTGATACTATATGATATTAGTGTTCCTCGATAATTATTCTTTTAGGAGAGCTGAAGTATTAGTGACTAATTTTAAAAGGGTCAAATTAATAAATAACTTTTCTTTCACTAGTTTTATAAACAAAATAGAATGTGATTTGCACATCACAATCATGCGTATGTGATGTTATACTATATGCACATTATTTTAATTTTATAGTGTGCATATCACCTCTCAAACAAAATACATTAACATTTTTTTTCTTTTTTTTTCTCTTTTTTTTTCTTTTTTTTTTCCTTTTTTTTCTTTTTTTCACATAGTTTTATAGTAGTTTGTTAGTATTATTTTTTATGTTGAAGCTGGGTAATTTAGAAGGTTGAGTAATAAAAACATATACAAGTTAATTAGACGGGTATTCATGTATTGCGGTGGTGAGTACCCGTGGAATTAAATTTTTAGGCGAGCAAATATTTATGATTCCAAGCACCAAATAATTTGATCACATTTCAATGATCATTTTCAGACTTAGGGAAATAGCATAGTACCCAAGCAAAGCGGTAGGAACCATATAGTTTAAAAGGTATTTTGATTTTCTTGAGTTTTGGTACTAGTGGATGACAATTTTCGGTGATTCTCAACTATTTTTGAGGAAGATCTAAAAGATTGAGAAAATTGGATATATAAAAGTGGTGAAAAATGTGATTTTCACATATGTTGAGAGAAAAATAGTAGCTTTTTATTTTACTTTTAATTTTAATAAATGTATTTTTTTTTAAATACTATATGGGGTATCATAATTAATTTAACGTAAAATTATCTTAGTACAAATTTATAAGTCAGAAAAGTTATACGACCATGATTATTATAATTCAAATATCAAATTTATAAAGGTTAAAGCCACATATTACCAACGAACTTATCATTTTTTACCGGGCTACACAAATTACTAACCAATTTATCATTTTTTTACCATTGTAGCTAACTTACTTTTTTATTGTCTAATTTACCAACTAAAATAAGTATTTTGTCCAAATGTTACCAATTTTCACATAAACTAACAACTGTTTGTCCTTTATACCCTTATGTTTCTTGCATCGTTAGTCCTTTATACTAACGGCCTTTAATAATTTTCACCACCACCTTCCACCGCCGCCACCCACCACCACCGCCACTACTACCACCACCTTCGCCACCACCCACCACCCATTGCCACCACCACTATATGTATGGTGAGTGGCGGTGGGAGGTGGCAATGGAGGTGGTGGTAGTTGTGGCAGGTGGTGGCGGTGAAGGTGGGTGGTGGTGGCGGTGATGGCGATGGGTGGTGGTGGTGGGTGGTGGCGATGGCTGCTGGCGGGTGGTGGTGATGGTGGTTGTGGTGGGTGGCGACGATGGATGTGGGTGGCGGTGGTGGCGATTGGTGGTGGTGGTGGCAGTGGTGGTATGTGGTGGTGGTAGTGGTTGTGGTGGGTGACGATGGTGGACGTTGGTGGTGGTGGTGGCGATTAGTGGTGGTAGTGGTGGTGGTGGTGGCGGTAGGTGGTGTTGGTAGTAGGTGGTGCCGGTGGTGGTGGTGGTGGTGGGAGGTGGTGGTGAAAATTACTAACAGCCGTTAGTATAAAAGACTAACAATGCAAAGAACACAAGGGTATAAAAGACTAACGGCTGTTAGTTTATGTGAAAATTGGTAACTTTGGGACAAAATACTTATTTTGGTAGGTAACTTAGACAATAAAAAAGTAAGTTGGCTACAATGGTAAAAAATGGTAAGTTTGTTGGTAACGTGTGGGTTTAACCCTTTTTTACCATTGTAGGTAACAAATTTTTATATTACCGAAGTCACCAACCACCCACCACCACCCACCACCGCCCACCACCGCCCCCACCCCCGCCACCACCCACCACCACCACCCGCCACTACCGACCACCCCCGCCACCACCTACCACCACCACCCATCGCCACCACCACCCACCCACCACCACCGTGGTGGTGGTGGCGGGTGGAGGTGGTGGTGGTGGTGGCGAGGGTGGTGGTGGGTGGAGGTGGTGGGGTGGTGGCGGCGGTGGGTGGTGGTGGTGGTTGGTGGTGGGTGGCGGCGGTGGGTGGTGGTGGCGACGGTGGATGGTGGTAGCGGTGGTGGCGGTGGGTGGTGGCGGTGATGGGTGGTTGTGGTGGCGGTGGGTGGTGGTGGAGTTGGGTGGTGGTGCTGGTGGTGGCGGCGATGGAAGTGGTGGTGAAAATTACTAACGACCGTTAGTATAAAGAACTAACGATGCAAAGAACATAAGAGTATACAAGACTAACGGCTGTTAGTTTAGGTGCAAATTACCTATTATTTGACAAAATACTTATATTGGTTGGTAACTTCGGTAAAAAAAAATTGTTACCTACAATGGTAAAAAATAATAAGTTCGTTGGTAATATGTAGCTTTTAACTCTATCTATACTACATATAAAGGAAAAATGATAAAAGTGAAAAAGTGGAAAAGTTAAAAGTCAAGTAATGTGAAATGTTGAAAAATCTTATTAAAGGAAATTATGAAATGTAATTAATACTCTTATTAAAACACCTCATTACTTAAAAGTACAATGATTTATTCACATTGTACAACTAATTAAAAACATATCTACCAAATTAAATACAACCAATTAAAACAATTAATACAAATCACAAACCGGGTTAACTCGGAACGCTTCAAACCCGACGGGTTGAACCGGTTAAATTTGACCCGTTTTCGACCCAACCTAGCAAGTTGACCCGGTTTAAATCGACCAATTTTTTTGCACAGAACGGTTCAACCGGTTGAACCACCCGGGTTGCAAAACATTACGTTTAATTCCCAAAATCGACCAATTTTTCGACCGGAACGATTCAACCGATTGAACCATCCGGGTCGAACCGGGTTTCCACACATTATATTTAATTCTCAAATCTTCAAACTTTTATTAGTTTTCATTTATAACCTATAAACTTTTTTTTATCCATAAACTATCTTGTCGCTGTAAAATCTCGTTGCTATGCACGGGTACTCGTCTAGTTTATAATATAAGAGTACAAATATGCTAAAGATAAATTATATGATAGTGATCTTATGAGTAATTCAATTAACACAATTATGAATTTTTCTCTTGATTTATTTGATAGTTATAAAATTGAATACTAATCAGTATTAAAATGAATCTTACAAATTTGTCGAGTTTTAACAATATCATGATTGTCATAAATAGTAAACGCGTAGCTTAAACTTTTTAATATTATTATAAAATTAAGGTCTCAAATATTTTATAGTAATGTACTACGTAAGATACTTTTTTTTTGACAGGCAAATTTCCAACTTAGGTTTTACCACCCCGAAGACCAGGGCCCTAACCACCACTCCGACCAGACTATGTTGTCTTAACCGGGTCCACGCTGGTGTACGGAATGTGGCTCTACGGTGTCGCGAGGAACCGTTCCGCCTCTACACAGATTTTACCCTGCTAGAGAAACGGCCGGATTAAACCCCGACGCTGCTCGGATTCGAACCCCGGTCTCCTGACCCAAGATTCGAATCTTCATTGCAATACCAACTGCGCTAAGGCAGCTGATTACTACGTAAGATACTAATAATCCAAGTTTATCTCCTTCAGACCTTGTTTATAAAGGATTTTTAGTTTTAATAAATCAAAAGCCTGTTTTGTAACAAATTAAAGTTCCAGCTAAAATAGTTTTATTTAAACGCATCTGATGAAATGTTGATGAAAACCTTTTACAACAACAACAACAACATACCCAATCCCGCCTAGGCGGGGTATGATGAAAACCTTTTGAACACATCAATTTATCATGAGCTTAGGCTGCCCACAGAAGGAGAGGGGACCGACTCGGTCGACCCAATCCTAATCGGTCGGCCCTTGTGTGGCTACTCGGTCGCGACCGAGTTGAGGCAAAAAAAGAGGCGACCTAAGTCGAGATCACGACCGACTAGTATTGCATGTTTACTTTGCTTTTTAATCCAAACATTTAGTATCTTAAATGTTTTATACCGTCGCCCTTACTGGGGCACCCAATCACCTGCAGGTCGCTGGAGAGAGAAAGCTGACGTGGCAGGGAAAAATTTGAGGATTGGGTTGCCTTACTGTAGGCAGCCTTAAACCTCATCTTTCTGAACAATAGGTTGTCATAAAATATGAGCTAACTTTTGAAAAAGTTATGTAAACCTGTAAGATTACAAATTACAAACTCAATCCTGTCGGGACAGGGTATGGGGGAGGTATAATGTAGACAGATCCTATCTCTACTCCAGGATAAACCCGGGAGTAGAGAGACTACTTCCAATGAGACCTCCGGCAAGTGCAGATGTGTGGGTGAGAGGAAAGGGAGAGAGAGCAGATAGGGCAGAAAAAGCAGTACGCAACATGCAAAAACGAGCAAAAGAAAGCAGGCAAGAAACAACACAAGGAGACTGCAAAAGCAAGGGGACACAGGCAAAAGCACAAACAAAGGAGCACAAAGCAGAGCCCAAATGCAAACAAAAGCCAAAGCACCAAGAAAAGCAGGCAAGCCTAAGGGAGCAAAGGAAAGCACCGTATGGGGCCTAAAGCTAAGGCAACACTTAAAACGAGGCAATAAAAACCAAAAACGCAAAGGTCAAGAAAAGCAAGCAACCTAGAAAAGGCGCATGCAAGGGGGCACAAGCAAAGGAGCAAAAAGCAGAGCTCAAACGCAAACAAAAGCAAAAGCACCAAGAAAAGCAGGCAAGCCTAAGGGAGCAAAATTATGCAAAGCAAAGCACCGCACGTACGGGGCCTAAAGCTAAGGCAACACAAAAAACGAGGCACTAATAACCAAAAATGCAAAGGTCAAGAAAAGTAGGCAACCTAAACCTAAACCTACTAAGCACCTAGCCAGGGCTACCCACAGATCATAATTCTATCTCTCCACGCCTTCCTATTTGAGGGCATGTCCTCGGTCAAGAGAAGCTCCTTCATGTCGAGCTTAACTCTATCCTCCCACCTAAGTTTGGGTCTACCCCACCTTCTCACACCCTCTACTACTAGCGCCTCTACCATTCTTACTGGCGCTGATTGTGGCCTCCTCCTGACATGACCGAACCACCTCAACCTTCCTTCTCTCATCTTCGAGATAATATTCTCGACTTCGAGTTTTGCTCTGAAAACTCCGTTCAGGATCATGTCAAGCAAAGATTTACCACAAGTCCATCTTAGCATTCTCAGTTCTGCTACCTCTACCCTGTTAGCAAGGACCTTGGAGATGGGCCAACACTCCGACCCGTACAACATAGCCAGTCTAATCGCCACTTTACAGAATTTCCCCTTTAACTTTAAGGGAACGTTCCTGTCACAAAGGATTCCCGATACCGCTCTCTATTTTGTCCAATCTGCTCTAATCCGGTGGGTTACGTCCTCATCTATCCTCCCTGATTTATGGATCATCGATCCCAGATATCTAAAAGACTCCTTGGGTGGCAGGATCTGGTCACCTAAAAGAATATCAATATCTTTGTGGTGGCCTGTCTCGATCCTCCCAAACTCACATCTCAGGTATTCGGTCTTCTCTCTACTCACTCGAAGTCCATTATCTTCCAGAGCTTCCCTCCAGTACTCAAGTCTGTTATTTAACCCTTTCGCCAATTCTGCCACCAACACAATGTCGTCAGCAAAAATCATGCTCCACGGGATGCCCTCATGTATCCTTTGAGCTAACTCATCTAGAATCAAGGCGAAGAGATAAGGACTAATGGCAGATCGTTGGTGTAGCCCAAATTCTACAAGGAAAAACTTTGAGATCCCCACTGTGGATAGTACACAGGTCTTAGCCCCCTCATACATATCTTTAATGACCCTCACGTATCTCCTTGGGGTTCCTTTCTCGATAACAGTTCTCCAAATCAACTCGCATGGTACACTATCATATGCCTTTTCAAGGTCGAGGAATGCCATATGCAGGTCCTTTTGTCTTTCTTTATACTTCTCCATGAGACTTCTGAGCAGGTGAATACCCTCAATCGATGATCTACCTGGCATAAAACCAAATTGGTTCTCCGCCACCCTCGTTTCCCTTCTCAACCTTCTCTCAATAACTATCTCCTAAAGCTTCATGGTGTGGCTAAGAAGCTTAATGCCCTTATAATTGATACACACTTGCACACCCCCTTGTTCTTGTAGATGGGGATTACTTTGCTGCGTCTCCATTCTTCTGGTATCTTAGCACCGAAGAAGATCTTGTTGAAGAGGAAAGTTAGCCATTCTACCCCCTCTTCACCCAAGCACCTCCAAGCTTCTATGGGGATTTGGTCCGGCCCTACTACTTTGTTTCTTCCCATCTTCTGTAGTGTAGTCTTAACTTCTGGTTAGCTAATCCTTGAATAGTAGCGCTCTGGTCATTGGCTATGGTTCTCTTCTTCCCCACTTCCTTTGGTACCTCCTACGTTGAAAAGAGAGGAGAAATACTCTCCCCATCTTTTCCTAATATCCTCTTCATTCACAATGGTCCTTCCGTCTTCATCCGTGATATATTTTACGTTCCCTAAATCCCTCCTTCTTCTCTCTTGGGCTTTAGCAATTTTAAATATATAATTAGCCCCTTCTTTGGAGTCTAATTTCTTATACAAATCCTCGTACGCCTTGTCCTTCGCTTGCGCTTGATGAGTGCTCAAACACTCATAATTTTTGGTCAAATCTGAACTACAAAACATACAAAAACACTCAAAAAGGCATCAAAATACTGAAAATATTCCAAAATTGTGTTTTATATGTTTTAAAAGCAAAATAAGCTAAAACAAATGAAAAATGATCAAAGTTTGCAAAATTGGCAGTTTCAGTCCCCCAAGTTTCAAAACTTGTCAAAAATAGTCTCTATGCATTTATTTTAAATGAGAAGTCAACCCAAGTCTTTTGAAAGTCAAAAAAAAATCACAAAATATGATACTTGGGTCTAAAGTTTCAAAAATTACAGTTTTAGTCCCTCGAGTTTCAAATATGGCAAAAATAGTCCTTGGAGTTTAAATTTGGAAATTTATCAATTTTGGTCCCTGTACTATTGAAACTTGGCAAGTCTAGTCCTTTGAATAACTTTGGAAAAATTACATTTCAGGCCTCTAAACTTTTCAATATTTACATATTTGGTCCTTGTTGTTTTTACTAAGCTTATAACAAACGGACCCTTTGGTTATTCATAAACCCAAAACCCAAATAACATAACCAGCCCAACACCTAAACCTTACTACCCTTGGCCCAAACCTCCAAAGCCCATCCACCCATACCCCGTTTAATATCAAACCACCCCAGGGTCAACATAAGTCAAACCTAGGGTCAAAACACTGTTCACCTCCATCCCTTTCCCCCTGATTATCTGCAACTGTGTCCCCCCTCCTCTCCACATTTTCTCACCAACCCTTCTCATTATTAATACTCCCACCTACAACCATCCCATACCATTTAATACCCTCAAATCTACCCCAACCTGCCCAATTGGATTGATACCACTTTCCCGCCAAAACCAAGATTGAAGGTCAGGATCAAATTGAGCTTATCCAACGGTTCAGAAGAGAGTGGGAATGAAAGAGAAGGTATCCAGGTCTATAAAAGTCAAGAAAGGAGGAGTTAGAATAGTTAGTAGTTAGTTTTTATTTTCTTAGTATAATTTAGGTCGAATTTAGTTTTAATTAATGTAATTCTTCTGATTCAGTATTGTAATCTCTTTTTCAGTAGTTAATTTAGCTTTTTAATAAAAGAAATTCAAGTTCTCTTTACAATTCCCTTGCAGTCAATTACTTAATTCTAGCTTAAACACTTAATTGTGGTAAAAGCTTCCTTAAGCTTACACCTCTGTTCACTGAGCTCATTCAAGCTAATTATAGCTTGTTGTGAGCTCAGTTGAGTTAAAACCTTGTTTTAATACCACAAATCAAAAAGTCAACGAAAGTCAATGGGAAGGCATTATTATGATAAAGGGATTTAGCAGGGTGTTTGTGATTGCCTTCTGTCTCATACAGCTTGGTGACAAGCCCTTATGAGCTTTATGCTACTAAATTGAGGTTTGAACCTTCAATTTTCATCATAAATCATTTATGTGGATCACATACTAGTTTGATTTATCTAATTTTGTTTATGCTTCTTTGTCATGAACTGTGCTCAATCTGTGTTTAATAATGTATTTTTAGATATTAGTTAAAGCTTATCTTTAGTTTTCATGAAGTAGTTTAGTGATTAGCTTTGAAATTTTGCAATCTGCCAATCTTTAGGGGTGTTTGGATTTGAGTGTTTAAATGAGTTCCAGTTGGAGATGGTTGTTAATATTGGTCACACTAGGCTGCATAATGTCAAATTAGTGTAGTTTAGTCTTATATCAGTAAGGTTATAGCTAGAAAAGTCAAAACCTCATTTATTCCAAGCTTGTGAGCTGACTGTTAGGTTTTAGTATCCTAAACCTCATTTAATCTTTGCATAAATAGTTTAAATAGTTAAAAATAGTTACATAATAGCTTAATATAACTCAAACAATTAGTAGATTAGGATTAAAGTTCAGTTTAGTCAACATTGCAAGTTTATTTCAAAAGTCAAAATATGACTTAGGGCAAAAAATCCAGAAATAGCAAGATTTATTGTGAATTTTGTGAGAGGTTTCAGACTTTGAAATTTTTAGGACTTATAGCCCCCCAGCTAATCTTTGAATTCCCACCTTCACCTTATTTTTTCAATTTTTTCTGTGCATTCCACAGCCCTCCAAACACAGGTGCAGGGGAAGCACCTCCCCTGTGCACAGACATGGCAGTCTACCACCACCACTTTGGTGGGTCCCACAGGGCACCTCAGTGGGCCCCACTAGGTGATCTTAGGTTCCTTGAGTAGCCCTACTTGCTAGCTATCCAATTCCAGCATACTTGGACCCTCAGGTGCCTTTGCCCCCCTTTATCTAGTCTGTAAAGAGACCCCAATAGGCCCGCTTGAGTGGCAGTGATTTGGATTGCTTATTTGGCCTTATTGGCTTATTGAGGGTGCCATTATTATTATTTTAGCTTAATCCTAGTCCTTTCAGCTTGTTCTCACCTTAATCCACCCTTGTGACTTAGCTTTGAGCTTATTGGGGGCTTAAGCAAGACAGTTTGACCAAAAGTCAACCGTCAAGCCTCTAGGCATACACTTAGCTTATTTTTGATATCTAAAAAAGTTGTTTTTACAAAAGTTTCATGTTTTTAGGTATAAAATAGTTTCGTAAAAGAAAAATCCAGAAAAACCAATTTAAAAATAAGTGATAGTTTCTATTTAATTTTATTTATCTTTTTAATTTTCCTTTTTGGATTTTTATTAAGTAACCTGCATTTTTATATTTTTCTTAATTTTCTTTTATCTTAAAGTATTTCTAGTAATTTTTCCAGAATTTTATCTTGTCATTTAGTATTAACCAGATTTAATATTAGTTTTATTAATAATTAATTAATAATTAGGTATTAAATAGCATAATTAGTTTTTATAAAGTAATTTCTTGTTTTTATATTTTTCCTAGCTTTTAGATGTTATAAAAGAATTTTAGAAATTTTCTCATAATTTCTACTGTTCATTTTCTAATTTTTTTTAATTAATTTAGTTAAATTAGATATTAATTAATAATTAAGTAAATAATTAGTAAAATAGTCTAAATATAATTTTTAGAAACTTTTTATAATTTTTTAGGATTCCTGTAATGGTTAATTAGATTTATAAAAAATTTCATAATTATCTAAGTCTTTTTAGTATTTTTAATAATTTTAATTAGTTTAATTAGGTAATTAATATTAAATTAGTAATTAATTAATATATAATCTACAAAAAGACAAAAAGATATATTTTTAATTTTAAAATTTGATTTTAAGTTATTTTATAATTTTAGAATTTTAATTTTAATTTTTCTAGTATTAAAATAATATTATATTGTATTTAAGTTATTTAAATATTAATAATTAGTATTAATTAGTAATTAATTAATAATAATTAATTAAATAGTGTAAAAATTTATTTTCTTTTTCTAAAAATTTTCTTTCATCCTTTAGTTTGTAAAAAAGTCATTTTCACCCCCTGTGGGTTTTCAGATTTCAGTTTTCACTTTTTATTTTGTACGTTCACGTAAATTTAAACTGAACGTACGCATTTTTAGGTTTACGTTTTTAGGTTTTAAACTTTTCTGGGTTTTCCAATTTTACAATCTTTTTGACATAGCTTATTTAAGCTATTTCCTTGTATAAATCAGTAGTATAATCATTCAAAACCCCTTTCCTGTCCAAATTCGCCCGATCATAAACCCGTTTGAATACAATCCACACCTCGTCGGGACATAACGACCCGGGGAAACCCTATACTTCCACGGAGATTGACTCTTAGGCTCTTTGACTTTGTTGACCATTCCTTGGTCAATATAAGTTGTCCGTTTGGAGCCAATCAGCGCTGCAGCCTTTTTCGCTTCTATTTTAGATACTTTGTACCTCTCTTATGCGGCTGTGATGTCAGCTTAGTGGCCCTATCAACACAAAAGAAGCTCTCTGATCCTAGATTGTTTCGCTGCTACTTTGGATTGCACATCCTCACTAAACCACCAAGATTCCCTGCTATGCGTCTAGGTCCTCACTGCCCCGGTAGCCACATCAAGGGAATCGTTTGCCGCGTCCTTAATGATTTCGGCCATAGCGTTCCATATTTGGTCCGCGTCTCTAGCAGTTGGTCCTCCGACTAAGTAGAAAGTCCCTCCGAGGCTTTCACTCTAAATGCCTCAGCCGCCTCGCCTTTCAGATTCTTCCATAGGATCCTTGGCAACAAAGTCACTACTCTCCTAGTTTGTTGCCTAACGAAGAGTGTATCCAAAGCTAACAATTTGTGTTGGGATGAGCATGCCTCACCCGGAAACACCCTGCAGTCCCTACATGCTCTAAGATCACTTCTTCTCACCAGCAGATAGTCAATCTGGGTGTTGTGACCCCCACTTTGGAAGGTGATCAAGTGAACATCTCTCTTCTTGAAAAAAGAGTTTGCCACTACTAAGTCGTGTGCCATCGCAAACTCTAAAATAAGATACAGCTTTTAGCTTCCTTTCCATCTTTGTTAATACAAATAATGTCAAAAACGTTGTTTGCATTATTCGGTCTCTACATGTTTTGATAATCACAAAATATGAAAACACGATACGTAAACTTACGGTTAATAAGTTTTTAATCGAGAAAACTCGTTTCTTCCACGTATCTACTACAACGTCACTTCAGGTATGAACAAACTTTATACCGACATTAGTAAAGTGATCAAAGATTTTATTTTCTTCAAAACTTACATTTTTATGTATGACAAAACATTTTTCACATAATGTATTTTGGTGTTTTTAAAGAAATGTTTTATTAAAATCATATATTCAAAATTTAAAAGCATAACATCTAGTTTTCCCGCCTAAAACCGACAGAAAACTTCACCAAGTGGACTTTCACCATGTCAGGACAAAAAGAGGAGCGTCTGTCGGGATGGTCCCATAAATAGATGGACGGTCCCTTAGTGATAAAGGACCGTCGCATGTTTAAGGGACCGTCATCCCCTCTCCTAACGTGTATAAATACTGAACTGTTCCTTCTATGTAAAAAGATCCCTTTTGCACAAAAACATTATATTCTTCCTTTCCGACTTCTTTGATCACTAGAACATGTCGGTAAATGTTTATAAGTGATTTCCTCCTCCTCTACATCAAAGTGCAAGAGAAGAACTCTCGAAGTAGTGAAGATTCGAGATATTGTAAGAGTCCACACACAAATGTAACAAGTGTTACAATTCTCTTCTTTCTCTAAATTCTAATCTTGTATATTAGTAGATCCGACTTGTGTATGAGTCGAGGTTAGGCTTGAAATGGACAACGTGTAAGCCCGAGAAGTGTTGTATCTAGATTAGTACTTGTAATAGTTTGTGTGGTGTTATGTGAAGGCTAGGACTTAGTGGAGTTCTAGTGTGAAGATTTGGATTTAGTGAAGTCCATGTGTGAAGACTTGAATCGGGTGAAGATTCAAGTGAACGGGAGTGCTCGTTCGTGTGAAAGCTTGGATCGTGTGTCAATCTAAGTGGGACAAGAGTGCTTGTTCGTGTGGCCACGTGGGCTTTGGAGTAGATTGGTTCTAGCTACGATTAGAACTCGACATTCCCCTTAGTGTCGGAAAACTTGGTGTAAGCTTGTGTACGGATTGCTCCGCCTGAAGGAGTATGGTGATATAGTGATTGATAACTCTCGAGTGTGGTACTCTGGGATTGGAGTAGGACGAAGAGTGAGCTTCGTGCAAAACCACTATAAATCTCGGTGTCTCTTTGGTTGTGCTCTTTCTTTACTCTTTACTTTACTTGCATCTTAAATTCATCACTAGTTTAGAAGATATCACATAACTAGTGAAATTCACCAAGTTTGTAAAAGAAATTTTAACCGGACCTGCAAATGGTGAAACACTTTTATAAGTAAATAAGAAACCGGTGAAACTATTCAAACTCCCCCATTCTAGTTTCTACAATTGGTACCAGAGCCACATCACTCAAGATATTTAAAGTATATTGTACTTTAAAGCTTGAATCGATCTATGGATTCCGAAAGAAATTGTTGATCCCAGTTGAGCAAACGATCTTTGTAGAAGTTGACTTGAATAAACACTTAAGCTATAACGCGTAATATTAAAGCTTAACTTAAGAAGAACAGTTTAATCACTATCAACACTTCAATATATTAATAATATGAGCACTCGACAATGCTAGGGTTTTACAACCTTGAAGTGTAAACGAAAACAAAATAATACGTACCTACTCTAATCCTAGGCACCTCCTTTTATAGGCCAAGGAGTCCTATTAGGTTTACAATTACTTTCTACACAAGATAAGAATATTCTAAATGTATAAGATATACACACAATCTATTCTATAATTATCCACTCGTCTATACAATTCTATCTCTTCAGCAGCAGACTATCCAGCAGTACTTTCACGTAGCAGCAGTTTGATTACACTAGCAGCAGAATCATTATCCTTAGCAGCAGTTTGACACTTAGTTAATTTCTGAGCAGCAGAATCTCAAAACCCAACAATCCTCCCCTAAACTTAATATTTACTTCTAAATAATTAAGTTTTTCAAAGCTTGATTTACCACCAGGAGGATGCTTCCAAACACTTACATCTTTTGATCTCTTTGAAAGCTTTTTCTGATAGTTGGATCCAAAATCTTTTCATACTTTTATGTCAATTTGTAAGCTTGGTGATTAGACACATAATGTTGTTGACACTTGAGAAATCCAGGTCTAATCAACTGTCTAAGTACTTCCTTACACTTATTCAAACTAGGATAATCCTTCTCAATAAAAAAAAATAGAGTGACTGCACCAACTCTTAACTCATGAACCCCACAAGATTGATATAAATACCATTTATGTACCTTGCTGAATCCAATTTCATTCCATTCACCATCATCTGGCTGAGGGTCAAACATAATCTTCAAGCTGCGATACATTATACTTTTAAATGCAAGATTTATATCAAGAGCAGTATTCATTTGCTTTCCATCATACTTCTCTTTATATAATCTCCATATAGCAATCACATCATCCTTATCCATCTTATCAAACATCTGTGAAAGTCCAATAAAACCTTGAACTTCATGATTTGATCTCATGAATTCCCAATATCCTTCACTTCCACCTCTTATCTTAAAAGTATATGAGATGATAGGATGTTTTGCAGCTAAAGGCTTTACCTTGATAACCTCTGGTTCTTCTAGTTCAGACCAAGTAGCCAGAGTTTTCTCTTGCTCCTTTTCTTCTGCAACTTCCTCTGCCTTTTCTAAGTCACTACTGCTTTCATCAGTGATCTTTTTCTTCTTCCTAGCAAAGGTCTTGTGACCAACACTTTTTTGTCTATATGTTTTACTTGCTCTGCCTCAATAACTTTTTCAGGTACCAACTTATTATTCATTTGAGCAATCTGTTCTTCATCTTCTGCACAACCCATAGGATAGAAGGTATCCATTTCCCTTTTAGCTTGTTGATACAAATTAAACACCTCTTGATATGACTTGTGTTTCAATTGTACCAATCTCCATCCCTTCATATTCTTAAGGTATCTCTCATGCTCTTTTCTTTGTTGAAGTGGAGTTGGTCCCCTGAGAATTTTCTTCTTCCTTCTTTCAGCAGCAGCTTCTTTCTTTTTCTTTGCTGTGAATTCTTGCATCCAAGCTTTAACATCAAATTCTGGAGTCTCTTGTTCAATTTTAACCAGCTTGGATAATTCAATATCAGCATCCATTCTTATCTTCTCATTAACACATTCCTCATACCTCTTAAAATCTTCAGTTTCCTTATCTGCCCTTTCTTTTTCTTGTTGCAGCATTTGTTGATCTTCAATATCAATTTGTTCTTGTTCCTTTCTTGCAAAAGTTGCATCATGCTCAATTTGTAACTCTTTAGGCCAATAATGAAAAGGAATTAGAGAGTAATCTATCCCTTTAAACAATATCATTTGTTCTTTAATCACCTTTCCCTTTCCCTTATCAGTAGATGATGAAATTGAACTTGAATGTTTTCTAGAAGCAGTAGGTTCTCTGATTACTACTCCTTTTTGAGGTATTCTTGGTAATGGAGTTGTTATTGTGGATGCTGGTTGTTGTGATTGTGATTGACTTAGTTGTGTTGTTTGGTTGAGATTGTGATTTCGGTAGAACATCTGTTGTCTTCTTACTTAACAATACCATTGCCTCAACAGTAGCTTTGTTACTAGATCCAACAGTAGAACCTTGTGCATCAGTAGAATTGAGTTTCTCACTAGCAGCAGGATCAGCAGAATCCTGAGCAGTAGAGTTATGTGCAGCAGCAGAGTCACTTGTCTTGTCAGTAATAGTAGCATTATCCATATTGTTAGCCACATAATCACCCAAAGTTTTCAAAGCTTCACCCATCAACCCTGTTGCCTTTACTAATTGCTCAAGCCCCAAAGTCTTGAGTTTCTTCACCACATTTTCTTGAACAGAAACTAATTATTCCATAACAATTTCATTCCCCTGCTTATTTGTAACCACAAAACCATCCATATCTTGAGGACTTTCCACCTCCATATCATCATTTATTTGAACCTCCCCTGAAACCATACCAGTATCCACATCTTGAGCACCATCAACCCTCTTTAAATTTGCCTCCCCTGAACCCATTGCCACATTCTGCTCTTCATTCCTCCCCTGTTTGGAAGTATCCTCTTCCAAAGGAACAAAGTGTTTAGGAGAACTAACCACCTGAGATGTGCCCACTTTCTTCAATCGTTTGAAGGAGGTTGAAGATCTTGATTTTCTTAAATTCTTTATTATCCTCTGTAACTTTCTGATCTTTTTAGCTTGAGCATCAGAAATTGTTTGAAGACCAAGAATCTTATCCTCCAAATTATCACACTTAAGCTCCAGGTTGGTACAAGTAGCCATCAATTTCTTAATAAGTTTCATACTAGTCTCATCACTTCGACCTGTGTGACCTGGTCCGAGAGGTGAATCATTGACATTGTCATGTTGTACCGTATCATCCATCAATTCATTAGTCACTAATCTGTCCTCATCACTTCG
Source organism: Artemisia argyi (assembly GCA_030686995.1). Classification (NCBI taxonomy): domain Eukaryota; kingdom Viridiplantae; phylum Streptophyta; class Magnoliopsida; order Asterales; family Asteraceae; genus Artemisia; species Artemisia argyi. The sequence continues at coordinate 115,058,119 of CM060689.1, forward strand.
ACCTGTGTAACCTGGTCCGAGAGGTGAATCTTGGGACTTAAACTCATCATCAAACCTACTTTGATCATCTGAGCATCCTGTATTTGCCATTTAGCTAGGGTTACCATCATTGGAATCAGATTCATCAGAACCCTCCTCACTAGATGTTGCCTTGGTTTGGGTCTTACTTATGTTATCACTGTCCTGCTCTACTGCTAAGCTAGTAGCAGTAGTGACAGCCCTTAGCAACATGTCCCCTCCATCACCTAGGACACCCTCATCTGGTACAGACATCCTAACACTAGCCTGAGGTTGCTCAATGTTCGTTGTGGCTTTCCTACGACTGTAGAGTATTTTAGGTTGTGTGACAAATGCAGTAAAATTAGGTGTGTGATGGGAATCAGTGGGAGTTCCTGATCCTTCACCCTCAATATTTTGCACAAGTTGCACCTTATAAGGTGTAAGAGATGTAAGTGTGCCTGAAAATCCTTTTCCATTTTTAAGTAAGAAAGTAAACATTTTTGGAACCAACTTAGGAGATACATAAGTGGCTTTATGTGTTCTTACTTTTGAAATTTGGTTTTCCACAAAGAGTTGTATAAATCTTGGATATAGTAAATAAGAACCAGACTCTTTGATGCTTTTTGCAATCCCTTCCAAAATCATGTTTGAAAAATTAAATGGGTGTCCTTTGCTCAGGCATATCATAGCAGATGCTATGGTAGCACTGAACTCATTCCACCCAGAAGTTTTAGAACTCAAACAATGAAGAAGATTATGAACCAAAAATTTATATTGAGAACAGAGAAGCCCTTTTTGAAATTTTAAACCAGAATGTTGGCCCTCATATCCCAAATCATTTAAACCTTAAAAAATGGCAGAGTTGGCAAGACACTTAATCTCTGTTTCATCATCTAAGAGAAGAAGTTCTCTTATAGAAGATTCAGTGACAAGCACTTGTTGACCATCTACCATGGCCTTAATATGTTTTTCCCCATTCCTAGTTTTGACTTTTGCAGTAAGCCAAAACTGTTTGATGTAGGAAATATATATAGTAGGATTCACAGTTAATGCTTACCTAAGAGAAGTAGCATTCAAGAATTTAACCATGTCTGTGAAACCTTCAGGGACCATCTCCTCATCCAATAAGGCAACATTATTGTGACTTTCTGCCCAGGTACGTGTTGATTCCATGAATTAGGGTTTTGAGAATTGGGGATTTTTGACTTAAAGAATAATAGAGTGTTAGGGTTTGAGAGAACTTCAATTTGGAGCGCATAGAAACTAATTGTGGGATTCAATTAGGTTTTAAACATGTTTGGAGAAGTTACACAACCACCCTCACACTTTCAAACAAAGCAACAGAACCTTGATATCAACAGAACTAGCAGTAGAATAATGCAACTAGCAGCAGAATAATGCAACTAGCAGCAGAGTGATTTGGCCAGCAGCAGAGTTGATTTGGCCAGCAGTAGAGTTGACTAGTCATAAGTAATTTTCTTGGTCAAAAAGTCAAAAGATCCTAATCATTTAATGCCCGGTATACTTCTTGATCATTATAAAAAGGGAACTAATCTTTCCCTAATTCATCACGCACAAACCATAATATCTTCCAAAATCATCAATCCTTTAAATCCAAACACAATCAAAATGAAATCCACTCCCGAAATTATCAACACCTCAGCTGATTCTTCATCAGATGATTCTACACCACTTCCCCCATATGTTCCATCATTCCGTCCTCCTCATGACGGATGTAGGACTAAGGAACAAGCAAGGAAGAGGAAACATGATCTTCCTGTGTTCAAGGATCTCTTGAACCTTAATCAAACTCCAAGCTCATCAAGGGGTAAAGGTGTGATGTCCCCCAAGTATCCATCTTCATTAAAATCATCAGAGGATCCCAATCCCTGGATCCCAATCCAACCACCTCCAAGAGAACTTGTTTCACCCTTTCTTTGCACATCATCAGACGAGGATGAACCACAGAACAATCCTCCTGCAACTCCTGAAAGACCTCAATCATCAAGACCAAGGCCACCACCCAGAATAAGAAGGTCAAACCCTCCTTTGCCAAAGACAAGAGAAGTGGTTATAGGTCTTCCATGTCCTAGACATTGATGTAGGCTTTGATAGTTGTCTTTTGATGTATTCTGTTGATGTAGCAATCTCTTGTAATATTGGGTAGTCATTTGTGGTTGACAAATGTGTTTGTAATCTTTTGGCTTTATCAAATGAATGAATGACTCTTGTTCTGTTCTTTGTTTCTTAAGATTTATGTATAAATAGCAACAATCATCAATTTGAACTTATCCTACAAAATGTTAGTCCAAAAACCACAAAACACACAAAAACATGTTGCATATGTACTAGCGATACTCAGTAGTAGAATAGCATGTAGCAGCAGAGTAAAATCCAACTAGCAAAATACTTCATAAGAAGCAACAGAAACAACTTAAACAGCAGCACAATCACTTTTACAAAACTTTACAAAAGCATAAGGAGATAAGTTTTACAAAGATTGATCATACCAATGTTAGCAATTAAAAATTGAAACCTCCCCACATCAAAATGTTTTGTGAGTAGATCAGCAACATTGTTATCAGTATATATCTTGACAATTTGAATTAACTTATTTTCATAACAATCCCTTATAAAGTGATGTCTTATCTCAACATGTTTTGTTTTAGAATGAAAAACAGTGTTTTTAATAATGCAAAGTGTGCTGTTGTTATCAATATGAATCTTGGTGTTCATGAAATTATACCCATAATCTAGTAGTTGATTTTGCATCCAAAACACTTGACCACAACAACTTGAAGCACCCACATACTCAGCTTCAGTTGTAGAATTTGCCACCACTGTTTGTTTCTTGCTTTGCCATGACACCAATCTGTTTCCAAGAAATTGACAACCTCCTGTTGTAGACTTTATATCCAAGCAAGCTCCAGCATAGTCACTATCTGAGTATGCTACCAAATCAAAAGGTGAATCCTTAGGATACCAGAGGCCCAATTTAGGTTGATGCCTCAGATACCTAAAAATTCTCTTCACAGCATTGAGATGTGATTCTTTGGGACATACTTGAAATCTTGCACAGGCACATACAACAAACATAATATCAGGCCTTGAAGTTGTAAGATAAATATATGAACCAATCATTGATCTGTACAAGTGAACATCTACTTCTTTTCCTTTTTCATCCTTCAACAATGGTTTATCGGATTCCATGGTTGTCTTTCCAGGCTTAGCATCTTCAAATCCAAACTTCTTCAAAATGTCATTAACATACTTATCCCGACTGATAAATATGCCATCTTCCTTTTGTATAACTTGCAGACCCAAGAAGAAGGTGAGTTCCCCCATTGAACTCATAGCAAACTTATCCTTCATAAGCTTCTCAAACTCAACACACATAGCTTTGTTTGTAGAACCAAAGATAATGTCATCAACATAGATTTGTACCAGCAAAATATCATCCTTGTGTCTTTTGAGAAACAAAGTCTTGTCAATCTTTCCTCTACTAAACCCAGAGTCTAACAAATATGTTGACAAGGTATCATACCAAGCTCTAGCAGCTTGATGTAAACCATACATTACTCTATTCACCTTGTAAACTTTATCAGGATGGTCAGGGTCTTCAAAACCAGGTGGTTGAGACATATAAACTTCTTCTGTGATTGTCCCATATTAAAAAGTACCTTTGACATCCATCTGATACACCACAAAGTCTTTATATGAAGCATAAGCCAGAAATAATCTAATGGCCTCTATCCTTTCCACAGGTGCAAATACTTCATCATAGTCAAGTTCAAGGAGGACATGATGAAGATTATCCAAGTGCAGGAGGACAAGCTGCGTGGCCTTAGCATTGAGTACGATGAGGAGTTATATCCTCATTTGATGTCGACTATTGCTGAGCGCATGTATCTCTTTTATGCTATTTTCCTTCGTAATAATTTTGTTGCTATGTTTGTTACTTACACAAATTGTTTTTGTGAATGTAGGTGGTTGATTAGCCATGGGCTGCGCCTGGCAGCTATGGGCACGCTCGAGTCCCAAAAGGTGTTGGATGCCTTTGGGATGGTGGTGCACTGTGCGATGGAGCGTGGGAGATCGCAGGCTATGGAGGATCTCCACGAGGCCAAGCTGCTGAAGAAGGACTTGGCAGAAGTCCCTGGGTATAGTGCTACTGCCTATGATGAGTTAATGCAGGCTATGGCGGGGTTGAAAGTCCTTGAACTGCCGCACATTGGGAGGTTGGAGCGCGATCAAGACGATCCCATAGATGTACTCATGGCAGGGTTGACATTGCAGCGCCACCTTGGAGAGAACGGCGAAGGGCAATCAGATTACTATCTGAAGCCTAATGTGTCGCAGCTGCAGATTCCTGTGTTCGCACGGCCGCGCGACATCCTCAGGCCCTTTGCTCTTGAGAGGGAGATTCCTTTGAAAGAGGTTCTGGAGCGCCACGAGCAGAGGGCTGCTCAGAAGAAGGGCATCCAGGGTAAGGCAGTGATGTGTGGTATTGGCGTTGCACACATCCCTAGGTCTGATGGTGTGCCCGTGAGTGTTCCAACCGTATCTCCCAAGGATGCTTTGATTCTGAGACAGCTTCAGGAAGCGGGGAGTTCTGCTGCTCGGGAGGATAGCCCTGAGCATTGCCATAACGTGTAGGCTTTTTTGTAAATAATGAAGTGTATCTTCCCTTGTAATTTTTTGTAGAAAATGTTGAATAAGATACCCTTTTGTTAAGTACGCGACTTAAAATATACTTGCATTGTTTGCGAAGTTTGATTATTTATTCAAGTGTTTTAAGTGCGTGACTTTAAAAATTATACTTGCATTGTTTGCTAATTTTTATTATTTGACCAAGAGTCTTGGCTCGTTAAGTGCGTGACTTTAAAAATTATACTTGCATTGTTTGCTAAGTTTTATTATTTGACCAAGTGTCTTGGCTCGTTATTTGCTAAGCTTGTACGGTGTACTTAGTATTTGCGCACCCGTCGTGAGATGCGCACGTGAAACTTACCTTGACGTCTCAGAAGTAAGGCGCTTAGCAAGGATACGTGATCCAATGTTGATGGGTTTGCAACCCTCTTACTCAACGAGTGAATTAGTAGGTTAACTCATCCTTTATGCCTTCGTGGGTCTTTAAGTAGTGCATGCACGCCATGTAGGCAAAAATATAAGATAAACAATATTGACATATATGCAATAAAGTAAAATACGCTATGGAGTTAGCTAGAAACCATAACATTTTATTGATACTTGCAAGTTTTTGAAAAAATAGAAAATACAATTCCTAGGAAAGAAAAGAAAGACAAACACTTATTGGGCACCTCGTAGGATGCAAAGGTGTCTGTGTAAGGGTCGTAGCCTAAAAGTAACATCTTTTGAGATTGCAGATGTTCCAAGTGCGCGCTAGGTCGTGACCTTCCATATCGCGCAGTCTGTATGCGCCGTTGCCGAGCGCGTCTGTGACCTCGTAGGGTCCTTCCCATTTTGGTCCGAGTTTTCCTGTGTCTTCTGCGTGGCTCGCATCATTGGCGCGGTAAACAAAGTCTCCTGGTCTGAATGAATTGTGTTTGACCTTCGCATCATAATACTTCTTCATTTTTGCCTTAGCCTTTGCTTCGCGTATAGCTGCGCGTTCGCGCCTTTCTTCCAGTAAGTCCAAGTCTATGCGCCGTTCCTCGTCAATTTTTGTGACGTTGACCTCTGCTGTTCGTATAGTTGGCATTCCTATATCAGCTGGTATGACGGCTTCTGTTCCATAGACTAGGGAAAATGGCGTGTCGCCCGTACTGGTTTTTATTGTTGTGCGATGCGCCCATAAGACATGCGAGAGCTCATCCACCCACCTTCCTTTGTGCCTGTCAAGGCGCGCTTTTATTCCTTCCCCTAGGCTGCGATTTGCGCGCTCAACTTGGCCATTGGTTTGTGGGTGTTTTACTGAAGCGAAGTGTTGTGTGATGTTCAATTGTGCGCACCAATCTTTGAATGGGTTATCACAGAATTGTTTTCCGTTGTCTGATATAATCTCCCCCGGTAGTCCGAAGCAACAGACAATGTTTTCCCAGACAAAGCGTTTGACTTGGTTTCCGGTGATGTTCACCACTGCTTTCGCTTCAATCCACTTTGTAAAGTAGTCTATGGCTACAATGAGGAATTTTACTCCCCCTGCTGCAACTGGAAAGGGTCCTGTGATGTCAATGCCCCATTTATAAAATGGCCATGGTGAGGTAATGGGTGTTAGCTCTTGTTGTGGTCGGCGCGGGATTGGCCTATGTACTTGACAATTGCTGCATTTCTTTATCAAATCGCGTGCGTCGCGATGCATGGTTGGCCAATAATATCCTGACCGTAGAGCGATTGCCACCATGGATCGCGGCCCTGAGTGCATGCTACATGATCCAGCATGGATTTCTTGGAGTACGTAGTCTGCTTGAAGAGGTCCAACACATCTGAGCCAGGGTTGTAAGAAAGAGCATCGGAAGAGTATGTTGTCTCGTAGTTCAAATCGCTGCGCTGTGCCCCGCACTCTTCGAGCGTCTTTATGGTCTTGTGGTAAGATTCCCTTGCTGATGAATTCAATGATAGGCGTCATCCATGTAGGATTTTGTTCCTCTATCACTGTGGATATCTCCATCTCCATTATTGACTTGTTTTTTAGGGTTTCTACCAATACCTGTTTTGAGAGGTGCAAGAAGCTTGTGGATGCGATTTTACTGAGTGTATCCGCCTTCCTATTGTCTCCTCTTGGCACCTGTTTTATGGTGAACCTGTCAAAGGTTTTAATTAAAGACTTGGTCTTTTCCAGGTATAGGATCATGTGTTCATCCTTGGCTTCATATTCTCCTAGCACGTGGTTAGCGACTAGCCGAGAATCTACATTTGCTTCTAGGTTGCGTACACCCATTTGGATTGCGATACGTAGTCCAGCTAGTAGAGCTTCGTATTCTGCCTCATTGTTCGTGGCTGTGAATTCAAAGCCCAGCGCATAGGTGAATTCCATGCCTTCTGGATTTGTAAGAATAAGGCCTGCGCCTGATCCGTCTACACATGAGGACCCGTCTGTGAACAGAACCCAGGGTTCCTGTAGATCTGTTTTAGTTGCAGATGTCGGGCTGTCACTGTCTGGCTTCTCCACGATAAAATCGGCTAAGACTTGTCCTTTGATTGCAGTGCGCGGTCTGTATGAGATGTTATACTCATTTAGTAGTACACTCCACTTTTGTAAGCGTCCTGATGCGTCAGGCTTAGAGATAACTTGTTTGATTAGCTGATCAGTGATTACAGCTATTGGATGCGCTTGAAAGTATCTGCGCAGCCTTTTGGCTGTGTACTAGAGCTAAGACCAGCTTTTCCATAGCGCTGTAGTTAGTCTCTGTTTTCTTTAGGGCTTTGCTTACAAAGTATATGGGTGTCTGGACGGAGTTCCTATCTGTCAATAGTACTGCGCTGACTGCTCCATGGGTTGCCGATAAGTACATGATTAGTTCTTCCCCTGGTCGCGGTGCGACAAGTTTGGGAAGAGATGCCAGATGGTGTTTAAGTTGTTGGAAAGCTTCCTCCGCTTCTTTAGTCCAGCGAAAGTCTCCCTTTTTAGTACACTTCGTGAGTGTTTTAAAGAGAGGAAGAGATTTGTCTGCTGACTTAGATAAGAAACGGTTTAGCCCTGCTAGCTTTCCATTCAATGACTGGACTTCTTTGAGTGTGCGCGGTGAGGGGAGATCAATAACAGCCTTTGTCTTTTTTGGGCAAGGCTTGATTCCATCGTGTTCTACCAAGTATCCAAGGAACATGCCCTCGGTTGTGCCAAAGGTGCACTTCTTGGGGTTTAACTTCATATTTATTCGCCCCAATGTTCTGAATGTCTCCTCGATGTAGCGCACCAACTCGTCCTCTGTGTGGCTTTTGATGACTAGGTCGTCAACGTAGACTTCCAAGTTGCGGCCTACTTGTTTTTCGAAAGCTATGTCCACCAGTCGTTGGTATGTCGCGCCTGCGTTCTTTAGGCCAAAAGGCATTTTTGTGTAGCAGTACACTCCTTGACTGGTGTGGAAAGCTATTTTTTCTTCATCTTCAACTGCCATCTGGATTTGATGATACCCTTTATATGCATCTAGGAAGCATTTGAAAGGGTATCTGCACAGGGATTCGACTTTCCAGTCTATCTCTAGCAGTGGATAGCAGTCCTGTGGACATGCTTTGTTGAGGTCCGTGAAGTCCACGCACATCCTCCGACTGCCATCGCTCTTCTTTATCATAACTGGGTTAGAAAGCCAGTCGTGGTAGTATACTTCGCGCATGATGCCTGCGTCTACGAGCTTATGTACTTCTTCCAGAATAGCCTTTGCACGATCTGGGGCCTGGCCGCGCTTCTTTTGTCGTATTGGAGGATATCCTTGTCGGATTTGTAGCTTATGCTCTGTGATAGAGCGCGGTACTCCCATCATATGTTTTGGTTCCCATGCAAAGATGTCTAGGTTCTTTTGCAAGAGTGCGCATACGGCTGCTTTACCTTTGTCAGATAAAGATCCCCCAATCGAAACTTGTTGTTTTGGGTAATCTGGATGAATAGCGACCTTTATATTTGGCGTTTTTTCCGTGCGCTGTTCTGGAATAGTCTTTGCTTCAGTTGTTACCGCATTGCATTCTCTTGGTGGTATTGTTGTGTTATAGAGAGTGACAACTCCTCCTTCCACTGGAAACTTAAGCATTCCGTGAGCTGTGGATGGTACAGCGCGCATGGATGATATTCCCGGTCTCCCAATGATACCATTGTATGGTGAGGGGGATTTTATTACCATAAAGTTTATCCATGTTGCAGTTGAGTGTTGTTCATCTCCTACGACCACCAACAAGCGTAACTGCCCCATGGGCCAGATCTTTTCTCCTGTGAATCCTGTTAATGACGTTGTTGCTGGTATCAATTGACTTTGTATCTCAGGTCGCAGTCTTTTGAAACAGTGATCGTACAGGATATCTGCGGATGCTCCTCCGTCAATGTACATGCGGTGGATATCATGTCCTCCTATATGTATTTCAATAGTTAGAGGCTCCACGACTGCGTTGTCCGCAGCTATAGTAGGGAAAGATATCTCTTTTTCTGGAGAGAATTTTTGGCTGACTTTTTGCTTTATCTTACATTGCCATGATTGTATCATGTATATTGTATCAGCTTTTTCCTTGGGGGGTTCTTTCTTACCCCCGTTTCTCTGTTTATCTTTTCCCTCTTTGATGTTCTTTACGAGGTGGTCCATCCTGCCTTCTCTTACTAGCTTTTCAATTAGTTGTTTTAGTTGGACGCACTCGTTAGTTGTATGGCCTTTTTGGCCATGGTACTCGCATTATCCGCTCCCTATGCGCTTTTCCTCTGCAGTGCGCATTGGTGGTGGTTTTGGAAAGTTTGCGCCTTCTGTTACAAATATTTCCCTCGGAGTTTTTGTAAGAGGGGTGTATTTGTCATTGTCTCTTCCACTGCGATAATTCCTGCTGCGGTTGTTATTCTGATCATTGGATTGTCTCCGCGGCTGTTCTTGCTGCCTATAGTTTGAATAACCCTTTTTGCTATCCGCAGCAGCGGCTTCTCCTTGTATAAAGGATCTGGTGCGCTTTGTTAGCTCATCAAAAGTCTGTGGAACTTTGTCGTTCAGCTTTCGGATGAGTTCTGGGTTATTAATCCCATTCATGAACCCTGAAATTTTTAGGATCTCAGGACATGCTTTGACTTGTATGCACTCATCCTTGAAGTGTTCCATAAAAGCGCTGGTTGATTCCCCTTGACGTTGTTTCACTCTTGCTAGCTCAACAGGGTTTTTAGCGCACTTCTTTCGCTGGGTGAAGTTGAGACGGAATGCTTTCCGTAATTCCTCAAACCCACCGATGCTCCTACGTGGGAGTTTGCTAAACCATGTGCGCGCGTTTCTTACTAACGTAGAATTAAACATGTGGCACCACACAGGCTGTGGCCAGTTTTCGATAGTGGCGGCTGATTCGAAAACTTTTAGGTGATCATCGGGATCACCTGTTCCGTCATATGTTTTCACGTTAGTGGGCATGCGCCTGCGTTTGCGGTCTGAATAATCGCTGATGCGCCGTGTAAACGCATCAACTTTCTGGCGGCGCCATGGGAGAGACATATCTTCATTCTCTTCCTCGCGACGTCTTCCTCTTGACTTCCAGTGTCCTGTTTCTTTATCCTCGTTGTCCGAGGAGTCACTGGAAGAAGGGTACTCTCTTTTTTGGCGCTTGCGCCGGCTTCTCTCAGAAGAAGAGCTTGAGGAATCTCTACTTGGAGATCTTCTTCTTCCCAATCTATCTTGAATCCTCCTACTCCCAGGTTTGGAGGATCCTTGGCTTGGCGAATGTTGAGGCCCTAATTGGTCTTGTATTCCCCGGCTGCCAAGTCTGGAGTGAACATTAGTGCGCCTCTCGCTGTCTTCTGAGTATTGTGAATCAGATGTCGTACCCAACCTATCATGGATAGTGGTACGTTCTGCGCGTCTTCCTCGTGGGTGGCGCAGTGGTGATGGTTCGCGTTCAGGACCAAAATTGAGTCGAGCTTGTAGGCTCGTACTTGCCCTTCTCCTTGCTTCTTCCTGCATGAGGGCGGTTAGGGTTTCATAATTTTGGGATACAAAGTTTCCCAAAGTTAGATCGGGTGCGTCCTCGGTTGTTGCAAGAATTTCTACCTCAGTATTAGGCACCCTATCTCGGTTAGGCGCGCCTGGCGGCACAGTGTTGTTCACTGCGGGTACAGTTTGATGAGGAGTAGTGAAGAGGGTGCGCTGGAGTTCCTCAACGCTTGGGACCACTGGGGTGACTTGGGTAGTCCTTATAGGTAGTTCTACCGCTGGAAGAGGTTGGGTTGTCCCTGCCTCTTGGTGACTAGGTGCGCTGGTTGTCCCAGCAACCTGTCTGGAGGTCGGATCTTGTTGATTCTTCCTCTGATGGTCACGTTTTTCTGACTGCGGAGTCCGCTGGCTTGAATTCTTATGCTTTGTCATTCTAGTTCTTAGTTTCTAGTAGGGTCCCACGGATGGCGCCACTTGTTGATACAAAAGTTGGGCGTTCCTGATTGTAGGCTCTTGCTCTTGTACCAATTCGCTTTTTAGTACTTGTTACCTGCGCACTAAGAAAATAAACAACACCGTTAGGCTTATCGAGGGATTGTCTCCCCCGATTAGACTCCGGCGTGAGAGTAAGTAATCGATTTAGGGTTCTCGTAAAGAGTTAGGGTTTGTGTATCGTACCTTTGAATGAGAGATGTCACTCCTTATATAGGCGCATAATCCTTGTAGGGTTCATGCTCCTCACGTTTCGCACGCATGGTGCTTATCCGGGTAAGGATATCTATTCCATAGATAGATGATCCTTATCTATACCGTGTATAGTTTGTTTGGGTTGGGCTTACGTGAGCCCAAGCCTCAGGATTATGTACCTACTATTAGGATGCCACCAAAGGTGTTTACCTTTATGTCTCACAAGGGAGTTAATTTTTCGGGTAACAATACACCTCTTAATGCTTATATGTTAGAGGTAGCACAGGCTGTTAGGGATGATGTTGATAATGCTAGTGGTTCTACTAATTCTAATAATGCTGACCAATCTGATCATTCTGAGCATTCTGCATCAATACATACACCTACACCACCAATTGCTTCACCACAGCCTGATGACTTAAGTGAAAGAACTCCCTCAGTCTCTGTTTCTAGGGAAAAACCTATTTCTGCTGAAGGTACTTCTCCACAAAGTACTTCTCTACAAGGTGCTGCTTCAGAGCATAATCTAGTACCTTCTCCCAATGATTATACTTCCACAGGTGGGTTTCAAACACCTGGAGGAGATAAGGGAATTGAGGGTCCTTTGGATAATTATGCTTTGACTAGAGAGTTATGGAGGATGAAGAAAGATATGGTTAATCAGACTGCAAAATTAAAAGGTTAAGAAACAAGTTCAGAAGGCTAAAGAGGTTTTTGTGGCCTCTTGTACAAAATTTTAGGCTTTATGTGAAAGAAAAGAAACAATCTCTAAAGAAAAAGTCTAAATCAGCCAAGAAAGCTTCTAAGTCCAAGAAGAGGCATAAGAAGTCATCATCTTTCAAATTGGGGAGGAATCAAGATGATAATTTGAATGAAGATGATGCTGGGGTTCAATATTCAGAAGATGCTCATCTTTGGCACTATCCAGAAGAAACTTTGAACTTTGTGCCAGAGAAAAAGATTGAAGAAGATGAGAATATTGTACAAGAAGAAGCTGTTGAGCAAGATGCCGAAGAACAAAATATTCAAAGCACTCACATTCAAAGTACTGATGTTCAAAGTACTGTTGATGAAAGTACTGGTTTGCAAGGTACTGATATGCAAGGTACTACTGCTATGGATATTGATGGAATTGGAATCTCTACACTTGGACCTTCTACAAAATATTTTAAAGATGAAGCTGGTCCTTCAAATCCTATAAAACAAGAAGAAGTCAAGGAGCATACAACAAGTGATGATGAGACTATAGCTCAGATTATGCTCAATTTGGATAGACCTTCAGGAGGTATACATATTTATGAGCCTGCACAACAAGTTTCTAAATCTTCTTCTGAATCTGAAGAATTAGATCCCAAAGACAAAGGTAAAGGGATCATGAAGCAAAAGAAGATTAAGAAGAAAAAGAAGAAGTTTACTCTTGCACAGCTGAGAGAAATAGAGGTAGCAAAGAATGAAGAAATTGCTAGACAACAACAGGCTGTGTATGATGCAGAGTACTAGGAAGAAGTAAAGAAGTCAGTTGTTGTGACAAGAAAGCCTATGACTATTGCTCAAGAAAGAAATTGGATGATTAGTTTCTTGAAAGGAAGAGGATTCAAGAATCTACAAAAATTAAGATATCCAGAAGTGAAAGCTCTATGGGATGAAGTACAAGAGTCTATTAAGAAAGATTTAGAAAGTTTTGTACCCATGGATGTTGATAAGGAAAAGAAGTTAGAAGATATAAGGAAAGAACATGCTGAGAAAAGAAAGTTGAAAAGGAAGAAAGCAGTTCAAGATGATCAATTGTCAAAGAGACTTAAAATGATACATGAAGACACAATTGATGAACTGAAGAATTATTTCAGAGTGGTTGATTTTGAGAACAAGAAAACAGAAGACTCTGGAAAGAAATCAAAGATTATCTCATTCTCTGTGGTTGAATCAAAAGAAGGGAATTATCTTATGTTCAACAGAGAAGATGAAAGCTTCACAGTGTTTAATATGTTATGGGATGTTCTGCATTTAATTGATAGAGAAGATTTATACAACTTATACTTGCAAGTGCAGATATACTATGAGAATATTGAAGCAACAGGAGTGGGATTAATCTTACTTGGAGATTTGATAACCATTTGGGAAACAGAAGAAACAAGTGTTGATACTCTGTGGAATGATCAAGAAAATTGGGAAATAACAAGATGGAGATTCTTTGAGTCATCAGGAGTTCATTCACTTGAGATGGAAGATGGTACCATGAATCACATGCTTGTTGAAAGAAGATATCCTCTGATAGGAGAACTTATGCTCAGGATGTTTGATCATGGAATGGAGCTTGAAGATGAAACTGAAGTAGCTTTTATGGTGATTAAGCTATTTATCAGGTGGACTAAATCAGAAGAATAATATTGCAAAGTACTGGTATGATTTGTTTTGAATAATAAGTATTTTTCTCAAAGTACTGCAACACAAACAGTACTTTATCAAAGTACAAAGTACTGCTTGCTGCTTAAAACCAGTATAAGTCCATTGTAAAATAAAGATAAAAGTTTTTGATGTTTAAAGATGAAGTAAATAAAAGGATTTGAAAAGAAAAACATGGTGTTAGTACTTGTACTGCACAACAAATGGTAATCAACTCACCATGTTTATCAGACAAAAAAGAGTTTGACTCATCATGAGGGTATGACTCTGATGTGATAATCAAATCCGTTTTTAGTTGACAATTTACTAAAAATTGTATGGTATTCAACTCACCATATCTGTAAAAGTGAAGAGTTGACTAGCCCACAAGAAAATGGCTTATGGTAAAGGCTGTGGAAAAACCATTTATGGTAATTAGTTCACCATGGTTGAGATCAAAGAACTAACTAGTCCAAAAGCAAACGGCTATTGGTAAACACTACTCAAATCCGTTGATTGCTGATGAATTGCTAAAAATCATATGGTTATCAATGTACCATGGTTGTTCTAACCTAAACATTGGCTACTCCAGAGTTAATGGCTTTGGTAAAGAGACATCAAAATCCATTAAAAGTTCAATGATTCAACTCTCACAGAAGTTAACACATCTGGAAGTGATGAGAACAATATAAAACTTTAAAAGATTTGATGTACACTTTGTCAAAATTTTGCTGAGTTGCTGAAAAGATGATGATCAAGAGCACTTTGACATACAGGATTCAAAAGAGATAAAGAAACAATTTTCCTGAATGATAAAGATTTTGAAGATTCAAGAAAGTAAAGAAACTTGAAATCAAGCAGGTGGAGTTCAAGTTAGGAGAGGATTGTTGGGATATGAAGTCAAAGTACTGCTATGTCAAAGTACTACTCAATAGTCAACATGCTGATCAAGGTCAAAGTACTGCTACTTATTGAAGATTATTCAAAGTACTTCGAAGAACAAGGACTTAAGTGAAATATTGATTAAAGGATTATTATGTAATATTGTATGAATATTCTAGAATTAGTTAGGGATAATTACTTTTCGTTCAAGTAGATAATGTAAACCGACTTAAGGTTATCTATATAAGGAGCCTTATGATGGTATTAGAGGAACGAAGTCATAAGAAGTTTTCTAAGAGTCTTAGAGTGTTATAAAACGATTTTAGAGAAAGTTAGGGATTGTTAGTGAACCTGTAATTAGAGAGGCAGGTTTAAGAGTTTTTTTAATATTAACAAAGTTCTTCTTAGCTTTGTGTAAGTAGATTCCGCATACTTTACAAAGTAATATCATTGTTTCAATATTAACTATTTTGAGTTATTCAAGATTGTTAAAACCTTACAAGCTACAAAGTAGTTTGGTCAGAGTGTATCGATCCAACATATTCTTAAAAGAAAACCTCAATTCATTTTGAAATCATTCTCATGTTTAGGAAAACTCATTGTTGAATAATGGTAAAAACGTTTTTCTAAAATCATGCATAAAAGTTCACATGAAGTGTCAAAATATATAATCCAATATATATCCTTGGCAATCATGGACTAAGCAAATTGAATCAAGAAGTTTTTGGATTTCTTCTTAGGATACATGTATTTCTTTGCATTAGGAGTCGAAGCAATCGCATCTCCACATTTGTTGCATGTAGGCACACACTAGAAAAATGTCAAGTATCACTTGATCACATTTGTTCCATCATTAGTTTCTCCCTCACTAAGTTGCCTTATACTTTATTTGTTGCCTTAGAATACATGACTTGCTTATTTGTTCATTCACATTATTGTCTTTGCATGAAACAATATTATATGCTTAGTTGCCTACATATATACTTTCTATGCATATTTCATCAAGATAACTGTGGAAAACTAGAAGGGGGTTGAATAATTTTACCAGTTTTTTGTTTAATTATCTTTTGAAACTTTCCGTTTAATCAAAGATATGAACACAAAGACAATAAATAACATGCAAGTATAAAGAAAGAAACGATCAAACCACAACACGAGTATTTATCGTGGTTTGGCTACAAGGACTCTTTTTCCTTGCCCTACGTCCACGCCCCGAGTATCCAACTCGAGAGTTTCTTTCATTAGTTAACAAGCTCCTTTCAACGGCGGAGAAAACCTTACGCGTCGCTTACACGATTACCGACACTAAGCTAGATGTCGAGTTCTTTTAAAAGGGTACAACCACTCCCGTTAGTTCTTTTACAAGGGTACAATAACTCCCATCACACTATGTATTTTAAGGCCTAAAATACTAACCGATCACAACTGAAAACAACAATCAAATGAAGTGTAAACTACACAAAGTCTACACGATGCTAAGCTAACAAGTCTTGCAACGTTGTGTTGGATACTTGAAACTTTATATGAACTTGTGAACTTCTTTGCTACAAAAGAAACTTCACATCAAAATGAAATGTTAAGGGGTTAGATGAATGATATGAATGTATGTGTGTGAAATGTAATGAGAAGTGATAAAACCAAAATTCAAACAAATGGCTTGGTATTTATAGCAAAACCTTCAGCAGGTCTGGCGGATACGGTGGAACCCTCAGATGGGTTCCGCCCGTGTACCTCCAGGGTTCCGCCAGGCTGACAGAAGGTTTTGCAATAAATCTTTCCAAACCAACCAAGGTCACATCAACTTATTTCTAGTCAAACACACATTGAATCAAATTAGAATGCTTCCAAAAATGTGTAAGAGTTTATGGTAAGTCAAACACACAAACTTACCATAGATGCATGATGTGATGTTAACATTTTTTGATTTTAAGAAATATAAAAAGTGTTGTGTTTTATATGAAATGTAAATGTAGCAAATGTGTAATTATGCAAGTCTTTAAACTAAAATTATGTTTTACTAGAAACTAAAGTTTACACTTTGTCGTTAACAAAACTAAGCAAAGATTGTAAAATATAAATAACGTTTTTAGGCGATATTTGTATTAACAATCTCCCCCTTTTTGTTGATGACAAAACATAAACTTTGTTTTTAAGTAACTCACAAAATTTTAGTGTTTAAGACTTAAAAAAAATGTTATATTAAACTTGTTTTACTTAAGTGATGAAAATCATTTTAAGTTTATAAGTTTATATACCATTCTCCCCCTTTTTGTAGAAACAAAAAGAAGAGTAGCGAAGCGGAACTATGCACGTGCTCTCCCTTGGTCAGTACTCCCCCTAAAAGGAGTGCCAAGATGGTAAACATGGATTTTGAACCTACAAAAAAATGGTTAGTTGGTGATAATGACACATAATCAAGCTTGTAGTTACCACGCTATATGATAATATAAGCAACCACAATTACAAGTCATATATGATCAACCAACAATGCAAATAAGATAGTAGAAAAAGATGTCATTTCAAGTAAAATTTGACTTTAGAAAAGCCAAAAGACAAGAAATGAAAGATATCCTCCTACTTCTAAAAATAAAAGATAAAAGAATAACCACGAAAAAGAAAACAAAGAAAATCCTACTTCTATAAGTAGAAGTCATTCAACACATCTCCTAAATGGGGCAAAAGGCCTCCAAAGTTAGTCTAGGATTAGTTTGGGTAGGAGAGAGCATCCGAACGCTCTATGATGTGTTGTATAGCAAAGTGGGTTTCATCTTGAAATTGGTGAAGCAACATCTTGATGCTTTCAACTATTTTGAGCATTTGCTCACATTGTGAGCAAACATGGTGATGAGTGGGTGGAAACGGGTCATTTGATGATGGTGGTGGTGGTGGGTTGGTGTTGGTTTCTTGAGTGGAGGATGGGTTTGGTATGGAGTCAAGCAAGGTCGTTTGAAATTCCATTGCTTGATGGAGGTGATTTTGACCATACTTTGAATTTCCTCATAGGAAGGAAAGAGAGACTCAAAGAATTGTGATTGGGAATGTGGTGGTGTTGGGAGATCATTTTGTTCAAAGTTAGGTTCTTCATATAGAGGACCTTGGATGTCTTTGAAAATAGGGTGAAACAACAATGGTTTTGGGTGGTGGTACTCTTGTTGTGGTGGTTGGTTGTGGACAATAGGCTCATTTTGGTCAAGCAATGGCCTTGGGTTTTGATTTGTCAAAGGTGGTGGATTTGTTGATCTTGGTGGAAGATCATTGAGATCTTCTACAAAAGGATGTGGTGATGTTGGAGGAGACCCAAATAATTCCATTGGTTCTAGTTTAGGTGGTAGTGTTGGTGATGGATGTAACAATTCGCAATTTCAGGTTAATTACTATTCCAGGAAAATTCACTATTCACTTTTACTATTCATTTTTACTATTCATTTTTCCCGAAACTTTCCCGAAAGTTGATTTTTATTTGATATTATCGAGTGATAAATTATTTCCATGGCAAATTAAATGTTTGACATTCGTCAGATCATTTTCGTGAAAGTTATTAAGGAATTACACGTTTTAGGGTAAAACGTCATTCAAAAATTCTACGCACAACGAAACTCGACCGTGTTAAGTGACCCTGCATCAGAAAAATGTTTGACACACTCATGATTTATTTGAGAATTAATCGTGACTGAGAAAAACATGACCAAAATAAGCCTCGCCGTGAAAAACTGGAATTTTCAGTTTTTAAGCGTTTTTACTCAGCCGTAACCTTAGCCTATACCTGCACCGCGTTTCTAATACGATTTGAGTTTTCAACTTATTAGAAAAAGTCAACATATTTTTCCCTCCTCCTTTGACCAAAAATCATTCTTTGACATTATAAGTCATTCCTTGATTTTAGGCTTATGGTTTGATGTCTAAAAGACATTTAATACCAACCGACACTAGACTGAGCCCAGTCTAGACATTATAAGTCATTTTAAATCATTTTTATCCTATTAGAAAAGTAACATTTTACTTTTCTCAATTTTACGCAATATTCGTACATTTTACGTATTACGCGTTTTAGACCCGTGTTTCCAGTTTTTAGCAGGGTTTTACCACCCCAATGGAACCTACCACTCATTTTATATTTTATTATGGAGTATTTTGACAAGTTTAATCATTCCTCCAAATTTCGTATTTTTACGATACCCGGTTTTACGTTTTGAGGCCTAATCATTTACGGTTGGCATTTCACGGAGTCAAAACATACTAGATATCTTGGATAATATCATTACAAGTCAAACCCTTCCTCCCCAAGCTTGGCAAACCGCCACTAGGGGGGGGGGGATTCACACTAGGTGGCTTGATCTCATGCATTTAGTCATGAGATGGTTCCATGTGTTAACCTTGGCCTCCAAGGGTTGACAAGTCAACATATGTAACCTCCTTAAGCCCCTATATAAGCCCCCTCCCCCTCATTTTAACGCCACACCTCACACACCATAACCATTCCATACTTAGCTTTAATTCTTCTAATTTCTAGCAAGGATCAAGAGCAAGTTCAAGGTAGAAACCCTAGTTTGATCTTAGGTTATCAAAACACTTCCATAACCTCATATACTTGGTGATTTCTCTTGAGTTTGAATCCACTCAAGTCACCTCAACTTTCATCATCTCTCTTTCAAGATTACAAGAGTAGAAATATTGCATGAAGTGAAGTGGGTTGAAGCAAGTCTATCAAAGTCCTATCCTTACATGTTAACTTTCCTTTCTTTGTTGAAAGCCAAAAGTTGTAAGCCAAACCCTAACATGCTTCTTGTTGAATAATCATGTTCATGTTATTTACATATTATTCTTGCTATATTATGTCTTGTATTCATGTCCATGATGTATAAAAGTGAGTAAAACAAGTTATTGTACATGATTGATAAGACAAGTTAATAAAACAAGTAAACTAGTGACTTTCTTGGTATAACCTGATCAAAATGGTAAAATTATGATATTGGATCATTACATATAACAGTAGAGGACTTAACAAGGAAACCATAGCAATTTGAACCACCTAAAACGAGTATACGAGTCAAAAGTTACGCCCATTTGAAGTTACCAAAGATTTGCGGCAAAACTGCCTAAACCATACTGTTTTGCTTTCTGACTTTTTGAAAGTCACCCTTCTGGTCCGATTCATCAAAAAGTTAAAACACGAAAGTTGTCCGGAACGACGTTTTCGTTCAGGAATAAAGAAGCTCGAGACCTGAAAACGCTTTCCGAGTGATAATTTCTTCAAATTCTTAACAGCCCATTTTTAGACCAAAGTCATTATATATATGTTATGGTTTATAAAGACCAAAGGGGTCTTATGACCTAGAATCAAGACCACAACCATGGCTAGAGCCAAGGTTGAGTCTCAAGACCATGGAACAATGACCAAAGGTCATGGCAAGGCCATGACGAAATGACCATGTAAGCTTACTTAGGCGTAAACATGAAACAAGGAATTAGCGATAAACTTGAACAAACAATTTGGATCTACTTCACTTAAAAGAACCATGAGATAATACAAAGAAAAATAGTCATACAAGACTTATGAAACTTACCCTAATAACAATCTTCATGTAATAATAAACTTTCCTAAGTTTATTCAAATATCGGACATGTAACTTTTCGGATCGAAACTTATATCTATGTATTTTATCAACTACTACAATAGTAGGGAGCTTCATGTGAGGAGTTCATTATGTAAGCCGTCGAGATGAGTTGTGGATTTATGAATTAAAGTGTCCTGGCTCCTCGAACGTTTACTACATGACTTCTGAATTATGTCGGCCCGAACGGTAGTAAACGATATATATAAACTATACATGTTTCATGAATCATTTCTTTCCAAAGACTTACACTATACATTGTACCACATCATGGACTAAGTGCAAGACATACATATATATTGGCATGTTTATGTTTCCTTAGACATTATTCCAAACCTAAGTTACAACAATTATTCTAGGTTGCTCGTAGAAGTTCTTACGGCATATCCATCATTCTCATTATACATCATCCAACTCAAGGTGAGTTCATAGCCCCACTTTCCATTACTTAATTGTTTTACAAACCCTTGGGGGGAATACATGTTATTTTTAACCGAGCACAATGTTTTTAAATTGTATGCTTGCCTGATTGTTTTATTATCACTAAGTACCAGCCTTGCTAAACCGAGATCCCTTATTATGAACCATTTAATCACTAGCAATAGTGAGCGCAAATATTGTGAATAGGCCTATTGGGATTGACGAATCCTATTTGTATTGACTAAGTTCAAACAAATGCATTAATATTTGAGACCTGGGTATGACAGCAACATACCTACCGGGATAACTCCGCCGATCGATATTGGTACACATTAACGTTTTGGTGTCATAAGCTTAGTATTTGATAATAACTGTTCCGGGCGTATAACAACATAGCCCATCTTTGTTTTTCCAAACATTGGTGTGAGCCTATAACTCACACTACCAACATATTGTGTTCAAACATTTAAACAAACTCTATGAATATCACTCAACCTTTGTGTTGACCTCTCAAGCATGTATTTCAGGTTCATGACGATCAAGGATGGCACGGAAGGGCACGGATACTCAAGAGGGCTATAAATTTTATTATCATTCAAAAACTCATTTAAATGTAAACTGTGAACATGGAACCATTTGGGACCTCATTTTGTAATCTCTGATATTTATACAATTTGAATGATAAATCTTTTAAAACGACTCAATAGGAGTTCGTTTTCTATTATTGTGACTATTGTGCCGTCAAGTAACACCCAGTTCGAATTCTGCTGCAACCATGAATTGGGGGTGTTACAGATTGGTACCAGAGCCATGGTTATAGAGAAACGGGTCTAATTGAGACCTAAACTATAACTACAATTACAAGCAAAAACATTTTTATAGCCTTCCGCTCTTCGTGTCTTCTATCCTCCAGACGATTATGGACTTAGTAAGCATGTTATGCTACACGAACATATTAGTATATTGATATATATATACCCTTTTTGAGCATTTCCCCGTAGACATTTTTATGCTACATAATCATAATTGCATATTGATATATGTACCCTTAACATTATTGAGCATTTCCCTGTAGACATTTTTATGCTACACAAACATAATTGCATATTGATATATGTACCCTTAACATTATTGAGCATTTCCCTGTAGACATTTTTATGCTACACAAACATAATTGCATATTGATATATGTACCCTTAACATTATTGAGCATTTTCCCGTAGACATTTTTATGCTACACAAACATAATTGCATATTAATATATGTACCCTAAACATAATTGAGCATTTCCCCGTAAGCATTAGTATATTGATATATAAACTCGGTTTATTTTCAATCATTTATCTAAACAATGGACTAAACATATCTGCGTATGCCTATTCTAGGGCATTTCGACACAACCAGATTCTTCCAATCATGTTCCTACTCCAACATTTTATGTCCAAGACATTGTAACTGATTGCAATGGTCTTTACTATTTTCCAAGACATTGTATTATACAATGGTCTTAACCATTTCTCAAATGTTTTGAGTCACACAATGGTCTAACCTACTTCCCAGACATTGTGAATTGCACAATGGTCTAACCTACTTCCGAGACATTATGTTTTGTGCAATGGTCTCTAGAATCATTCCATCACATCATCAATATCATTTCATGACATCAAAAACCCATCACAATCTATCGATTTCCAAACAAGAAATATGAGATTTCTAAAGGACAAACTAATCCATCATCGACAAAAGCTGAACTTTCTCTACATTCATCAAAGTTTTCTTCTGAAACCTTCATTGTTAAAAGTTCGTGATCCTGGCCAAGTATGTTCTATTTTAGAACTACTTAAAACTTCCTTTCCATACGTACCTACCCTTACTATCTTCTATGCAATGGAATATGAAAACATACGTTACAAGTCTTGTATGGGCGGGACTTGCAATTGAAGGGTTTAACATCGCCTTTGTTTAGTGGACAGTTTCCCGAAAGCAACGGACATATCACAAGTATACCTAATTTAGGTATTTGAAAATCTTATCGAACCTTGGCTAAATATAGACTAGTCACCTATATTTAACCTAGGGACAGTGGAATATAGTCTGACTAACTATATTCGACTTAAAATTTTCAAATACTGAGAATAGTTGTACTAGGGTTATGTTTAGTTTGATTTCCTACATGAACTCGATACACCACCAGAATACATTAAAACAATCTAGAGACACGATAGTGCCTTACCACTCAGCAAGATCTTAACACCTTATTTGTATGATCTAAATTCATTCTTGAAAATTTTCATTTATGAGATAATCCGAACTACTATCTTGGGATAGTTATCAATTATTCTCTTCATCCTGTAGAAGTACTATCCTGTTTAGGTCCTAAGGATACCATCCCGTCATAAACCTTTAAAAATTTCTTAAGATTTTTAAAGCAAACTCAACATCTATACCTAAGAGTATTAATGTTAAGCATACACTACACACTTTTGTTCATCAACATATCACATCATTATCTTCACAACCGTTACAATCACAAGCTCATTAACAGATCTTGTTGCACCTTTAAAAGCTCAAATCATCCATAGTTACATCACAATCACCCTCATCAGCTTTACAAGTTTGAATATTCATCTTGTACTTTTGGAATACCAGTATCATCTCATAATACACTACCTTGTAACTCACCGGCTAATTGTGAATGTTGTGTTGGGAATTCTTAAGTAGGATGATTTGTAATTATTTGAATGGATTGGGATGCCTTTTCATTTAAATAAAGAAATTGTAAATCACCGAACCATAAGTTTATATTTCCGTATTTACATTGTTTGGGATGCCTCTCTATGTAAATAAAGAATTATAAACAAGTGGGCTTATTTGTATCCGAAATAACATAAGTATGAAGTCAATAAACACTAGGTACAATAACAGATTACCTACTAGACTATGGTTGCAACTAATATCCCAATTTCCATTGATATACAACTACTATATCAATTCCTATTAATATTCGACTGCTATATCAATTTCCTTTGATATTCGAATATTATATGAATCTCTATTAATCACTATTACCCTACCTATATAAAAGTAAGCCTCATCCTACGCCATACACTAAAATGACAAATCAAACTGCATCACTGGTAATCCCAGACTTTAGTCCTCATAAGTAACCACACCTGTTCATCGACACACGACGCAGACCCCTAGAATTCCAAGTCAGAGACAGGGTTATGCTAAAGGTATCGCCTTGGAAAGGCTTGATATGATTCGGTAAACGAGGAAAACTAAACCCAAGATACATCGGACCATTCAAAATCCTAGTCAGGGTTGGCCCTGTGGCGTACAGACTTGAATTTCCATCAGAACTCAGTGGTGTACACCCCACTTTCCATGTATCTAACCTAAAGAAATGCTTGTCGGATGAATCACTAGTGATTCCACTCGATGAAATTCAACTCAATGACGATCTTCAATTTATTGAGGAACCCGTAGAAATCATGGATCGAGAGGTCAAACAACTCAAGCAAAGCCGTATTCCAATTGTCAAAGTTCGTTGGAACTCACGACGTGGTCCTGAATACACATGGGAACGAGAGGACCAGATACGTAAGAAATACCCACATCTTTTTACCAACAAAGTTTCTACTCCCAACGCAAATTGATCTCCGGGACGGAGCTCTCATATGGGGTGGAGACTGTAACAATTCGCAATTTCAGGTTAATTACTATTCCAGGAAAATTCACTATTCACTTTTACTATTCATTTTTACTATTCATTTTTCCCGAAACTTTCCCGAAAGTTGATTTTTATTTGATATTATCGAGTGATAAATCATTTCCATGGCAAATTAAATGTTTGACATTCGTCAGATCATTTTCGTGAAAGTTATTAAGGAATTACACGTTTTAGGGTAAAACGTCATTCAAAAATTCTACGCACAACGAAACTCGACCGCGTTAAGTGACCCTGCATCAGAAAAATGTTTGACACACTCATGATTTATTTGAGAATTAATCGTGACTGAGAAAAACATGACCAAAATAAGCCTCGGCCGTGAAAAACTGGAATTTTCAGTTTTTAAGCGTTTTTACTCAGCCGTAACCTTAGCCTATACCTGCACCGCGTTTCTAATACGATTTGAGTTTTCAACTTATTAGAAAAAGTCAACATATTTTTCCCTCCTCCTTTGACCAAAAATCATTCCTTGACATTATAAGTCATTCCTTGATTTTTAGGCTTACGGTTTGATGTCTAAAAGACATTTAATACCAACCGACACTAGACTGAGCCCAGTCTAGACATTATAAGTCATTTTAAATCATTTTTATCCTATTAGAAAAGTAACATTTTACTTTTCTCAATTTTACGCAATATTCGTACATTTTACGTATTACGCGTTTTAGACCCGTGTTTCCAGTTTTTAGCAGGGTTTTACCACCCCAATGGAACCTACCACTCATTTTATATTTTATTATGGAGTATTTTGACAAGTTTAATCATTCCTCCAAATTTCGTATTTTTACGATACCCGGTTTTACGTTTTGAGGCCTAATCATTTACGGTTGGCATTTCACGGAGTCAAAACATACTAGATATCTTGGATAATATCATTACAAGTCAAACCCTTCCTCCCCAAGCTTGGCAAACCGCCACTAGGGGGGGGGGGATTCACACTAGGTGGCTTGATCTCATGCATTTAGTCATGAGATGGTTCCATGTGTTAACCTTGGCCTCCAAGGGTTGACAAGTCAACATATGTAACCTCCTTAAGCCCCTATATAAGCCCCCTCCCCCTCATTTTAACGCCACACCTCACACACCATAACCATTCCATACTTAGCTTTAATTCTTCTAATTTCTAGCAAGGATCAAGAGCAAGTTCAAGGTAGAAACCCTAGTTTGATCTTAGGTTATCAAAACACTTCCATAACCTCATATACTTGGTGATTTCTCTTGAGTTTGAATCCACTCAAGTCACCTCAACTTTCATCATCTCTCTTTCAAGATTACAAGAGTAGAAATATTGCATGAAGTGAAGTGGGTTGAAGCAAGTCTATCAAAGTCCTATCCTTACATGTTAACTTTCCTTTCTTTGTTGAAAGCCAAAAGTTGTAAGCCAAACCCTAACATGCTTCTTGTTGAATAATCATGTTCATGTTATTTACATATTATTCTTGCTATATTATGTCTTGTATTCATGTCCATGATGTATAAAAGTGAGTAAAACAGGTTATTGTACATGATGTATAAAGGTGAGTAAAACAAGTTATTTACATATTATTCTTGCTATATTATGTCTTATTATGAACCATTTAATCACTAGCAATAGTGAGCGCAAATATTGTGAATAGGCCTATTGGGATTGACGAATCCCATTTGTATTGACTAAGTTCAAACAAATGCATTAATATTTGAGACCTGGGTATGACAACAACATACCTACCGGGATAACTCCGCCGATCGATATTGGTACACGTTAACGTTTTGGTGTCATAAGTTTAGTATTTGATAATAACTGTTCCGGGCGTATAACAACATAGCCCATCTTTGTTTTTCCAAACATTGGTGTGAGCCTATAACTCACACTACCAACATATTGTGTTCAAACATTTAAACAAACTCTATGAATATCACTCAACCTTTGTGTTGACCTCTCAAGCATGTATTTCAGGTTCATGACGATCAAGGATGGCACGGAAGGGCACGGATACTCAAGAGGGCTATAAATTTTATTATCATTCAAAAACTCATTTAAATGTAAACTGTGAACATGGAACCATTTGGGACCTCATTTTGTAATCCAAGATATTTATACAATTTGAATGATAAATCTTTTAAAACGACTCAATTGGAGTTCGTTTTCTATTATTGTGACTATTGTGCCGTCAAGTAACACCCAGTTCGAATTCCGCTGCAACCATGAATTGGGGGTGTTACAATGGATTTTTGGATGGTTGGGTTGGAGCACTTGGTGGAGTAGGGTCAATGGGTGATTTTGATGGTGGTGGGGTGGTGAGCTCATTGGGTTCTTTGGGTGATGGAGATGGAGATGCAAGGTGTAGAAAATGTTCATTTTTTATGGGTGAGGAGAATTCATCTGAGGATGAGGAACTTAAGTTGATTGTGTGGTTGGACCAAAGTGGTTTGACACTTATGCGTGCGGTTCTCCGAACGGGTCGAGATGGTTGAGAGGTTATTGTTGACTTTGTCATTGTTGAAAAGGTTGATTAGAGGTTTAGAATTAGAGATTGTGATGGTGATGGTGTGATTTGAGGGTGTTCTAAAATGGTTAAATTTATAGGGGTGAAGAAATATGGGAAGGAGTGTTTGGATTTGATGTTTAACCATACAAAAATGGAGGTTGCTAATGATTTGGAAGATTAATAAGGGTTGTAAAATCATTGGAAGTCAATCCAATGAAAATGGTGAAAGTAGAAGACAAAGATTTGCACTAAATACTTAGTGGTTTTGGCAAATTGGGTGAAGGTATATGTTTCACGGAATGCAAGGAACCTTTGGAAGGGTTCCTTCCTTTATGTGTGAAGGTTCCTTGAGGTGGTTATAGTTAAGTTTGAAATTTGGCGGGAAATGGTTTTCTATGCGTTCTAGAGGATGAGAAAGACCCTAATGTGCTTAAAAAATAGTAGGGAATGGATTTCTATCTAAAAAGGATGATTTGTGTTGAGTGGAAGTTGAAATGTCGAGAAAGAAAAAAAAATTTTGCAGGTCTACTAGCGGAACCCTGGGACTACACAGGCGGAACCCTCCTGAGGGTTCCGTCTGATCCGTTGGGCCAATTCTAGAATTCCAGAAAAATACACTGGCGGAACCCATTTTAGGGTGCCGCCAGTTCCGCCAGTGCTGAAAAACAAGGCAGTCCACGTTTTTAACCCGCGAGACGATTTTCAAATTTTTTTAAAACTCTTAAAAACAAAAATATAATTCATATCTAGTTAGGAAATGAAAAAAATTGGACATGTAAACATGCATACCATTGGAATTTGACCGGGGGCTAGCGAATTTCACTATACTTAGTGAAATTTTCATAAACATGAAAATTTGACAACATGCCAAATGTTGTCGTCCTGCATCATAGTTAGTTAATACATGTTCCAAATAGTACCAAATATCCTACCAACACACAAATTCATGACAAACATTGTTTAAACAACCAAATTTGTTCAAATAGCACCTTGTGCCAATCACTCCTACACACCCGCTCTCATTGACGGTCAATCTTCTTCTTGAGCTTTCCAAGGAATCTCCCGAGATTTTTGAACATCCCCTTAGTTTGCTTGAACTCCGCCGACTCATTTGGAATATCCGGAAGTTGGGAAGAGGGGGGAGCCTAGAGTTGGGCAAAGTTTCATCTTCACTCATTGAGGATGATGATGAGGAGGTAGGAGGATGAGGACGTTTTCTTTAGGCTTTGTAGACTCTCTTATCACTTAGTGGGACAAAAGTGTGTGGAATGAGAGAGTAGTCTAGGCGAATACCTCTAGGATTTGGTGGAATGGGAGAGATGAACCTAAAGAGACGGGTCAAGAGCATTCCATACGACATAGCCGTTGTGCCTTGCACAGGAATGTCGGCCATTCTCTTGGCCATGTAGTAGGCAAGGTTGAAGGGTTGCCTAACGGACAAGGAGTAGAGCATGTAGCAAAGGCAAACATTGATATGATCCCAGTTTCCTATTGTGCTAATGACATTGGCTCTAAGTAGTTCTTCCCATTTCTTGAATTGGGGTTTGAGTTCATTGAGTTCCATACCATATGGGTCCTTGTTGACCTCATTTCCGGTTCGGGTTCTCCTAGTGTTGGTGGTCCTAATGAAGAGGTGGTCACGGAGTTCATCCTTGGACACAAGAGGGGTATCATAGGGATGGATTCGGTCAATGAGTGTGTCAAGAGTTGCGAGGGAATGCTTGTCGGAGTAGATGCAAGTACCATGGTTTGGGACACCTAGGATTTGAGCAAATTCCTCGAGAGTGAAGGAGTATTCATGACTACTAGCCCTAAAGTTAATAGACATGCGACCATACTCATCTGTGGAAAGAGTGACGGATGCATAGAACTCTAAAATAAACCTAGGACAAATAGGCTCATTGATTTCTAAAAGACAATCAAAGTTGATGGTTGCAAGTTCATTAGGTAGGTTTGTACCTTCTATGAAGGATGGGTCAATGGTTCTACCTTCATGGACATAACGCTTTTCGAGGGCTTTGAAAACATCGATTTGAGTTGGAGTAAGACCTTTGGTTTTGTGGTGTTTGGGTAGGTACTTAATGGTGTCCTTGTGGTCGTAATGGGTTAGAGGAGGCATGATGATTCCTAGAAAAACAAAATTTCACATTTTAGTCTAAGTAAACGACTATTGTAATGTGGATGTTCTAGTGTGTGCCTATATGAAAACAGTGTGGAGGTGTGGTTATCTTGACTCATTTTGATGCTCAAAACGTTTTAGAATGCAAGTTTAGTTATACAACAAAAGATAACCCAAGTGCTCCTAGTTCAATGTAGCTTCGTTTGAATGTACCCAAAAATACATATTGGTTATGTATTCCCTTTAGCATTCAAGAGACATTATGCAAGTGATGTTTTTGAACATAACGTTTTGATTTTGTATTTACAATGTTAGACGAAACAATATTTGTCCTATTTGTGAAAAATTTTTGCAAGAATTTGACATGGGGTATTTTAGTAAACATGTTAATAACTTATAATAATGCAATTCCTAACTATGGGAAACATGATTAGTTTTGTTAAACACCTAATTTCATGCATGGGTTTCTCAAGTTAATGCATAACCTCAAGTTTTTGTTTTTGTGCAAAAATAGAATTCCAAGACTCAGATCAGGAGTGTAATCATGTTTAGAATACTTACGATGATGATTGATGAGCAATGTGAATGAAGGAAGGATCAAAAATTCGTAGTTGTTGATGAATAGTAGCAGTTTGGAAGTGGTGGTTTGAGATAATGGGTGTCTGGTTTAATATAAACTAAGAAAAAGGTTCTGCAGGTCGGCGGATACGGCAGAACCAAAAAGAGGGTTCCGCCCGTTATGGCTGAGGGTTCCGCCGACTCTGCTGAGAAAAAGACTTATTGATTTATTTTGATTTTTGTGATTTTTGTCTAATGTCTAGAACTACAATGTAGGTTCCATGAGTCCTAAGCCTAACCTAAGAAGGCTAAAAGGTTCTTGTTTAAGAGGTTTTGTGAGAATGTCAGCTATGTTGTCTTCGGAAGAAACTTTCTTAATTGAGATGTTTCCTTTTTGAACGTTATCACGAAGGAAATGATGACCGATTTCAATATGTTTGGTACGAGCATGTTGAACTGGATTTTTGCTAAGATCAATGGCTCATTTGTTGTCACAAAGAATGGTGATGTCATTAAGTTGAATTCTGTAGTCGACAAGAGCTTGCTTCATCCAAAGAGCTTGTTGACATGCCTTTCCGGCCGAAATGTATTCGGCTTCCATTGTTGAGATAGCGAGAGCCGTTTGTTTCTTAGAGAACCATGAGGTAAGACAATGTCCAACAAAAGTACAAATACCACTTGTGCTTTTTCTATCAACATAGTCACCGGCATGGTCCGAGTCGGCATACACTATAGTGTCTATTCCCGTTCCTTTGGGATACCATAAACCTAAATGTGTAGTGCCCTTAATATATCTAAAAATCCTTTTAACGGCTTCGAGATGAGTTGTCTTAGGATCTTCTTGAAAACGAGCACATAGACAAACACTAAACATAATGTCGGGTCTACTAGCCGTTAGGTAAAGTAGACTTCCAATCATACCTCTATATTTAGTGCTATCTACGAATTCACTTTCCTCATCCTTGGCGAGTTTTGTTTCCGTGGACATGGGCATTTTGATTGGTTTCGAATCTTCTAATCCAAATTTCTTAAGCATGTCCTTAATATATTTAGATTGGTTAAAGAAGATACCATCTTCTATTTATTTAATTTGGAGTCATAGGAAAAAGTTGAGTTCTCCCATCATACTCATTTCAAACTCGTCATGCATGATTTTTGAGAAATCTACGCATAATTCTTGACAAGTTGATCCGAATATAATGTCATCAACATAGATTTGGACTATGATAATATGTGAATCTTTCTTCTTAGTGAAGAGAGTATTATCAACTAAGCCCATGGTATACTTATGGTCAACTAGGAAGGTTTTAAGTCGATCATACCATGGTTTTGGAGCTTGCTAAAGTCCGTAAAGAGCCTTTTTAAGTTTGTAAACATGATTAGGTTTTTCAAAATCGACGAAGCCCGGTGGTTGAGCAACATACACTTCTTCATTTATAACCCCGTTTAGGAATGCACTTTTGACGTCCATTTGAAAGAGTTTAAAATTGTGTGCACATGCATATGCAAGTAAGATTCTAATTGACTCGAGCCTAGCAACCGGAGCAAAAGTTTCATCGTAGTCAATGCCTTCTTGTTGATTGTATCCTTGTGCTACTAGCCTAGCTTTGTTTCTAGACACAATTCCATTTTCATCCATTTTATTACGAAAAACCCATTTTGTTCCAATTATTGTTTGACTCCTTGGTTGAGGAACTAATGTCCATACATCATTCCTAACAAATTGGTTTAATTCTTCTTGCATGGCTATTACCCAAGACTCATCATTTATGGCTTCTTTAATGTTTTTCAGTTCAATGGTTGACACGAAACAAAAGTTGTTACTTTCATTTTGGGCTTTAGATCTTAGTGTTCTCTCATTGATTTTTCCTATAACATTATCTAATGGATGACTTTTGCATTGTTTAATATTAACAATGTCTTTCCTGAATGGTTCATCTTCCTTGTCATTTTCTAAGATTACTTAGTTTTCAATAGCTTGACTTTCAACTAAGTCATCATCTACCAAAGGTGATGTCTTAGAGGGAGGTGGACTCTCGTCGAATGTTACGTTCAACGATTCCTTGACTCTTAAGGTTTCTTTGTTTAAAACAATGTAAGCTTTACTATTTTGTGAATATCCAAGAAATACACCTTCATAAGACTTTGGGTCAAATTTGGTGAGATAGTCCTTGGTGTTAAGAATAAAGCATTTATTCCCAAACACTCTACAGTATCCTAACGTAGGCTTTTTACCTTTATATAGTTCATAAGGAGTTTTATTCAAAAAAGGTCTAATTAAGACTCGATTTAAAATGTATGTTGATGTGTCAACGGTGTTACACCAAAACTTTTGTGGAATGTTTTGTTCATTAAGCATTGTTCTACTCATCTCTTGGAAAGTCCGGTTTTTACGTTCTACTACACCATTAGATTGAGGAGTGTGTGGAGCCGAAAAGTTATGTGTAATACTATTTTTATCACAAAAGTTTCCAAATTGAAATTCATTATCAAATTCACGACCGTGATCTGTTCTAATAGACACAATACTAGACCCTACTTGATTTTGAATTTTCTTACTTAGAATCTCAAATTTATCAAAAGCTTAATTTTTACTTTTCAAAAATTTTGTCCAAGAATATCTTGAGTAATCATCTACTATGACCAAAGTATAGAAGTTACCTCCATAACTTTGTATAGCGGATGGACCGAACAAATCCATATGCAAAAGTTCTAGACACCTAGATGTAGAAACCAAGTTTTTAGCATTGTTGACATAAATAATGCCTAAAAACATTATTAACATGTTATCAATATCTCTATGTTTTAATTATCACAAAATATAAACTCATAGAACTAAAACTTGTGACATAAACAAGTATTTAGTGATTAATATTTCTCTTTACATCCAAATCACTTAAGGTATGAATAAACAAAGTGTTTAGTGTATTTTATGATCAAAGGAAAGTTTAATGAAGCATTACAAAGTTTATTTAATTATATAAACATATTATATATTTTTGAAAAACACTTTTGGTAATAAAGAAAAATGTTTTATTCATACTAAATATATGAATTCAAATTTTTAACCAAAATCAGTTAGTTTTTCACCAAATAAACTTTCCCCACTAAAAGACAAAGAATCTGGCCGTTTCAGCTGGGCGGCCCCCATAATTATAAAGGGCGGTCCCCTTAATTTTAAGGGGGCCGGCCATGATTTAAGGGGACCGGCCACGCTCCTCTGTCAGATTCTGTTGCCTATAAATACCACCTTAAACCTGAATTTTTTCCTCACCTTTTGCACTACTAAACTTTCTGATCTAGATCCAAATCTCCATTCTTTTATCCTTTGATCATAAGTATATAAATTCTTTGTTTCAAAGTGATCCAACCTTCATCCTCTCAAGTGCAAGAGAAGAATACTTCTATCCCTCAAGACAAGAAGTATTACAACTTGTTGTGATCTCCACATCCAAGTTGTTGGTGTATCATCAAAGATCATTTACATTATTCTTTGTGAAGATTGTTGTGAATATTTGATTGTAGATAGTTGTGTTAGATATTGATTGTGTGATTAGCTAGTAGCTTGGTGTGAAGAAGATAAGCTAGGTACTAGATTGGTGTGAAGAAGATAGGTGTGGAGTAGTTAGTTGTGAAGTAGATAGATTTGAAGAAGTTGTGACTTAGGTGTGACGAAGTTGTGGTGTGAAAAGTGGTGTGTAGATTGGTGTGTATATTGGTGTGTACGGTTTTCTCTGCCATAAGGGAGCTTGTTGATATAGTGAAGAAAACTCTCGAATTAGGTGCTCGGGGAGTGGAGTAGGGTAAGGAAGGTGTCCTTGTAGCCGAACCACTATAAATCTCTTGTCTCGCGGTTCGATCTTTCCATCTCTTACTTATTTCATTACTTATCATTACAATATATTGTGTAGTATTAATTGTTTATATTGTACAAGACTTGAGATCACATATTATCGAATCTAAGTTTTTAAAAGCTAAGTAAAAATCTAAAACTAATTTTTATAACAAAGTAAAAAGACGTAAAACTATTCAACCCCCCTTCTAGTTTTCCACAATTGGTATCAAGAGCCACGTCTAGCAAGATTTTTAAAGTATATTGTATTTTAAAACTTGTAACGTTCTATGGAATCTGAAAATATTTAGAAGGGCAATCTATGGAAAGACCACCACTATTTGAAAGTGATGGATTTTTATATTGGAAAAATAGATTCGAAACGTATATGAAATCAAAAGATCTTGATCTTTGGCATATTATTACCTTTGGTGATTTTCCTCCTATTCAATACAATGTTGAAACTAAAATGAATGAAATTGTATCTTTTGAAAAACAAAATGATGATTTGAAAAAGAAATTAGCAAAAAATAATGAGGCTAAAATGGTAATTTATAATGCGTTACCACGCAAAGAATATGAAAGAATTTTTATGTGTAAAACCGCCAAAGAAATTTGGGATTCTTTACTAATTACTCACCAAGGTAATAGCCAAGTCAAAGATAATAAAATAGATCTTCTTGTACAACAATATGAACAATTTACGATTCCGGAAGAGGAATCAATTGATAATGCTTTTGCTAAGTTTAACACTATCATCACAAGTTTAAAAGCACTTGATGAGACATTTTCTAGTAAAAATTGTGTTAGGAAATTTCTTAGGGCATTGCATCCAAAATGGCGAGCCAAGGTCACGGAAATCGAAGAATCAAAGAACTTGATGACGTTATCACTAGATGAACTAATTGGCAACTTGAAGGTTCATGAAGAAATCATAAGAAGAGATTCGGAAACGGTCAAAGTCAAGAAAGAACAAACCAAATCAGTTGCTCTAAAAGCCAAAAAGGAACCTAGTGATGATGATGATTCAAGTGACGAAAGTGAAGACGAAGAAT
Source organism: Artemisia argyi (assembly GCA_030686995.1). Lineage (NCBI taxonomy): Eukaryota > Viridiplantae > Streptophyta > Magnoliopsida > Asterales > Asteraceae > Artemisia > Artemisia argyi. Next base: position 115,092,429 of record CM060689.1, read on the forward strand.
ATGCAATGGCCGTAAGAGAATTCAAGAAGTTCTTCAAGAGACGAGGAAGATTCACTAGATCATCACGAGAAGAAAGAAAAGTATTCCAAAGGAATAGAAGTGACAACTACGGGAAGAGAAATTGCTTTAGATGTGGAAGTCCAAATCATCTCGTTGGCGAATGTCTAAAGCCACCGGGTTACGAAAGTCAAGGTGCTTTTGTTAGTGGAACATGGAGTGATAGTGACAAAGAAGAAGTTGAAAAGCCAAGAGACGAAATATGTTTAGGAATTGACTTAGAACTTGACGAATGGATCAAAGATAGCGGATGTTCGAGGCACATGACGGGGAATCGCAATCTATTCTCTACATACAAGGCATACAATGGAGGTAACATTATTTTCGGTAGTGACTTACGTGGAAAAATCATTGGCAAAGGTACGATCTCTCAAGACTCACTTACTATTGAAAATGTGGAGCATGTAGATAAATTAACATATAACTTGCTTAGTGTAGGACAAATATGTGATAATAAATGTAGAGTCACATTTACCAAAGATGATAGCGAAATAGTTAAGGACGGAAAAATTATAGGTAGAGGAATTAGAAAAGGTGGCATATATGTTATGAAACTAGGAAACAAACCTGAGGATAGGATATGCCTAACGACCCTAGATGAAAACTCTACACTATGGCATAGGAGATTAGGACATGCTAATATGCAACAAATACAATCTTTGGCCTCTAAGGAATTAGTTAGAAATTTGCCTAATCTAAAATATGACAAGCATTTTTGTGATGCATGTAAAATTGGAAAACAAGCTCATGCTAGTCACAAAGCCAAGAATATAGTATCCACTACTAGATGCCTAGAATTATTACATATGGATCTTTTTGGTCCATCCGCTGTGCGGAGCTATGGAGGAAACAAATATACCTCACGATACACGTGGACTAGGTTTTTAAGTGACAAGACCCAAGCCTTTGAAAAATTTGAAATATTTAGTAGAATGATTCAAAATAAATTAGGATGCTCAATAGTTGCCATTAGGACGGACCATGGTAGGGAATTTGATAACGAAGTACAATTCGGAAAATATTGCGAGTTAAATGGAATATCTCACAATTTCTCCGCTCCTCGTACTCCTCAATCAAATGGAGTAGTAGAAAGAAAAAATAGGTCACTACAAGAAATGAGTAGAACTATGTTAAATGAACAATCCATCCCACAAAAATTTTGGTGTCACGCCGTAGATACATCAACTTATATTTTAAATAGGGTATCAATTAGAAGAATTCTAGGAAAAACTCCTTATGAGTTATTAAGAGGTAGAAAACCAAACTTAAGCAACTTTAAGGTATTTGGAAGTAAATGCTATATTTTAAACACTAAGGACTATCTCACTAAGTTTGATCCAAAATCATATGAAGGAATATTTTTAGGATACTCACAAAATAGCAAAGCATATATAATACTTAACAAACACTCCATGAAAGTAGAGGAATCACTAAATGTAACATTTGATGAAACACCACCACCTCTTAAAACATTACCTTTAGAAGATGATGATTTAATCGAAGATGAAGCTATTGAGGTTAGTAAAACAAAACCCATAGGAAATGATAATGAAGACATTCACTTAGAAAATAACGAAACTGTTAATATTAAAGAATCTAGATCTCATCCATTAAATAATATAATAGGACATCTTAACCAAAGAACCCTTAGGTCACAAGCCCAAGATAAAAATAATTTCTTTTGTTTCCTCTCAGCAATAGAACCTAAGAATATTAGCGAGGCTTTAAAGGATGAAAGTTGGGTTATAGCTATGCAAGAAGAATTAAATCAATTTAAGGCGAATGATGTTTGGGAATTAGTCCCAAATCCAAAGGATATGACCATCATAGGAACCAAATGGGTATATAGGAATAAGTTAGACGAGAATGGAATTGTTACTAGGAATAAAGCTAGGTTAGTTGCCCAAGGTTATAATCAACAAGAAGGAATTGATTATGACGAAACTTATGCCCCTGTAGCTAGACTAGAATCGATTAGGATATTACTTGCCTATGCTTGCGCCCTAGATTTTAAGTTATTCCAAATGGATGTGAAAAGTGCATTCCTTAACGGTTTTATCAATGAGGAGGTATATGTGGCACAACCTCCAGGATTCATTGACTTCGCAAAACCTGATTATGTTTTTAAGTTAAAGAAAGCTTTGTATGGACTCAAACAAGCTCCCAAAGCTTGGTATGATCGATTAAAAGCTTTTCTTATTAAACATGATTATTCCATGGGAATGGTAGATAACACTCTTTTCACTAAAAGGAAAGACCCAAATCTCATCATTGTCCAAATATATGTTGATGACATTATATTTGGATCGACTTGTCAAGACATGTGTGATGAATTTGCCAAAATCATGCATGATGAGTTTGAGATGAGTATGATGGGTGAACTTAACTTCTTCCTAGGATTACAAATAAAACAACTAGAAGATGGAATATTTTTTAACCAATCTAAGTACATTAAGGAAATGCTTAAGAAGTTTGGCCTAGAAGACTCAAAACCCATGAAAACTCCCATGTCTACGGAGGTAAAGCTCACAAAGGATGATGAAGGTGAGTCCGTAGATAACACCAAGTATAGAGGAATGATAGGTAGTTTACTATACTTAACGGCAAGTAGACCCGACATCATGTTTAGTGTCTACCTTTGTGTCCGTTTTCAAGAGGATCCCAAAACCTCTCACCTAGAAGCGGTTAAGCGTATCTTCCGATACGTTAAAGGCACTATACACTTAGGATTATGGTATCCTAAGGAATCCGGCATAGAAACCATTGTCTATGCGGATTCGGATCATGCGGGAGACTACGTAGATAGAAAGAGCACTAGCAGTATTTGCACGTTTATGGGATGTTGTCTAACGTCTTGGTTTTCGAAGAAGCAAACCGCTCTTGCTATTTCTACCACTGAAGCCGAATATGTAAGCGCCGGAAAGGCATGTCAACAAGCACTATGGATGAAACAAGCTCTCGTAGACTATGGCATTAGGTTAGAAAATGTCCCCATTATGTGCGATAACAAAGGTGCGATAGATTTAAGTAAAAATCCGGTGCAACACTCTAGGACTAAACACATAGAAATACGTCACCATTTTCTTAGGGATAATGTACAAAAAGGAAATATATCTATAGAAAAGGTTGCATCGGAAGACAACATTGCGGATATATTCACAAAAAACCCTTTAAGCGTGAATTATTCAATCACTTGCGTTTAGGATTAGGAATGATGGAACAAGTTGACTAAATTATATTGAATCATTTCAAATTTATACTTGCATGAAATTCATTTTTCTTCCACTTCACCTATTCTTAGTCTAGGAATCTATTTCGCACAAAACTAAAGATTGAGAAAAGCTATTTTCCTTGCATAAACCGTTTTATAAAACTCAATCAATTTTCTCTAAAAATTATTCTCACAATCTAGGAACCCCATGAAAATCATTTTCCTTGCATTGTTGACTAATCCTAAAAACATTCTATTTCAAAATCATGCATAAATTCTCACATAAACTATCAAGATATATAACCTAATATATGTCTTTGACATTCATGATCGAGCAAAAATTGAATCAAGGAGATTATTTGGATTGTTTCTTAGGATCGTTATTTCTTTTTGCTTCTAGGAGTCGAAACAATCACAACTCCACATTTGTTGCATATAGACACTCACTAGGACAAATTCATTAATAATGGTGTCATCTTGATCCATCATTAGTTATTCACTCACTAATTATCCTTGCCTTTAATCTAAGATAGATGCCTTAGGAAGCTTAATTGTGCTTACCTTTATTTGCTTTCTCTTGCTTATTATATGTTGATTATTTGCTCTTGTGTTTATGTGTTTTTGCATGCATGCTATATCTTGATTAGATTAGACTCTATATTTCCTAATAGAATTGAACTTGCTTGAATTCCAATCCAAACACATAACCTTTCTGCAAAATTTTCTGCCAAAAACCCAATTCTGGCAACCTGGAAATCACCAGATGGGCGGCCCCCTTAATTCTGTAAGGCGGCCCCCTTAATCATTAAGGGGACCCGCCCCCTAATTAAGGTGACCGGCCATCTGATGGTCGGGTTTACAGAATCTTTTCTGCTTTTTAGCCCATTTCAACCTACATTTCCCAATTTTCACCAACAAATTTTGTCCTAATCCCCCAAACAAACCTTATCCATCCTTAAACACACAAATCTTACACTATAAATATCCCCAATCCTCAAAACTCTCCATTCATCTCATCATGAACTCTCCAAACAAACCAAAATCAAAAGCCTCAAGGCTAGCAAGGATGACGGAAAAACCCGTTTGGCGAAGAAAAAGCCCTCGAAACAAATCCATCATCATAAATGAAGTTGGAAATCATTCCTCACCACCAACTTCTTATTTCCCAAACTTTGCATCAAACCAACAAAGTCATTCATTTGATCGACTTTACAAACCATACAACATTGGCCAAACATCTTCCTTCAAGCCAAACTACACCTCTCAACCTCCAACAACTTATAATGATCCATGCAAGTTTGATCAACCATCAATCTACAATTCCAACTACACAAACCCAACTCATCCATACCAAACCTATGATCCCCTCCACATTGCCACGGAAAAACAAAAGTTCCGTGATGAAATAAACCAAATCCATGATCTTAGTGATCTCCTTGCTATGCATCTTGCACAACGCAACAAAGGGCAACCTCCATCATCACCCTATGGAAATTTCCTTCCCCACTCTCTCAACTTGGATCAAGTTACAAACCACACTCACTTTTGCCCTTGTTGCATATTCCTTCAAAAACAAATCCTCTACTTGAGTGAAGATATTTCTTGGATTGAATATCTTCTCACTCGCAATCATCCAATACCATCCTTAACACGATACAACATCGTGAGATCCACTTCTTCCGTTCCACACTCCACTCCATATCCCTCTCAATCAAACATCTAAGCTTTATGCTTATGTTTCTCTTCAAGCAAATAAAATAATCAACCATGGGTTGCAAGCAAGTCCAAGTGCTCTCTTAGGCAAAATAGGACTATGTATTTTCTTTTGTGTGTTTTTTTTTTTTTTTTTTTTTTTTTTTTTTTTTTTTTTTTTATATCAATATGCTCCAAGCATATTGAATGTTGTAATGCTTATTATTTCTATAATGCTTGAATGAATCTATGTTTAGTTGCATAATTGTTGCTTTGCAAATATGTGTATCTTGCTCTCTTCAAATATTTTTGTAGCAAAGATCTCCATTGCTCGTTCCCTTGGTGCTCTCAAATGAGGGGGAGCATACATTAAGGGGGAGCTTTCTACCCGTTTAAACTTCTCTCGCGGAGCTTACTCAGCTTAACCTTTTTAATTAATACAAAAAGGGGGAGAAGAGAAATGTAAACTATACTTGTCTAAAAACAAGTTTTAGATATATTGAGTTTAAGGTTTTGTAATAATCAAAAAGGGGGAGATTGTTGACATAAATAATGCCTAAAAACATTATTAACATGTTATCAATATCTCTATGTTTTAATTATCACAAAATATAAACTCATAGAACTAAAACTTGTGACATAAACAAGTATTTAGTGATTAATATTTCTCTTTACTTCCAAATCACTTAAGGTATGAATAAACAAAGTGTTTAGTGTATTTTATGATCAAAGGAAAGTTTAATGAAGCATTACAAAGTTTATTTAATTATATAAACATATTATATATTTTTGAAAAACACTTTTGGTAATAAAGAAAAATGTTTTATTCATACTAAATATATGAATTCAAATTTTTAACCAAAATCAGTTAGTTTTTCACCAAATAAACTTTCCCCACTAAAAGACAAAGAATTTGGCCGTTTCAGCTGGGCGGCCCCCTTAATTATAAAGGGCGGTCCCCTTAATTTTAAGGGGGCCGGCCATGATTTAAGGGGACCGGCCACGCTCCTCTGTCAGATTCTGTTGCCTATAAATACCACCTTAAACCTGAATTTTTTCCTCACCTTTTGCACTACTAAACTTTCTGATCTAGATCCAAATCTCCATTCTTTTATCCTTTGATCATAAGTATATAAATTCTTTGTTTCAAAGTGATCCAACCTTCATCCTCTCAAGTGCAAGAGAAGAATACTTCTATCCCTCAAGACAAGAAGTATTACAACTTGTTGTGATCTCCACATCCAAGTTGTTGGTGTATCATCAAAGATCATTTACATTATTCTTTGTGAAGATTGTTGTAAATATTTGATTGTAGATAGTTGTGTTAGATATTGATTGTGTGATTAGTTAGTAGCTTGGTGTGAAGAAGATAAGCTAGGTACTAGATTGGTGTGAAGAAGATAGGTGTGGAGTAGTTAGTTGTGAAGTAGATAGATTTGAAGAAGTTGTGACTTAGGTGTGACGAAGTTGGGGTGTGAAAAGTGGTGTGTAGATTGGTGTGTAGATTGGTGTGTATATTGGTGTGTACGGTTTTCTCCGCCATAAGGGAGCTTGTTGATATAGTGAAGAAAACTCTCGAGTTAGGTGCTCGGGGAGTGGAGTAGGGCAAGGAAGGTGTCCTTGTAGCCGAACCACTATAAATCTCTTGTCTCGCGGTTCGATCTTTCCATCTCTTACTTATTTCATTACTTATCATTATAATATATTGTGTAGTATTAATTGTTTATATTGTACAAGACTTGAGATCACATATTATCGAATCTAAGTTTTTAAAAGCTAAGTAAAACTCTAAAACTAATTTTTATAACAAAGTAAAAAGACGTAAAACTATTCAACCCCCCTTCTAGTTTTCCGCAAGCATTATGGATACTATGGACTTGTTTACCGACTTTTCAAGAGTCACAAAAGTGTTGGTCATATTTCAACTTAGGTAGGTTTAGAACTAGGTCTTTGGAGGAGAGGTTTTGTATAAGTCTCATGTTAGCGTGTCCTAAACGTCTATGCCATAAAGTTGAAGATTCATCTAATGAAGTAAGACAAAGTTTGTCTCTAGATGTTTGATCCATCTTCATGACATACACGTTGTTCTTAAGAACACCTTTGGCTATGGTTATACCATATTTAAGTATTTTACTTCGATTTTCACGAAAAAGGACATTATACTTATTACGGAAAAGTTGACTAATACTAAAGAGATTAAAACCTAAGTTATCAACATGAGCTACATCATCTATAAAAAGAGAGTCAAGAGAGATTGTACCTTTTCTGATGATTTTGCTCTTAGCTTTACTACCAAACGTAATGTTACCTCCATCACATTTGTGATAAGTTGAGAAGAGGCTTTTGTTACCCGTCATGTGCCTTGAACAACCACTATCTTTAATCCATTCATCTGGTTCCAAACATACTTTGAGGCACACTTATTTTACGAAAAACACTCAAACATTTGGTCCCCAATTTCTCATGGGTCCATTTTGGTTAAGCATACCATTAACTTGATCCAAGTATGAAAATAGAACATAAGGGTTCCATGACATGTAATTTGGAGTTTGGTAATGTCCAGGAGTGTTATGGTTCCAAACATGTTGGTAGTTTGGTCGTGTGTTGTTGTTACTCTTTGGAAAGGGGTGTTTGGGAATTGAAGTCTTAGGTCTCGGTTGAGTAATTCTAGTTCTAAATTCGTTTTTACTAAGTCCTACTCCAGTTTTAATAGCAGGTTTTGTTTCATTTTTATATGTGACTTTAACAAATTTTGAACGATCCGACATGGAAGTTGTCACTGCTGCTGCAGACCCGGCGGAACCTTTGGGTTCAACGGGCGGAACCCTATTTTGGGTTCCGTCTGTTCCGCGGGCTGCTGTAGCATTTTTGTTAGTTTCTTGTGCTTTCTTTTCTTGTTTTGTTTGACTCATTGAAGTTTCTAGTTTCATGAAACCTAGTCCTGTTTTATCAAATGGTGACTTTTGAAGTTTCATAATTTCATCCGCACAAGGAATACTTTTATCGAACTTCTTAAACTTTGTGGTTTGTTTTATTAGATCATCTTGAGTAATTTGAAGTTTCTTAATTTCGAGTTTAAGCTCTTCACAAGATTTGCACGATGTGTCAATACCTTTACTCTTTTCTAATCTCTTAGCTTTTTCTTTTAACTCATAAACTTCATTTTCTAAAAACTCCTTTTTAGTTTTCAAAAATTTATTTTTGTTTATGATTTTTAAGCTTAATTCACAAAGATTGTTATATTCTTTTTGTAAGGTGTCATCATCAATAGAAGAGTAAGATGAGTCGGAGAGTACCTCATTTGAGTCATGAGCCATGAGAGCAATTTCATCATTCTTCGGCTCATCGTCATCTTCTTCATAGTCACTCCAAGCACCACCCACAAAAGCTTGTTGAGACTTGCTTTTGGGTGGTTTTGGACATTCTCCTATGAGATGACTTGTGTCTCCAGACCTAAAGCATTTCCTTTCAACCTTTCCTTTCCTATCATCACGATCTTTTCGAAAGGTTTTCTTGTCATCTTTAGGTTGCCTTACAAACTTCCCTCTTCTACGAAAGAACTTCTTGAAGTCTCTAACGGCCATGACATATTCTTCATCATCACTATCCGAACTAGATTCTTCATCATCACTTGATTGGACTCTAGCTTTCAAAGCAATGGACTTAACCCTTTCTTTCTTGCCTTTAACTATTTCCGAATCTTTTTCCATTACCATTTCATGAACTTTGAGGTTTCCAATTAGCTCGTCAAGTGACATGCTTGAAAGATCCTTGGATTCTTCAATTGCCGTCACTTTTGCTCTCCACTTCGGATGGAGTGCTCTAAGAAATTTCCTGACAAAATTCTTGCCACAAAAAGATTAATCAAGTGCTTTAAGTGAAGTAATAATAGTGTTAAACCTAGCAAATGCACTATCAATAGTCTCATCTTCGGGAATAGCATATTGTTCATATTGTTGAACAAGAAGATCAATTTTATTATCCTTAACTTGTGAGTTTCCTTGATGAGTGACTATTAAAGATTGCCAAATTTCTTTGGCGGTTTTACACATAAAGACTCTTTCATATTCTTTCTTAGGCAAAGCATTGTAAAGCATCATTTTAGCTTCATTATTTTTAGCAATTAATTTCTTTTGATCTTCATCTTTACTATTCGTAACTATATTATCACCATCAATGATTATATACCATAAATCTATATCTTTAGATTTCACGTAAGTTTCAAATCGTTTTTTCCAATATATAAAACCATTCGCTTCAAAAAGTGGTGGTCTTTGCATAGATTGCCCTTCTTTGTAATTTTCAAAATCCATGGATCGTTTCAAGTTTTAAAACACAATATATTTTAAAAGCTTGAGTAACATAGCTCTTGATGCCAATTGTGGAAAACTAGAAGGGGGTTGAATAGTTTTACCGGTTTTTCATTTAATTATCTTTTGAAACTTTCCGTTTAATCAAAGATATGAACACAAAGACAATAAATAACATGCAAGTATAAAGAAAGAAACGATCAAACCACAACACGAGTATTTATCGTGGCTCGGCTACAAGGACTCTTTTTCCTTGCCCTACGTCCACGCCCCGAGTATCCAACTCGAGAGTTTCTTTCACTAGTCAACAAGCTCCTTTCCCCGGCGGAGAAAACCTTACACGTCGCTTACAAGATTACCAACACTAAGCTAGATGTCGAGTTCTTGTACAAGGGTATAACCACTCCCGTTAGTTCTTTTACAAGGGTACAACAACTCCCGTCACACTATGTATTTTAAGGCCTAAAATACGAACCGATCACAACTGAAAACACACAATCAAATGAAGTGTAAACTACACAAAGTCTACACGATGCTAAGCTAACAAGTCTTGCAACGTTGTGTTGGATACTTGAAACTTTATATGAACTTGTGAACTTCTTTGCTACAAAAGAAACTTCACATCAAAATGAAATGTTAAGGGGTTAGATGAATGATATGAATGTATGTGTGGGAAATGTAATGAGAAGTGATAAAGCAAAAATTCAAACAAATGGCTTGGTATTTATAGTCATACCTTCAGCAGGTCTGGCGGATACGGCAGAACCCTCAGATGGGTTCCGCCCATGTAACACCCCAACCCGAGAAGGGCTAAAGTATCACATTATGGTGACATATCAGAACATACAAAGAATAATACGCAAGTGGAAGACTTCATAAATAACATAAGTCATGAAAATCAAGACTTAAACATTACAAAATCCAACATAAGTCTAAAGGAAATAAAATGAAGTAAATAATCCAACATAAGTTCCATGATCATCCAAATAATGGGGAAACTAAATAGGGTAGGTCCGCTATGCTCCTACTCTCAACACTCGAGCTCAGATTCCCGCTTATTACCTGCCACATGGAAAAGAAAATGCGGCTGAGCATAAAAAGCCCAGTGAACAGATATATATATGCAAAGGAGTAGTAATAAGCAAACGAAAGGAGAAGGAGCATACGAATAAACATAATGTATCACAAGTCCAATGAATGAAGCATAATAGAGATATCAAATGTAAGCATAATCAGAATATAATCAGAATTATAGAGCACGTATCAACAAAGGCTTGTCTACCCGAGACACTCGAATAGACACAAAGAACATAGAAAAGCCACGAGCCGACCTACCCGAGACACTCGAATAGATCTCAAATCACATAATCACATATCCGTCAATTCATAGGGTGTACATAAAGGGGAGACCTGTAAGTACCAGAAGTGAAAGGGGTACAAAGCATGTACAGCCAGTCACTAAGTCAAATCATATCATATCACATCAAACATATACCTAGGATGCATCCATATGCTCCTTGAAACAGAATACATATACAAGTACAAGACTATGCATATATATATACCGCCCCAGATAGTGTCATCCCATCGGTGCCTCGATGACACGCCCATGGTACCTCCATGAGTAGAATAAAACTCAGGCATAAGAATCATACATGTCAGAACAGAGCTATTCATAAACAAATCAATCATAGCATCTCAATAATATCAACAGAATCTCATGTTAACGAGATAGTAGTCAGATAATCATAACAGAATGGATAGCAACAGAATCATATCAAATGATAATATCAAATGGATCAACGAATCATATCATAGGGGTCATAACAAAGGCTCATATCAAATGAATCATATCAAAGCAAACGAATCAAAGTCAAAGGATCGAAAGTCATGAGATCAGAACCCTTACTGAGAAAGGGTAGAATATCTGTACCTTATGCAAAGCAACCAAATAGCAACCACAGAAAGCAAATGGAAATGGAAACTACTCCCTCCTTGACGGATCTACAAGAATTAATAATCAAGTATTACTTATAAGCTCATTTTAAATCCCATTATTCATTTTAGGTTTCTTTTTATTTTTAGAAACTTTCCATTTAGTAACTTGCCATATTTAATAACTTTCTCGTATTAGTAATTTAGTACTTTAAGATTAAATGGACAATTAATAATATTTAAGGATAAAATGACCAATATAATATTTCAAGTTTTAAAATGTCAGCTATTATAAGTTTATGGTCTAAAATGTAAATTGTCAAAATTCAATATTAAAATCACAAATATATTTATTTTAAGGTTTATACTATAATTTAATATTAAGATGATAATTTTAGACCCCGTCGTTAATAATTTCATATAATTTATTAATGTACCCACAATATTAATATTTATGCCGCGACGACCCAAGATTTTATTAAATCATGTAAGACTCATTATAACCCGACATCGTTTCACTTTACTCATATACACACGACCTATATTTATATATACGAGATAGACACATATACCTTCGTTGACATGAATATAAAACATACATATCTCGAACCTCATTACTGTCAAAACATTCTTTTATAAGGTATATGATGTAAAAAGGCCAAAACTCATTTATTTAAGAAACATCAAAATATAACAATTAAGTGAAAGGCTCATTTATGTTAAAATACTGATGCATGCAACCTTTTTAAATCTTTTTATTTCCGATTCAAAAATCAACCGAAACAACTTGCACTCTTCTTTTGTTTTAGTTAATATAATATTGGATGAAACATAGTTGGTGTCGTGTATCAAATGGACCAAAATATAGACAAGTATGATTCGAATTATAAACAGATTTATAGGTCGATTATACTTAGGTCGATTATTAGTTATTTTATTTGGATGGCTTATGATTTTATGTGAGATCAAATCGTATGCATGCATGCAAGTTTTTAAGATACCCCAAACGACCCAATACTGTGTTCACACTCTCGACACAACAAGTTCACAAGATCGACACATACATAATACAGATACATGTTTTAGGATTTTAAGTGACATGCTTACATAGATAATCATAATACTTTTTTTAGTGAGACCAAAACATTAATACCATGCACGCTTTTATATAGTTCTTATATCATTTTACAACAGCTACGTATATTATAAGTATCGAGTGGGTTTCGAAACGGAATCAAGAGAGTATACCTCTGGTCGAATGTTAGATCGAGACAACAACAAGAATATATGCGAGACGATCACATGAATCAAAAGAGTAATGCTGAGCCTGAATTCTATTGTACGCGCTCACTACAAAATCAAAACTCCAATGAATCAAGACTAAATCAGCCACCTTCAATAAGGTCGAACCAAGTGCATAAATACCCACGAACCACTCTCGCACCTCCTTCTTAGCTCTCGTACATCCTTTTGCTGGATCGAATTTGAGGAGAAAAATGTTGCTGCCACCTTTTTTAATTAGGGTTTAGTGTGTGTAAGTTTCAAATGTATGTTGTACGGTTTGATAAAGGGGAACAGAATGAGGAGTATTAAACTGATGTTGCCAAGTTTTTAGGAGAATATGGGCTGGATATAGCCGAGTCTTGGGGAGTCTTGGAGACCAATTCTCTTTTCAAATCTTTCAAATATATATCTTATACTTTAGTTTAATGTGATGTAAATGTTTCCTTATAGAAATCGGATTGTGTACATATATTTAATGGAAATCAGATGTTTAGTGCCATGTTTATATTTAAAAAGTCCACCATGCATATGTATTCATTCATGCACCCACGTTAACGTAAATTCCATTAGTAATTTGTTAGACGTGTGTTAAACATTAGTTATAATTAAGTTGTATAGATTTAATATATATAAGCTTAGGTAAAAATTCAAATTACACGAGAATTTAGGAGAAATGGATTTTAGGGTTTTACAATTCTTCCCCTCTAAAAAGAAAATTTTCGTCCTCGAAAATTGAAGTCGCAACTTAGACAAAGACGTAGCAATTCACAAAAGGACGTCACAATTAACCTCATGCTCGGGGAGGTTCTACCAAAATAATCTTCTCAACGGAATAGTTTGTTTCTCATGACTCGATCCAAACAAAATATAGCTTCGGTTTTCTCAAAAATACAAATCAGGTTGAATCTGGTCAAAAGGGTAAATGCAACATATAACAGATGGTAGGTGAATCTTATCAGAGCATACACATGGAAACATAGAAAGAAATAAGATTGAATGATGATATCAAACAGTAGAAAGCTCTACAAGGAAACAGATGCACAAAAGTTGTCGAAATGCACGTCGCGGACTTAACTCATCCAGATATATAATGAATGAAGGTAAAGCAGACGCATAGGTAGAATGAACCTAAAGTCTCACTAATCGCGGATAATCTCCAACAAAGGTCAGATTCTAAGCTTCTCAGGCACTCCTCAAGATATCATATGCCCACAATAAGTGCACGTTATATGATATAAGTATTATTGCGTTGATCAGGCGTAATAATACCAACATCACATAAATATGCCCTCATGATGGTCATCCTTTATCTCGAGTCGTGAACAAACAACCTATTAGAACTAAAGTCAAGTCTTAATCATTATCATACGGTACCTCAATCATCATCATCAGATAGAACCTAGGGAAAACGGATCCTATCATAAGGTAACGGAGATCTAAATAGGTCAAACATATATGAATTTCGTCAGCAAATGCATAATCCAAAATCTTCCACACAATCTGAGTCAAAGACATAAATGTTTGCTTCAGAATTCATCCATTTACAACACATGATCTCAAATCTTTTCAAGTCTAAGTAGTCTGTCATTGTCTGATCATTAATCTGAGAGTGAAACAAAATCATGAACTTGAGTCTGGTTCCCTAAGTCTTCTGCAGTTCTTCTTGAAATTGTGGTGGAGCTATGTGAACTTCTGGCACGATCATTAAATCCTCTTATGTTAGCAAGTCTGCTTCCGCTCTCAATTCATCTTAGTACAACCAAGATAAATAGGGAAGTTAAATTGCATGTCTTCGTCAGGTCTTCTAGCTCAGCTCCAGGTTCGCCCTCTTGACTAGATTCTTCTTCTCTGTTCACCATTACTTCTGCCTTGCAAGAAGATGTCTTTCAATCATCAAGGTAACACTGCTGATGTCAACTCTAGGTCATGTGTAGAATAACCCTCTTCATACTGCTCTAATCGCCTTGATGCATAAGCAAACTCTTCCTGTACTGTATGAGGTCATAACCAACTCTTCTTGAAAAGTCCCAAATTTGTACCTCCCCAAAGTATGGAAGCAAATCTCTATTTCAGCTTTTTAGAAACTCCATTCTCCTTCAGACTAAGTTGTTTCTTCCTTCTCACAAAATCCTTCAGCAATAACGCAAGTCGTAACCATCTTTCACCATCCTTCTACAAAGTTCAAGAGATTCCAGCTCCTATAACTGTTATCGGTCTTGGCCGCTTGGTGATAGTTTGAAATCTCGCAGAGTCCATAGAAAGATTCTCAACACTTATCAAACTTCCAGACTATGCAGAGGGTTCTCAGATTCCTAACAAAATACGAAAATGGTTCTCATGTTCTTCCTTCTTCTATGTATGTCATTCAATGAAAATGTCTAAGTACTCACGAAAGGTGTAACTTATAAAATTCATATGGCAGTCAAAGCATTTGCTAATACTATTAGCATCATTAACCGTCATAGTGGTCATTACGAATACGAAAGGCAAAATCCATGAATAACTTCAAATCATCAAACTTCACGTCCTAAAGCTAAACATATACATAGTCAATTCGAAGCAGGGAAAACAATGGTCTTCAACCAGAAATACGGTTCGACCTCCAGAAGTCAATGCGTAATCTCCTTCTACCATCCTTCTTCATTGCGAATAAAACTGACACACCCCCAGAAGACATACTCAAATAAGCAAACTCACTTCCTAGTCTTTGGTTGTTGCTCCTTCCATTCTCAAAATTCATCTAGTGAGATCTCAAACAACTTCTCAAAACATCATCGCGTGGTAACTAGACAGTCTCTCAGCATCATCTCAATCCAACTTCACATCCTGATGGAAATCTTGGGATTCATTCAGGGACCATGTCAATAAAGCTGAGATTGCAAAATAACAATCAAGGTGAGATTCATTCTTCGGCGTACAAAATAGGTGCAAACAAAACTTCATATCTTCGAAAGTAACGTACGAGTCTCTATAGCATTGACGATAACCAAAGTTTTACAATCGAAAACATGGTGAGGAGTTCAGAATGATTCAAATTATCAATGTCACAACTCGTAATTTCAGATCCCTTGTTCAGATGTCGAAATTTTATTATTCATCTTGGAAGTTACTATTCATCTATTACTATTCACCGATCACTATTCATCATTTTACTATTCCACATTTTTTGTGTCAGTTTGAGATTCCGAGAAGCGTTCAGAAAATTTACTATTCACGTGACACTATTCATTTCCGAAGAGAAACCACTATTCATGTACTTTATTCATTTATCGTAAATTTAGTTTACGGGTAATTAAATTCGCGTAACCGGTCAGGTTAAGCTGCGAATTCGAGGAATCATCATTTGGGACATTTCATACGGACTAGAAATAGTCCGCATATCATCATTATAGCAATTGCATACTATTCCACTCGTAGGATATTTAAATTAATACTTTTGGTATAATTGACTTTTTACGTATATTTATTTCTAAATAAACGTTAACACGCGATCAATAATGTGACTAACACGTCCGACACTCCCGACTATGATCCTAGTATAATTTCATACTCATAATAATGATATAAAAATTATATTATTAGTTTACCCTGTCTTTTAAATTTAATTGGTATATATCTCGTTAAATAAATATATTTACGACGGTTTACGTAATTACGAAGCAATGATTATTTAAACACCCGATACTTATACAAAGTACATTTTCATAATTTTTATAAGTTCATTACACTCTATTTTGTCTCACTAAAATTTATTTCTAGTTAACTTAATACCCAAAATAATTATATAATACATCTTACACTAATAAAAGCTAACTAAAGTCAATATTTCTTATACAAATCTACTTACTCATTCTTTTCTTACCAAGACCCACACCTCTTATGACAAGTTCCCTAAATTTAGGATCTTGTCCATGATATATTTATTATTTACTTACATAGTACTTCATCTCATTTATCATAACAAAATAAAACACAAACTCTTTTTTTTCTTTCTTTGGTGAACGAGCAACAGCAAGCAGAAAGAGGGAAACAAAAATCATAGTTTTGGCTCATTTTGTTTAAGGTTCTAGGGTGTTGTAACAAGGGTTAACAAGGGTGTTCATAACTGGAGCTATATTTTTGTTCTTGTGTTCTTTGGCATCACATATTCTACTAAACTCAAGTAAGCTACTCAACATTTTTATAATACCTATTATTGATCTATTTCATTTTTCTAGTACAAGAAATGCAAGTATACATATGCATTTATACCACTCTATTTAAACTCTTATATCTTTTAAGCCTTAGAAATAGATTATAGGTAGATCCTTGGTAGATTAACTTGATTTATGATGTTTAGGAACCCATGACACCCTAAGAAGGTGTATGGTAAGATTAGACTAGGTTTGTGGTGATTGAAATTGATTTGGTTGAAGTTGAAACTAGTTTGAAACCCTATAATTGATTTTTGAAACTATATATATACCTACTGTTTTTATTTTAAAAACGTGGGAAAATCAGTAGATTGTGGATAATTTTTTATCAAAGATTTAGAAAATACTTTCAAAAACAAAAGTTTTGGCGAAAGAACGGATTAAAACGAGCTTATAACGAAGGAGTTATGATTTTTGCAAGTATAACAACGAAAACTATTTTTCTGAAAATTACATGCTGTTGGACGATTTTCGTCGGATAAATCAAGGAGTTAGACGTAATCTAATGGAGCTGAACTATCAAAAATATATTAATACATGTTAAGACAAATCCGTGGATATAAAGAACAAGGAAAATGAACTTAAAACGATAAAGTTATACATGTTTTAAAATCGTCAAAACTATATATATAATTATAGTCACTAATAGAAATAATATAACTACATACTAAATACCATATTTTCTGGATTTATTGTTTAAGAATTATATTCTTAACTAAGGTAGTACGTACGACCCAAGGCTTATTTGTACGACTACTAGACATTGTTTCAAGGTTTTCAAGGCGATGAATATAACACTAACGTTTTATATACGATATCTTACGACTAGTTTTTATTAGTCTAGTTGGACTTATTTTTCTTAAATATGGAAAACACTTTACTTTGACGATAACAAGTATTTTCAAGTTACGAGTGGTATAGGCATCATGTGCATGAATATTCATTACATCATTTCATGATCTAAAGTAGATCATATTCATTCATTTAGGTTGCAGCTAGTGTTCGCGCCTTGTTGTCCCGATCATTTCACCACATTGTACTATCACTTCACGTGAGTTTTCATAGCCCCGTTTTAATTCAATATTTTGATTTCAAATCCCACGGGGGAGAATACATTGCATCACTTATTTTTGTACATGCCAAAGTATTAAATTCCTTACATTGCTTAAGTTACCTTATTACCACGTCACGACAAGTCCCCTTTATTATCATGGACCGTTAAATAATCTACATGCGAGAGTGAGTGAATAGATCTATTGAGGGTGACTCCTCCATCCATTTTTGGGTTACTCCAACGGGAAAACGGATGCATTTCATGTCTAATATTTAGAGTGTCTGGTAAACACTCATTTGGGGCCAATTAACGTCTAGCTTCGGGGTCATGAGCTTAAGAGCCAATGTATTACTTTTGACATTTTGTCGGTTTACTTTATACTTGTGGCCAATGTACATACGATTTAACTTACAAACCTATGATTATTCACCAACATTATTGTTGACCGTTTTCACAATGTATTTTTAGGTAACTAAGACATATTCCTCATGGTATGCATGGAGTCATTTCATTGAGTAACAAGGATGACGCGTCTCATTTTGGATTTTCATGCACTTATGAATTATCGTTTGACTGTACTAAACTTATTTCCTTAAACTTTTCCAGACTTTTGGGACCTATGTGTTATAACTCTGAATATTTTGAGTAAATCAAACGATGTATTTTCAAAACGACACTTTAGGTCGTTCAATATAACTGTAACTGTGGTGCTATGACAGTCACCCCCAGGTATTCCATTCCGCTGCCATTCAGGTATTTTGGGGGTGTGACAGATTGGCATCAGAGCTAAGGTTATAGCGAACTAGGATGTATCTTGGACCCTAGACTATAACCACATCATCATAGCATCTCATCATTTCATCATAGGTGCATATTCATTATACATGTTGTTTCATGCACACATTATGTGAGTTATTTATACCCATACTCATATATAATTATATTGACCTGGTTCACAAGTGACATGTCTTCAGATACCCACCCTGTCATCCTTTTATCGAATTTCGACATTGAAGATGCCTTGTCATCTTCCACTACCATTGTACTACCAGTTACACTTACGCCGCCATTAGCACCATTGAATTGTTATAGGAACAAGGTTTTCCTAACATCCAGCCCATACATAGAATGCCGTTTAGTAGGATATTCAGACTTAATCTTAATGGACCTATTAGGATGCTTATTGCAAGGAAGATGATATGTTTTCTTTCCTTCACTAGTAAGGCACTTATTACCCAGGTACTACCTCCACCATCAACTACTTATTACACTATTGGTCGTCCTATAGTGTGTACTTCAGTTTTACCTCTTAGATGTCGCGGGATAGCGCAAAAGAGGGTAGTATTCCATTCACTAGGATGTCATCGTCAGCAACTTTGTTATCATCATCTAAAGCACCACCAACACCATCACATCTCAGAGACCCTACACCCATATATGACATGCCGCTTAAGAAGCAACCGCTATTTGACATACCATTACCATCTACCATACGTTACACCACCTTATAGGTTTGAGGTTGGTGAGGGTTTGAGAGCCTCTACTACTTGACAACCTACTACTCTTCATCGTTAGACGATGATCTCTAATTATTTTAGATTACCCACGAGTGTTTGGACGATACACTCTGAATAATACCACAAGCCTCACAAACACAATAAGAATTGCGACAAATCGCCCAAGGGTGGCATCTATCACAAGGACTCTATATTATCTTAGATATGATCGACTCATTCCTCCTTACCACAATAAACCAACAAGATGCCTTGAACGGTATTATACCATCATAATGGAACTCATCACAACTCTCCCTTCATTATCAAGTTTGATTACACCACATTCTAAGCCGATGATTACATCATTAGTCGCTCTAGCAACACTCTACCGACCAAGGTGGTCACATTAGTAGATTTGACATGTAATTACAACTTTGGGAAGATGCAAGTAAGACAATAGGATTAATAAAGACGAAGATGTCTTTACGATTAAATGGTCATGTTGACCAAGATAAAAGTGACTGCCCTAGTTTTCGTGTTTCGAAGATAATAACAATTCAAGTAAGTCAAAGTCAAATTAAATTTTTGTACAAACAAAAAGATTTCTTGCAAACCTTACGAAGTACGACAAATTATTGATTTTCAATGGCTGGATTAAAACTCATTTTTATTTAAGCAACAATCTTCTTGAACTCCCTTTTTCCAAAGACATATATATATGAGATATTGTTTTTATCAAAATACAAAATATTTCGTAGTCACATCTTTTACATGATTATACTCACTACAAACTTCAATTTAAGTCACTCCAAAATACATTTATGATCAAGTTTTCACAATGTTTCACTCAAATAAATGTTGTTAATTTTAGAAACCATATCTCCAAGAAGGAACACGCATAACTCATGAACGAATCTCAAAAGAAACCACTATACCTACTTACCATTTGACCTTAGATGCGAAAGAAACCCCTCTACCAGAGATTGCCAATATTGATACACCATGCCTTAACACCACTATTTGAAATTACAACTTTTTCGCTCATTCCATATTATAAGACCCTCACGCTAGTATAAGTTCGTTGGATTAAAAGACCAAGGTACAATTACTCAACAAAATTTATATTCTTTTCAGAGATCGATATAGCTTAGTCACAATGGGACAAGACCTCATTTTCATGAAAGGATATCGAGAAGTTTCACCTGACCATAAGGCATTTTGCTTGCATTCATGGAAAAACCAAATATCATTCGATGTGGTACCCACTTGACTCAGATCACCCGTACAACAATTTCCATTCTTTATACATTTTAGTCATGCCTAGAGGGATTAAGCATTTGAACCTGCGATCTTTACCTTGTATAAATTCTCGAATACTTCAAATCATTGGCACCAATTTCTGCCTTATATCCTGTAACACATAGACTATCCTTTTCAGTTGACTACAGATGCCTTAACGACACGTTCATCCTTCACGCCCTTAATATCACTACCATATTCTCGACCACTTCATAATCATAAACCACTGCCCTGTTATGAACTAAGATATTTACATTCTTTAAATAAGTGGATTAGTAGACTATTACCATACCATAAGATTCACCCATGTATCCAATAAACCATTCAACGAATTTTACTTCAAGCTATTTTACTACCATATAGGGAATTTTTTTTTACAGAATTATTAAAAGAAACTATTTTATTACCACCCTATAAATTGATTTTTCCGTTATTGCACCAAGTATTTACTATTATTACGCGAAACAATTTTCATGTTACTTGAAAGGAAATGACTAGAATACCATTTTTCAAAACAAAATGTTGAACACCATCTAAAAATTTTGAGAAAAATAATGCTATTTTGACTAACTCAAGCATTGCATCATTAGTCCTCAATTATACATAGCCTGATCACCTATGTATAATTCAGGAAGGATTGTGCTATGAAGAAAATAATTACTTTTTAGGGATTGTTTAATAACAATCTTCATTCCAAAGCGTTGTAAACAAATAAACTTTTTCATAAACATCTCTTTTTGACAAACCCTCCCTGGATACTTACCCCACCTGTCACTTACTCAGCCATTAAGTTGGATTTTTCCATTGATTTCCCTAGGAGAGACTTCCCATATCAATTACTAGGAGGATTCCTCGATACAAGAAAAACAATGAAAGGATT
This sequence comes from Artemisia argyi, assembly GCA_030686995.1. NCBI lineage: Eukaryota > Viridiplantae > Streptophyta > Magnoliopsida > Asterales > Asteraceae > Artemisia > Artemisia argyi. The sequence continues at coordinate 115,113,840 of CM060689.1, forward strand.
ACAGAACTACTAACCTAGACTAGAAGTTTACACTAAGACAATTTATAACTCAACAACAATTTTAAGATACCACGAGACCATCCGAACCACCATCTCTGACCTAGTTGTCCAATTCTATCATTCAAAAGCGCTAGCTAGATTGAGTTGCAGGATCAAACACACTGTGAAGGTACGCTAAGCAACACTATAGAAATAAACCAAGCCTCTTAACCGATACTGTAAAGCATCCCAATTAAACATGGCCTCATCCATATGCAAACTTCCCTGCAGTGAGTTTACGCCAAGAATGATTGATTCGAATTATGGATATCGATATAGATTCCCCTAAAGAGTTGTATCCTCAAGAAATTCTAGATAACCTCACCTATACATCAAGAGAGGCATCAGGCCCAAGCATATCTCCCCAGCTTCATGTGGAAATGAAATAGACATTCATCGACATAGTATCAATTGACACTTCCATTTTGCCAACGTGATGACAATTTCAACGATAAACCATTTCAGGACTTAAGTTGGTTGAATACATAGGCTTGTAGTTTTGTCGGACAATCGCCAATAGGCATTTTCTAATATCAGGAACTAAACGTTAGACATCTATGCATTTATGCGAACATTACCTATCCTACTATTTTATCCTTGTTAGTGTTTTCACTTTTAAATGAAGTTGATTTAAAAATTACGTTTATACAAATCACATACCTCGTAGAAAATAATTGTTGAATTGCCTATTTTGAACAAATACGATCCTTTTTGGTCAATATTTTGCAAAACCATTGTACAATGAGAAATAAATAAACATCAAACTTTGGTAAACAGTCCTATTCACTATATTTTGAAGACGGTTTCACATTTTTATAACTACTGAAATTTTGAATCATCAAGAAAGAGATTACTTAGTAACCCATTTGCTCCATTTTCTAAATTAGTTTATTTAAAAAAATATTTCTACCAAAACTCACAATCACGAGATAATTTTTGAAAACCAATCACCTTACAAGATCGCATATGCATTTAGGGTTTTGCGATTTGACAATAAAGAATATTGGAATACGTGATGAAGAAAATTAGGAAGGACACCATACAGCAATTACATACGTCGATGATGGAAACCAAACACAATAGGCAAAGAAAGACATAGGTCGTGGCATCTATTAGACCAAAACGCAAGGAATCAAAATTGTTACCCATATCCTATCTTCTTCGTATAACACCTTTTTCAAAAAGTATAACGTTGTAGAATTAGTCACCAGGTTCATTGTAACCGTTTCCATTATTCCTGATAAAGGTGATCGAATCACCTCAGACTTCCAACAACCATTTTAAGATTTCCTTCGGAACCCCATTTAGATGTAAACACCGCCTATCATCCTCAGACCAATGGTCATATCGAGAGGACAATTCAAACATAGGAAAGATATGCTCAGAGAGTGAGCGATTGACTCTAGAAATGGTTGGACTAACCATTTATCATAAATCAGATTTGTTTTCAACGATAGTTATCGCACGAGCGTAGAGACTACACTATTTGAGGCACTTTATGGTCGAAGTACCAATTACCCATTTACAGACCGAAATCGGAAAGTTAAATTCACGTAGAAATTAGGTTGGTGCATGACGCACGTCATGCGGATTGGGTATCCCTGAACAGCAAACCAACTAGATTCAAGTGGAGGAACGAACTAAGTTGAAAGCTTTGCCTTGGAGAGGCATGATACAATTTTGGTAACACGAGAGATTGAACCTCTATTATATTGGACCATTTAAGATTCATTTTAGAATCGACCAGATGACATACAAATTTGAGTTCTGGCAGAGTTCAGCAACATATATTACCAATATCACATTGTAAACCTCAAGAAGCGCTGACCATCTACTGACGGACCGAACGCGGAAAAAGCCAAACTCACTATTCCGGTAAGCACTCATGAAATAACCAGGAATTTCCAGTAAATCAATAATCAGTTACAAGTCGAAAAGTTGTAAACCCTTAGAATTTCAAGTTGGTGGTAGGGTTACGTTAAAAGTTGTGCCTAGGAAAGGCATAATACCATTCAGAAAAATCCAGGAAGTTAAATTCGATGTACACTGGACCATTAATATTTCAGACAGAGTAGGCCAGTAACCCTCAGACTTGAGCCTTGTTGGAAAGTAGCAGGATTACACAAACATGTTTCACCATTTCCAATCCCGAGAAATGACTTTCAGATTAGTCACTCGTGATTCCATTGGAAGGAATCGAACCCAATGACAAACCTAAATCTGGTAGGAGAACCAGTAGAAATCATGGACCGTGAGGTCGAACGGTTGAAGCCAAGTCGAATTCCTATCGTGAAAATTCACTGGAATTCTCGAAGAGGTCCCGAATTTACTTGGGAACGGGAAGACCAAATGCAATTCAAGTATCCACGTCTTTTTACCAAACATACTTCAGAGACCAACCAAAACTAAACTTCGGGACGAAGTTCCTTTTAGAGCAGAAGACTGTCACAACTCGTAATTTCAGATCCCTTGTTCAGATGTCAAAATTTTATTATTCATCTTGGAAGTTACTATTCATTAGTTACTATTCACCTATCACTATTCATCATTTTACTATTCATCATTTTTTGTGTCAGTTTGAGATTTCGAGAAGCGTTCAGAAAATTTACTATTCACATGACACTATTCATTTCCGAAGAGAAACCACTATTCATGTACTTTATTCATTTCATCGTAAATTTAGTTTACGGGTAATTAAATTCGCGTAACCGGTCAGGTTAAGCTGCGAATTCGAGGAATCATCATTTGGGACATTTCATACGGACTAGAAATAGTCCGCAAATCATCATTATAGCAATTGCATACTATTCCACTCGTAGGATATTTAAATTAATACTTTTGGTATAATTGACTTTTTACGTATATTTATTTCTAAATAAACGTTAACACGCGATCAATAATGTGACTAACATGTCCGACACTCCCGACTATGATCCTAGTATAATTTCATACTCATAATAATGATATAAAAATTATATTATTAGTTTACCCGGTCTTTTAAATTTAATTGGTATATATCTCGTTAAATAAATATATTTACGACGGTTTACGTAATTACGAAGCAATGATTATTTAAACACCCGATACTTATACAAAGTACATTTTCATAATTTTTATAAGTTCATTACACTCTATTTTGTCTCACTAAAATTTATTTCTAGTTAACTTAATACCCAAAATAATTATATAATACATCTTACACTAATAAAAGCTAACTAAACTCAATATTTCTTATACAAATCTACTTACTCATTCTTTTCTTACCAAGACCCACACCTCTTATGACATGTTCCCTAAATTTAGGATCTTGTCCATGATATATTTATTATTTACTTACATAGTACTTTATCTCATTTATCATAACAAAATAAAACACAAACTCTTTTTTTTCTTTCTTTAGTGAACAAGCAACAGCAAGCAGAAAGAGGGAAACAAAAATCATAGTTTTGGCTCATTTTGTTTAAGGTTCTAGGGTGTTGTAACAAGGCTTAACAAGGGTGTTCATAATTGGAGTTATATTTTTGTTCTTGTGTTATTTGGCATCACATATTCTGCTTAACTCAAGTAAGCTACTCAACATTTTTATAATACCTATTATTGATCTATTTCGTTTTTCTAGTACAAGAAATGCAAGTATACATATGCATTTATACCACTCTATTTAAACTCTTATATCTTTTAAGCCTTAGAAATAGATTATAGGTAGATCCTTCGTAGATTAACTTGATTTATGATGTTTAGGAGCCCATGACACCCTAAGAAGGTGTATGGTAAGATTAGACTAGATTTGTGGTGATTGAAAGTGATTTGGTTGAAGTTGAAACTAGTTTGAAACCCTATAATTGATTTTTGAAACTATATATATACCTACTGTCCTTATTTTAAAAACTTGGGAAAATCAGTAGATTGTGGGTAATTTTTTATCAAAGATTTAGAAAGTACTTTCAAAAACGAAACTTTTGGCGAAAGAACAGATTAAAACGAGCTTATAACGAAGGAGTTATGATTTTTGCAAGTTTAACGACGAAAACTATTTTTCTGAAAATTACATGCTGTTGGATGATTTTTGTCGGACAAATCGAGGTGTTAGACATAATCTAATGGAACCGAACTATCAAAAATATATTAATACATGTTAAGACAAATCCGTGGATATAAAGAACGAGGAAAATGAACTTAAAACGACAAAGTTATACACGTTTTAAAATCGTCAAAACTATATATATAATTATAGTCACTAATAGAAATAATATAACTACGTACTATATACCATATTTTCTAGATTTATTGTTTAAGAATTATATTCTTAACTAACGAAGTACGTACGACCCAAGGCTTATTTGTACGACTACTAGACGTTGTTTCAAGGTTTTCAAGGCGATGAATATAACACTAACGTTTTATATATGATATCTTACGACTAGTTTTTATTAGTCTAGTTGGACTTATTTTTCTTAAATATGGAAAACACTTTACTTTGACGATAACAAGTATTTTCAAGTTACGAGTGGTATAGGCATCATGTGCATGAATATTCATTACATCATTTCATGATCTAAAGTAGATCATATTCATTCATTTAGGTTGCGGCTAGTGTTCGCGCCTTGTTGTCCCGATCATTTCACCACATTGTCCTATCATTTCAGGTGAGTTTTCATAGCTCCGTTTTAATTCAACATTTTGATTTCAAATCCCACGGGGGAGAATATATTGCATCACTTATTTTTGTACATGCCAAAGTATTAAATTCCTTACATTGCTTAAGTTGCCTTATTACCACGTCACGACAAGTCCCCTTTATTATCATGGACCGTTAGTTAATCTACAAGCGAGAGTGAGTGAATAGATCTATTGAGGGTGACTCCTCCATCCGTGTTTGGGTCACTCCAACGGGAAAACGGATGCATTTCATGTCTAATATTTAGAGTGTCTGGTAAACACTCATTTGGGGCCAAGTAACGTCTAGCTTCGGGGTCATGAGCTTAAGAGCCAATGTATTACTTTTGACATTTTGTCGGTTTACTTTATACTTGTGGCCAATGTACATACGATTTAACTTACAAACCTATGATTATTCACCAACATTATTGTTGACCATTTTCGCAATGTATTTTCAGGTAACTAAGACATATTCCTCATGGCATGCATGGAGTCATTTCATTGAGTAACAAGGATGACGCGTCTCATTTTGGATTTTCATGCACTTATGAATTAGTATATTGATATATAAACTCGGTTTATTTTCAATCATTTATCTAAACAATGGACTAAACATATCTGCGTATGCCTATTCTAGGGCATTTCGACACAACCAGATTCTTCCAATCATGTTCCTACTCCAACATTTTATGTCCAAGACATTGTAACTGATTGCAATGGTCTTTACTATTTTCCAAGACATTGTATTATACAATGGTCTTAACCATTTCTCAAATGTTTTGAGTCACACAATGGTCTAACCTACTTCCCAGACATTGTGAATTGTACAATGGTCTAACCTACTTCCGAGACATTATGTTTTGTGCAATGGTCTCTAGAATCATTCCATCACATCATCAATATCATTTCATGACATCAAAAACCCATCACAATCTATCGATTTCCAAACAAGAAATATGAGATTTCTAAAGGACAAACTAATCCATCATCGACAAAAGCTGAACTTTCTCTACATTTATCAAAGTTTTCTTCTGAAACCTTCATTGTTAAAAGTTCGTGATCCTGGCCAAGTATGTTCTATTTTAGAACTACTTAAAACTTCCTTTCCATACGTACCTACCCTTACTATCTTCTATGCAATGGAATATGAAAACATACGTTACAAGTCTTGTATGGGCGGGACTTGCAATTGAAGGGTTTAACATCGCCTTTGTTTAGTGGACAGTTTCCCGAAAGCAACGGACATATCACAAGTATACCTAATTTAGGTATTTGAAAATCTTATCGAACCTTGGCTAAATATAGACTAGTCACCTATATTTAACCTAGGGACAGTGGAATATAGTCTGACTAACTATATTCGACTTAAAATTTTCAAATACTGAGAATAGTTGTACTAGGGTTATGTTTAGTTTGATTTCCTACATGAACTCGATACACCACCAGAATACATTAAAACAATCTAGAGACACGATAGTGCCTTACCACTCAGCAAGATCTTAACACCTTATTTGTATGATCTAAATTCATTCTTGAAAATTTTCATTTATGAGATAATCCGAACTACTATCTTGGGATAGTTATCAATTATTCTCTTCATCCTGTAGAAGTACTATCCTGTTTAGGTCCTAAGGATACCATCCCGTCATAAACCTTTAAAAATTTCTTAAGATTTTTAAAGCAAACTCAACATCTATACCTAAGAGTATTAATGTTAAGCATACACTACACACTTTTGTTCATCAACATATCACATCATTATCTTCACAACCGTTACAATCACAAGCTCATTAACAGATCTTGTTGCACCTTTAAAAGCTCAAATCATCCATAGTTACATCACAATCACCCTCATCAGCTTTACAAGTTTGAATATTCATCTTGTACTTTTGGAATACCAGTATCATCTCATAATACACTACCTTGTAACTCACCGGCTAATTGTGAATGTTGTGTTGGGAATTCTTAAGTAGGATGATTTGTAATTATTTGAATGGATTGGGATGCCTTTTCATTTAAATAAAGAAATTGTAAATCACCGAACCATAAGTTTATATTTCCGTATTTACATTGTTTGGGATGCCTCTCTATGTAAATAAAGAATTATAAACAAGTGGGCTTATTTGTATCCGAAATAACATAAGTATGAAGTCAATAAACACTAGGTACAATAACAGATTACCTACTAGACTATGGTTGCAACTAATATCCCAATTTCCATTGATATACAACTACTATATCAATTCCTATTAATATTCGACTGCTATATCAATTTCCTTTGATATTCGAATATTATATGAATCTCTATTAATCACTATTACCCTACCTACATAAAAGTAAGCCTCATCCTACGCCATACACTAAAATGACAAATCAAACTGCATCACTGATAATCCCAGACTTTAGTCCTCATAAGTAACCACACCTGTTCATCGACACACGACGCAGACCCCTAGAATTCCAAGTCAGAGACAGGGTTATGCTAAAGGTATCGCCTTGGAAAGGCTTGATATGATTCGGTAAACGAGGAAAACTAAACCCAAGATACATCGGACCATTCAAAATCCTAGTCAGGGTTGGCCCTGTGGCGTACAGACTTGAATTTCCATCAGAACTCAGTGGTGTACACCCCACTTTCCATGTATCTAACCTAAAGAAATGCTTGTCGGATGAATCACTAGTGATTCCACTCGATGAAATTCAACTCAATGACGATCTTCAATTTATTGAGGAACCCGTAGAAATCATGGATCGAGAGGTCAAACAACTCAAGCAAAGCCGTATTCCAATTGTCAAAGTTCGTTGGAACTCACGACGTGGTCCTGAATACACATGGGAACGAGAGGACCAGATACGTAAGAAATACCCACATCTTTTTACCAACAAAGTTTCTACTCCCAACGCAAATTGATCTCCGGGACGGAGCTCTCATATGGGGTGGAGACTGTAACAATTCGCAATTTCAGGTTAATTACTATTCCAGGAAAATTCACTATTCACTTTTACTATTCATTTTTACTATTCATTTTTCCCGAAACTTTCCCGAAAGTTGATTTTTATTTGATATTATCGAGTGATAAATCATTTCCATGGCAAATTAAATGTTTGACATTCGTCAGATCATTTTCGTGAAAGTTATTAAGGAATTACACGTTTTAGGGTAAAACGTCATTCAAAAATTCTACGCACAACGAAACTCGACCGCGTTAAGTGACCCTGCATCAGAAAAATGTTTGACACACTCATGATTTATTTGAGAATTAATCGTGACTGAGAAAAACATGACCAAAATAAGCCTCGGCCGTGAAAAACTGGAATTTTCAGTTTTTAAGCGTTTTTACTCAGCCGTAACCTTAGCCTATACCTGCACCGCGTTTCTAATACGATTTGAGTTTTCAACTTATTAGAAAAAGTCAACATATTTTTCCCTCCTCCTTTGACCAAAAATCATTCCTTGACATTATAAGTCATTCCTTGATTTTTAGGCTTACGGTTTGATGTCTAAAAGACATTTAATACCAACCGACACTAGACTGAGCCCAGTCTAGACATTATAAGTCATTTTAAATAATTTTTATCCTATTAGAAAAGTAACATTTTACTTTTCTCAATTTTACGCAATATTCGTACATTTTACGTATTACGCGTTTTAGACCCGTGTTTCCAGTTTTTAGCAGGGTTTTACCACCCCAATGGAACCTACCACTCATTTTATATTTTATTATGGAGTATTTTGACAAGTTTAATCATTCCTCCAAATTTCGTATTTTTACGATACCCGGTTTTACGTTTTGAGGCCTAATCATTTACGGTTGGCATTTCACGGAGTCAAAACATACTAGATATCTTGGATAATATCATTACAAGTCAAACCCTTCCTCCCCAAGCTTGGCAAACCGCCACTAGGGGGGGGGGGGGATTCACACTAGGTGGCTTGATCTCATGCATTTAGTCATGAGATGGTTCCATGTGTTAACCTTGGCCTCCAAGGGTTGACAAGTCAACATATGTAACCTCCTTAAGCCCCTATATAAGCCCCCTCCCCCTCATTTTAACGCCACACCTCACACACCATAACCATTCCATACTTAGCTTTAATTCTTCTAATTTCTAGCAAGGATCAAGAGCAAGTTCAAGGTAGAAACCCTAGTTTGATCTTAGGTTATCAAAACACTTCCATAACCTCATATACTTGGTGATTTCTCTTGAGTTTGAATCCACTCAAGTCACCTCAACTTTCATCATCTCTCTTTCAAGATTACAAGAGTAGAAATATTGCATGAAGTGAAGTGGGTTGAAGCAAGTCTATCAAAGTCCTATCCTTACATGTTAACTTTCCTTTCTTTGTTGAAAGCCAAAAGTTGTAAGCCAAACCCTAACATGCTTCTTGTTGAATAATCATGTTCATGTTATTTACATATTATTCTTGCTATATTATGTCTTGTATTCATGTCCATGATGTATAAAAGTGAGTAAAACAGGTTATTGTACATGATGTATAAAGGTGAGTAAAACAAGTTATTTACATATTATTCTTGCTATATTATGTCTTATTATGAACCATTTAATCACTAGCAATAGTGAGCGCAAATATTGTGAATAGGCCTATTGGGATTGACGAATCCCATTTGTATTGACTAAGTTCAAACAAATGCATTAATATTTGAGACCTGGGTATGACAGCAACATACCTACCGGGATAACTCCGCCGATCGATATTGGTACACGTTAACGTTTTGGTGTCATAAGTTTAGTATTTGATAATAACTGTTCCGAGCGTATAACAACATAGCCCATCTTTGTTTTTCCAAACATTGGTGTGAGCCTATAACTCACACTACCAACATATTGTGTTCAAACATTTAAACAAACTCTATGAATATCACTCAACCTTTGTGTTGACCTCTCAAGCATGTATATCAGGTTCATGACGATCAAGGATGGCACGGAAGGGCACGGATACTCAAGAGGGCTATAAATTTTATTATCATTCAAAAACTCATTTAAATGTAAACTGTGAACATGGAACCATTTGGGACCTCATTTTGTAATCTAAGATATTTATACAATTTGAATGATAAATCTTTTAAAACGACTCAATTGGAGTTCGTTTTCTATTATTGTGACTATTGTGCCGTCAAGTAACACCCAGTTCGAATTCCGCTGCAACCATGAATTGGGGGTGTTACAATGGAGTTTTGGATGGTTGGGTTGGAGCACTTGGTGGAGTAGGGTCAATGGGTGATTTTGATGGTGGTGGGGTGGTGAGCTCATTGGGTTCTTTGGGTGATGGAGATGGAGATGCAAGGTTTAGAAAATGTTCATTTTTTATGTGTGAGGAGAATTCATCTGAGGATGAGGAACTTAAGTTGATTGTGTGGTTGGACCAAAGTGGTTTGACACTTATGCGTGCGGTTCTCCGAACGGGTCGAGATGGTTGAGAGGTTATTGTTGACTTTGTCATTGTTGAAAAGGTTGATTAGAGGTTTAGAATTAGAGATTGTGATGGTGATGGTGTGATTTGAGGGTGTTCTAAAATGATTAAATTTATAGGGGTGAAGAAATATGGGAAGGAGTGTTTGGATTTGATGTTTAACCATACAAAAATGGAGGTTGCTAATGATTTGGAAGATTAATAAGGGTTGTAAAATCATTGGAAGTCAATCCAATGAAAATGGTGAAAGTAGAAGACAAAGATTTGCACTAAATACTTAGTGGTTTTGGCAAATTGGGTGAAGGTATATGTTTCACGGAATGCAAGGAACCTTTGGAAGGGTTCCTTCCTTTATGTGTGAAGGTTCCTTGAGGTGGTTATAGTTAAGTTTGAAATTTGGCGGGAAATGGTTTTCTATGCGTTCTAGAGGATGAGAAAGACCCTAATGTGCTTAAAAAATAGTAGGGAATGGATTTCTATCTAAAAAGGATGATTTGTGTTGAGTGGAAGTTGAAATGTCGAGAAAGAAAAAAAAATTTTGCAGGTCTACTAGCGGAACCCTGGGACTACACAGGCGGAACCCTCCTGAGGGTTCCGTCTGATCCGTTGGGCCAATTCTAGAATTCCAGAAAAATACACTGGCGGAACCCATTTTAGGGTGCCGCCAGTTCCGCCAGTGCTGAAAAACAAGGCAGTCCACGTTTTTAACCCGCGAGACGATTTTCAAATTTTTTGAAAACTCTTAAAAACAAAAATATAATTCATATCTAGTTAGGAAATGAAAAAAATTGGACATGTAAACCTGCATACCATTGGAATTTGACCGGGGGCTAGCGAATTTCACTATACTTAGTGAAATTTTCATAAACATGAAAATTTGACAACATGCCAAATGTTGTCGTCCTGCATCATAGTTAGTTAATACATGTTCCAAATAGTACCAAATATCCTACCAACACACAAATTCATGACAAACATTGTTTAAACAACCAAATTTGTTCAAATAGCACCTTGTGCCAATCACTCCTACACACCCGCTCTCATTGACGGTCAATCTTCTTCTTGAGCTTTCCAAGGAATCTCCCGAGATTTTTGAACATCCCCTTAGTTTGCTTGAACTCCGCCGACTCATTTGGAATATCCGGAAGTTGGGAAGAGGGGGGAGCCTAGAGTTGGGCAAAGTTTCATCTTCACTCATTGAGGATGATGATGAGGAGGTAGGAGGATGAGGACGTTTTCTTTAGGCTTTGTAGACTCTCTTATCACTTAGTGGGACAAAAGTGTGTGGAATGAGAGAGTAGTCTAGGCGAATACCTCTAGGATTTGGTGGAATGGGAGAGATGAACCTAAAGAGACGGGTCAAGAGCATTCCATACGACATAGCCGTTGTGCCTTGCACAGGAATGTCGGCCATTCTCTTGGCCATGTAGTAGGCAAGGTTGAAGGGTTGCCTAACGGACAAGGAGTAGAGCATGTAGCAAAGGCAAACATTGATATGATCCCAGTTTCCTATTGTGCTAATGACATTGGCTCTAAGTAGTTCTTCCCATTTCTTGAATTGGGGTTTGAGTTCATTGAGTTCCATACCATATGGGTCCTTGTTGACCTCATTTCCGGTTCGGGTTCTCCTAGTGTTGGTGGTCCTAATGAAGAGGTGGTCACGGAGTTCATCCTTGGACACAAGAGGGGTATCATAGGGATGGATTCGGTCAATGAGTGTGTCAAGAGTTGCGAGGGAATGCTTGTCGGAGTAGATGCAAGTACCATGGTTTGGGACACCTAGGATTTGAGCAAATTCCTCGAGAGTGAAGGAGTATTCATGACTACTAGCCCTAAAGTTAATAGACATGCGACCATACTCATCTGTGGAAAGAGTGACGGATGCATAGAACTCTAAAATAAACCTAGGACAAATAGGCTCATTGATTTCTAAAAGACAATCAAAGTTGATGGTTGCAAGTTCATTAGGTAGGTTTGTACCTTCTATGAAGGATGGGTCAATGGTTCTACCTTCATGGACATAACGCTTTTCGAGGGCTTTGAAAACATCGATTTGAGTTGGAGTAAGACCTTTGGTTTTGTGGTGTTTGGGTATGTACTTAATGGTGTCCTTGTGGTCGTAATGGGTTAGAGGAGGCATGATGATTCCTAGAAAAACAAAATTTCACATTTTAGTCTAAGTAAACGACTATTGTAATGTGGATGTTCTAGTGTGTGCCTATATGAAAACAGTGTGGAGGTGCGGTTATCTTGACTCATTTTGATGCTCAAAACGTTTTAGAATGCAAGTTTAGTTATACAACAAAAGATAACCCAAGTGCTCCTAGTTCAATGTAGCTTCGTTTGAATGTACCCAAAAATACATATTGGTTATGTATTCCCTTTAGCATTCAAGAGACATTATGCAAGTGATGTTTTTGAACATAACGTTTTGATTTTGTATTTACAATGTTAGACGAAACAATATTTGTCCTATTTGTGAAAAATTTTTGCAAGAATTTGACATGGGGTATTTTAGTAAACATGTTAATAACTTATAATAATGCAATTCCTAACTATGGGAAACATGATTAGTTTTGTTAAACACCTAATTTCATGCATGGGTTTCTCAAGTTAATGCATAACCTCAAGTTTTTGTTTTTGTGCAAAAATAGAATTCCAAGACTCAGATCAGGAGTGTAATCATGTTTAGAATACTTACGATGATGATTGATGAGCAATGTGAATGAAGGAAGGATCAAAAATTCGTAGTTGTTGATGAATAGTAGCAGTTTGGAAGTGGTGGTTTGAGATAATGGGTGTCTGGTTTAATATAAACTAAGAAAAAGGTTCTGCAGGTCGGCGGATACGGCAGAACCAAAAAGAGGGTTCCGCCCGTTATGGCTGAGGGTTCCGCCGACTCTGCTGAGAAAAAGACTTATTGATTTATTTTGATTTTTGTGATTTTTGTCTAATGTCTAGAACTACAATGTAGGTTCCATGAGTCCTAAGCCTAACCTAAGAAGGCTAAAAGGTTCTTGTTTAAGAGGTTTTGTGAGAATGTCAGCTATGTTGTCTTCGGAAGAAACTTTCTTAATTGAGATGTTTCCTTTTTGAACGTTATCACGAAGGAAATGATGACCGATTTCAATATGTTTGGTACGAGCATGTTGAACTGGATTTTTGCTAAGATCAATGGCTCATTTGTTGTCACAAAGAATGGTGATGTCATTAAGTTGAATTATGTAGTCGACAAGAGCTTGCTTCATCCAAAGAGCTTGTTGACATGCCTTTCCGGCCGAAATGTATTCGGCTTCCATTGTTGAGATAGCGAGAGCCGTTTGTTTCTTAGAGAACCATGAGGTAAGACAATGTCCAACAAAAGTACAAATACCACTTGTGCTTTTTCTATCAACATAGTCACCGGCATGGTCCGAGTCGGCATACACTATAGTGTCTATTCCCGTTCCTTTGGGATACCATAAACCTAAATGTGTAGTGCCCTTAATATATCTAAAAATCCTTTTAACGGCTTCGAGATGAGTTGTCTTAGGATCTTCTTGAAAACGAGCACATAGACAAACACTAAACATAATGTCGGGTCTACTAGCCGTTAGGTAAAGTAGACTTCCAATCATACCTCTATATTTAGTGCTATCTACGAATTCACTTTCCTCATCCTTGGCGAGTTTTGTTTCCGTGGACATGGGCATTTTGATTGGTTTCGAATCTTCTAATCCAAATTTCTTAAGAATGTCCTTAATATATTTAGATTGGTTAAAGAAGATACCATATTCTATTTATTTAATTTGGAGTCATAGGAAAAAGTTGAGTTCTCCCATCATACTCATTTCAAACTCGTCATGCATGATTTTTGAGAAATCTACGCATAATTCTTGACAAGTTGATCCGAATATAATGTCATCAACATAGATTTGGACTATGATAATATGTGAATCTTTCTTCTTAGTGAAGAGAGTATTATCAACTAAGCCCATGGTATACTTATGGTCAACTAGGAAGGTTTTAAGTCGATCATACCATGGTTTTGGAGCTTGCTTAAGTCCGTAAAGAGCCTTTTTAAGTTTGTAAACATGATTAGGTTTTTCAAAATCGACGAAGCCCGGTGGTTGAGCAACATACACTTCTTCATTTATAACCCCGTTTAGGAATGCACTTTTGACGTCCATTTGAAAGAGTTTAAAATTGTGTGCACATGCATATGCAAGTAAGATTCTAATTGACTCGAGCCTAGCAACCGGAGCAAAAGTTTCATCGTAGTCAATGCCTTCTTGTTGATTGTATCCTTGTGCTACTAGCCTAGCTTTGTTTCTAGACACAATTCCATTTTCATCCATTTTATTACGAAAAACCCATTTTGTTCCAATTATTGTTTGACTCCTTGGTTGAGGAACTAATGTCCATACATCATTCCTAACAAATTGGTTTAATTCTTCTTGCATGGCTATTACCCAAGACTCATCATTTATGGCTTCTTTAATGTTTTTCAGTTCAATGGTTGACACGAAACAAAAGTTGTTACTTTCATTTTGGGCTTTAGATCTTAGTGTTCTCTCATTGATTTTTCCTATAACATTATCTAATGGATGACTTTTGCATTGTTTAATATTAACAATGTCTTTCCTGAATGGTTCATCTTCCTTGTCATTTTCTAAGATTACTTGGTTTTCAATAGCTTGACTTTCAACTAAGTCATCATCTACCAAAGGTGATGTCTTAGAGGGAGGTGGACTCTCGTCGAATGTTACGTTCAACGATTCCTTGACTCTTAAGGTTTCTTTGTTTAAAACAATGTAAGCTTTACTATTTTGTGAATATCCAAGAAATACACCTTCATAAGACTTTGGGTCAAATTTGGTGAGATAGTCCTTGGTGTTAAGAATAAAGCATTTATTCCCAAACACTCTACAGTATCCTAACGTAGGCTTTTTACCTTTATATAGTTCATAAGGAGTTTTATTCAAAAAAGGTCTAATTAAGACTCGATTTAAAATGTATGTTGATGTGTCAACGGTGTTACACCAAAACTTTTGTGGAATGTTTTGTTCATTAAGCATTGTTCTACTCATCTCTTGGAAAGTCCGGTTTTTACGTTCTACTACACCATTAGATTGAGGAGTGTGTGGAGCCGAAAAGTTATGTGTAATACTATTTTTATCACAAAAGTTTCCAAATTGAAATTCATTATCAAATTCACGACCGTGATCTGTTCTAATAGACACAATACTAGACCCTACTTGATTTTGAATTTTCTTACTTAGAATCTCAAATTTATCAAAAGCTTTATTTTTACTTTTCAAAAATTTTGTCCAAGAATATCTTGAGTAATCATCTACTATGACCAAAGTATAGAAGTTACCTCCATAACTTTGTATAGCGGATGGACCGAACAAATCCATATGCAAAAGTTCTAGACACCTAGATGTAGAAACCAAGTTTTTAGCATTGTTGACATAAATAATGCCTAAAAACATTATTAACATGTTATCAATATCTCTATGTTTTAATTATCACAAAATATAAACTCATAGAACTAAAACTTGTGACATAAACAAGTATTTAGTGATTAATATTTCTCTTTACATCCAAATCACTTAAGGTATGAATAAACAAAGTGTTTAGTGTATTTTATGATCAAAGGAAAGTTTAATGAAGCATTACAAAGTTTATTTAATTATATAAACATATTATATATTTTTGAAAAACACTTTTGGTAATAAAGAAAAATGTTTTATTCATACTAAATATATGAATTCAAATTTTTAACCAAAATCAGTTAGTTTTTCACCAAATAAACTTTCCCCACTAAAAGACAAAGAATCTGGCCGTTTCAGCTGGGCGGCCCCCTTAATTATAAAGGGCGGTCCCCTTAATTTTAAGGGGGCCGGCCATGATTTAAGGGGACCGGCCACGCTCCTCTGTCAGATTCTGTTGCCTATAAATACCACCTTAAACCTGAATTTTTTCCTCACCTTTTGCACTACTAAACTTTCTGATCTAGATCCAAATCTCCATTCTTTTATCCTTTGATCATAAGTATATAAATTCTTTGTTTCAAAGTGATCCAACCTTCATCCTCTCAA
Organism: Artemisia argyi; assembly: GCA_030686995.1. Taxonomy (NCBI): domain Eukaryota; kingdom Viridiplantae; phylum Streptophyta; class Magnoliopsida; order Asterales; family Asteraceae; genus Artemisia; species Artemisia argyi. Next base: position 115,130,055 of record CM060689.1, read on the forward strand.
GTGCAAGAGAAGAATACTTCTATCCCTCAAGACAAGAAGTATTACAACTTGTTGTGATCTCCACATCCAAGTTGTTGGTGTATCATCAAAGATCATTTACATTATTCTTTGTGAAGATTGTTGTGAATATTTGATTGTAGATAGTTGTGTTAGATATTGATTGTGTGATTAGCTAGTAGCTTGGTGTGAAGAAGATAAGCTAGGTACTAGATTGGTGTGAAGAAGATAGGTGTGGAGTAGTTAGTTGTGAAGTAGATAGATTTGAAGAAGTTGTGACTTAGGTGTGACGAAGTTGTGGTGTGAAAAGTGGTGTGTAGATTGGTGTGTATATTGGTGTGTACGGTTTTCTCTGCCATAAGGGAGCTTGTTGATATAGTGAAGAAAACTCTCGAATTAGGTGCTCGGGGAGTGGAGTAGGGTAAGGAAGGTGTCCTTGTAGCCGAACCACTATAAATCTCTTGTCTCGCGGTTCGATCTTTCCATCTCTTACTTATTTCATTACTTATCATTATAATATATTGTGTAGTATTAATTGTTTATATTGTACAAGACTTGAGATCACATATTATCGAATCTAAGTTTTTAAAAGCTAAGTAAAAATCTAAAACTAATTTTTATAACAAAGTAAAAAGACGTAAAACTATTCAACCCCCCTTCTAGTTTTCCACAATTGGTATCAAGAGCCACGTCTAGCAAGATTTTTAAAGTATATTGTATTTTAAAACTTGTAACGTTCTATGGAATCTAAAAATATTTAGAAGGGCAATCTATGGAAAGACCACCACTATTTGAAAGTGATGGATTTTTATATTGGAAAAATAGATTCGAAACGTATATGAAATCAAAAGATCTTGATCTTTGGCATATTATTACCTTTGGTGATTTTCCTCCTATTCAATACAATGTTGAAACTAAAATGAATGAAATTGTATCTTTTGAAAAACAAAATGATGATTTGAAAAAGAAATTAGCAAAAAATAATGAGGCTAAAATGGTAATTTATAATGCGTTACCACGCAAAGAATATGAAAGAATTTTTATGTGTAAAACCGCCAAAGAAATTTGGGATTCTTTACTAATTACTCACCAAGGTAATAGCCAAGTCAAAGATAATAAAATAGATCTTCTTGTACAACAATATGAACAATTTACGATTCCGGAAGAGGAATCAATTGATAATGCTTTTGCTAAGTTTAACACTATCATCACAAGTTTAAAAGCACTTGATGAGACATTTTCTAGTAAAAATTGTGTTAGGAAATTTCTTAGGGCATTGCATCCAAAATGGCGAGCCAAGGTCACGGAAATCGAAGAATCAAAGAACTTGATGACGTTATCACTAGATGAACTAATTGGCAACTTGAAGGTTCATGAAGAAATCATAAGAAGAGATTCGGAAACGGTCAAAGTCAAGAAAGAACAAACCAAATCAATTGCTCTAAAAGCCAAAAAGGAACCTAGTGATGATGATGATTCAAGTGACGGAAGTGAAGACGAAGAATATGCAATGGCCGTAAGAGAATTCAAGAAGTTCTTCAAGAGACGAGGAAGATTCACTAGATCATCACGAGAAGAAAGAAAAGTATTCCAAAGGAATAGAAGTGACAACTACGGGAAGAGAAATTGCTTTAGATGTGGAAGTCCAAATCATCTCGTTGGCGAATGTCTAAAGCCACCGGGTTACGAAAGTCAAGGTGCTTTTGTTAGTGGAACATGGAGTGATAGTGACAAAGAAGAAGTTGAAAAGCCAAGAGACGAAATATGTTTAGGAATTGACTTAGAACTTGATGAATGGATCAAAGATAGCGGATGTTCGAGGCACATGACGGGGAATCGCAATCTATTCTCTACATACAAGGCATACAATGGAGGTAACATTATTTTCGGTAGTGACTTACGTGGAAAAATCATTGGCAAAGGTACGATCTCTCAAGACTCACTTACTATTGAAAATGTGGAGCATGTAGATAAATTAACATATAACTTGCTTAGTGTAGGACAAATATGTGATAATAAATGTAGAGTCACATTTACCAAAGATGATAGCGAAATAGTTAAGGACGGAAAAATTATAGGTAGAGGAATTAGAAAAGGTGGCATATATGTTATGAAACTAGGAAACAAACCTGAGGATAGGATATGCCTAACGACCCTAGATGAAAACTCTACACTATGGCATAGGAGATTAGGACATGCTAATATGCAACAAATACAATCTTTGGCCTCTAAGGAATTAGTTAGAAATTTGCCTAATCTAAAATATGACAAGCATTTTTGTGATGCATGTAAAATTGGAAAACAAGCTCATGCTAGTCACAAAGCCAAGAATATAGTATCCACTACTAGATGCCTAGAATTATTACATATGGATCTTTTTGGTCCATCCGCTGTACGGAGCTATGGAGGAAACAAATATACCTCACGATACACGTGGACTAGGTTTTTAAGTGACAAGACCCAAGCCTTTGAAAAATTTGAAATATTTAGTAGAATGATTCAAAATAAATTAGGATGCTCAATAGTTGCCATTAGGACGGACCATGGTAGGGAATTTGATAACGAAGTACAATTCGGAAAATATTGCGAGTTAAATGGAATATCTCACAATTTCTCCGCTCCTCGTACTCCTCAATCAAATGGAGTAGTAGAAAGAAAAAATAGGTCACTACAAGAAATGAGTAGAACTATGTTAAATGAACAATCCATCCCACAAAAATTTTGGTGTCACGCCGTAGATACATCAACTTATATTTTAAATAGGGTATCAATTAGAAGAATTCTAGGAAAAACTCCTTATGAGTTATTAAGAGGTAGAAAACCAAACTTAAGCAACTTTAAGGTATTTGGAAGTAAATGCTATATTTTAAACACTAAGGACTATCTCACTAAGTTTGATCCAAAATCATATGAAGGAATATTTTTAGGATACTCACAAAATAGCAAAGCATATATAATACTTAACAAACACTCCATGAAAGTAGAGGAATCACTAAATGTAACATTTGATGAAACACCACCACCTCTTAAAACATTACCTTTAGAAGATGATGATTTAATCGAAGATGAAGCTATTGAGGTTAGTAAAACAAAACCCATAGGAAATGATAATGAAGACATTCACTTAGAAAATAACGAAACTGTTAATATTAAAGAATCTAGATCTCATCCATTAGATAATATAATAGGACATCTTAACCAAAGAACCCTTAGGTCACAAGCCCAAGATAAAAATAATTTCTTTTGTTTCCTCTCAGCAATAGAACCTAAGAATATTAGCGAGGCTTTAAAGGATGAAAGTTGGGTTATAGCTATGCAAGAAGAATTAAATCAATTTAAGGCGAATGATGTTTGGGAATTAGTCCCAAATCCAAAGGATATGACCATCATAGGAACCAAATGGGTATATAGGAATAAGTTAGACGAGAATGGAATTGTTACTAGGAATAAAGCTAGGTTAGTTGCCCAAGGTTATAATCAACAAGAAGGAATTGATTATGACGAAACTTATGCCCCTGTAGCTAGACTAGAATCGATTAGGATATTACTTGCCTATGCTTGCGCCCTAGATTTTAAGTTATTCCAAATGGATGTGAAAAGTGCATTCCTTAACGGTTTTATCAATGAGGAGGTATATGTGGCACAACCTCCAGGATTCATTGACTTCGCAAAACCTGATTATGTTTTTAAGTTAAAGAAAGCTTTGTATGGACTCAAACAAGCTCCCAAAGCTTGGTATGATCGATTAAAAGCTTTTCTTATTAAACATGATTATTCCATGGGAATGGTAGATAACACTCTTTTCACTAAAAGGAAAGACCCAAATTTCATCATTGTCCAAATATATGTTGATGACATTATATTTGGATCGACTTGTCAAGACATGTGTGATGAATTTGCCAAAATCATGCATGATGAGTTTGAGATGAGTATGATGGGTGAACTTAACTTCTTCCTAGGATTACAAATAAAACAACTAGAAGATGGAATATTTTTTAACCAATCTAAGTACATTAAGGAAATGCTTAAGAAGTTTGGCCTAGAAGACTCAAAACCCATGAAAACTCCCATGTCTACGGAGGTAAAGCTCACAAAGGATGATGAAGGTGAGTCCGTAGATAACACCAAGTATAGAGGAATGATAGGTAGTTTACTATACTTAACGGCAAGTAGACCCGACATCATGTTTAGTGTCTACCTTTGTGTCCGTTTTCAAGAGGATCCCAAAACCTCTCACCTAGAAGCGGTTAAGCGTATCTTCCGATACGTTAAAGGCACTATACACTTAGGATTATGGTATCCTAAGGAATCCGGCATAGAAACCATTGTCTATGCGGATTCGGATCATGCGGGAGACTACGTAGATAGAAAGAGCACTAGCAGTATTTGCACGTTTATGGGATGTTGTCTAACGTCTTGGTTTTCGAAGAAGCAAACCGCTCTTGCTATTTCTACCACTGAAGCCGAATATGTAAGCGCCGGAAAGGCATGTCAACAAGCACTATGGATGAAACAAGCTCTCGTAGACTATGGCATTAGGTTAGAAAATGTCCCCATTATGTGCGATAACAAAGGTGCGATAGATTTAAGTAAAAATCCGGTGCAACACTCTAGGACTAAACACATAGAAATACGTCACCATTTTCTTAGGGATAATGTACAAAAAGGAAATATATCTATAGAAAAGGTTGCATCGGAAGACAACATTGCGGATATATTCACAAAAAACCCTTTAAGCGTGAATTATTCAATCACTTGCGTTTAGGATTAGGAATGATGGAACAAGTTGACTAAATTATATTGAATCATTTCAAATTTATACTTGCATGAAATTCATTTTTCTTCCACTTCACCTATTCTTAGTCTAGGAATCTATTTCGCACAAAACTAAAGATTGAGAAAAGCTATTTTCCTTGCATAAACCGTTTTATAAAACTCAATCAATTTTCTCTAAAAATTATTCTCACAATCTAGGAACCCCATGAAAATCATTTTCCTTGCATTGTTGACTAATCCTAAAAACATTCTATTTCAAAATCATGCATAAATTCTCACATAAACTATCAAGATATATAACCTAATATATGTCTTTGACATTCATGATCGAGCAAAAATTGAATCAAGGAGATTATTTGGATTGTTTCTTAGGATCGTTATTTCTTTTTGCTTCTAGGAGTCGAAACAATCACAACTCCACATTTGTTGCATATAGACACTCACTAGGACAAATTCATTAATAATGGTGTCATCTTGATCCATCATTAGTTATTCACTCACTAATTATCCTTGCCTTTAATCTAAGATAGATGCCTTAGGAAGCTTAATTGTGCTTACCTTTATTTGCTTTCTCTTGCTTATTATATGTTGATTATTTGCTCTTGTGTTTATGTGTTTTTGCATGCATGCTATATCTTGATTAGATTAGACTCTATATTTCCTAATAGAATTGAACTTGCTTGAATTCCAATCCAAACACATAACCTTTCTGCAAAATTTTCTGCCAAAAACCCAATTCTGGCAACCTGGAAATCACCAGATGGGCGGCCCCCTTAATTCTGTAAGGCGGCCCCCTTAATCATTAAGGGGACCGCCCCCTAATTAAGGTGACCGGCCATCTGATGGTCGGGTTTACAGAATCTTTTCTGCTTTTTAGCCCATTTCAACCTACATTTCCCAATTTTCACCAACAAATTTTGTCCTAATCCCCCAAACAAACCTTATCCATCCTTAAACACACAAATCTTACACTATAAATATCCCCAATCCTCAAAACTCTCCATTCATCTCATCATGAACTCTCCAAACAAACCAAAATCAAAAGCCTCAAGGCTAGCAAGGATGACGGAAAAACCCGTTTGGCGAAGAAAAAGCCCTCGAAACAAATCCATCATCATAAATGAAGTTGGAAATCATTCCTCACCACCAACTTCTTATTTCCCAAACTTTGCATCAAACCAACAAAGTCATTCATTTGATCGACTTTACAAACCATACAACATTGGCCAAACATCTTCCTTCAAGCCAAACTACACCTCTCAACCTCCAACAACTTATAATGATCCATGCAAGTTTGATCAACCATCAATCTACAATTCCAACTACACAAACCCAACTCATCCATACCAAACCTATGATCCCCTCCACATTGCCACGGAAAAACAAAAGTTCCGTGATGAAATAAACCAAATCCATGATCTTAGTGATCTCCTTGCTATGCATCTTGCACAACGCAACAAAGGGCAACCTCCATCATCACCCTATGGAAATTTCCTTCCCCACTCTCTCAACTTGGATCAAGTTACAAACCACACTCACTTTTGCCCTTGTTGCATATTCCTTCAAAAACAAATCCTCTACTTGAGTGAAGATATTTCTTGGATTGAATATCTTCTCACTCGCAATCATCCAATACCATCCTTAACACGATACAACATCGTGAGATCCACTTCTTCCGTTCCACACTCCACTCCATATCCCTCTCAATCAAACATCTAAGCTTTATGCTTATGTTTCTCTTCAAGCAAATAAAATAATCAACCATGGGTTGCAAGCAAGTCCAAGTGCTCTCTTAGGCAAAATAGGACTATGTATTTTTTTTTTTTTTTTTTTTTTTATTTTTTTTTTTTTTTATATCAATATGCTCCAAGCATATTGAATGTTGTAATGCTTATTATTTCTATAATGCTTGAATGAATCTATGTTTAGTTGCATAATTGTTGCTTTGCAAATATGTGTATCTTGCTCTCTTCAAATATTTTTGTAGCAAAGATCTCCATTGCTCGTTCCCTTGGTGCTCTCAAATGAGGGGGAGCATACATTAAGGGGGAGCTTTCTACCCGTTTAAACTTCTCTCGCGGAGCTTACTCAGCTTAACCTTTTTAATTAATACAAAAAGGGGGAGAAGAGAAATGTAAACTATACTTGTCTAAAAACAAGTTTTAGATATATTGAGTTTAAGGTTTTGTAATAATCAAAAAGGGGGAGATTGTTGACATAAATAATGCCTAAAAACATTATTAACATGTTATCAATATCTCTATGTTTTAATTATCACAAAATATAAACTCATAGAACTAAAACTTGTGACATAAACAAGTATTTAGTGATTAATATTTCTCTTTACTTCCAAATCACTTAAGGTATGAATAAACAAAGTGTTTAGTGTATTTTATGATCAAAGGAAAGTTTAATGAAGCATTACAAAGTTTATTTAATTATATAAACATATTATATATTTTTGAAAAACACTTTTGGTAATAAAGAAAAATGTTTTATTCATACTAAATATATGAATTCAAATTTTTAACCAAAATCAGTTAGTTTTTCACCAAATAAACTTTCCCCACTAAAAGACAAAGAATTTGGCCGTTTCAGCTGGGCGGCCCCCTTAATTATAAAGGGCGGTCCCCTTAATTTTAAGGGGGCCGGCCATGATTTAAGGGGACCGGCCACGCTCCTCTGTCAGATTCTGTTGCCTATAAATACCACCTTAAACCTGAATTTTTTCCTCACCTTTTGCACTACTAAACTTTCTGATCTAGATCCAAATCTCCATTCTTTTATCCTTTGATCATAAGTATATAAATTCTTTGTTTCAAAGTGATCCAACCTTCATCCTCTCAAGTGCAAGAGAAGAATACTTCTATCCCTCAAGACAAGAAGTATTACAACTTGTTGTGATCTCCACATCCAAGTTGTTGGTGTATCATCAAAGATCATTTACATTATTCTTTGTGAAGATTGTTGTAAATATTTGATTGTAGATAGTTGTGTTAGATATTGATTGTGTGATTAGTTAGTAGCTTGGTGTGAAGAAGATAAGCTAGGTACTAGATTGGTGTGAAGAAGATAGGTGTGGAGTAGTTAGTTGTGAAGTAGATAGATTTGAAGAAGTTGTGACTTAGGTGTGACGAAGTTGGGGTGTGAAAAGTGGTGTGTAGATTGGTGTGTAGATTGGTGTGTATATTGGTGTGTACGGTTTTCTCCGCCATAAGGGAGCTTGTTGATATAGTGAAGAAAACTCTCGAGTTAGGTGCTCGGGGAGTGGAGTAGGGCAAGGAAGGTGTCCTTGTAGCCGAACCACTATAAATCTCTTGTCTCGCGGTTCGATCTTTCCATCTCTTACTTATTTCATTACTTATCATTATAATATATTGTGTAGTATTAATTGTTTATATTGTACAAGACTTGAGATCACATATTATCGAATCTAAGTTTTTAAAAGCTAAGTAAAACTCTAAAACTAATTTTTATAACAAAGTAAAAAGACGTAAAACTATTCAACCCCCCTTCTAGTTTTCCGCAAGCATTATGGATACTATGGACTTGTTTACCGACTTTTCAAGAGTCACAAAAGTGTTGGTCATATTTCAACTTAGGTAGGTTTAGAACTAGGTCTTTGGAGGAGAGGTTTTGTATAAGTCTCATGTTAGCGTGTCCTAAACGTCTATGCCATAAAGTTGAAGATTCATCTAATGAAGTAAGACAAAGTTTGTCTCTAGATGTTTGATCCATCTTCATGACATACACGTTGTTCTTAAGAACACCTTTGGCTATGGTTATACCATATTTAAGTATTTTACTTCGATTTTCACGAAAAAGGACATTATACTTATTACGGAAAAGTTGACTAATACTAAAGAGATTAAAACCTAAGTTATCAACATGAGCTACATCATCTATAAAAAGAGAGTCAAGAGAGATTGTACCTTTTCTGATGATTTTGCTCTTAGCTTTACTACCAAACGTAATGTTACCTCCATCACATTTGTGATAAGTTGAGAAGAGGCTTTTGTTACCCGTCATGTGCCTTGAACAACCACTATCTTTAATCCATTCATCTGGTTCCAAACATACTTTGAGGCACACTTATTTTACGAAAAACACTCAAACATTTGGTCCCCAATTTCTCATGGGTCCATTTTGGTTAAGCATACCATTAACTTGATCCAAGTATGAAAATAGAACATAAGGGTTCCATGACATGTAATTTGGAGTTTGGTAATGTCCAGGAGTGTTTTGGTTCCAAACATGTTGGTAGTTTGGTCGTGTGTTGTTGTTACTCTTTGGAAAGGGGTGTTTGGGAATTGAAGTCTTAGGTCTCGGTTGAGTAATTCTAGTTCTAAATTCGTTTTTACTAAGTCCTACTCCAGTTTTAATAGCAGGTTTTGTTTCATTTTTATATGTGACTTTAACAAATTTTGAACGATCCTACATGGAAGTTGTCACTGCTGCTGCAGACCCGGCGGAACCTTTGGGTTCAACGGGCGGAACCCTATTTTGGGTTCCGTCTGTTCCGCGGGCTGCTGTAGCATTTTTGTTAGTTTCTTGTGCTTTCTTTTCTTGTTTTGTTTGACTCATTGAAGTTTCTAGTTTCATGAAACCTAGTCCTGTTTTATCAAATGGTGACTTTTGAAGTTTCATAATTTCATCCGCACAAGGAATACTTTTATCGAACTTCTTAAACTTTGTGGTTTGTTTTATTAGATCATCTTGAGTAATTTGAAGTTTCTTAATTTCGAGTTTAAGCTCTTCACAAGATTTGCACGATGTGTCAATACCTTTACTCTTTTCTAATCTCTTAGCTTTTTCTTTTAACTCATAAACTTCATTTTCTAAAAACTCCTTTTTAGTTTTCAAAAATTTATTTTTGTTTATGATTTTTAAGCTTAATTCACAAAGATTGTTATATTCTTTTTGTAAGGTGTCATCATCAATAGAAGAGTAAGATGAGTCGGAGAGTACCTCATTTGAGTCATGAGCCATGAGAGCAATTTCATCATTCTTCGGCTCATCGTCATCTTCTTCATAGTCACTCCAAGCACCACCCACAAAAGCTTGTTGAGACTTGCTTTTGGGTGGTTTTGGACATTCTCCTATGAGATGACTTGTGTCTCCAGACCTAAAGCATTTCCTTTCAACCTTTCCTTTCCTATCATCACGATCTTTTCGAAAGGTTTTCTTGTCATCTTTAGGTTGCCTTACAAACTTCCCTCTTCTACGAAAGAACTTCTTGAAGTCTCTAACGGCCATGACATATTCTTCATCATCACTATCCGAACTAGATTCTTCATCATCACTTGATTGGACTCTAGCTTTCAAAGCAATGGACTTAACCCTTTCTTTCTTGCCTTTAACTATTTCCGAATCTTTTTCCATTACCATTTCATGAACTTTGAGGTTTCCAATTAGCTCGTCAAGTGACATGCTTGAAAGATCCTTGGATTCTTCAATTGCCGTCACTTTTGCTCTCCACTTCGGATGGAGTGCTCTAAGAAATTTCCTGACAAAATTCTTGCCACAAAAAGATTAATCAAGTGCTTTAAGTGAAGTAATAATAGTGTTAAACCTAGCAAATGCACTATCAATAGTCTCATCTTCGGGAATAGCATATTGTTCATATTGTTGAACAAGAAGATCAATTTTATTATCCTTAACTTGTGAGTTTCCTTGATGAGTGACTATTAAAGATTGCCAAATTTCTTTGGCGGTTTTACACATAAAGACTCTTTCATATTCTTTCTTAGGCAAAGCATTGTAAAGCATCATTTTAGCTTCATTATTTTTAGCAATTAATTTCTTTTGATCTTCATCTTTACTATTCGTAACTATATTATCACCATCAATGATTATATACCATAAATCTATATCTTTAGATTTCACGTAAGTTTCAAATCGTTTTTTCCAATATATAAAACCATTCGCTTCAAAAAGTGGTGGTCTTTGCATAGATTGCCCTTCTTTGTAATTTTCAAAATCCATGGATCGTTTCAAGTTTTAAAACACAATATATTTTAAAAGCTTGAGTAACATAGCTCTTGATGCCAATTGTGGAAAACTAGAAGGGGGTTGAATAGTTTTACCGGTTTTTCATTTAATTATCTTTTGAAACTTTCCGTTTAATCAAAGATATGAACACAAAGACAATAAATAACATGCAAGTATAAAGAAAGAAACGATCAAACCACAACACGAGTATTTATCGTGGCTCGGCTACAAGGACTCTTTTTCCTTGCCCTACGTCCACGCCCCGAGTATCCAACTCGAGAGTTTCTTTCACTAGTCAACAAGCTCCTTTCCCCGGCGGAGAAAACCTTACACGTCGCTTACAAGATTACCAACACTAAGCTAGATGTCGAGTTCTTGTACAAGGGTATAACCACTCCCGTTAGTTCTTTTACAAGGGTACAACAACTCCCGTCACACTATGTATTTTAAGGCCTAAAATACGAACCGATCACAACTGAAAACACACAATCAAATGAAGTGTAAACTACACAAAGTCTACACGATGCTAAGCTAACAAGTCTTGCAACGTTGTGTTGGATACTTGAAACTTTATATGAACTTGTGAACTTCTTTGCTACAAAAGAAACTTCACATCAAAATGAAATGTTAAGGGGTTAGATGAATGATATGAATGTATGTGTGGGAAATGTAATGAGAAGTGATAAAGCAAAAATTCAAACAAATGGCTTGGTATTTATAGTCATACCTTCAGCAGGTCTGGCGGATACGGCAGAACCCTCAGATGGGTTCCGCCCATGTAACACCCCAACCCGAGAAGGGCTAAAGTATCACATTATGGTGACATATCAGAACATACAAAGAATAATACGCAAGTGGAAGACTTCATAAATAACATAAGTCATGAAAATCAAGACTTAAACATTACAAAATCCAACATAAGTCTAAAGGAAATAAAATGAAGTAAATAATCCAACATAAGTTCCATGATCATCCAAATAATGGGGAAACTAAATAGGGTAGGTCCGCTATGCTCCTACTCTCGACACTCGAGCTCAGATTCCCGCTTATTACCTGCCACATGGAAAAGAAAATGCGGCTGAGCATAAAAAGCCCAGTGAACAGATATATATATGCAAAGGAGTAGTAATAAGCAAACGAAAGGAGAAGGAGCATACGAATAAACATAATGTATCACAAGTCCAATGAATGAAGCATAATAGAGATATCAAATGTAAGCATAATCAGAATATAATCAGAATTATAGAGCACGTATCAACAAAGGCTTGTCTACCCGAGACACTCGAATAGACACAAAGAACATAGGAAAGCCACGAGCCGACCTACCCGAGACACTCGAATAGATCTCAAATCACATAATCACATATCCGTCAATTCATAGGGTGTACATAAAGGGGAGACCTGTAAGTACCAGAAGTGAAAGGGGTACAAAGCATGTACAGCCAGTCACTAAGTCAAATCATATCATATCACATCAAACATATACCTAGGATGCATCCATACGCTCCTTGAAACAGAATACATATACAAGTACAAGACTATGCATATATATATACCGCCCCAGATAGTGTCATCCCATCGGTGCCTCGATGACACGCCCATGGTACCTCCATGAGTAGAATAAAACTCGGGCATAAGTATCATACATGTCAGAACAGAGCTATCCATAAACAAAGTAATCATAGCATCTCAATAATATCAACAGAATCTCATGTTAACGAGATAGTAGTCAGATAATCATAACAGAATGGATAGCAACAGAATCATATCAAATGATAATATCAAATGGATCAACGAATCATATCATAGGGGTCATAACAAAGGCTCATATCAAATGAATCATATCAAAGCAAACGAATCAAAGTCAAAGGATCGAAAGTCATGAGATCAGAACCCTTACTGAGAAAGGGTAGAATATCTGTACCTTATGCAAAGCAACCAAATAGCAACCACAGAAAGCAAATGGAAATGGAAACTACTCCCTCCTTGACGGATCTACAAGAATTAATAATCAAGTATTACTTATAAGCTCATTTTAAATCCCATTATTCATTTTAGGTTTCTTTTTATTTTTAGAAACTTTCCATTTAGTAACTTGCCATATTTAATAACTTTCTCGAATTAGTAATTTAGTACTTTAAGAATAAATGGACAATTAATAATATTTAAGGATAAAATGACCAATATAATATTTCAAGTTTTAAAATGTCAGCTATTATAAGTTTATGGTCTAAAATGTAAATTGTCAAAATTCAATATTAAAATCACAAATATATTTATTTTAAGGTTTATACTATAATTTAATATTAAGATGATAATTTTAGACCCCGTCGTTAATAATTTCATATAATTTATTAATGTACCCACAATATTAATATTTATGCCGCGACGACCCAAGATTTTATTAAATCATGTAAGACTCATTATAACCCGACATCGTTTCACTTTACTCATATACACACGACCTATATTTATATATACGAGATAGACACATATACCTTCGTTGACATGAATATAAAACATACATATCTCGAACCTCATTACTGTCAAAACATTCTTTTATAAGGTATATGATGTAAAAAGGCCAAAACTCATTTATTTAAGAAACATCAAAATATAACAATTAAGTGAAAGGCTCATTTATGTTAAAATACTGATGCATGCAACCTTTTTAAATCTTTTTATTTCCGATTCAAAAATCAACCGAAACAACTTGCACTCTTCTTTTGTTTTAGTTAATATAATATTGGATGAAACATAGTTGGTGTCGTGTATCAAATGGACCAAAATATAGACAAGTATGATTCGAATTATAAACAGATTTATAGGTCGATTATACTTAGGTCTCAATTAGTTATTTTATTTGGATGGCTTATGATTTTATGTGAGATCAAATCGTATGCATGCATGCAAGTTTTTAAGATACCCCAAACGACCCAATACTGTGTTCACACTCTCGACACAACAAGTTCACAAGATCGACACATACATAATACAGATACATGTTTTAGGATTTTAAGTGACATGCTTACATAGATAATCATAATACTTTTTTTAGTGAGACCAAAACATTAATACCATGCACGCTTTTATATAGTTCTTATATCATTTTACAACAGATACGTATATTATAAGTATCGAGTGGGTTTCGAAACGGAATCAAGAGAGTATACCTCTGGTCGAATGTTAGATCGAGACAACAACAAGAATATATGCGAGACGATCACATGAATCAAAAGAGTAATGCTGAGCCTGAATTCTATTGTACGCGCTCACTACAAAATCAAAACTCCAATGAATCAAGACTAAATCAGCCACCTTCAATAAGGTCGAACCAAGTGCATAAATACCCACGAACCACTCTCGCACCTCCTTCTTAGCTCTCGTACATCCTTTTGCTGGATCGAATTTGAGGAGAAAAATGTTGCTGCCACCTTTTTTAATTAGGGTTTAGTGTGTGTAAGTTTCAAATGTATGTTGTACGGTTTGATAAAGGGGAACAGAATGAGGAGTATTAAACTGATGTTGCCAAGTTTTTAGGAGAATATGGGCTGGATATAGCCGAGTCTTGGGGAGTCTTGGAGACCAATTCTCTTTTCAAATCTTTCAAATATATATCTTATACTTTAGTTTAATGTGATGTAAATGTTTCCTTATAGAAATCGGATTGTGTACATATATTTAATGGAAATCAGATGTTTAGTGCCATGTTTATATTTAAAAAGTCCACCATGCATATGTATTCATTCATGCACCCACGTTAACGTAAATTCCATTAGTAATTTGTTAGACGTGTGTTAAACATTAGTTATAATTAAGTTGTATAGATTTAATATATATAAGCTTAGGTAAAAATTCAAATTACACGAGAATTTAGGAGAAATGGATTTTAGGGTTTTACAATTCTTCCCCTCTAAAAAGAAAATTTTCGTCCTCGAAAATTGAAGTCGCAACTTAGACAAAGACGTAGCAATTCACAAAAGGACGTCACAATTAACCTCATGCTCGGGGAGGTTCTACCAAAATAATCTTCTCAACGGAATAGTTTGTTTCTCATGACTCGATCCAAACAAAATATAGCTTCGGTTTTCTCAAAAATACAAATCAGGTTGAATCTGGTCAAAAGGGTAAATGCAACATATAACAGATGGTAGGTGAATCTTATCAGAGCATACACATGGAAACATAGAAAGAAATAAGATTGAATGATGATATCAAACAGTAGAAAGCTCTACAAGGAAACAGATGCACAAAAGTTGTCGAAATGCACGTCGCGGACTTAACTCATCCAGATATATAATGAATGAAGGTAAAGCAGACGCATAGGTAGAATGAACCTAAAGTCTCACTAATCGCGGATAATCTCCAACAAAGGTCAGATTCTAAGCTTCTCAGGCACTCCTCAAGATATCATATGCCCACAATAAGTGCACGTTATATGATATAAGTATTATTGCGTTGATCAGGCGTAATAATACCAACATCACATAAATATGCCCTCATGATGGTCATCCTTTATCTCGAGTCGTGAACAAACAACCTATTAGAACTAAAGTCAAGTCTTAATCATTATCATACGGTACCTCAATCATCATCATCAGATAGAACCTAGGGAAAACGGATCCTATCATAAGGTAACGGAGATCTAAATAGGTCAAACATATATGAATTTCGTCAGCAAATGCATAATCCAAAATCTTCCACACAATCTGAGTCAAAGACATAAATGTTTGCTTCAGAATTCATCCATTTACAACACATGATCTCAAATCTTTTCAAGTCTAAGTAGTCTGTCATTGTCTGATCATTAATCTGAGAGTGAAACAAAATCATGAACTTGAGTCTGGTTCCCTAAGTCTTCTGCAGTTCTTCTTGAAATTGTGGTGGAGCTATGTGAACTTCTGGCACGATCATTAAATCCTCTTATGTTAGCAAGTCTGCTTCCGCTCTCAATTCATCTTAGTACAACCAAGATAAATAGGGAAGTTAAATTGCATGTCTTCGTCAGGTCTTCTAGCTCAGCTCCAGGTTCGCCCTCTTGACTAGATTCTTCTTCTCTGTTCACCATTACTTCTGCCTTGCAAGAAGATGTCTTTCAATCATCAAGGTAACACTGCTGATGTCAACTCTAGGTCATGTGTAGAATAACCCTCTTCATACTGCTCTAATCGCCTTGATGCATAAGCAAACTCTTCCTGTACTGTATGAGGTCATAACCAACTCTTCTTGAAAAGTCCCAAATTTGTACCTCCCCAAAGTATGGAAGCAAATCTCTATTTCAGCTTTTTAGAAACTCCATTCTCCTTCAGACTAAGTTGTTTCTTCCTTCTCACAAAATCCTTCAGCAATAACGCAAGTCGTAACCATCTTTCACCATCCTTCTACAAAGTTCAAGAGATTCCAGCTCCTATAACTGTTATCGGTCTTGGCCGCTTGGTGATAGTTTGAAATCTCGCAGAGTCCATAGAAAGATTCTCAACACTTATCAAACTTCCAGACTATGCAGAGGGTTCTCAGATTCCTAACAAAATACGAAAATGGTTCTCATGTTCTTCCTTCTTCTATGTATGTCATTCAATGAAAATGTCTAAGTACTCACGAAAGGTGTAACTTATAAAATTCATATGGCAGTCAAAGCATTTGCTAATACTATTAGCATCATTAACCGTCATAGTGGTCATTACGAATACGAAAGGCAAAATCCATGAATAACTTCAAATCATCAAACTTCACGTCCTAAAGCTAAACATATACATAGTCAATTCGAAGCAGGGAAAACAATGGTCTTCAACCAGAAATACGGTTCGACCTCCAGAAGTCAATGCGTAATCTCCTTCTACCATCCTTCTTCATTGCGAATAAAACTGACACACCCCCAGAAGACATACTCAAATAAGCAAACTCACTTCCTAGTCTTTGGTTGTTGCTCCTTCCATTCTCAAAATTCATCTAGTGAGATCTCAAACAACTTCTCAAAACATCATCGCGTGGTAACTAGACAGTCTCTCAGCATCATCTCAATCCAACTTCACATCCTGATGGAAATCTTGGGATTCATTCAGGGACCATGTCAATAAAGCTGAGATTGCAAAATAACAATCAAGGTGAGATTCATTCTTCGGCGTACAAAATAGGTGCAAACAAAACTTCATATCTTCGAAAGTAACGTACGAGTCTCTAAAGCATTGACGATAACCAAAGTTTTACAATCGAAAACATGGTGAGGAGTTCAGAATGATTCAAATTATCAATGTCACAACTCGTAATTTCAGATCCCTTGTTCAGATGTCGAAATTTTATTATTCATCTTGGAAGTTACTATTCATCTATTACTATTCACCGATCACTATTCATCATTTTACTATTCCACATTTTTTGTGTCAGTTTGAGATTCCGAGAAGCGTTCAGAAAATTTACTATTCACGTGACACTATTCATTTCCGAAGAGAAACCACTATTCATGTACTTTATTCATTTATCGTAAATTTAGTTTACGGGTAATTAAATTCGCGTAACCGGTCAGGTTAAGCTGCGAATTCGAGGAATCATCATTTGGGACCCAAGGCTTATTTGTACGACTACTAGACGTTGTTTCAAGGTTTTCAAGGCGATGAATATAACACTAACGTTTTATATACGATATCTTACGACTAGTTTTTATTAGTCTAGTTGGACTTATTTTTCTTAAATATGGAAAACACTTTACTTTGACGATAACAAGTATTTTCAAGTTACGAGTGGTATAGGCATCATGTGCATGAATATTCATTACATCATTTCATGATCTAAAGTAGATCATATTCATTCATTTAGGTTGCAGCTAGTGTTCGCGCCTTGTTGTCCCGATCATTTCACCACATTGTACTATCACTTCACGTGAGTTTTCATAGCCCCGTTTTAATTCAATATTTTGATTTCAAATCCCACGGGGGAGAATACATTGCATCACTTATTTTTGTACATGCCAAAGTATTAAATTCCTTACATTGCTTAAGTTACCTTATTACCACGTCACGACAAGTCCCCTTTATTATCATGGACCGTTAAATAATCTACATGCGAGAGTGAGTGAATAGATCTATTGAGGGTGACTCCTCCATCCATTTTTGGGTTACTCCAACGGGAAAACGGATGCATTTCATGTCTAATATTTAGAGTGTCTGGTAAACACTCATTTGGGGCCAATTAACGTCTAGCTTCGGGGTCATGAGCTTAAGAGCCAATGTATTACTTTTGACATTTTGTCGGTTTACTTTATACTTGTGGCCAATGTACATACGATTTAACTTACAAACCTATGATTATTCACCAACATTATTGTTGACCGTTTTCACAATGTATTTTTAGGTAACTAAGACATATTCCTCATGGTATGCATGGAGTCATTTCATTGAGTAACAAGGATGACGCGTCTCATTTTGGATTTTCATGCACTTATGAATTATCGTTTGACTGTACTAAACTTATTTCCTTAAACTTTTCCAGACTTTTGGGACCTATGTGTTATAACTCTGAATATTTTGAGTAAATCAAACGATGTATTTTCAAAACGACACTTTAGGTCGTTCAATATAACTGTAACTGTGGTGCTATGACAGTCACCCCCAGGTATTCCATTCCGCTGCCATTCAGGTATTTTGGGGGTGTGACAGATTGGCATCAGAGCTAAGGTTATAGCGAACTAGGATGTATCTTGGACCCTAGACTATAACCACATCATCATAGCATCTCATCATTTCATCATAGGTGCATATTCATTATACATGTTGTTTCATGCACACATTATGTGAGTTATTTATACCCATACTCATATATAATTATATTGACCTGGTTCACAAGTGACATGTCTTCAGATACCCACCCTGTCATCCTTTTATCGAATTTCGACATTGAAGATGCCTTGTCATCTTCCACTACCATTGTACTACCAGTTACACTTACGCCGCCATTAGCACCATTGAATTGTTATAGGAACAAGGTTTTCCTAACATCCAGCCCATACATAGAATGCCGTTTAGTAGGATATTCAGACTTAATCTTAATGGACCTATTAGGATGCTTATTGCAAGGAAGATGATATGTTTTCTTTCCTTCACTAGTAAGGCACTTATTACCCAGGTACTACCTCCACCATCAACTACTTATTACACTATTGGTCGTCCTATAGTGTGTACTTCAGTTTTACCTCTTAGATGTCGCGGGATAGCGCAAAAGAGGGTAGTATTCCATTCACTAGGATGTCATCGTCAGCAACTTTGTTATCATCATCTAAAGCACCACCAACACCATCACATCTCAGAGACCCTACACCCATATATGACATGCCGCTTAAGAAGCAACCGCTATTTGACATACCATTACCATCTACCATACGTTACACCACCTTATAGGTTTGAGGTTGGTGAGGGTTTGAGAGCCTCTACTACTTGACAACCTACTACTCTTCATCGTTAGACGATGATCTCTAATTATTTTAGATTACCCACGAGTGTTTGGACGATACACTCTGAATAATACCACAAGCCTCACAAACACAATAAGAATTGCGACAAATCGCCCAAGGGTGGCATCTATCACAAGGACTCTATATTATCTTAGATATGATCGACTCATTCCTCCTTACCACAATAAACCAACAAGATGCCTTGAACGGTATTATACCATCATAATGGAACTCATCACAACTCTCCCTTCATTATCAAGTTTGATTACACCACATTCTAAGCCGATGATTACATCATTAGTCGCTCTAGCAACACTCTACCGACCAAGGTGGTCACATTAGTAGATTTGACATGTAATTACAACTTTGGGAAGATGCAAGTAAGACAATAGGATTAATAAAGACGAAGATGTCTTTACGATTAAATGGTCATGTTGACCAAGATAAAAGTGACTGCCCTAGTTTTCGTGTTTCGAAGATAATAACAATTCAAGTAAGTCAAAGTCAAATTAAATTTTTGTACAAACAAAAAGATTTCTTGCAAACCTTACGAAGTACGACAAATTATTGATTTTCAATGGCTGGATTAAAACTCATTTTTATTTAAGCAACAATCTTCTTGAACTCCCTTTTTCCAAAGACATATATATATGAGATATTGTTTTTATCAAAATACAAAATATTTCGTAGTCACATCTTTTACATGATTATACTCACTACAAACTTCAATTTAAGTCACTCCAAAATACATTTATGATCAAGTTTTCACAATGTTTCACTCAAATAAATGTTGTTAATTTTAGAAACCATATCTCCAAGAAGGAACACGCATAACTCATGAACGAATCTCAAAAGAAACCACTATACCTACTTACCATTTGACCTTAGATGCGAAAGAAACCCCTCTACCAGAGATTGCCAATATTGATACACCATGCCTTAACACCACTATTTGAAATTACAACTTTTTCGCTCATTCCATATTATAAGACCCTCACGCTAGTATAAGTTCGTTGGATTAAAAGACCAAGGTACAATTACTCAACAAAATTTATATTCTTTTCAGAGATCGATATAGCTTAGTCACAATGGGACAAGACCTCATTTTCATGAAAGGATATCGAGAAGTTTCACCTGACCATAAGGCATTTTGCTTGCATTCATGGAAAAACCAAATATCATTCGATGTGGTACCCACTTGACTCAGATCACCCGTACAACAATTTCCATTCTTTATACATTTTAGTCATGCCTAGAGGGATTAAGCATTTGAACCTGCGATCTTTACCTTGTATAAATTCTCGAATACTTCAAATCATTGGCACCAATTTCTGCCTTATATCCTGTAACACATAGACTATCCTTTTCAGTTGACTACAGATGCCTTAACGACACGTTCATCCTTCACGCCCTTAATATCACTACCATATTCTCGACCACTTCATAATCATAAACCACTGCCCTGTTATGAACTAAGATATTTACATTCTTTAAATAAGTGGATTAGTAGACTATTACCATACCATAAGATTCACCCATGTATCCAATAAACCATTCAACGAATTTTACTTCAAGCTATTTTACTACCATATAGGGAATTTTTTTTTACAGAATTATTAAAAGAAACTATTTTATTACCACCCTATAAATTGATTTTTCCGTTATTGCACCAAGTATTTACTATTATTACGCGAAACAATTTTCATGTTACTTGAAAGGAAATGACTAGAATACCATTTTTCAAAACAAAATGTTGAACACCATCTAAAAATTTTGAGAAAAATAATGCTATTTTGACTAACTCAAGCATTGCATCATTAGTCCTCAATTATACATAGCCTGATCACCTATGTATAATTCAGGAAGGATTGTGCTATGAAGAAAATAATTACTTTTTAGGGATTGTTTAATAACAATCTTCATTCCAAAGCGTTGTAAACAAATAAACTTTTTCATAAACATCTCTTTTTGACAAACCCTCCCTGGATACTTACCCCACCTGTCACTTACTCAGCCATTAAGTTGGATTTTTCCATTGATTTCCCTAGGAGAGACTTCCCATATCAATTACTAGGAGGATTCCTCGATACAAGAAAAACAATGAAAGGATTACAGAACTACTAACCTAGACTAGAAGTTTACACTAAGACAATTTATAACTCAACAACAATTTTAAGATACCACGAGACCATCCGAACCACCATCTCTGACCTAGTTGTCCAATTCTATCATTCAAAAGCGCTAGCTAGATTGAGTTGCAGGATCAAACACACTGTGAAGGTACGCTAAGCAACACTATAGAAATAAACCAAGCCTCTTAACCGATACTGTAAAGCATTCCAATTAAACATGGCCTCATCCATATGCAAACTTCCCTGCAGTGAGTTTACGCCAAGAATGATTGATTCGAATTATGGATATCGATATAGATTCCCCTAAAGAGTTGTATCCTCAAGAAATTCTAGATAACCTCACCTATACATCAAGAGAGGCATCAGGCCCAAGCATATCTCCCCAGCTTCATGTGGAAATGAAATAGACATTCATCGACATAGTATCAATTGACACTTCCATTTTGCCAACGTGATGACAATTTCAACGATAAACCATTTCAGGACTTAAGTTGGTTGAATACATAGGCTTGTAGTTTTGTCGGACAATCGCCAATAGGCATTTTCTAATATCAGGAACTAAACGTTAGACATCTATGCATTTATGCGAACATTACCTATCCTACTATTTTATCCTTGTTAGTGTTTTCACTTTTAAATGAAGTTGATTTAAAAATTACGTTTATACAAATCACATACCTCGTAGAAAATAATTGTTGAATTGCCTATTTTGAACAAATACGATCCTTTTTGGTCAATATTTTGCAAAACCATTGTACAATGAGAAATAAATAAACATCAAACTTTGGTAAACAGTCCTATTCACTATATTTTGAAGACGGTTTCACATTTTTATAACTACTGAAATTTTGAATCATCAAGAAAGAGATTACTTAGTAACCCATTTGCTCCATTTTCTAAATTAGTTTATTTAAAAAAATATTTCTACCAAAACTCACAATCACGAGATAATTTTTGAAAACCAATCACCTTACAAGATCGCATATGCATTTAGGGTTTTGCGATTTGACAATAAAGAATATTGGAATACGTGATGAAGAAAATTAGGAAGGACACCATACAGCAATTACATACGTCGATGATGGAAACCAAACACAATAGGCAAAGAAAGACATAGGTCGTGGCATCTATTAGACCAAAACGCAAGGAATCAAAATTGTTACCCATATCCTATCTTCTTCGTATAACACCTTTTTCAAAAAGTATAACGTTGTAGAATTAGTCACCAGGTTCATTGTAACCGTTTCCATTATTCCTGATAAAGGTGATCGAATCACCTCAGACTTCCAACAACCATTTTAAGATTTCCTTCGGAACCCCATTTAGATGTAAACACCGCCTATCATCCTCAGACCAATGGTCATATCGAGAGGACAATTCAAACATAGGAAAGATATGCTCAGAGAGTGAGCGATTGACTCTAGAAATGGTTGGACTAACCATTTATCATAAATCAGATTTGTTTTCAACGATAGTTATCGCACGAGCGTAGAGACTACACTATTTGAGGCACTTTATGGTCGAAGTACCAATTACCCATTTACAGACCGAAATCGGAAAGTTAAATTCACGTAGAAATTAGGTTGGTGCATGACGCACGTCATGCGGATTGGGTATCCCTGAATAGCAAACCAACTAGATTCAAGTGGAGGAACGAACTAAGTTGAAAGCTTTGCCTTGGAGAGGCATGATACAATTTTGGTAACACGAGAGATTGAACCTCTATTATATTGGACCATTTAAGATTCATTTTAGAATCGACCAGATGACATACAAATTTGAGTTCTGGCAGAGTTCAGCAACATATATTACCAATATCACATTGTAAACCTCAAGAAGCGCTGACCATCTACTGACGGACCGAACGCGGAAAAAGCCAAACTCACTATTCCGGTAAGCACTCATGAAATAACCAGGAATTTCCAGTAAATCAATAATCAGTTACAAGTCGAAAAGTTGTAAACCCTTAGAATTTCAAGTTGGTGGTAGGGTTACGTTAAAAGTTGTGCCTAGGAAAGGCATAATACCATTCAGAAAAATCCAGGAAGTTAAATTCGATGTACACTGGACCATTAATATTTCAGACAGAGTAGGCCAGTAACCCTCAGACTTGAGCCTTGTTGGAAAGTAGCAGGATTACACAAACATGTTTCACCATTTCCAATCCCGAGAAATGACTTTCAGATTAGTCACTCGTGATTCCATTGGAAGGAATCGAACCCAATGACAAACCTAAATCTGGTAGGAGAACCAGTAGAAATCATGGACCGTGAGGTCGAACGGTTGAAGCCAAGTCGAATTCCTATCGTGAAAATTCACTGGAATTCTCGAAGAGGTCCCGAATTTACTTGGGAACGGGAAGACCAAATGCAATTCAAGTATCCACGTCTTTTTACCAAACATACTTCAGAGACCAACCAAAACTAAACTTCGGGACGAAGTTCCTTTTAGAGCAGAAGACTGTCACAACTCGTAATTTCAGATCCCTTGTTCAGATGTCAAAATTTTATTATTCATCTTGGAAGTTACTATTCATTAGTTACTATTCACCTATCACTATTCATCATTTTACTATTCATCATTTTTTGTGTCAGTTTGAGATTTCGAGAAGCGTTCAGAAAATTTACTATTCACATGACACTATTCATTTCCGAAGAAAAACCACTATTCATGTACTTTATTCATTTCATCGTAAATTTAGTTTACGGGTAATTAAATTCGCGTAACCGGTCAGGTTAAGCTGCGAATTCGAGGAATCATCATTTGGGACATTTCATACGGACTAGAAATAGTCCGCAAATCATCATTATAGCAATTGCATACTATTCCACTCGTAGGATATTTAAATTAATACTTTTGGTATAATTGACTTTTTACGTATATTTATTTCTAAATAAACGTTAACACGCGATCAATAATGTGACTAACATGTCCGACACTCCCGACTATGATCCTAGTATAATTTCATACTCATAATAATGATATAAAAATTATATTATTAGTTTACCCGGTCTTTTAAATTTAATTGGTATATATCTCGTTAAATAAATATATTTACGACGGTTTACGTAATTACGAAGCAATGATTATTTAAACACCCGATACTTATACAAAGTACATTTTCATAATTTTTATAAGTTCATTACACTCTATTTTGTCTCACTAAAATTTATTTCTAGTTAACTTAATACCCAAAATAATTATATAATACATCTTACACTAATAAAAGCTAACTAAACTCAATATTTCTTATACAAATCTACTTACTCATTCTTTTCTTACCAAGACCCACACCTCTTATGACATGTTCCCTAAATTTAGGATCTTGTCCATGATATATTTATTATTTACTTACATAGTACTTTATCTCATTTATCATAACAAAATAAAACACAAACTCTTTTTTTTCTTTCTTTAGTGAACAAGCAACAGCAAGCAGAAAGAGGGAAACAAAAATCATAGTTTTGGCTCATTTTGTTTAAGGTTCTAGGGTGTTGTAACAAGGCTTAACAAGGGTGTTCATAATTGGAGTTATATTTTTGTTCTTGTGTTATTTGGCATCACATATTCTGCTTAACTCAAGTAAGCTACTCAACATTTTTATAATACCTATTATTGATCTATTTCGTTTTTCTAGTACAAGAAATGCAAGTATACATATGCATTTATACCACTCTATTTAAACTCTTATATCTTTTAAGCCTTAGAAATAGATTATAGGTAGATCCTTCGTAGATTAACTTGATTTATGATGTTTAGGAGCCCATGACACCCTAAGAAGGTGTATGGTAAGATTAGACTAGATTTGTGGTGATTGAGAGTGATTTGGTTGAAGTTGAAACTAGTTTGAAACCCTATAATTGATTTTTGAAACTATATATATACCTACTGTCCTTATTTTAAAAACTTGGGAAAATCAGTAGATTGTGGGTAATTTTTTATCAAAGATTTAGAAAGTACTTTCAAAAACGAAACTTTTGGCGAAAGAACAGATTAAAACGAGCTTATAACGAAGGAGTTATGATTTTTGCAAGTTTAACGACGAAAACTATTTTTCTGAAAATTACATGCTGTTGGATGATTTTTGTCGGACAAATCGAGGTGTTAGACATAATCTAATGGAACCGAACTATCAAAAATATATTAATACATGTTAAGACAAATCCGTGGATATAAAGAACGAGGAAAATGAACTTAAAACGACAAAGTTATACACGTTTTAAAATCGTCAAAACTATATATATAATTATAGTCACTAATAGAAATAATATAACTACGTACTATATACCATATTTTCTAGATTTATTGTTTAAAAATTATATTCTTAACTAACGAAGTACGTACGACCCAAGGCTTATTTGTACGACTACTAGACGTTGTTTCAAGGTTTTCAAGGCGATGAATATAACACTAACGTTTTATATATGATATCTTACGACTAGTTTTTATTAGTCTAGTTGGACTTATTTTTCTTAAATATGGAAAACACTTTACTTTGACGATAACAAGTATTTTCAAGTTACGAGTGGTATAGGCATCATGTGCATGAATATTCATTACATCATTTCATGATCTAAAGTAGATCATATTCATTCATTTAGGTTGCGGCTAGTGTTCGCGCCTTGTTGTCCCGATCATTTCACCACATTGTCCGATCATTTCAGGTGAGTTTTCATAGCTCCGTTTTAATTCAACATTTTGATTTCAAATCCCACGGGGGAGAATATATTGCATCACTTATTTTTGTGCATGCCAAAGTATTAAATTCCTTACATTGCTTAAGTTGCCTTATTACCACGTCACGACAAGTCCCCTTTATTATCATGGACCGTTAGTTAATCTACAAGCGAGAGTGAGTGAATAGATCTATTGAGGGTGACTCCTCCATCCGTGTTTGGGTTACTCCAACGGGAAAACGGATGCATTTCATGTCTAATATTTAGAGTGTCTGGTAAACACTCATTTGGGGCCAAGTAACGTCTAGCTTCGGGGTCATGAGCTTAAGAGCCAATGTATTACTTTTGACATTTTGTCGGTTTACTTTATACTTGTGGCCAATGTACATACGATTTAACTTACAAACCTATGATTATTCACCAACATTATTGTTGACCATTTTCGCAATGTATTTTCAGGTAACTAAGACATATTCCTCATGGCATGCATGGAGTCATTTCATTGAGTAACAAGGATGACGCGTCTCATTTTGGATTTTCATGCACTTATGAATTATCGTTTGTTGTACTAAACTTATTTCCTTAAACTTTTCCAGACTTTTGGGACCTATGTTTTATAACTCTAAATATTTTGAGTAAATCAAACGATGTATTTTCAAAACGACACTTTAGGTCGTTCAATATAACTGTAACTGTGGTGCTATGACAGTCACCCCTAGGTATTCCATTCCGCTACCATTCAGGTATTTTGGGGGTGGGACAATCAATGTAGGACATAGTATGACAGTAGTTAGCATCAGAATGCTCAGTCAACTAATCCATACCAGAACAAAATCGAATTTAACTTTTCAAAGAAAGACAAATCAACGTAGAGGATCCTACCGTTTAATGAGGGGGAAATCTTCTCATGCTCATGGTTAAACACCACCAGACTTCTTATCTTAATAGAAATGGGTAAGGCAAAAATCAAATAGTGTCGGAAGGCTCAACTATGCTTAACAATAATAAGAGACAATTCATAGAATGTATAAGATACATCTTCATCAAAGATATTCTCAGAATGCCCGAAGAGGCTTCAGAAATGGTTAACAGATGAATCAGAGGTCAAAATCAGAATCTGAAGATAAGGATCAAATAATGTCAGATATCATAATGCAATTCTCAACGCATTCAAAACTCACTTGGTTACAAATCTGAGGTTGTGCAAATCATAAGTTACAAATCTCCAAAAGAGTGATCCAAACAGGTATAACTAACAGAAAGGCACGAATCAGAGTGATGCGAAAGCAATGATACTTAAACAATTGCCTTATAGTCTACCCAATCCTCATCGGTCAAAACTTAAGTTCATACTAGGAAATCCTAAATCAAGTTCTTAAGGTGTTCTCTTATGTTTCTACAGTGGAAGCCAAATGGTCCAAAATTCACAGGCCAAGATTATATGTATCATAAGTCGTAGCCTGGGCTCTGATACCATAATTGTAACACCCCAACCCGAGAAGGGCTAAAGTATCACACTATGGTGACATATCAGAACATACAAAGAATAATATGCAAGCGGAAGACTTCATAAATAACATAAGTCATGAACATCAAGACTTAAACATTACAAAATCCAACATAAGTCTAAAGGAAATAAAATGAAGTAAATAATCCAACATAAGTTCCATGATCATCCAAACAATGGGGAAACTAAATAGGGTAGGTCCGCTATGCTCCTACTCTCAACAATCGAGCCCAGATTCCTGCTTATTACCTGCCGCATGGAAAAGAAAACGCGGCTGAGCATAAAAAGGAGAAGGATCAAAGCTGTAGTAATAAGCAAGCGAAAGGAGAAGGATCATACGAATAAGCATAATGTATTACAAGTCCAATGAATGAAGCATAATAGAGATATCAAATGTAAGCATAATCAGAATATAATCAGAATTACAGAGCACGTATCAACAAAGGCTTGTCTACCCGAGACACTCGAATAGACACAAAGAACATAGGAAAGCAACGATCCGACCTACCCGAGACACTCGAATAGATCTCAAATCACATAATCATATATCCGTCAATTCATAGGGTGTACATAAAGGGGAGACCTGTAAGTACCAGAAGCAAAAGGGGTACAAAGCACGTACAGCCAGTCACTAAGTCAAATCATATCATATCATATCACATCAAACATATACCTAGGATGCATCCATACGCTCCCTGAAACAGAATACATATACAAGTACGAGACTATGCATATATATAACAGAATGGCCATAAGTGCACATAATCATATAATCATATAATAACAGAAGGGAATGCCGAGGACTAATCACACCGCCCTAGATAGTGTCATGCCACCGGTGCCTCGATGACACACCCATGGTACCTCCATGAGTAGAATAAAACTCAGGCATAAGAATCATACATGTCAGAACAGAGCTATTCATAAACAAATCAATCATAGCATCTCAATAATATCAACAGAATCTCATGTTAACGAGATAGTAGTCAGATAATCATAACAGAATGGAAAGCAACAGAATCATATCAAATGGATCAATGAATCATATCAGAGGGGTCATAGCAAAGGCTCATATCAAATGAATCATATCAAAGCAAATGAATCAAAGTCAAAGGATCGAAAGTCATGAGATCAGAACCCTTACTGAGAATGGGTAGAATATCTGAACCTTATGCAAAGCAACCAAATACCAACTACAGAAAGTGTCACAATTCGTAATTTCAGGTCCTTGTTCAGATGTCGAAATTTCACAATTCATCAATTACTATTCACCGATCACTATTCATCATTTTACTATTCATCGTTTTTTGTGTCAGTTTGAGATTCCGAGAAGCGTTCAAAAAATTTACTATTCACATGACACTATTCATTTTCTGGAGAAAACCACTATTCATGTGCATTACTCATTTCACCGTAAATTTAGTTTACGGGTATTCAAATTCGCGTAACCGGATTGGTTCAGGTGCGAATTCATGCATTATCAGTAGGGACATTTCATACGGACTAGAAATAGTCTGCATATCATCATAATAGCATTTGCATATTATTCCACTTATAGGATATTTAAATTAATACTTTTGGAATAATTGACTTTTTACGTATATTTATTTTTAAATAAACGTTAACACACGATCAATAATGTGACTAACACGTCCGACACTCCCGACTATGATCCTAGTATAATTTCATACTCATAATAATGATATAAAAATTATATTATTAATTTATCCGGTATTTTGGAAAATTTATTTAATTCGGATCGTAAGTTTAATATAATTACGACAGTTTTCGTAGAAACTAAACAATAATTATTCAAACACTCAAAATTTGTACCCAACATATTTTCACAATTTTTATGACTTTATTATGTCCCGGTTAACTTCGTTAAAATTTATTTCTAGTTAACTCGGTACCCGGTATCCTCTAAAACTAATAATATATACATAATATCTACAAAAGTCTTGCAAAAATCTTACACAAATCCCCCATCCCTTATCTTTGCCCCCCCCCCCCCCCCATCACCAAATCTCTTACACCCTTTGAAAAATTCTACTAGCCTTAATTAAAGTTGGTACTTCTTGTCTAAACAATAATTCATACATTTATACTTAGATATTTTTATTTTACAAATGCAAGTAAGAAAAGTTTCTCTCTTCCTTTTCCTTCCTGTCTTGAACCGGCCACCATAAGAACACAAGCAAGGAACCAAGATTTTTCCAAGATCTAGTAATTTTCCAAGTCCTATTAGTATCCTAGTTAAGGTTTTGAAATAAAAACCTCAAGGATAATTAAGTATTTTTCATCAAAAGCTCACTAATCTTTCAAGTAAGTAAACAAAACTCATTTTTATAATTTTACCAAGTTTTTATAATGTTCATATGATTTATATTCAAGATCTACATGCATATGTTAGTTATACCACTCCATTTTATACATATATAACTTTTGAGCCCTAGAAATAGATTATAGGTAGATCCTTGTTAGATCCACTTGATTTATGATGTTTAGGAACCCATGACACCCTAAGAAGGTGTATGGTAAGATTAGACTAGATTTGTGGTGATTGAAAGTGTTTTGGTTGAAGTTGAAACTAGTTTGGAACCCTAGAAATGATTTTTGAAACTATATATATACCTACTGTCCGTATTTTGAAAACGTGAGAAAATCAGTAGATGGTGGGTAATTTTTGACCAAAGATTTAGAAAATAATTTCAAAAACGAAGCCATGGGTGAAAGAACGGATTAAAACGAGCTTATAACGAAGGAGATATAATTTTTGCAAGTTTAACGACGAAAACTATTTTCTGAAAATATAACGTGCTGTTGGACGATTTTTGACGGACAAAGAGAGGCGTTAGACGTAATCTAACGGAGCCGAACTATCATAAATATATTAATACATGTTAAGACGAATCCGTGGATATATAGAACGAGGAAAATGAACTTAAAACGATAAAGATATACACGTTTTAAAATCGTCAAAACTATATATATATTTATAGTCACTAATAGAAATAATGAACTACGTACTAAATGATATATTTTCTAGAAATATTATTAAAGAACTATATTCTCAACAAATGAAGTACGTATGACACAAAGCTTATTTATACGACTAATTGACGTTATTTTAAGGTTTTCAAAACGAGGAATATAACACTAACATTTTATATACGATATATTACGACAAGTTTCTATAAGTCTAGTTGGACTTATTTTTCCTACGTATGGAAAATATTTTACTTTAACGATAACTAGTATTTTCAAGTTACGAGTAGTATAGGTATCATGTGCATTCATTACACGTCATGATCTAAAGTAGATCGTTATTACTTATATTAGGTTGTGGTTGATATTCGCGCCTTGTTGTCCCTATCATTTCACGATATAGTATCATCACTTCAGGTGAGTTTTCATAGCCCCGTTTTAATTCAATATTTTGATTTCAAATCCCACGGGGGAGAATACATTGCATCACTTATTTTTGTACATGCCAAAGTATTAAATTCCTTACATTGCTTAAGTTTCCTTATTACCACGTCACGACAAGTCCCCTTTATTATCATGGACCGTTAATTAATCTACAAGCGAGAGTGAGTGAATAGATCTATTGAGGGTGACTCCTCCATCCGTGTTTGGGTTGCTCCAACGGGAAAACGGATGCATTTCATGTCGAATATATTTAGAGTGTCTGGTAAACACTCATTTGGGGCCAAGTAACGTCTAGCTTCGGGGTCATAAGCTTAAGAGCCAATGTAGCATTTTTGACATTTTGTCGGTTTACTTTATACTTGTGGCTAATGTACATCCAATTTAACTTACAAACCTATGATTATTCACCAACATTATTGTTGACCATTTTTGCAATGTATTTTCAGGTAACCAAGACATATTCCTCATGGCATGCATGGAGTCATTTCATTGAGTAACAAGGATGACGCGTCTCATTTTGGATTTTCATGCACTTATGAACTATCGTTTGATTGTACTAAACTTATTTCCTTAAACTTTTCCAAACTTTTGGGACCTATGTTTTATAACTCTGAATATTTTAAATGAATCAAACGATGTATTTTCAAAACGACACTTTAGGTCGTTCAATATAACTGTAACTGTGGTGCTATGACAGTCACCCCCAGGTATTCCATTCCGCTGCCATTCAGGTATTTTGAGAGTGTGACAGATTGGCATCAGAGCTAAGGTTATAGCGAACTAGGATGTATCTAAGACCGTAGACTATAACCACATCATCATAGCATCTCATTATTTCATCATAGGTGCATATTCGTTATACATGTTGTTTCATGCACACACTGTGTGAGTTGTTTATACCCATATTCGTATATATAATTGTATTGACCTAGTTCACAAGTGACATGTCTTCAGATACCCACCCTGTTATCCTTTCGTCGGATTCCGACATTGAAGATGCCTTGTCATCTTCCACTACCATTGTACCACCAGTTGCACTTACACCACCATTAGCACCATTGATTTGTTATAGGAATTGGGTTTTTCCTATTATTCAGCCCATACATAGAATGCCGTTTGGTAGAGTATTCTGACTTAATCTTAATGGACCTATTAGGATTCTTATTGCAAGGAAGATAGTATGTTTCTTTCCTTCACTAGTAGGGCGCTTACTACTCAGGTACTACCACCACCATCAACTACTTATCACACTATTGGTCGTCCCATAGTGTGTACTTCAGTTTTACCTCTTAGATGTCGCGGGATAGCGCGAAAGAGGGTAGTATTCCATTCACTATTATCACCATCGTCTCCTAACTCATCACTAGGATCTCATCGCCATCAATGTTATTCTCATCCTTTAGAATACCACCATTGTCATTTCCCTTTTACATTTCCACTTGCTATGAGTTAGATAACACCTTGTGGATAATACCAAGACCACGGACTCAACAGGAACATCCGCAGATTCCTCAGGAATGGCTTAAAATCTACACTAACTTGGACTTGATCGATGCACAACTCCAGACCCCACTTCAGGACTATCTCGACCTTATAATGCCACAAACCTTGTTTCACTCAGAGGGACATCAGGAAGTCTCGAGACTAGACTTATATCTTTATTAGCTTTTACTATTATCCTAGCCACGGGAGGTGTGGCATAGTTCAAAGAAACTTGTATTTTGATTGTTGTACAAACGGAATCACCAAGTATTAACACTACTATAGGGGAATAGTTGTGCTATCTATGATATCGGTCCATGTAGACTAAAAATTTCATGTGTTATATTCATGAGTTATGAATATGATGGTTTTATTACTTATAGATTCTCATGGTCTCTTATAATTTGATGAAAATAGATTTAAGCAAACCACTTCAAGCATGACGCAAGCCGCTGTTGGACAATTCACCGTCAGGAACATAGCCACCGCCCTTACCAAGGAACATACTCACGTGGAATTTATGGGTTGCAATCCCCCCTCCTTTAACGGAACTATAGACACCAAGGAATTTCTCAAATGGTTTGAAGAAATAAAAACAATATTTCAATATGGCGACTGCTGCAAGGAAGACAAGGTTAAGTTCGCCACTTGCACTTTTCAGGATCATGCCCAGAAATGGTGGACTAAATATGTTCAGGTAGTAGGAGTGGATGCTGCTTACTCACACTCTTGGGAGAAACTAAAAAGGATGATGAGTTTAAAATTTTGTGTGAAAAGCGAATTACAAGCAATTGAACATGAAACACTAAACCTTACCATGGTAGGAGATGATGTTGTCAAGTATACTGCTTATTTTTATGATTTAGCTCGACTAGGCTCTGCAATGGATGTACCGGAAAGCAAGAAACTTGAAAGGTACATCGGGGGACTTTCCCCTGAAATTCGTATGTTGGTCACCTCATTGGAACCCAATACCATGCCTAAAGCTATCAGAATGGCGATCGAAGCAAAGGAACGCCTAGCTCACACCAAGATCTTAGGAAGCAATAGTAGTAACAAGAGAAAGTGGGTCGATAATCAGGATGCTAATGCTACCCAACAACCATATAAGATACAAAAAGTGGTGGAAACCTTTGCTGCTGGGTCAAGCCAAAAGAAAAGGTATGTTGGTAAACTACCCGAGTGCAACAAGTGCCAGTTTCATCACAAAGGATCTTGCCCCTCTCAATGTAAGAACTGCCAAAAGGTAGGACACGAAGCCAAGGATTGCAAGGCTCCTACCCTCGCAAAGCATCAGAAACTCACGGTAATCTGCTGTGAGTGTGGAGTAGTGGGACACTTCAGGAGTGAATGCCCGGAGTTGGGAAACCAGAATTGGAAGAAGAAGTTTATGTTTTAATTATATAAACCGTAGTTTGAGCCCTCTATGGTTGTACTTTTCTTTTGGTACTTTCCATAAGTATGTTGGTGTAACCTAGTTAGATTAAGCACTTTCCTATCTAATGTAATGACTATCTTTTGTTATCTCTGTGATAATCGTGACCTTCGTTTATTCCATTTTCTATTGCAATTGTGCAATTTTCAATCGTTTCGCAACATTATGTCACTGTCTTATTAGAGATTAGGCCTATTTCGTTTTTGACGGATTAATAGACCATTACCATTCCAAAGATTTACCCATGTATCCAATAAACCATTCAGCAAAATTTATTTCAAGCTATTCTATTTCCATATGGGGAAATTGTTTTACAGAAATTTTTAAAAATAAGTTATTTTATTGACACCCTATAAATTGATTTTTCCGTTATTGCACCTAGTATTTACTATTATTACGTGACACAATTTTCATGTTACTTGAAAGGAAATGACTAGAATACCATTTTTTCAAAACAAAACGTTGAACACCATCTAAAACTTTTGAGAAAAATAATGCTATTTTGACTAACTCAAGCATTGCATCATTAGTCCTCAATTATACATAGCCTGATCACCTATGTATAATTCAGGAAGGATTATGCTATGAAGAAAATAATTACTTTTTAGGGATTTTTAATAACAATCTTCATTCCAAAGCATTGTAAACAAATAAACTTTTTCATAAACATCTCTTTTTGACAAACCCTCCCTGTATACTTACCCCACCTGTCACTTACTCAGCCATTAAGTTGGATTTTTCCATTGATTTCCATAGGAGAGACTTCCCATATCAATTACTAGGAGGATTCCTCATGTAGGACCTTAACTCTATCAACTTTATCACTAATATTAAGCACTAGAAGAAGTAAAGATGGTGACTTGATGTTATATATGTGTGGCGTTAATATTGAAAGAGAGTATAAGATGAAGAGAACTTTCATTAAAAAACACACACAATACACACACAAGCACACTTACAAATGACTAGGTAAGTGCCTTATATAGTTAGAGAGAAAGGCCTCATGGGCTTTCTAATGGACTTGGGCTTGGACTTGGTTTACATGATTTATAAAAGGCTTACTAACATAACTCTTAACATATTAGATTACCAAGTCCAATGCCCAACTATCTTAAATAATTACATACTTAACGACACAAAGACAAAGTTCCTAATATGAGAATGAACATCAGTTTTCTATATAATTCTTAATGCTAACAATCTCCCCCTAAGGGGTGGTCATTCGAATGATGCTCCACATGATTGGGTCTTTCGTGTTCTTTGTCTTTAACTTTGTGTGTCGTTGTAGAATAGTCTTTAGTCTTTGTTCCTTCATGCTTTGTGATCTTTGATGACTGACTTTTCATTGTTCTTTGTTCCTTTGTGATGTGGAGTCATCTGCCTTTCGTCACTTCTGCGTCTGTGGTTGTTCGCCATTCCAACATGCTCATACGTCTTTAATCTTTGTGATACATGCATTTATTATTCCCGTTCTTTCACACCTATCTTTGTCACTTTACTTCTGTAGATTCTTTCACATTGCGTAGAATCTTTCTTTGAACCTTGCTTTGCTTTGATCTTTGTGAGAACATTCCTTTGACGTAGTGATGCATGTATGAGCATGTGGAATCCTTCGCCATGGAGATGATGTATAGCTGCAGGTAAACAGTTAGCAACAAATCAACCGGTACTTACAGGTTCGAATTAGAGATCGTCAACAGCATAGTGTGAAGACTCCTTCTAACCCTTACCAAGGCCGTTCCCGAGGGAGCTTACAAGACCTACTAAGTAGCTCAATGACTGGGTAAGTCACTGGGGATCACTCCACGACTGTAGACCGTTTGAAACCACCGCGAACACTAAGCGTAACCCATAAAGAATTACTGAAGTGACCTGCTGTCAAGGCTGTTTCATGTTGACCCTGGCAGGAGTTTCCATTCAATCATTGAGAAACACTTGTGTGAATTCTCTCATAAATGTTCTGGCAGATTGCTAAGATCTGCATAGGACACTTAAGTTTACATCTGGCGTCCTTATTGATGAACAACCAGTGTAGAAATATCATGTGTTCCTATGAGATCTTTTGATGAATCTCGGGGTTCTAGACTCGATAAGTGCATATTTGGTTTCCTATACGGAGATTAGGGAGAGGTCTCCTGCTTCAATATCAACCATCTCTAAGAGACAAGTCGATAGATTACACCGGTTCCCCGTGTGAATGAAACAAGCTCTTTTATGAGAACTTGAGTGGCTAAGAAGGTTAAGTGCAATGCATCACTGGGTCCATGACATCTTGTCTTCAATACCGGTGTCACCTTAGTAACAACCAGTATCATATGAGTTGAACCCGGTGTCTGCCCTAAGGTTGAACATTTGGAGGGCTATTTCTTTTCACCCTTTTTCATAACTTTTCTTTTTAATTCTTCAACCCCTTCTTTCTCCTTTCTTATTTTCTCATTTTTTTTTTAATCATACCTAAG
Organism: Artemisia argyi; assembly: GCA_030686995.1. NCBI lineage: Eukaryota > Viridiplantae > Streptophyta > Magnoliopsida > Asterales > Asteraceae > Artemisia > Artemisia argyi. The sequence continues at coordinate 115,166,385 of CM060689.1, forward strand.
GACTTCTAATTCTAATCTATTGGAATTGTCCTTGGGTAGATCCCTCCGGCTTTGGCGGATCATAGGACGGATTTTCCTAACCTTAGTCACCTTATAACTCCATGACTATCCTAAAATTGCCATGAAACCATTTATGAAAAATCTCTCAAAGTGTTTATGATAATAAAACACATTGTTGACACTTCGAGAGTTTTGCATTTCTTTCGAAGGACTCCCCCTTCACATGTGCTCATGAATTTTTAAGAAATTTGCACATGCGTGAGGAGTTTGCACTTTTTGAATTGATCCACTTTCAGTGAACATGACTGATTCGAGACACGCTTACATCACTAGTTAGACTAGCTTGAAATTAATACCCGTCCTGGTCAATTCCAAAGAAAGTCTCTCGATATGGTACATTCTACTCAGACAAGTCCTATTCGAGACACGCTTACATCACTAGTTAGACTAGCTTGAAATTATTACCCGTCCAGGACAAGTCCTTTCGATTAATGACATTTTAAGCTTCGTCAATTCATTGGTACTTTCTGAGTCGAGCTCTTTCGAGATTCAGTCACAATCTTTAAACATCTTTGATTACATTTTAATCATGTCTTCTCCCCCTCAAAAATAGAATATTGTGATATTTATTATATCAACTGAGTAAAAAAGCTTTTTGGAGAGAAAGACAGATTTCATTTTGCATGAATACGAAACATTTTTGTTTTTGTACTCCCCCTTAATGATAGCACATTTTAAAATCAATTAAGGGTTTTGAGGGAGTTATCTTGAGCACTCATTTGAAAGATTTTGAGAAATCTTTTGAACAATCTTGAAAAAGTGCTCGAGAATTGTATTTTGAAAAACGAGTTTATGTTTGAAATCCTTTTCGTTTGTTTATACTCGAACTTTTGAAAGTGATTTTGTCTTTGAACGTACGAGTCCTTGATTTGAAAATAATCAGAAGTCATCATTTTAGTCCGGGTTTCGTACTGAGGTATACGAAAGCCATCGTGAAGAAACTTCTGAGAAACGACATGTTTTAGAAAAACATTTAAAAGAACTCCCGTTCAAGCATCTGTACATGTCCGTATCATTGTTGAATGACATTTCTAGAAACGTACAGAATATTGATTTATACGAGAGACATGTCGTGAGAAGAATATTTTTGGATTTTTTGATTTTATATTGTTTTTGTATTTTTTTTGAAATTTTATATTTTTGTATTTTGTTTTTGGTAGGTTTTCAAAATTTGTATTTTGTTTTTTCAAAAATATTTACAGCGAAGCGATTTTGAAAACTTTTTCAAGAAGATTCGAGAAGACGTTCTAGCTCCTCAGGAGTTAGGCTTCGCATGCCAATTCGTCGAACTAAATAGTCAAACCGTTCTTTTGGAAGGGCTTTAGTAAATAGATCGGCGAGTTAGTAATCAGTCTTAACGAAAAATAATTCAACAGTACCCTCTTCCACGTGTTCTTTGATGAAATGGTAGCGGACTTTGATATGCTTTTTCTTAGAGTGATGTACGGGATTGCACGAGATGGCTATGGCACTTTTTGATTCTTAATACATAGGTATTCTGTCAAAAGTAAAGCCATAATCTGTGAGCTGTGTCCGCATCCAAAGAACTTGGGCACAACACGCAGATAGAGACACATACTCGACTTCGGCTGTTGATAGTGCAGTACAATCCTGTTTCTTTGACGACCAGCTTACTAGCTTTTCACCCAAAAATTGTGCTCCACCTGATGTACTCTTTGCTGTAACTTGATCACCAGCATGGTCGGCATCTGAAAAAGCTGTTAGATTAAACCCTGAATCCTTTGGATACCAAAGTCCCATATTAATGGTGCTTCGTAGGTACCGAAAGATCCGTTTAACCTCTTTGAGGTGAAGTTCGGTAGGCTTTGCCTGAAACCGTGCTAACAAGCAAACAACAAATTGAATATCGGGTCGGCTAGTAGTTAGGTACATTAGAGAACCGATCATGCTCCGATATTTCTTCAGATCGATTGGTTTCCCAAACAAATCAACACCTATTTTTGGTGAAGTGACCATTGGTGTACCGACAGAATCACAGTTTTCCATTCCATGTTATTTCAAAATCTCTATTGTGTATTTAGCTTGATTGATAAAAATACCACGTGGGGATTGATGTATTTGTAAACCAAGAAAGAATTTTAGTTCCCTCATCATGGACATTTCAAATTTGCTTTTCATGAGATTTTCAAAATGTTTTGAATGGTTAGGATTGGTTGATCCAAAAATAATGTCGTCCACGTAAATTTGAACGATCAAAATGTCATCTTTGAATTTTTTGATAAACAAGGCGCCATCAACCGTTCCTTTTGTGAAATTGTTTTTGAGCAAGAAAGATGATAGTTCGTCATACCGTGCTCTTGGAGCTTGTTTTAAACCATAAATTGCTTTCTTAAGCTTGTAGACGTAGTCTGGATGATCTTTGTCGATGAATCCCTCTGGCTGACTCACATACACTTCTTCTTTCAGAGTTCCATTCAAGAAAGCAGTCTTAATATCCATCTGATAGACTGTGATGTTTTTGTGAGCGGCATAGGCTAAGAAAATCCGGACGGCTTCAAGTCTGGCTACAGGCGCGAATGATTCCTCGAAATCTATCCCTTCTTCTTGTGGATAACCTTTAGCTACAAGACGAGCTTTGTTGCGAATAACAGTCAAGTAGTTGATGTAGATGTAGATGATGTTGATGTAGTTGGTGCTTCAGCTTCGATTGTGGTAGATGCATCCTGTGGTGGTGGTGGTGGTTGATGGTTTTAAGCGGGTGCAGCGGAATGTTGTTGAGATGCATTTGTCGAAGTTCCACTATAATATTCATCAAACATTAACTCGAAGAAATTTTCCAGTTCTTGTTCTGAAGGTTTGTCCATGTTTGTTGACTGAGCTCCTTGAGGCACGAGTCCTGAACTGATGTGTCCAGAAGTCTGCTGGTTTGGTGCGGGTCCTAATCCATTTTGATTAGAAGCCATCGGATTAAGCGCAGGTTCTAGAGCGTATCTCTCAAAAGCCATTTGTGAAATCTCGTCAAACTTCACATTCATCGTCTCCATTATCCTTTTCGTTCTTCTATTATACACCCTGAATGCCCTCGAGTTTGCTGAATATCCAATGAAGATACCAATATCATCCTTAGCTTTTAACTTCCCTAGATCTTCTCTGTCATTCGTCGGATAACACAAAGCGCCAAACACGAGAAGGTAAGAGATGTCAGGTTTACGGTTGTTCACTAGCTTATATGGGGTTTTATTGAATCTGGGATGTACTAGGGATCGGTTTTGAGTGAAAACAAGCAGTGGCAACAGCATCAGCCCATAAGAAAAATGGTGCAAAAGAATAAATCAGCATTGTGCGAGCAGCTTCCACAAGAGTTCGATTTCTTCTTTCAACTACCCCATTCTGCTGTGGAATTCTAACAACTGATGTTTGGTGAGTGATTCCCACATCTTCAAAGTAGGTTCTTAACTCCTGATTAGTGAATTCTGTGCCATTATCTGTTCTTACAATCCTTATTGGAGCTTGAAGTAGAACTTGAATACGCTTCAGAAAGGTGATGATGATGCTTGGTGCTTCGTCTTTTGATCTCAAAAACTTTACCCAAGTATATCTTGAATAATCATCAACAATAACAAGAATATACTTCTTCCCATTAATGCTTTCAACTCTCATTGGGCCACATAAGTCCATGTGCAACATATGTAACCTTGCTTCCGAACTAGGTACGGTTTTGGGTTTATATGATGCTCTTTTGCTTTTTCCTTGTTCGCATGATGGACATACGTGTTCCTTAGTGTATTTGAACTTAGGAAGTCCGGTGACGATGTTGTCTTTAGCTAACTTGTTGATCGTGTCGAAATTGAGATGGGATAATCTTCTATGCCACAGCCAGGACTTAGTTTCGGTTGCCCTTGTCATAAGACAAATTGGTGATGTAGAAGCCATTTGGTTGATGTCGATAGCATACAAATTTGTACCACGATTACCAGTTAAGAGATCATCACCAACCAAATTTCTTATAAAAACCGTGTTTCTCCTTAATGCAACTTCTAAATCTGCATCACAAAACTGCCCAACTGAAAACAAGTTGTGTCCCAACCCTTCGACGTAATAAACTCGAGTGATTCAAAAATTCCCAAACTGTAGATCTCCATAACCCTAAATAGCTGCTACATGATCATTTCCAAAGCGTACAGTTCCCATGAATTTCCAGACGAAATTGATCAGCAGCTTTAAATTCCCGGTCATGTGCTTGGAGCAACCCGAGTCGATGATCCAAAGACATATTTCGATAACCTGCCAAGAACAGAAGAGTTTGTATTTGGAAACCGTTTTGAATTTGGTTCCATGGGGTTAGGAGTAAAAGCAGAATCACACTCATAAACAGTTGCTACTTGTTTAACTTGAGTTATTTCTAATTTTCCGTTCTTAAGAGTGAACTCTCTACCCATCGGAATCCACATACAAAACTTAAGATAGTTCCTAGGCATTCGACTAATAGTGGTAGTCCTAAATCGTGCAACTAATCTTTCTATAGATCTCGATCTAGCACTAGATCTTTCTAGAACATTCTTCTGTTCAGGCGTAACATTCACATTCTTAGAAACACATTCATCATGAACATCATTGATTAAACATTTCTTGCATATTAAACAAACAGAGTCATTACATGCATTAGAACCAGTGCTTTCGACATTACATTCAGATGAATCATGTTTCTTATTACAAAGCGATAAATTCCTAGGGTGTTCTTCTACTTCTTCAACTTTATTCTTGCTACTACTCTTAGAAACAGGCGAAACTCTATTGTTCCTTGTATTGCTCCTAGGCTTTAGTCTGCTGCTCCTAGAGGTGCTTTCTAATCCTGTAGAAGGTAAGGCACACACATTAGGATTTATATTGTTGTCCTTTTTAGCATCCCTAGATTCTTTAGAATTAGCCGTTATGCACTTGTCATTTGTCTTAGATGTTGAGGCAGACGCACTAGTGGGACTAATCCTAAAAAGGCCAGGTGCTATCACTTTTAGTGTTTCGACAACCGCTTTTTCTTTATCAACAATCTTTTCATTTTCACTTTTCTTGGGCAAGGGTGTTGGAGTGACTGGTTTTTTCAAATTCTTTTTCTCATCGACTTTTGGAGCAAACCTTGAAATTGACATCTTTGGTTTTTGAACCGTGTTTGAAACATTTGGTTTCTCCGAAGTCAACGGTTTTGCAAACTTAGTTTCCTCACCCTTCCCATTTTGACTTTCAAGCTGAGCCCTCAAAAGATCATTTTGCTCTTTCATGTTCTTTAAGTCACGCTCATATGACAATTTGTCATACTTGCATTCTTCCTTTTTTCGATCAAGTTGTTTAAAATATGACACATTTTCTTTTTCAAGCTTTATAAGAGCATTTTCATATTTTGAAACAATTGCGGAGGTCTCAGCTCTCAGTCTTTCATCGTCTTGAACAGAATAAGTTTGTAAAATGATGGACATAATATCAGTGGTCATAACAACTTCAAATAGAGAATCATTTAGGTTTTCCAAAACATTCATGTTTTCACGAGTATCATTAGCTTCATTTACCAGGGATTTGTGATCCTTGACAAAGTCGGCCGTTTCTTTTAAGAAAGCTTGTTCAAAATGGATTACCCTCGCACTGATGTTATTCAGTGGGATAGTAATTTCGTTTTCAAAAACTTTTTTCTGCTCAATGTGAAAACTGGAATTCCAGTTGTTAATATTGATTGTAGTTTTAGAAGCAACAATATTTTGAAGTTCTTGAATTCTCTTTTTAACGTCATACAGAATGTCTCTAGCCTCGCTTGTATTAAAAGTGTTGTTAGAAGACATTTGTTCCATTTTTGAAAGAGATTTGGAAACAACTTTCTTTTTAGACAAGAATTTCGCAAATGGTCGCTTTACAGAAAACACAGATGGTTCTGTTTGTGGAAAAAAAGTAATTCCCGAAAGTTTGTTCAATTTGTTGTAAGCAATGGGTTTCAAATCCTTTTGTTTCATTTTATTTATGCTCTCTTCGACATGTTCTATCGTTAGCACAGAATCCCGAACGACGGGAGGATCATGTTTGGTGTAAATCACATTACCATTATACAAAACATTCTGTTCATGCTGAGCTTTCTTGAGATTACAAGGAGTTTTGTTACCAAGAGCCATTTTATGTTTCGTATGATAAATCGGATTAGTTTGATTTGAAATCATTTTCATTGTTTGACTTGACTGACCCGACTTAACCACTAATTCTTCTAGATGTGCAATCATGTGTTCTGACTCTACGATTTCTTCCAAAAGTTTGTCTTCTTTCTTTGCAAAGTCCTTTTTCAACTCATCCCTTTCTTTTTCAAGATTGGCATAAGCTGTTTTTTGTTTAGAAAGTTGGTTTTGTAAATCAGAAATTTCCGCGTTTAAAGATTTTATTTTTTTGAAAGAATTAACATCAAGTTTATCAAACTTGAGTTGCAATTGTTTTTTCCTTGAAACGGAATTTGGATAACCAGTTTCTAATTCAGACAATCTTTTGTTATGAAATTCAAAAGCCTTAACGTTTTCTTTGTAACTCTCAAGCTCAGTGGTCAATTTAACATTCGCGGCCTTAACATCGCGATTAACCTTTCTCAATTTCAATATGACAATTATTCAATAATGATTCAAACAAAGCACGTGTTTCCTCATCATTCTCAGCATGCTGTGAAACGAAGCCTCCATTATTATTCACATCTGGAGTTGCTGAAGGAGTATTGTTAATACTTGGCGTGTCCAGATATTTATCATAATTGGGTACTAGCTTCTCAGAATGTTGTTCCTCATGAGGAGACATATCAAATATATCATTATTGTGACATGTGTTGAAATTTGATACCTTAGATGGTGCAGTGGTGTCATAAATAGGAAGTGTGTCAGAATCTGTGTCATACTCAGCTTCCTGAAGATTCGCCATGAATATGCAGTTCGCATCGATATCCTCTCTATCTTCCATGTCATCCATAAGAGCCATAAAGTCATTCTCCTCTCCGTTCAACTGAAATCCTGCCTCATTCTTTTGTGCCAACAGCACTGCTTTCTGCAAGTACGCAAGATCTTTCTTGTTTGGCCTAGTAGGAAAGTTTCTTGCCATATGACCTACACCCTGACAGTTGAAACACTTTATCGGATTACCCTGATTCACATTTCCTAAATTCCCAACTACTGGAGCTGCAACATTTCTATTCTGATTACCAACATTCTGACCCCTCTGATTTCCAACAAACTGACCCAACTGATTCCCTGCATACTGACCATACTGATTTCCTGCATTCTGATTCCCTGCATTCAGCATATTCTGATTCCCCATGTTAATTCCAGTAGCATATCCTTGCTGATTCCCATAAACTCCAACCATTTGGCCTCCGTTGCCCATATTGAAACTCGGCTGAGCGATCTGCCTGTTGCGAGTATTCGATGAAATCCTTTGGTTGTTGTTTGTTGGTATAGAATAACGTCCTTGGAATGCCTTTGACAGAAAAGCAAACGCTTGGGTCAATGCTGCAGAAGCTTCATCATTTTCAGTGAATTCTGGTTCTTCGAATTGTGGGTATTGCTGTTGTAGAATAACATGTTGTTGTTGTTATGGGTAGAACTGTTGTTGGTAGACCGGTGTTGGTTGTTGAATGTATGATGGTTGCAAGTAGTTGTGAGTGGAAGATGATGATGATTGTTGTGTGTTCACTGGTAGCGGTGTTGGTGTTGTAGCAATTAATGTGAGAGGATCATGATTCTTTGCCAATTTTTCTTTCCTTACTTCATTAGCCTCAGCTTGGTTTTGCTTCAAAAAGTCATAGAGTTGATCATAATTCACCTTATGTAAATCCTTTGTTTGATTGACAATTGTAACATAACGACCCCATTCTTCTGGAAGGTTATTGCTGAATTTGATGTTTGTTGCAATTGTTCGAGGTGTCAACTTGTTTCTGATTAACTCATTCATCAAAGTGCAAAACCTTGTGTAGTAAGATTCAATCTGTTCACCTTTAGTGGATGTAAAGTTCTCCCATTAAGTAAGAAGTTTGTTCTCAACGTCTTGTTGTCCAATCTCTGTTCCATGACATATCCTTCTAATACGTTCCCACATAGCATAAGCAGCTTCAGAACTGTCGACCGCAGCAAAGATCTCCCGTGGTAATCCAAGTTGGATTAAATGCATTGCCATATCATCTGCGGCGATCTGCTTCTTGTCTTCACCTGTGTAATTTGCTTCTGTTTGTTCACGCACGAATGGTTGAGTAGGAGGTGTTGTATTTGGATTGCCTTCAATTTGAACTTGTTTTGGCATAAATGGACCATTTGTAATGGAGTTGATCATTAATTTACCATCAGGCTTTGTTTTGATGTAACGAAGCATGCGGCTTGTCCGTGGGAGATATCCACCTTTTTCAAGCATTGGAGGTCGGTTTTCCGCACCGGCTGCATGAATGTCTTGCTGAGTTGCCATTGATGAAGTGTAGATTGATAAAGTTGATACTTGGATCGTTCGAACGAAATAGGAGTTGTGATTAGTGTAAGTTGATGCAAGTTTGGATGGTGAAAAATTCAACGTGTCCTTCTTCTCTGTTTGACGGTCGTTTTGACAAGTGATTCATCGAAAACGGAGTTACGGTTCAAAAGTTATGACCTTTTGAAGTTTGGTTGTTAAAAGTCAAAAACTTACGCGTAAACCTTGATCTTATGCGTAAACAGTAATCTTAAGCGTAAAGGGTAAACTTATGCGTAAAGTAAATGTTATGCGTAAACAAAAGTTATGCGTAAACAGTAATCTTATGCGTAAGAAATTCTTAAGCATAGAATTAGTAGTTTATGCGTAAGCTATTTTTTTATGCGTAAGATTTATGTTACGCGTAAGGTTTAGCTTATGCGTAAGATTTTTTACGTGTAAGGTTTACAAACCAAACTAATCTCTCAAACTTATCCAAGCTTGAAAGATATCCCGTGTCGAAGTATTCCACAAACTTATCCAAGTCAGGGAAGTACTGAGTAAGCTCTGATCGTTAAAGAAAACTTATGCGTAGGATCTTTTGCGTAGAAAACTTATGCGTAGGATCTTAAGCGTAGATGTTATGCGTAGGATTTCACCTTATGCATAGGATTCCAACTTGAGCGTAGAAAAAGGGTTTTAGGCAAAAACTTACGCGTAGAAACAGGGTTTTAGGCAAAAACTTACGCGTAAAAAGTGATCTTCTGCGTAGAAAATGGGTTTTATGCCTAAACTCACGCGTAAACTTTCCAAAAAGTACTGTAGACAGCTGTAGACTTGTACTATGCTCAAAACTTACGCGTAAGATGACCCAACAGCTCAAAAAATCCGAGTTTTTCAACCGAAAAACACTTTTTCACTTGTTTCTTTTGATCAAATCTTTCCCAAAACAGTTAGAATCAATAAAACTTCAATAAAGGTCACAACTTTAACACTAAAATCACGTAAAAATCAAAACTTTTAAAGAAAAGCACACGTTTTTAAATGAAAAACGCAACTTTTAAAGGAAAAGTTTGATAAAAACGATTTTCACACACTCCTAAACCATCGTTAGGCGATTGATACTACTTGTAAGACCTTAACTCTATCAACTTTATCACTAATATTAAGCACTAGAAGAAGTAAAGATGGTGACTTGATGTTATATATGTGTGGCGTTAATATTGAAAGAGAATGATAAGATGAAGAGAACTTTTATTAAAACACACACAATACACACACAAGCACACTTACAAATGACTAGGTAAGTATACACTAAGACAATTTATAACTCAACAAGAATTCTTGTAACAATTCGCAATTTCAGGTTAACTTTTATTCCCGAAAATTTCACTATTCACTTTTACTATTCACTTTTCACTATTCACTTTTCACTATTCATCTCAGAAATTTTTATTTCATATTCTCGTAAGTTAAACTATTTTAACGATAATCCGAGAGTTTGACGCTCGTCGGATCATTTCTGCAAAAATCACAAAGCCGTGTCCGAGATTTACTTTTAGGTTTAAACGTCCTTCCGGCATCCCGATATATCCATAAAACATTATAAACAATAGAAATATGATTTTCTCTCATTTTAGGACAATTCCAAAAGTTTCGGAATTTTACGTTTTCCAGTTCAGCGTTTTACGCGAATTGCGCGTTTTAGACCCGTGTTTCCAGTTTTTAGCAGGGTTTTCGCACCCGATAGAACCTACCACTCATTTTATATTTTATTATGGACTATATTGACATGTTTGACCATACTTTCAAGTTTCATATTTTTAGGATACCCGGTTTTACGTTTCGTGGCCTAAAAACTTACGGTTAGCAACTTACGGAGTCAAAACTAGCTCTATATCTAGGATAATACCAACCAAGGCACACCTCACCCTCCTTATCCATCTTGAACCGCCACTTAGGGGGGGGGGAGTCACCCTTTAGGTGTCTTGATCTTATGCTTAGTGATTTAGGATGATTACATGTGTTTTTCTTGCAAAAATATCCTAAAATCCTAACCTCCTCATTTTTAGTATAAAAGAGAGCATTCTCTTCCTTTCTCCTTGAATACCAACGACCCAAAACACATAAAATAACCCATTGTGATCATGATTCTTTCAAGTTTCATCCATCATAAGTATAGCCTTATGTTCCTTGCATGATCCTTAACACCTTTCATCCATAAAACACTAAAATTCACCACAAAAACTCATCAAATTTCCAAGTGTTCTTAGTGAAGATTTTTACTAAAGGTTGTTTTTATGTTAGATTAGTGTTTATCAAGGGATTATAAGACAGGGTTTTTGATATGGAAGCATGGCAATGGTTGGAAAAGTTTAGCAAGATTTAGTAGTGATTCTTGGTTTTGATCTTGGTTCTAGTTAAGTTTCTTCACAAGTTGTAAGCAAACCCTTATACACTTTCTTGCTCAATATCATTTCATGCTTATTATGTTTCTTTCATGCTATATATGGTCTTTGTATTGTGTTCATGATGTTTAAAAATGGATAAAACAAGTATTGGTATACATATGTTAACTTATGACAAGCAAACAAGCAAACTAGTGATTTTTATGGAAAACCACGACCACAATAGTATAACTTTGATATTTGACACTTACTTACTGTTAAAGAGGACTTAACAAGGAAAACATAGCAATTTGAATCACCCAAAACGAGTACACGAGTCAAAAGTTATGACCATTTGAAGTTAGCGAAACCAAAACGGCAAAACTGCCTAAATAGCATTCTGATCAAATTATGATTTTGAAAGTCCCACTTCTGGTCCGATTCATCAAAAAGTTAAAACACGAAAGTTGTCCGGAACGACGTTTTCGTTTAGGAACAGAGAAGCTCAAGCCCTGAAAATGCTTTCTGAGTGATAATTTTCTTCAAATTCTTAACAGCCCATTTTAGACCTAAAGTTACTATATAATCATTATAATTAGATGAGACCAAGAGGTCTAATGACCTAAAGCCAAGTCCACAACCATGGCTAAAGCCAAGGTTGAGTCTCAAGACCATGGTAACAATGACCAAGGTCACGGCAAAGCCACGGCTAAAGACCATATAACTTTTAAAGATCAAAACTTATATATATGTTATCAAATACTACAATAGTAGGGAGCCTCATGTGAGGAGTTCATTGAGTAAGCCATCGAGACGAGTTGTGGATTTACGAGTTAAAGTGTCCTGGCTCCTCGAACGTTTACTCCATGACTTCTGAATTATGTCGGCCCGAACGGTAGTAAGAGATATACAACTTATACATGTTCCATAGACCATTTATATTCAAAGACTTACACTATATACTAAGTACTACATCATGAACATTATGCAAGACATATATGGGCAATTCTTCGTATTCTTAGACGTTACTCCAAACCTAAGTCGCAACGTTCTATTATAGGCTGTTCTTAGGGACTTTCGCGATTCGACTACCACTTTCATTTCTCATTACATAGACTTAAGGTGAGTCATAGCCCCTACTCTTTTCGTACTTGTTTTAACTCTTGGGGGGGATACATGCTAAACTACTTGCTTATTTGTACAAATACTCAAAACATTTATACTTGATTGTTTTATACTTGATTGTCTTATACTTGATGGCATTATACTTGATTTCATACATACATGACTGTCTTATATCTTTGGGAAGTGGCTCCCAGTAAACTTATATCTTTGTGAAGTGGCTCCCAGTTTTCTTTGGGAAGTGGCTCCCAGTTGTCCTTGGGAATTGGCTCCCAAAGTGAGGTCTTCGGAGATGAAGAGTAGACTCACGACTAATTGCTTAATTGTTTTGATGAACTTATACATGTCTTAATCATACTATATTGTAGCAGTGGGTTGTGAACACACAGGTTACAAGTCTCTTATGGCGGGACTTGTAACTGAGTGGATTCTCAATGCCTTTGCTGTGTGAACATTCTTTTGAGGCTTTTTCAACTGTTTTAAGACAAACTCTATGAACTCACCAACCATTGTGTTGACACTTTAGCATATTATCTCAGGTTAGTAAGGCGATAGCTAGTGCGTGGAACTTAGAGTCAAGCTGCATATTCTGAAGACTTATGCTTTTATCATTTACCATTCAAAACTTTGTATACATTTATGTATCATACTTTGGAATCTCAAGTTTGTAACTCGGAATTTATTAATCGAATGGTAACTTTTCAAAACGTCTCATTTAGAGTTCGTTTTCTATAACTTGTACTTTGTATTATGAAGTAGCACCCCTATGACACAGTCTTCCGCTGCGGTATTTTGGGGGTGTTACAATTCTAAGATGCCACGAGACTATCCGAACCAGCATCTCTGACCTAGTTGTCCAATTCTATCATTCAAAAGTACTAGCTAGATTGAGTTGCAGGATCGAACACACTGTGAAGGTACGCTAAGCAACACTATAGAAATAAACCAAGCCTCTTAACTGATACTGTAAAGCATTCCAATTAAACATGGCCTCATCCATACGCAAACTTCCCTGCAGTGAGTTTACGCCAAGAATGATTGATTTGAATTATGGATATCGATATAGATTCCCCAAAAGCGTTGTGTCCTCAAGAAATTATAGATAACCTCACCTATACATCAAGAGAGGCATCAGGCCCAAGCATATCTCCCCAGCTTCAGGTGAAAATAAAATAGACATTCATCGACATAATATCAATGGACACCCTCATTTTGCCAAACATGATGACAATTTCAACGATAAACCATTTCAGGACTTAAGTTGGTTGAATACCTAGGCTTATAGTTTTGCCAGATATTCGCCAATAGGCATCTTCCAATATCAGGAACCGAATGTCAGACATCTATGAATTTCTGCGAACATTACCTATCCTACTATTTTATCCTTGTTAGTATTTTTACTTTTAAATAAAGTTGATTTCAAAATTGTGTTAATACAAATCACGTATCTCGTAGAAAATAATTTTGAATTGCCTATTTTGAACAAATACGATCCTTTTTAGTCAAATATTTAGCAGAACCATTGTATAATGAGAAATATTTAAACATCAAACATTAGTAAACAGTCCTACTCACAACATGTTTAAAAACCGTGTCACATTTCGTAACTATAGAATTTTGAATCATCAAGAAAGATATTATTTAGTAGACCATTTGTTCCATTTTCTAAAGTCGTTTATTTAGAAAAAGATTTCGACCAAAAACTTAAAATCGCGAGATAAATTTTGAAAACAAATCACCATACTACATTGCTTATGCATTTAGGGCTTTGAGATTTGACAATAAGGAATATTGGAATATGAGATCGATTACAAAAGTCATTAATGGAGACCAAGCACAATAGGCAAAGAAGGACACATGTCTTAGCACCCTTTAGACCAAAACACAAAGAAATCAAAATTGTTATCCATATTCTATCTTCTCCGTATAACGGCCTTTTCGAAAAGTATAACATTGTAGAATTAGTCACCAGATTCATTGTAACTGTTTCAGTTATTCCTGATAAAGGTGATTGAATCACCTCAGACTTCTAGCAATCATTTTAAGATTTCCTTCGGAACCCCATTTAGATGTAAACACCGCCTATCATCCTCAGACCAATGGTCAAATCGAGAGGAAAATTCAAACATAGGAAAGGTATGCTCAGAGAGTGAGCGATTGACTCTAGAAATGGTTGGACTAACCATTTATCATAAATCAGATTCATTTGCAACGATAGTTATCGCACGAGCGTAGAGACTATACCATTTGAGGCACTCTATGGTCGAAGTACCAATTACCCATTTACAGACCGAAATCAGAACTTAAATTCACTGGTCTAGAACTAAACTATGGAACAACAGAGGAAATTTCACAAGTCAAGAACCAGTTACAAGCAACGAGAAATTGGTAGAAATTAGGTTGGTGCATGACGCACATCATGCAGATTGGGTATCCCTGAACAGCAAACCAACTAGATTCAAGTGGGAGAACGAACTAAGTTGAAAGCTTTTCCTTGGAGAGGCATGATACAATTTTGGTAACACGAGAGATTGAACCTCTAGTATATTGTTCCATTTAAGATTTATTTTAGAATCGACCAGCTGATTTACAAATTTGAGTTCTCGCTGAGTTCAGCAACATATATTACCAATATCACATTGTAAACCTCAGGAAGCGTTGACCATCTATTGACGGACCGAACGCGGAAAAAGCCAAACTCACTATTCCTGTAAGCACTCATGAAATAACCAGGAATTTCCTGCAAAACAAGAATCGGTTACAAGTCAAAAAGTTGTAAACCCTTAGAATTTCAAGTTGGTGGTAGGGTTACGTTAAAAATTCTGCCTAGGAAAGGCATGATACCATTCAGAAAAATTTGGGAAGTTAAATTCGATGTACACTGGACCATTAATATTTCAATCAGAGTAGGCCAATAACCCTCAGACTTGAGCCTTGTTGGAAAGTAGCAAGATTACACAAACATGTTTCACAATTTCAAATCTCGAGAAACGACTTTCAGATTAGTGACTCATGATTCCATTGAAAGGAATCCAACCCAATGACAAACCTAAACCTGGTAGGAGAACTAGTAGAAATCATGGACCGTGAGGTCAAACGGTTGAAGCAAAGACGAATTCCTATCGTGAAAATTCGCTGGAATTCTGGAAGAGGTCCCGAATTTACTTAGGAACGGGAAGACCAAATGCAACTCAAGTATCCACGTCTTTTTACCGAATATACTTCCGAGACCAACTAAAACTGAACTTCGGGACAAAGTTCCTTTTAGAGGGGAAGACTGTCACAATTTGTAATTTCAGGTCCTTGTTCAGATGTCAAAATTTCACTATTCATTAGTTACTATTCACCGATCACTATTTATCATTTTACTATTCATCATTTTTTGTGTCAGTTTGAGATTCTGAGAAGCGTTCAGAAAATTTACTATTCACATGACACTATTCATTCCGGGAGAAAACCACTATTCATGTGCATTACTCATTTCACCATAAATTTAGTTTACGGGTATTCAAATTCGCGTAACCGGATTGGTTCAGGTGCGAATTCATGCATTATCTGTAGGGACGTTTCATACGGACTAGAAATAGGCTGCATATCATCATAATAGCATTTTCATATTATTCCACTCGTAAGATATTTAAATTAATACTTTTTGTATAATTGACTTTTTACGTATATTTATTTCTAAATAAACGTTAACACGCGATCAATAATTTGACTAACACGTCCGACACTCCTGACTATGATCCTAGTATAATTTCATACTCATAATAATGATATAAAAATTATATTATTAATTTACCCGGTATTTTGGAAAATTTATTTAATTCGTATCGTAAGTTTAAATATAATTACGACGGTTTTCGTAAAAACTAAACAATAATTATTCAAACACTCAAAACTTGTACCCAACATATTTTCACAATTTTTTTGAC
Source organism: Artemisia argyi (assembly GCA_030686995.1). Lineage (NCBI taxonomy): Eukaryota > Viridiplantae > Streptophyta > Magnoliopsida > Asterales > Asteraceae > Artemisia > Artemisia argyi. Next base: position 115,182,292 of record CM060689.1, read on the forward strand.
TTTATTATGTCCCGGTTAACTTCGTTAAAATTTATTTCTAGTTAACTCGGTACCCGGTATCCTCTAAAACTAATAATATATACATAATATCAACAAAAGTCTTGCAAAAATCTTACACAAATCCCCCACCCCTTATCTTTGCCCCCCCCCCCCCCCACACCCGTCACCAAATCTCTTACACCCCTTGAAAAATTCTACTAGCCTTAATTAAAGTTGGTACTTCTTGTCTAAACAATAATTCATACATTTATACTTAGATATTTTCATATTACAAATGCAAGTAAGAAAAGTTTCTCTCTTCCTTCTCCTTCCTCTCTTGAACCGGCCACCATAAGAACACAAGCAATGAACCAAGATTTTTACAAGATCTAGTAATTTTCCAAGTCCTATTAGTATCCTAGTTAAGGTTTTGAAATAAAAACCTCAAGGATAATTAAGTAATTTTCATCAAAAGCTCACTAATCTTTAATGTAAGTAAACAAAACTCATTTTTATAATTTACCAAGTTTTTATAATGTTCATATGATTTATATTCAAGATCTACATGCATATCTTAGTTATACCACTCCATTTTATACATATATAACTTTTGAGCCCTAGAAATAGATTATAGGTAGATCCTTTTTAGATCCACTTAATTTATGATGTTTAGGAACCCATGACACCCTAAGAAGGTGTATGGTAAGATTAGACTAGATTTGTGGTGATTGAAAGTGTTTTGGTTGAAGTTGAAACTAGTTTGGAACCCTAGAAATGATTTTTGAAACTATAAATATACCTACTGTCCTTATTTTGAAAACGTGGGAAAATCAGTAGATGGTGGGTAATTTTTGACCAAAGATTTAGAAAATAATTTCAAAAACGAAGCCGTGGGCGAAAGAACAGATTAAAACGAGCTTATAACGAAGGAGATATAATTTTTGCAAGTTTAACGACGAAAACTATTTTCTGAAAATATAATGTGCTGTTAGACGATTTTCGACAGACAAAGAGAGGCGTTAGACATAATCTAACGGAGCCGAACTATCAAAAATATATTAATACATGTTAAGACGAATCCGTGGATATAAAGAATGAGGAAAATGAACTTAAAACGACATAGATATACACGTTTTAAAATCGTCAAAACTATATATATATTTATAGTCACTAATAGAAATAATGAACTAGGTACTAAATGATATATTTTCTAGAAATATTATTAAAGAACTATATTCTCAACAAATGAAGTACGTATGACCCAAAGCTTATTTATACGACTAATTGGCGTTATTTTAAGGTTCTCAAAACGAAGAATATAACACTAACATTTTATATACGATATATTACGACAAGTTTCTATAAGTCTAGTTGGACTTATTTTTCCTACGTATGGAAAATATCTTACTTTAACGATAACTAGTATTTTCAAGTTATGAGTGGTATAGGTATCATGTGCATTCATTACATCATGTCATGATCTAAAGTAGATCGTTATTACTTATATTAGGTTGCGGCTGATATTCGCGCCTTGTTGTCCCTATCTTTTCACGACATAGTATCATCACTTCAGGTGAGTTTTCATAGCCCCATTTTAATTCAATATTTTGATTTCAAATCCCACGGGGGAGAATACATTGCATCACTTATTTTTGAACATGCCAAAGTATTAAATTCCTTACATTGCTTAAGTTTCCTTATTACCACGTCACGACAAGTCCCCTTTATTATCATGGACCGTTAATTAATCTACAAGCGAGAGTGAGTGAATAGATCTATTGAGGGTGACTCCTCCATCCGTGTTTGGGTTGCTCCAACGGGAAAACGGATGCATTTCATGTCTAATATATTTAGAGTGTCTAGTAAACACTCATTTGGGGCCAAGTAACGTCTAGCTTCGGGGTCATGAGCTTAAGAGCCAATGTAGCATTTTTGACATTTTGTCAGTTTACTTTATACTTGTGGCTAATGTACATCCAATTTAACTTACAAACCTATGATTATTCACCAACATAATTGTTGACCATTTTTGCAATGTATTTTCAGGTAACTAAGACATATTCCTCATGGCATGCATGGAGTCATTTCATTGAGTAACAAGGATGACGCGTCTCATTTTGGATTTTCATGCACTTATGAACTATCGTTTGATTGTACTAAACTTATTTCCTTAAACTTTTCCAGACTTTTGGGACCTATGTTTTATAACTCTGAACATTTTAAATGAATCAAACGATGTATTTTCAAAACGACACTTTAGGTCGTTCAATATAACTGTAACTGTGGTGCTATGACAGTCACCCCCAGGTATTCTATTCCGCTGCCATTCAGGTATTTTGGGGGTGTGACAGAAAGCAAATGGAAATGGAAACTACTCCCTCCTCAACGGATCTACAAGAATTAATAATCAAGTATTACTTATAAGCTCATTTTAAATCCCATTACTCATTTTAGGTTTCTTTTTATTTTTAGAAACTTTCCATTTAGTAAATTGCCATATTTAATAACTTTCTCGAATTAGCAATTTAATACTTTAAGATTAAATAGACAATTAATAATATTTAATGTTAAAATGACCAATATAATAGTTCAAGTTTTAAAATGTCAACTATTATAAGTTTAGGGTCTAAAATGTAAATTATCAAAATTCAATATTAAAATCACAAATATATTTATTTTAAGGTTTATACTATAATTTAATATTAATATGATAATTTTAGACCCCGTTGTTGATAATTTCATATAATTTATTAACATACCCACAATATTAATACTTATGCCGCGACGACCCAAGATTTTATTAAATCATGTAAGACTCATTATAACCCGACATCGCTTCACTTTACTCATATACACACGACCTATATTTATATATACGAGATAGACACATATACCTTCGTTGACATGAATAAAAAACATACATATCTCGAACCTCATTACTGTCAAAACATTCTTTTATAAAGTATATGATGTAAAAAGGCCAAAACTCATTTATTTAAGAAACATCAAAATATAACAACTAAGTGAAAGGCTCATTTATGTTAAAATACTGATGCATGCAACCTTTTTAAATCTTTTATTTCCAATTCAAAAATGAACCGAAACCACTTGCATTCTTCTTTTGTTTTAGTTAATATAATATTGGATGAAACATAGTTGGTGTCGTGTATCAAATGGAACAAAATATAGACAAGTACGATTCCAATTATAAACAGATTTATAGGTCGATTATACTTAGGTCTCAATTAGTTATTTTATTTGGATGGATTATGATTTTATGTGAGATCAAATCGTGTGCATGCATGCAAGTTTTTAAGATACCCCAAACGACCCAATACTGTGTTCACACTCTCGACACAACAAGTTCACAAGATCGACACATACATAATACAGATTCATGTTTTAGGATTTTAAGTGACATGCTTACATAGATAATCATAATACTTTTTTTTAGTGAGACCAAAACATTAATACCATGCATGCTATTATATAGTTCTTATATCATTTTACAACAGATACGTATATTATAAGTATCGAGTGGGTTTCGAAACGGAATCAAGAGAGTATACCTCTGGTCGAATGTTAGATCGAGACAACAACAAGAATATGTGCGAGACGATCACATGAATCAAAAGAGTAATGCCGAGCCTGAATTCCATTGTACGCGCTCACTACGAAATCAAAACTCCAATGAATCAAGACTGAATCAGCCACCTTCAACAAGGTCGAACCAAGTGCATAAATACCCACGAACCACGCTCGCACCTCCTTCTTAGCTCTCGTACATCCTTTTGCTGGATCGAATTTGAGAAGAAAAATGTTGCTGCCACCTTTTTTAATTAGGGTTTGGTGTGTGTAAGTTTCAAATGTATGTTGTACGGTTTGATAAAGGGGAACAGAATGAGGAGTATTAAACTGATGTTGCCAAGTTTTTAGGAGAATATGGGCTGGATATAGCCGAGTCTTGGGGAGTCTTGGAGACCAATTCTCTTTTCAAATCTTTCAAATATATATCTTATACTTTAGTTTAATGTGATGTAAATGTTTCCTTATAGAAATCGGATTGTGTACATATATTTAATGGAAATCAGATGTTTAGTGCCATGTTTATATTTAAAAAGTCCACAATGCATATGTATTCATTCATACACCCACGTTAATGTAAATTCCATTAGTAATTTGTTAGACGTGTGTTAAACATTAGTGATGACGTATAGCCTATATTTGGGCCACAAGCCCAAACGATGGACATCACTTACACCTAAGCCCATCACGAATGGGCTACCATGACAATGGTATGGGCCGTAGTATTATTGCTCTGGGCTCATGAAGCCCAAAGGCCCAATCTAACCCACCGGGTAACGATAAGGATTATCTATTCAAGGAATAGATATCCTTACCTCGGATAAGCACCACGCGTGCGAAGAGTGAGGAGCAAGAAATACGGTTTCTTAGCCCCTATATATAGAATCACACGATTCTCATTCAAGGTACGATATACAACCCTAACTCTTCAACTAAACCCTAAATCGATTACTTACTCTCAAGCCGGAGTCTAATCGGGGGAGACAATCCCTCGATAAGCCTAACGGTGTTGTTTATTTTCTTAGTGCGCAGGTAACAAAGTACTAAGAAGCTAATTGATATAAGAGCAAAAGCCCAATAACCAGGTACGCCCAACTTTTGTATCAACAAGTGGCGCCATCCGTGGGACCCTACTACGAACTAGAATGACGAAGCATAAGAATTCCGGCCAGCGGACTCCGCAGTCAAAAAAGCGTGACCATCAGAAGAAGAATCGACAAGATTCGACCTCTAGGCAGGTTGCTGGGACAACCAGCGCACCTGCTCACCAAGAGGCAGGAACAACCCAGCCTCTTCAAGCGACGGAGCTACCTATAATCTCTTCAGTGGTCCCAAGCGTTGAGGAACTCCAACGCACCCTCTTCACCACTCCTCATCAGGCTACACCCGCAGTGAACAACACTGTGCCGCCAGGCGCGCCTGAACGGAACAGGGCGTCTAACACTGAGGAAGAAATTCTTGCAACAACTGAGGACGCACCGGATATAACTTTGGGGAACTTTGTATCCCAAAATTATGAAACATTAACTGCCCTCATGCAAGAAGAAGCAACAAGAAGAGCAAACACGAGCCTACAAGCACGACTCAATTTTACTCTGGAACGTGAACCATCACCACCGCGTCTCCCACGAGGAAGACGCACAGAACGTACCACTATCCATGATAGGTTAGGTACAATATCTGATTCGCAGTACTCTGGAGACAGCGAGAGGCGCACCAATGTCCACTCCAGACTTGGCAGTCGGGGAATACATGATCGATTAGGGCCTCAACATTCGCCAAGCCAAGGATCTTCAAAACCTGGGAGCAGGAGGATCCAAGATAGATTGGGAAGAAGAAGATCCCCAAGCAGAGATCCCTCAGGCTCCTCTTCTGAAAGAAGTAGGCGCAAGCGCCGAAAGAAAGACTACCCGTCTTCCAGTGACTCCTCGGACAACGAGGATAAAGAAACAGGACACTGGAAGTCAAGAGGAAGACGTCGTGAGGAGGAAAACGAAGATATGTCCCTCCCATGGCGACGTCAGAAAATTGACGCGTTTACGCGACGCATCAGCGATTACTCAGACCACAAACGCAGGCGCATGCCCGCTAACGTAAAAACATATGATCGAACAGGTGATCCTGACGATCACCTAAAAATTTTCGAGTCAGCCGCAACAATCGAAAATTGGCCACAACCTGTGTGGTGCCACATGTTTAATTCCACGTTAGTAGGAAACGCGCACACATGGTTTAGCAAACTCCCACGTAGGAGCATCGGTGGATTTGAGGAATTACGGAAAGCATTCCGCCACAACTTCACCCAGCGAAAGAAGTGCGCCAAAAACCCTGTGGAGCTAGCAAGAGTGAAACAGCGCCAAGGGGAATCCACCAGCGCTTTTATGGAACGTTTCAAGGATGAGTGCATACAAGTCAAAGCATGTCCTGAAATTCTAAAAATTTCAGGGTTCATGAATGGGATCAATAACCCAGAACTCATCCGGAAGCTTAATGACAAAGTTCCACAATCCTTTGACGAGTTAACAAAGCGCACTAGATCCTTTATACAAGGAGAAGAAGCTGCTGCGGATAGCAAAAAAGGATATTCAAACTATAGGCAACAAGAACAGCCGCGGAGACAATCCAATGATCAGAACAACAACCGCAGCAGGAACTATCGCAGTGGAAGAGACAACGACAAATATACTCCTCTCACTAAAACTCCGAGAGAAATATTTGTAACAGAAGGTGCGAACTTCCCAAAACCACCACCAATGCGCACAGCAGAAGCAAAGCGCCTAGGTAGTGGATACTGCGAGTACCACGGCCAAAAAGGCCATGCAACTAACGAGTGTGTTCAACTAAAACAACTAATTGAAAAATTAGTTAGAGAAGGCAGGATGGACCACCTCGTGAAAAACATTAAGGAGGGAAAGGATAAGCAGAGAAACAGGGGCAAGAAAGAACCCCCAAAAGAAAAAGCTGATACTATCTACATGATACAATCATAGCAACGAAAGATAAAGCAAAAGGTCAGCCAGAAATTCTCTCCAGAAAAAGAGATATCCTTCCCTACCATAGCCGCGGACAACGCAGTCGTGGAACCTCTAACCATTGAGATACATACGGGGGGACATGACATCCACCGCATGTACATTGATGGTGGAGCATCCGCGGACATCCTGTACGATCACTATTTCAAAAGGCTGCAACCTGAAATCCAAAGTCAGTTGATACCAGCTACAATGTCATTAACAGGATTCACAGGAGAAAAGATTTGGCCCATGGGGCAGTTACGCTTATTGGTGGTCGTAGGAGATGAACAACACTCAACCGCGACATGGATAAATTTCATGGTAATAAAGTCTCCTTCACCATACAATGGTATAATTGGAAGACCGGGAATATCATCCATGCGCGCGGTACCATCCACAGCGCACAGAATGCTTAAATTCCCAGTGGAAGGAGGGGTGGTCACTCTCTATAACACAACAGTACCACCAAGAGAATGCATCGCAGTAACAACTTAAGCGAAGACTATTCCAGAACAGCGCACGGAAAAAACGCCAAATTTAAAAGTCGCTATTCACCCAGATTATCCGGAACAACAAGTTTCGATTGGAGGATCTTTATCTAACAAAGGTAAAGCAGCCGTATGCGCACTCTTGCAAAAGAACCTAGATATCTTTGCATGGGAACCAAAGCATATGACGGGAGTACCGCGCTCTATTACAGAGCATAAGTTACAAATCCGACAAGGATACCCTCCAATACGACAAAAGAAGCGCGGCCAGGCCCCAGATCGTGCAAAGGCTATTTTGGAAGAAGTACACAAGCTAGTAGATGCAGGAATCATGCGCGAAGTATACTATCATGACTGGCTTTCTAACCCAGTTATGGTAAAGAAGAGCGATGGCAGTTGGAGGATGTGCGTAGACTTCACTGACCTCAACAAAGCATGTCCGCAAGACTGCTACCCACTGCCAGAGATAGACTGGAAGGTCGAATCCTTGTGCGGATACCCCTTCAAATGCTTCCTGGATGCATATAAAGGGTATCACCAGATCCAAATGGCAGTGGAAGACGAAGAAAAAACAGCTTTCCGCACCAGTCAAGGGGTATACTGCTACACAAAAATGCCCTTTGGCCTGAAAAACGCTGGCGCGACATACCAGCGACTGGTGGATACAGCCTTCGAAAAACAAGTAGGCCGCAACTTGGAAGTCTATGTTGACGACCTTGTCATCAAAAGCCATACAGAGGACGAATTGGTGCGCGACATCGAGGAAACATTCCAAACGTTGGGGAGGATAAACATGAAGTTGAATCCCAAGAAGTGCACCTTTGGTGCAACTGAAGGCATGTTCCTCGGATACTTAATAGAACCCGATGGAATCAAACCGTGCCCAGAGAAGACAAAGGCTGTTATTGATCTCCCCTCCCCACGCACACTCAAAGAAGTCCAGTCACTAAATGGAAAGTTAGCAGGGCTGAATCGCTTCCTATCTAAGTCAGCAGACAAGTCCCTTCCCCTCTTTAAAACACTTACGAAGTGCACAAAAAAGGGAGACTTTCGCTGGACTCCCGAAGCAGAAGAAGCTTTCCAACAACTTAAACACCATCTGGCATCTCTTCCCAAACTCGTCGCACCGCGACCAGGGGAAGAACTAATCATGTACTTATCGGCAACCCACGGAGCAGTTAGCACAGTACTATTGACAGACAGAGACTCCGTCCAGACACCCATATACTTTGTAAGCAAAGCCCTAAAGAAAACAGAGGTTAACTACAGTGCTATGGAAAAGCTGGTCTTAGCTCTAGTGTTCGCATCCAAAAGACTGCGCAGATACTTTCAAGCACATCCGATAGCGGTAATCACTGATCAGCCAATTAAACAAGTTATTTCTAAACCGGACGTATCAGGACGCTTACAAAAATGGAGTGTACTGCTAAGTGAGTATAACATCTCGTACAGGCCGCGCACTGCAATCAAAGGACAAGTCTTAGCCGATTTTATCGTGGAGAAGCCAGATAGCGACAGCCCGACCTCTGCAGCAAAAACAGACCTACAGGAACTGTGGACCTTGTTCACAGATGGATCCTCATGCGCAGATGGATCAGGCGCAGGCCTTATTCTCACAAATCCAGAAGGTATGGAATTCACCTACGCGCTACGCTTTGAGTTCACAGCCACAAACAATGAGGCAGAATACGAAGCCCTATTACCCGGACTACGCATCGCAATCCAAATGGTGTTCGCAACCTAGAAGCAAATGTCGATGCGCGTCTAGTCGCTAACCACGTGTTAAGGGAATACGAAGCCAAGGATGATCACATGATCCAATACCTGGAGAAGACAAAATCTTTGATTAAAAACTTTGATAGGTTCACAATTAAACAAGTACCTAGAGGAGATAACAGGAAGGCGGACGCACTCAGCAAGATTGCATCCACAAGCTTCGCACACCTTTCAAAACAGGTATTGGTAGAAACCCTAAAAAACAAGTCAATCTTGGATATGGAGATATCAACGGTGATAGAGGAACAAGATCCTACGTGGATGACACCTATCATCGAATTTATTAGCAAAGGAATCCTACCCCAAGATAATAAAGACGCTCGAAGAATACGGCGCACAGCGCAACGATTCGAATTACGCGACAACGTACTCTATCGGCGATCTTTCTTACAACCATGGCTCAGATGTGTTGGACCCCTCCAAGCAGACTACGTACTCCGCGAAATTCACGCTGGGTCATGTAGTATGCACTCAGGGCCACGATCCGTGGTGGCAAGCGCTCTAAGGTCAGGATACTATTGGCCAACAATGCACCGCGACGCACGCGATCTAATAAGAAAGTGCAGCAACTGCCAAGTACATAGGCCTATTCCGCGCCGACCACAGCACGAGCTAACACCAATCACCTCACCATGGCCATTTTACAAATGGGGTATTGACATCGCAGGACCTTTCCCCGTCGCAGCTGGAGGAATAAAGTTCCTCATCGTAGCCATAGACTACTTTACAAAGTGGATCGAAGCAAAAGCAGTGGTGAACATTACGGGAAACCAAGTCAAACGCTTTGTTTGGGACAATATTGTCTGTCGCTTCGGCCTACCAGGCGAGATCGTATCAGACAACGAAAAACAATTCTGTGATAACCCATTCAAAGATTGGTGCGCACAATTGAACATCACACAACACTTTGCTTCAGTCAAACACCCACAAACCAATGGCCTAGTTGAGCGCGCTAATCGCAGTCTAGGCGAAGGCATAAAAGCGCGCCTTGACAGACATAAAGGAAGATGGGTAGATGAGCTCTCGCACGTCTTGTGGGCGCATCGCACGACAATCAAAACCAGTACTGGCGACACGCCATTCTCCTTAGTCTATGGAACAGAAGCCGTCATACCAGCCGAGATAGGAATGCCAACTATACGCACGGCAGAGGTCAACGTCACAACAAATGACGAGGAACGGCGCATAGACTTAGATATACTGGAAGAAAGACACGAACGCGCAGCTATACGTGAAGCAAAGGCTAAGGCAAAAATGAAGAAGTATTATGATGCAAAAGTCAAAGACACTTCATTCAGACCAGGAGACTTTGTTTACCGCGCCAATGACGCGAGCCACGCAGAAGACACAGGCAAGCTCGGACCCAAATGGGAAGGACCTTACGAAGTCACAGACGCGCTCGGCAACGGCGCATATAGGTTGCGCGATATGGAAGGTCACGACCTAGCGCGCACTTGGAACATCTGTAATCTCAAAAATTGTTACTTTTAGGCTACGGCCCTTTCACAAACACACTTGCATCCTACGAGGTGCCCAATAAGTGTTTGTCTTTTTTCTTTCTAGGAATTGTATTTTCTATTTTTTCACTTACTTGCAAGTATTAATAAAATGTTATGGTTTCTAGCTAACTCCATAGCGCATGTTACTTTATTGCATATATGTCAATATTGTTTATTTTATATTTTTGCCTACATGGCGTGCATGCACCACTTAAAGACCCACGAAGGCATAAAGGATAAGTTAACCTACTAATTAACTTGTTGAATAAGAGGGTTGCAAACCCATCAACATTGGATCACGAATCCTTGCTAAGCGCCTTACTCTCGAGACGTTGAGGTAAGTTTCACATGCGCACCCCACGACGGAGGCGCATATACCAAGTACACCGTACGAGCTTAGCAATATAACGAGCCAAGACACTTGGTCAAAAATAAAACTTAGCAAACAATGCAAGTATACTTAAGTCACGCACTTAAAAGACTTAGTAAAATAATCAAACTTAGCAAACAATGCAAGTATACTTAAGTCACGCACTTAAAAGACTTAGTAAAATAATCAAACTTAGCAAACAATGCAAGTATATTTAAGTTATGAACTTATAACAAAATGTATCTTATTCCATATTTATTAAATTACAAGGAAAAATACATAAGTTTACAAACAACCTATATGCTATGGCGATGATCATGGCTCTCTTCTGGAGCGGCGGAACTCCCCGCCTCCTTCAGCTTACTCAACGTTATAGCATCCTTGAGCGACACAGTTGGAACACTCATAGCAACGCCATGAGATCGAGGAAGGTGCGCAGCACCGATGCCGCACATCACAGCCTTGCCCTTAATACCCTTCTTTATGGCAACCCTTTGCTCGTGACGCTCTAGCACCTCCTTCAAGGGGACTTCCTTCTCTAGTGCAAAAGGCTTGAGGATATCACGGGGCCGCGCAAAAACTGGGACTTGAAGCTGCGAGACATCAGGTTTTAGATAATAATCTAACTCCTCTTCGGCATTCTCCCCAAGATGACGCTGCAACGTCAGACCCGCCATGAGCACATCTATGGGGTCATCTTGGTCGCGCTCCAACCTCCCTATATGCGGCAGCTCAAGAACCTTCAGCCCCGCCATCGCCTGCACCAGCTCGTCGTACGCCGTTGAGCTATAACCAGGAATCTCCGCCAAGTCTTTCTCCAACAACTTGGCCTCACGGAGCTCCTCCAAGGCCTGCGAACGGCCACGCGCTATCGCGCAGTGAACAACCTTCCCAAAGGCTTCCACCACCTCCGCAGACTCTAAAGTACTTAGAGCTGCCAGACGAAGCCCATGGCTGATCAACCACCTGCATTCACAAAGTGATAATAAGGTAAGATACGCAATAGGGTGAACAAGCAAATTTAAAAGACAATGGTGTAAGAATACCTGCGCTCGGCTATCATAGACATAAGATGAGGATACAGCTCCTTGTCATACTCGATGCTGAGGGCGCGCAGCTTCTCCTCATACATCACGAGCGTCTTCTCCATGCGCTCCTTGAACTCTTGCAGGCTAGCATAATGCTCGGCCTTCTTTTCTTTAAGATACGACACAGACCACGACGTCTTTGCCTTTACCTGCTCAAGCTTCGCCCTCGCATACAGCAGGTCAGCCAAAATGCTCATCTTATCTTGAGCGATTTTCTCAGCATACACCCTCGACTCTCCAAGCTCCACTTGCGCATCCGCCAACTGTGCGCGGAGTGTCACCAACTCCTCCTCCTTCTGGGCTAGAGCACGACTCTCCCCAGCATACTTTCCCTTCAGCTGAGCAACAAGCTCAGCTTGGCGGGCAGTGGTCGCAGCCAGCTCATCCATCAGCTGCTGCGCCTCACCACCATCAACAGCCTCGGTATTCCCCTCCTTGTTTTCGTTCTGTGGAGAGGAAACCTCATCATCCTTCGCGGCGTCGTCCCTACGAAACAAAGACAGTCAACATAAAATTACAACAAGTAATTGCAAAAAAAAAAAAAAAAAAAAAAAAAAAAAAAAAAGAGAAGGCATGCACTTACAGAAACGGAGAAGTATCAGCCTTCAACCGTGCGCCGGAGGTCGAAGTCTCTTCCGCATTCGACCCTGCGTCGTTGATGACGTGTCGACGCCTCTTGCTGGTGCCACTGGTTCCAGCCTCTCCCTTGCGCTTTAAGTTCTGCGCAACCTCTTCCCTCAGCACCTCCTCAGGTTTCAGGATCTGAATGCTGTCAGATGACCCTGAGCGCGCCTCCTCGTGCGCCACCTCCAAATCAGGCACCGCCTCCACAGTTGGGGCCACAACTACTTCAGGCGCAAAACTCTGGACGGGCGTCACCACAAGTGGTGGCGTGTCCTCAGGGACCGTCGCAGGCAGAACAGTCAAGTGACCGGCAGTTGCATCAAGCAAGGGCTGCTCTCCTTCTCTCAGAGGACGCACCCCTATGGTTACCTGCTTTGGCCTATCCAGCTTGACCACCGCGAACAAATCCATCTCTGTGCACATCAAGGGAAACAAGAAGAAATAAAAGGGATTAGTCATTAAAAACGCACAAATAAAAGGACTTACAAAGAAGGAAGTATAAGGGATGAACACCCACCCCGGCCATCCTCACTCAAGAAAGTAGGAACCTCATCGTCAGTGCCAAAATAAGCGCGGCTCAACCCCACATGAACCAAAAACTCCTCCGGATAGGGGTTAATGGCCAGTCGATTGGCATCTAAAGTTTGCGCGTCAGCAAGACTGTAGGAACCGGGTCCGGGGCGCCCATCCCTTGGTAAGGATTCTTGAGTATAAAAGTCAAAAGGAGAGGGAAAGACTACGTCATCCACCCAAAAGAAGTACTCCCTCCAATTTTTGAGGGCATCAACCTTTTCCGTATAACACTGAAGCGCCCCCTGGCGCTTCGTAAAGGAAACCCACCCATTTGACCACGTCGTGTGGTAAAAGGAGCGGAACAAATCTACAGTAGGTTCTATCGCAAGTAAACGGCAGTTTACCTCAAAATTCGACACCTTCGCCGCACCTATACAGTGCAGCTGAGAGATGTGAAGGCGATAGTGATTGAGCAAATCGCTCAGAAAAATAGAAATGGGTACGCGGTAATTCGCATACTCAAAAAATTTCGTGTATAGACCTATCTTCCCTTCGGGGAAGTCAGCTATGCACGCATCGACATCTGGAGCCTCTGGATGTACATCCAAAGGCACAAAATAGTCGGAAGAAAACTGCGTGACGACTTCAATAGACAACGCGGAGCGAAAGTCCTCTAATTGAGCAACCATTTTCATCTTAAAACTAAGTGGGACGCACACAAAAATTACCTACGAGAGTTAAAAGATTTTCTTGCAGAAAAACGCTCTAAAAAACAAAGAAGAAGAAGATGAATAGTAGTTGTGTGTGTTTTACTGTGTGGTTAAAAAATGGGGCGGCACTCTTATATAGGGTGGTAAAACCCTAATCTCCCTCCACGTAGAACCCACTCACAGTAAATGGGTGGCTAGAAGATCAAAAGGTACATGCACTTTTTCCCGAATCCCAAGGACTACGTGGACACCACCCCCGACTTTCGAGGCATCCATTTAAAAATTATTAGGTGCATTGCACCTACAAAAAGGCGGTAAAATTAGTTTAACCCCCCGCCACGCTTACCGCTGATGGTATTAAGTCTAGTACCCACGGCTATGCGCCGCGCGCACTAGACTGGGGGGACATGATGACGTATAGCCTATATTTGGGCCACAAGCCCAAACGATGGACATCACTTACACCTAAGCCCATCACGAATGGGCTACCATGACAATGGTATGGGCCGTAGTATTATTGCTCTGGGCTCATGAAGCCCAAAGGCCCAATCTAACCCACCGGGGTAACGATAAGGATTATCTATTCAAGGAATAGATATCCTTACCTCGGATAAGCACCACGCGTGCGAAGAGTGAGGAGCAAGAAATACGGTTTCTTAGCCCCTATATATAGAATCACACGATTCTCAATCAAGGTACGATATACAACCCTAACTCTTCAACTAAACCCTAAATCGATTACTTACTCTCACGCCGGAGTCTAATCGGGGGAGACAATCCCTCGATAAGCCTAACGGTGTTGTTTATTTTCTTAGTGCGCAGGTAACAAAGTACTAAGAAGCTAATTGATATAAGAGCAAAAGCCCAATAACCAGGTACGCCCAACTTTTGTATCAACAATTAGTAATTATTAAGTTGTATAGATTTAATATATATAAGCTTAGGTAAAAATTCAAATTATACGAGAATTTAGGAGAAATGGATTTTAGGGTTTTACAGCCCGTGTACCTCCAAGGTTCCGCCAGGCTGATAGAAGGTTTTGCAATAAATCTTTCCAAACCAACCAAGGTCACATCAACTTATTTCTAGTCAAACACACATTGAATCAAATTAGAATGCTTCCAAAAATGTGTAAGAGTTTCTGGTAAGTCAAACACACAAACTTACCATAAATGCATGATGTGATCTTAACATTTTTCTATTTTAAGAAATATAAAAAGTGTTGTGTTTTATATGAAATGTAAATGTAGCAAATGTGTAATTATGCAACTCTTTAAACTAAAATTATGTTTTACTAGAAACTAAAGTTTACACTTTGTCGTTAACAAAACTTAGCAAAGATCGTAAAATATAAATAACGTTTTTAGGTGATATTTGTATTAACAATAACATTTGTTTAGTTGCCTAAAGAGATGGACTTGCCCAAAACCAAACCTCAAAACAAACATCTTTCTGGAAAAATCTCAGCCAAAAACCATTTCTGGCAATCTGGGAACCAGACATTGGGCGTCCCCCATAATTATAACGGGCGGCCCCCTTAAAATTAATGGGGTTGGCCATTAATTAAGGGGGCCGGCCACCTTATGGTCAAGGTTCCCTGTTTGCTTTCTGCTTTTCAGCCCATTTCACCCTATTTTGATTCCCCACTTCCCTAAATTCACAAACATTCTTTCTCTATCAAATCCACCACATATTATCCTTCCATAAACATCAAATTATCAAATTATAAATACCCTCATTCATCATTAATCATCACTCAATCCATCATGTCTTCCCCCAATCACCCAAGAACTAAACCTACAAGAGGTGCAAGAATCACTGTCAAACCTGTGTGGAGAAGAAAACTTGATACATGTCAAAAATTCTCATCCATTAATGATGTTATCTCCAACCAACCAACAACTAAACATCCACTTCACCCAAATGATACCTTCACTTTATCTCCACATGACAACCTCACTATCTCACTCACCAACAATTCTCCACATCCATCTCACTCAATTCTTCCAAATGATCCTTTTGAGGAACATACTCAATCCTAAAATCACATCCATCCCTCTCATCAAGACATAAATCCTATGTTACATGTCCAAACCTCAATCCCCAACAACAATCCAACTCCACCATCATCACCTTCCTCCGAACATAAAAAGTTCGTAGAGGATGTCAAAGAAGCCCATGAGCTTAGTGCTCTCCTTGCCCTACATCTTGCTCAAAGCAATTTGGTTCAACAACCTTCTACCACTCCATCCTCACCATCCAACAACATTGTCCCACTTGAGAATCATGTCAACAATTGTCCTTGTTGTATTCTTCTCCAAAAACAAACCATTACTCTCAATGAGCACTTCACTTGGATTGAGTATCTCCTTACAAGGTCTTCTCCACCACCATCACAAACACAACAATCCAACTCTTCCGCTCCAAGCTCACCTCCATCAACCACTCCAAACTCTCCAAACAAAAATCCCACAAAAGTCCACCTCCACTAAAATCCATCCTCCATGCTTCCTATCTCCAAGCAAGTCCTAGAGACCTCAAGTTGGCAACCTAGTATTATCTAATGTAGTTTGCTAAGAAAAGCATATGTGTGTGCTTATGTAACCATGATTATGTTTTTTCAACATAATCTATTTTATGAATAATGAATGCTTGTTGAGATTTATTGCTTACTTTTTACATGTTTTCTTGTTATATATTTAGTTTATTGCGTTATATATATACATATATATATATATATATATATATATATATATATATATATATATATATATATATATATATATATATATTGTGTGCTCTAAATATTTTTGCAGGCTCTCCATACCTCGAATTGTCTTATAACCTTTAAACGAGGGGGAGTACACGTCAAGGGGGAGTTCTTCCAAATTATATAAAATGGTATAAACATTTTTATATTCAAGAAAAACACTTTTGGTAATTAAAGGAAAATGTTTATTTCATAATAAATAAATGAATTCAAATTTTTAACAAAATTCAATTAAATTTTTACCAAATAAACTTTCCCCAGAAAGGACAAAAAATTCAGTCCATTACAGTGGGCGGCCCCCTTAATTATAAGAGGCGGCTCCCATAATTTTAAGGGTGTCGGCACACAATTAAGGGGGCCGACATACGCTCCTCTGTCAGAATCTTTTGCCTATAAATACTGGTTCAAATCTGAACTTTTTTCTCACCTTTTGCACTAAAACTTTCTATTCTAATTCTCACAAAACATCTTCCTAAATCCTTTGATCATAAACATATTAGTTCTTGTTTCAAGTGATCCAATCCTTCATCATTCAAAGTGCAAGAGAAGAATACTCCTCCAACGTCTTGTTAAGAAGTATTGTAGGCCCGTGAATATTGTAAAGGTGTAGAAGTTGTGTAATAGATAGATCTAGGTGTGTTAGTAGTTGTGAATAGAAGTAGTTGTGTTAGGAAGAAGAAGAAGTAGTATAGTGAAATAGAAGTAGTGAAGTTGTGTAAAGTTGTGTAGTAGTAGTGGTGTGTATAAGTTATGAAGAAGGTGTGTAGTGGTGTGAGATTGGTTCTAGCTCCACTATAAATCCTTTGTCTTGTGGTGCGATCTTTCCATCTCTATCTCTTTACTTCTTTACTTATATTGTTGTTGTTTACTTACGTAGATATTAGTAACTATAAGTGTTATATATTGATCTCACATAAAATGAGAATCGAAGATTTTGCAAACAAAGATTTTATAAAATAAAATTGACATAAAACTATTCAACCCCCCCCCCTTCTAGTTTTCTACAGTGCTTACACTCCCTTTGTAAGCAATCAATCATCATCACCAACATTATCTAGCTCTCCACCAAGAAGCTCACATCCTCTTCCAACAAATTCTCCAAATCATACCAATACATCACTAAATGGGCCTTAGGAAAACATTTCTCCTACTCCACCATCCTCTCCAACCCTTGGTAATCCTCTTCTCTACTACTTTGTGAACAACCACACTGTGGAGTGTGCATGTTGTTATCACAACTTTCATCTCATTTCCTCTCTAAGAGATGAACTCGACATCATGTTTGGCCACATTGAGTTTCTTCTTGGTCAACAAAATGTGCAACCACCTCCTCTTGCTACCATGCCACCTTCGGCTCCACCTTCCTCTTCACCATCCGCTTCTTCACCTTCTAACTAGACATCTTCGTATGTCTAGTTGAAAATAATCAAGTGGAAGCTATATTTTGGGCCAAGTATGTTTTGGGAAATAGCTTGTTATGTTTCTTAATTAAGGTTGTAGGATTTGGTGATGTCTTTGTAATGCGTATGTCCTTTCATGAATGATTTTAATGAATGAATGAATTATATTAGATTTTAATTATGATAATATGTTGTGATATTTATAATAGTTGACTTAAAATATGGACTAAATTAATCAACCTTACAAATGGGAAAAATACTTAAATCATAACACAACTGCCAACCAAGACACCTACTGGCGGCGGTCCTTTATTGGATTGGCGGTCCCTTAACACTAAGGGGCCATCCAAGCATTTACGGGACCGTCCCCAGTTAGGGCTAAAATTAAGTTTTCTTTTCAACTCTTTATTTGATTCGTGCTATATCTGTTTGATATCACTCTTTAATCTATCTTATTTCTCTTCACAACCTTCTATATTATCTATATATGTGTATGTGCTTTCTCTCTAACTTGTTTTTGTAGCACAACACCATAGCTCGATTCCCCAGTGCCCTCATCTAGGGGGAGCACTAAGCTAGGGGGAGCATGTATTCCGTCGATTTCTTATTTCTGTTTACATCGACGAAGCCTTTTTGATTCTACAAAAGGGGGGGGGACAAGTAAACAGAAACTCATTAAAAATTTATAAACACATAAATTTACCAAACATGAGTTTATATTTTGTAATGATCAAAAAGGGGGAGATTATTAGTAAAAATAATGTCAAAAACATTGTTTGCATTATTCGGTCTCTACATGTTTTGATAATCACAAAATATGAAAACACGATACGTAAACTTACGATTAATAAGTTTTTAATTGAAGAAACTCGTTTCTTCCACGTATCTACTACAACGTCACTTCAGGTATGAACAAACTTCATACTGACATTAGTAAAGTGATCAAAGATTTTATTTTCTTCAAAACTTACATTTTTATGTATGACAAAACATTTTTCACAAAATGTATTTTTGTGTTTTTAAAGAAATGTTTTATTAAAATCATATATTCAAAATTCAAAAGCATAACAGCTAGTTTTCCCGCCTAAAACCGACAGAAAACTTCACCAGATGGACTTTCACCACGTCAAGACAACAAGAGGAGCGTCTTTCGGGACGGTCCCATAAATAGACTGACGGTCCCTTAGTGACAAAGGACCGTCGCATGTTTAAAGGACCATCACCCCCTCTCCTAACGTGTATAAATACTAAATTGTTCCTTCTCAGTAAAAAGATCCCTTTTGCACAAAAACATTTTGTTCTTCCTTTCCCACTTCTTTGATCACTAGAACATGTCGGTAAATGTTAATAAGTGATTTCCTCCTCCTCTACATCAAAGTGCAAGAGAAGAACTCTCGAAGTAGTGAAGATTCGAGATGTTGTAAGAGTCCACACACAAACATAACAAGTGTTACAATTCTCTTCTTTCTCTAAATTCTAATCTTGTATATTAGTAGATCCGACTTGTGCGTGAGTCGAGGTTAGGCTTGAAAAGGACAACATGTAAATCCGAGAAGTGTTGTATCTAGATTAGTACTTGTAATAGTTCGTGTGGTGTTGTGTGAAGGCTAGGACTTAGTGGAGTTCTAGTGTAAAGATTTAGATTTAGTGAAGTTCGTGTGTGAAGACTTGAATCAGGTGAAAATTCAAGTGAACGGGAGTGCTCGTTCGTGTGAAGGCTTGGATCATGTGTAGATCTAAGTGGGACAAGATTGCATATTCGTGTGGCCACATAGGCTTTGGAGTAGATTGGTTCTAGCTATGATTAGAACTTGACATTCCGCTTAGTGTCGGTAAACTTGGTGTAAGCTTGTGTACGGATTGATCTGCCTGAAGGAGTGTGTTGATATAGTGATTGATAACTCTTTAGTGTGGTACTCGGGGAGTGGAGTAGGACGAAGAGTGAGCTTCGTGAAGACCCACTATAAATCTCGGCACCTCTTTGGTTGTGCTCTTTCTTTACTCTTTACTTTACTTGCATCTTAAATTCATCACTAGTTTAGAAGATATCACATAACTAGTAAAATTCATCAAGTTTGTAAAAGAAATTTTAGTCGGACCTAAAAACGGCGAAACACTTTTATAAGTAAATAAGAAACCAGTGAAACTATTCAACCCCCCCCCCCCTTCTAGTTTCTACAATCTTCATATTCAGCTTTAACTCTGATATGTGTTAATTTTGCTAAACATTTAGTTCCAATGTACTATCCTTCCGTCCTGCTCTTTACGTTCTTTTTGCCAGCCTTTCCTTCTTCTCTTAATTTTTCTTGCTTTGGAACTACGCATGTTCGTTAATTTAACAATATTGTTAATTTTACCCTTTTCCTGCTTTCTCGTTACACTTGTATTAATGTCACAATTTTTACTTGATATTTTTCTCTGTTTAAGGTTGATCGTATGCAAGTTGGGGTATTTACAGGACGGTTCGTTTCGGTTAGTTAAAAGATTTTAAATATCCATCACAAGACGGGTAATTCATTTTACTACCCGTAATCAAACCGTACTGGTCGGTTAACTGAACATGCAGGTAACCGAAATGATCGGTTACCCGTGGTTCGGGTCACGTTAACTATTGACATTTAATAGAGTTTAACCGTATGAACGATAACATGAACTAGAGCGTAAATTGTCATTTTAGTAACACTCAAAAAGGTTGAATTTATTTAAGTCACGTTAAAGTTATTACGTCACAATAATTGCATTCAAATAAACATACAAAACAAATTAATAAAAAGTATTTATCCCGAAGATTATAGGTTACAATCAAACAAGTTACTCCATCCGTCTCAAAATATAAGTCTATTTTTAATTTTCCAAAGTCTTTTCTTTCCATCTTTGACCTTAATTTTTTTTCATGTTATATAATATTTGATGAAAAGTATACCAATGAAAATGTATTTAACATACAAGTTCATTTATATATTTTGTATCAAGTATTATATAACGCCAAAAAAATAATTAAGGTCAAAATTGGAATAAAAAGACTTTGAAAAAGTCAAAATGGACTTATATTTTGGGACGGAGAGAGTAATTTTCGTACGTAGATATTTAGTAAATACTTACAACGGAAGCAGAAAGTTGTTATACAATAAAAGTAGTGCAAAAGTATAATCAATACTTGTACAATTATTTAAGTATTTAGTTAAAAACTTATATATATATATATATATATATATATATATATATATATATATATATATATATATATATATATATATATATATATATATAGTGAGACTTTCTTTTCAAAACTCATATAAATGTGAGAACTTTCAGAACTCCCCTTAACCAATCTAAATTTAGTAAATTAATTTATGTTTAATTTATTATACGTGATTTTAATAAAATGATATCTCATACAAACGCAAATCTACAACGAATTCAGAAAAAGTCTTTGTATTTTGATCCATTAGATAAGACCATGAACAATATTTGAGAGAATTTTATTATGTTTATTAAATCCATTTTATGCAAATTTACAATGAATTCAACCAAAGTCTTTGTATTTCGATCCATTAAAATAAACCACGAAAAATAATTTGAAAGAATTTTACTATTATTAAATAGTGTATAAGAGTTCTGTCGGTGCTCACACTTATATGAGTTCTGAAAAGAAAGTTCCGTTATATATATATATATATATATATATATATATATATATATATATATATATATATATATATATATATATATATATATATATATATATATGTTTATATGATACGAAAAGTGTACCGCTTTTAGGGGTCATTTAAGCCCAAATTCGAGATTATTTGATCAATTATTACCCTAAATCGTTCATTTTCTCATTTTAGGTACTTTGGAGAGGAAATCTGGAAAATGAAGCATTTTGGACGTTTTTGGAGCGTCCAAAATATATGATACGAAAAGTGTATTGCTTTTAGGGGTCATTTAAGCCCAAATTCGAGATTATTTGATCAATTATTACCCTAAATCGTTCCTTTTCTCATTTTAGGTACTTTGGAGAAGAAATCTGGAAAATGAAGCATTTTGGACGTTTTTGGAGCGAAAAAGTGAAGAAAACGACAAAGTCTCCCAATTATGCTGAAATTGGTACCTAACGGCGTTAGGAATTGCATGTAACGCTGTCACTCATGGACAAAGAGGTGGATAAATTAAATACACGAGACGCGCCAGAATGTTTTGGAAATTTAACACGTGACGACGTCACCAAGGCCGTCACGTTCAAATTACAAGAGACGGCCAAGAGAAGAATAATACATGACGGCGTCAGATCTGGATCTTGGCAATACGAGAGTTTTTATGGCGGCGAGTTGACGGCGTTAGGATTTACACGTGACGCCTTCAGACTAAAAAATCTATATATATTTTTCTATTTTTCATTTGCTAGGAGAGGAGAACTTTGGGATACTTTTGGAGAAACCCTAGCACGAATTTTATCTTACTTTTAAGGGTTCCAAACCCTTGTTTCATCCATGTTTGATTGAAGATAAGTTTTCCAATAATCATTCAATATGTCTATGTGTTGTTTGATTTTATCTTATGCTTGTCTTTACTTTAACATGCTAGGCTAGGTTTTCTTTGTGTTTGCTTAGATATAATGAAACCTAGTTATTGATTATTGGTTTATTGTTTGTTTATAATTGTTGTGGATGAATGATATCGATGTAAGGCTTAAGAAAACTGGCATACTTCCAATTGGTAACATGCTTGAACGTCTTAAGAAACACGATCGAATGTGTACTACGATTAATTGGTTATATTTAATGCATGAGTAACTACTAAGGAGGCCATGTTAGGAGCTAGTAGTCCGCTCGACATAGGAAGAGGTAGGAGCTTATAGAGTTAGGGAAGATCGTACATGGCCCTACGAATGGTATTAAGGAATATAACCCGTCATCCATGCAATTGTAACAAACTAATCAACTAGTAAAAGATAGCTAGGGAGTAGTGAAATCTAAGTAAACACACTTCTCTTATTATTGTTTTTCTCCACATTTACTTTCGTGTCATTTTATTTTATTTTTATTGCATTTGAAGTTATTTGGGTTACTTGACTAGCAACTAATTCCGCCCATTCTTCCAAAACCCAAGATTTTTACTTGCTTTCCATAAAATATAAAAATACAAAAAGAATCATCCCTCATCTCTAGACCGAGTTTAATTGAGTTTTAACCCTAGTGAACACTATTCTTTGAGTTGAACGATCAATCCCCCGGTATTTGCCACTACACTATACTACATCGGTGAGGTACACTGCCTCGTGGGGATTGCAAGCTTCTCAAGATCCCTTGAGAGGTAAAATCTTTCGCAAGGTTGCAAAACCACGCATCAATATATATATATATATATATATATATATATATATATATATATATATATATATATATATATATATATATATATATATATAGGGAAGGGATTAGGTATGTTTTTAGATTTTAGTCTGGATGTACGGACGAATCTCAGTCCTCCATCTAGTCAATCATCTGAAAAAGGAGGAGTGGCTATATCGTTAATATCTCGTCTTTTTTAATAAAATCGTTAATATCACAATACCTTTTTACATGTAAAACATTTTTTTTGCAATTTTTTTCAGCGATTCTTATTTATTTTACTTATAATATCTTCTGAAATTTTTTCATATTTTTTTTTTACTAATATCACTTTTTTGTTAATGATGATATTAAGTTTTTTTTACTTATATCACCATTTCTTTTTTTATATCACTGTTGGTTTTACATGTACAAAAACTTAATATCACTGTATGTCTTAAAATATCATTGTTAGTCTTATAATTACAATAACTTTTTTTTTAATAAAATTGTTAATATCACAGAAATTATAATGCTTTCTTAATGTCAAAGTAATTTTTTTTAAATATAAACGTAACTTTTCTTAATATTGTAATAAAAAAAACAGTAATATTAAGTTTTCTACTAATATCAAAGTAACTTTTTAAGTAAAAATCGTTAATATCACGAGAGGACTCATAATATCGTTAATATCACGGTAAAACTTATAATCAAACGGATTTTTAAAATAAACAGATTTTTAAATGAAGCAGATCAGTCCACACATCTGCACGAACATAAAAATCCGCATGAACCGCAGTAAACAGATTTTTCAACGGATATCTAAAAATAAAACTCAAACCGAACCGTAATAAACGGGTTTTTCTAGTTTCGGTTTTTACAATTTCGGGTTTTTTCAGTTTCATATTAAGCAGCTCGGTTTATCAATTTCTCGAGTTTTGAAACACCCCTATGCAACAGACGGTATTTCCACAAGTGTCCACTTTTATGGAATATCCATATTTTAGTTTATATTATTTTAGGTACTTTAAATAATACTTGAATACATACCTTCAGGACTCTTTTAATTTATTTAGCGTAATATTTTGACATTTATATGGCACTTTCTTTTTTTTTATTGTTTAATTAGGATACCTGATCGCAAAATAATTTGCATAAGTCACACCGTTAATGGTGACCGGCGATGATGAGTGCTCAAACACTCATCATTTTTGGTCAAATCTGAACTGCAAAACATACAAAAACACTCGGAAATGCATCAAAACGCTAAAAATATTTCAAAATTGTGTTTTATATGTTTTAGATGCAAAATGAGTAAAAACAAATGAAAAACGTACAAAGTTTGCATAATTGGCAGTTTCAGTCCATCAACTTTCAAAAATTGACAAAACTAGTCCCTGAGCATTTATTTTGCATGAAAAATCAACCCAAGTCCTTTAAAAATCAAAATTTATCAAAAATAGTCCTTGGGTAAAAAGTTTTAAGAATTTACACTTTTGGTCCCTAAAGTTTGAAAATTGACATAAAAGGTCCCTGGGATTTCAATTTTTGGAAATTACAAATTATGGTCCTTTGATTATTGGTACTTGGCAGGAATTACCCTCATGATAATATTGGGGAATTACATTTTCAGTCCTTGGGATTTTCAGCATTTACATCTTTGGTCCTTGTGAAATTTAAATAAACCAAACTAACCCTTTATGTATTATCCAAACCTAAGCCTGATCCAATACCAATCCAGCCCACCAAATCCAAAACCCCAAGCCCACCCAACCTAAGCCCATCTCTCCTACCCTTTGAATAATACCCTGGTCGTTTTACCAAGTCAAACCCAACACCCCCTCACATCATTTGTATAAAATGTCTTTCCAAAAATCCAAAAACATTCTCCTTTACCCTCTCACATCTTTGATTCTTCATCCCTAACCCTCTATGAACTTTTGATTCTTTCTATGTCTCATCCACACCTTCTTATTTGCCATTGGTGTGGTAATCCTTATAATGGTGGCAATTGCCCCAGCTGTGGCATGGTAGAGTAAGGAAACGGGTCTGTCTATAACGAGAATTCCTATTCGTACCATGACACGACTGATTCATTCCACCAGCTACCACACCATGAGACTCAGTAGTTTTACTGTTGTGAGTACTGTGGTGGTTCACATTACAGTTCTAATTGTCAATCGGGAAACACGCTTGTCTATGAGCAGTTTCCTGATAACAATTATAACTCAAGCACATACAACCCACAGGCACATCAGTTTCACTGTTGTGATTACTGTGGAGGTCCACACTCTACCTCGGATTGTCAAACAAGGAATCCATTTCCTTGTAACAATTACGACTATTCGTTTTCAGACCTACCTCCACAGAACCAAATGATCCAATCAACTCCTCATGATACTGAGCAAGACCTTTTACTAAAGGCTCTTGATATATTGAAAGAACTTAAGGAGGAGTTGGTTACTACATCGTTTCGAGACTCTCGTGAGAAATCAATGGCAGAATTACTTGCGGAAGAACGAGATGCTAGAAACGAATTAAGCATGGAAGAATTGCTAGTCTTAGAACAAGCAGCTATAACACGTGCTAAATTTCGTAAAGCTGCTCTTCTTGACTGTGATGATGATAGTGATAACGAAGACACCCTTGATATCCTTCAGTTTTATAAGGGTTCATCAGATTCATCGTTTGTGATTCCTCCCATTGAAAATCAGGGAGAAAATAATGTGACGAAGAAATTACTAGCAGAAGATCAAATGGAACTTGTACAATCCATGAATGCTAGCTCCTTTCATCTCCCTCAGTCTGTTGTTATCACACCCGAAGTTCACACTCACTCTCAAAACATGGGGGATGAGCATCCTAGCACTGTTCCTAATTAGGAATCGGACGAATTAATAAAGTCCAGTGTTGAGATCCTTGTCCCAATCCCGAGAGAGTCACAGGGAACTTTTGATCAAGTGTGTGATATTCCTTCACCCCCTGATAATCCAAATGATCAAATTGAGACTGTCTCTGATTCCAGTGATGATTGTTTATCTAATGGAGACATTGAGTATGTTGATGCATCCCTTCCCCAATCTAATGTTGACTTTCTTCTCGAGGAGTTTGCCGATGAACTCACTCACACCAATCCACTTCCATCAGGAGGTGATGATTATCTCTTTGATTTCAAAGATGGTCTGGAAGAAGTCGAAGCATTCCTTGCCCTAGATAGTTCAACTTCGTATGAAGTTGATGATAACTATCTTGATTCTGAGGGGGATATTCTTTTCCTTAAAAGCTTATTGAATGATGATCCATCACTCAACTCCAATCTCAACACCGGGCTTAGTGATTCAAACACTGATGAAAATTATTTATCTTATGGAGACATCAGTGATGTTGATGAATTACCTTCTAAGCCCATCATTGATCACCTTATCATGACTACTCCAGAGTATGATGGCAAGAAACATCATGATCGGGGGGAAAGATTCTCAATCATGAGAATTTTTATTTCTATGACAAATTATCCCACCCTCCTTCCCGGGATGTTTTCTGGCCCTAAGAGCTTAACCGACAAAATCCAAATTCAGGAAACTAAACCTGATCTTGAGGATGAGCATCCTTTCATGATTATTCTCATGACCTTCTCGGTGCCTTCCTGTCTTCTTCACTCCTTCGGGAATGAAGATACCATTTTTGATCCCGGCATTTTCATTTACCATTATCTTGAGCCGGGATTATATCTCATCGGTGTGGAACTTTCACGTGCTTCAAATGTTTGTCCAAACATCTTGAATGAAAGTCCGATGGAGATTGTTTCTTCCACATCATGCTTCCCCAAGAACCAATGAATTCGGGGTCGAGTCAAGCTAGCGACTCGGTAAACAAAAACAGTAGCATGCTTATAGGGTTTTCACCCTAAGTGTGGGGGAGTTCCCCTGCTATGCTTACCAATGAAGTGAAAAACAAAAAAATGGTGTTTCCACATTTAGCTTGTAATATTGCCCTTTTAAGTTCAAAATGTCAACATAATAGCCGGGACTTTAAATATTGAGGACAATATTCATTCTAAGTGTGTGTGTGTGTGTGGGGGGGGGGGGTATTCTAGCGAATTTTATCACATTTTACTATCTAGTACCCCCGTTTTTGGCCAAAATTAAAAAAAAAATTAAAATTTTTTTACTTGTGCTTCAAAATTTTTGTGGTTATCAATCCGCCAAGTCTAAACGACAAAAGGATTGGCTAATCTAAGAGCAAACGGCTCTTGGTAAAGATATATCAAATCCGTTGATGGCTTGCAATTTGCCCAAAATTGTATGGCATCTCAACTCGTCATATCCTAAAAAGTGAAGCCCGCAAGATTACGGCTTGTAGTAAGGGCAGTGGAAAAACTATAATTGGTAATCAGCTCACCAAGATGTTGACTATTCCATCAAGAGTTGGGTAGTCCAGAAGCAAACGGCTTTTGGTAAAGACAAATCAAATCCGTTGACAGCTGGTGGTTTGCTCAAAATCACATGGTTATCAGGTGGACCATAGTTCTTACTTGAACTGATACATTTGGCTACTCCAGAAGTAATGGCTTTTGGTAAAGAGATTAAAATCCATTAAGTTTTCAAAACAGTTTATTGCTAGGGACTAGCAATACTTTAGTGTGGGGGATTGATGAGTGCTTAAACACTCATCATTTTTGGTCAAATCTGAACTGCAAAACATACAAAAACACTCAGAAATGCATTAAAATACTAAAAATATTTCAAAATTGTGTTTTATATGTTTTAGATGAAAAATGAGTAAAAACAAATGAAAAACGTACAAAGTTTGCATAATTGGCAGTTTCAATCCCTCAACTTTCAAAAATTGACAAAACAAGTCCCTGAGCATTTGTTTTGCAAGAAAAATCAACCCAAGTCCTTTAAAAATCAAAATTTATCAAAAATAGTCCTTGGGTAAAAAGTTTTGAGAATTTACACTTTTGGTCCCTGAAGTTTGAAAATTGACATAAAAGGTCCCTAGGATTTCAATTTTTGGAAATTATAAATTATAGTCCGTTGATTATTGGTACTTGGCAGGAATTACCCTCATGGTAATATTGGGAAATTACATGTTCAGTCCTTGGGATTTTCAGCATTTACATCTTTGGTCCTTGTGAAATTTAAATAAACCAAACTAACCCTTTATGTATTATCCAAACCTAAGCCTGATCCAATACCAATCCAGCCCACCAAATCCAAAACCCCAAGAACACCCAACCTGAGCCCATCTCCCCTACCCTTTGAATAATACTCTGGTCGGTTGATCAGGTCAAACCCAACACCCCCATCTCCTTCCTCCCTGATTATACGCTCCATGTCTCCCCCCTCCAACCTCACCTTTCCACCAATACTACCAACCATCATTAATTTTCACACCAACCCACACCAACTTCCCCCTCCTCATTAAACCTCCTCACCAAACTCCACTCACGCTTCCAAACTGTTTTCCTGCCAAAAAGCCAATTGAATGGCTGGGATCAATTCAGCTCATCCAACGGCCTCAAACAGAAGTGGGAAAGTGAGAGGATATCTCCAGGAGCTATAAAAGTCAGAGAAAAAAGAAAGGAGCATTATTAGTTAGTAGCAGTTAGTTAATGTAGTGTAGAGTAAAAGTAGAAGTAGCAGTAGCAAATTAGTTTCTAAGCTTTCAATGATGTAATGTTTTTATGATTCATAGTGTAATCTGCTTTTATAATCAATAAAAGTTTTTGTCTCTTCAAGTAAGTTGTTCAAATCCATTTTACTGCTTTGTAAGTCATTAGCTCTTCTCTACTTAATGTCCTTATTCTTTAGTTTTTTTTAGTTTCATTAAACTCTAGTAGTTAATTTGCAAACTTAAAATCTGTTTATACTTAGTTTATAATATATATATATATATATATATATATATATATATATATATATATATAATAAAAAATAAAATAAAATTATTAGCTAAGGGAACATAAGCTCTCAAAAGCTCATCCTCCCTTCTGATAAGCTCACTTAAGCTATTCAATAGCTTTAGTGAACTTATCTTAGGCTGCCATAGTTCACAGTCTCAATAAGCCATCATTTCCGTAAGTTACTCTTTTAATTTACTAGCATTGTCTCTATTATAGCTTATTCAATTGTAGATTTTAGCTTATCTCAGCTTTTAATGCTTATTCAGACTTCATTTAAGGCTTAGGTTTAGTCACTGCATTCCTTAGTTTATAAGTTCATTCCTACTGCATTGCATAGTTTGAACTTGTTATATCAAGTTCTAGTATTACTTAGTTATATTTTATTGATCATTTGTCTTTAAAAATAATCAGGAAACTTGCCAGGATAAGTAGTTTGGTTAAGTTGATTGTAGAACCTAGAAACATAGTAAATCTGCTCAATAAAGGGGTGTTTGGCATAATCTGGTTTCATGAACTCAGAAGTTGTTTTGTTTGAAGTATTTAGTTCAATCATGATCCATTAGGTCCAATTAGGTCAGAAGAATGATAAAAACACTAGGTCATTTAGTGGAAAGTCAAAATCTTAGTTTACACTTCCCTTTTCATTCACTGTTTGAAATATAAGTTCCAATACAACTGATTTTGTTGCAAGAGCAGATACCATAGCTTATTTCACTTTCATATTTACTTAATATTGCATCTAAAATCAGTGTGAGTCATTTGAAATTCAATAAAGTCAACTTAAGAGTTCATATGAAAAAGTCAAAATTGCATGTTCTTCAATTTTTCCAAAAGTCCAAGGAATTGTTGTGAATTTCGTATAAGGATTCTAGGCTTGAAACTTGTTTCTACTTATACCCCCCCCCCCCAGCTCATCTTCATAGTCCCATTGTTCCCTTATTTTTTTGATTTTTTCACTAGGCCCCACACCCTTTCAAAGTCACCTGCAGGGGAAGGTGCATCCCCTGCTGCAGCAGACAACCATCCCACACCACCACCTTTGGTGGTTGCCACAGGCCTCCACAGTGGGTCCCACAGGCCCCCATTAGGTTCTTTAGACTCCCCCCTTGGCCCTCTTGCTAGTTCAAGTTGAATTTTGAGCCAAAGTGCCCTTGCCCCCTCCTGAATTTGGCCCTCAACATTGTCCCAATTCTAAGGGTCTGTTTGGTTTTTGGATTAGCTTTTTCAGCTTTTTAGCTTATTCTATACTCTCAGCTTATAGTTTTAGCACATTTCAAGTTCATATAGCTTATTCACACATGAATCATCCCTTGTGGGCCCCCCTAGCTGCCAACATCAGCTTTTGCCCTTGACAGTTGACCAAAGTCAACTGTCATGCCTTTAATCTCTCACTTTGCTTATTTTTAAGCTATAAAAAAGTTGTTTTCATAAAAGTTGTTTGTTTTTAGGTGTAAATTAGTTTTCAAAACGAAAAATCAAGAAAAACCAATTTAATTTCAAGTGATAGTTTCTATTTAATGTAATTTAAATTTTAATTTTCCTTTTTAGATTTTGTTTAAGTACTTAGAATTTTTATACTTTTCTTAAATTCCTTTTATGTTAAAGTAATTTCAGTAATTTTTTTAGATTTTTATATTATCATTTAGTATTTATTAGATTTAATATTAGTTTTATTAATTATTAATTAATATTAAGTATTAAATAACAAAATTAGTTTTTATTAAGTAAGACCTAGTTTTTATATTTTTCCTAGCTTTTATAAGTTATAAAATAATTTTAGAAATTTTCTTGTAATTTCTACTGTTCATTTACTAGTTTTTATAATTTAAATAGTTTAGTTAGTAATTAATTAATTTTTAATATAATAATTAGTAAAATAGTGTAAAAACTTATAAAACAAATTTTATATAATTTTTTAGGATTCCTGTGATGGTTAATTAGATTTTTAAAATTTTTCTTAATTTTCTAAGTTAGTTTGTTATTTTTAATAATTTAAATTAATTAAAATTAGTTAAGTAATTAATAACTAGTAATTAATTAATAATAAATAATTAAATAGTGTAAAATTTTATTTTCTTATTCTAAAAATTTTCTTTCATCCTTAGGTTTGTAAAAAAGTCATTTTCACCCCCTGGGGGTTTTCAGATTTCAGTTTTCACGTTTTATTTTGTACGTTTACGTTATTTAAAATGTAAACGTACGCGTTTTAGGTTTTAAACGTTTCTGGTTTTTCCAAACTTCCAGTCTTGTTCATATAGCTTATTTAAGCTATTTCATTGTATAAATTAGTAGTGTAATCAATCTCAACCCCTTTCCAGTCCAGATTCACCCGATCACAAGCTGTTTGAATACAATCCACACCTCGTCGGGACATAACGACCCGGGGAAACACTATATTCCGCGGAGCATTGAGCCTAAGGAGTTTGACTATATTGAACACATCCGTGGTTGACTTTATTTGACTGCTTTTGCCTTAATCAAAATTTGGCGCCGCTGCCGGGGAGGTTGTGCGCGTTTATCTAAAAAGGTTTGCTGATTAGTGCTTTTGGAATTCAATCCTTTGTATATTTACCATCCTTGTTCATATTTTCTTACCTTATAAAAACAAAACAGTTCACGAAAACATTTTAAAATCAGTTTTCAACAAACACAAAAATCACAAAAAGATTTTCTTTATCATTTGTATAAAATGTCTTTCCAAAAATCCAAAAACATTCTCCTTTACCCTCTCACATCTTTGATTCTTCATCCCTGCCCCTCTATGAACTTTTGATTCTTTCTATGTCTCATCCACACCTTCTTATTTGCCATTGGTGTGGTAATCCTTATAATGGTAGCAATTGCCCCAGCTGTGGCATGGTAGAGTCAGGAAACGGGTCTGTTTATAACGAGAATCCCTATTCGTACCATGACACGACTGATTCATTCCACCAGCTACAACACCATGAGACTCAGCAGTTTTACTGTTGTGAGTACTGTGGTGGTTCACATTACAGTTCTAATTGTCAATCGGGAAACACGCTTGTCTATGTGCAGTTTCCTGATAACAATTATAACTCAAGCACATACAACCCACAGCCACATCAGTTTCACTGTTGTGATTACTGTGGAGGTCCACACTCTAGCTCGGATTGTCAAACAAGGAATCCATTTCTTTGTAACAATTACGACTATTCGTTTTCAGACCTACCTCCACAGTACCAAATGATCCAATCAACTCCTCATGATACTAAGCAAGACCTTTTACTAAAGGCTCTTGATATATTGAAAGAACTTAAGGAGGAGTTGGTTACTACATTGTTTCGAGACTCTCGTGAGAAATCTATGGCAGAATTACTTGCTGAAGAACGAGATGCTAGAAACGAATTAAGCATGGAAGAATTGCTAGTCATAGAACAAGCAGCTATAACACATGCAAAATTTCGTAAAGCTGCTCTTCTTGACTGTGATGATGATAGTGATAATGAAGACACCCTTGATATCCTTCAATTTTATAAGGGTTCCTCAGATTCATCATTTGTGATTCCTCCCATTGAAAATCAGGGAGAAAATAATGTGACGGAGAAATTACTAGCAGAAGATCAAATGGAACTTGTACAATCCATGAATGCTAGCTCCTTTCATCTCCCTCAGTCTGTTGTTATCACACCCGAATTTCACACTCACTCTCTAAACATGGGGGATGAGCGTCTTAGCATTGTTCCTAATAAGGAATCAGACGAATTAATAAAGTCTAGTGTTGAGATCCTTGTCCCAATCCCGAGAGAGTCACTGGGAACTTTTGATCAAGTGTGTGATATTCCTTCACCCCCTGATAATCCAAATGATCAAATTGAGACTGTCTCTGATTCCAGTGATGATTGTTTATCTTATGGAGACATTGAGTATGTTGATGCATCCCTTCCCCAATCTAATGTTGACTTTTTTCTCGAGGAGTTCGCTGATGAACTCACTCACACCAATCCACTTCCATCGGGAGGTGATGATTATCTCTTTGATTTCAAAGATGATCTGGAAGAAGTCGAAGCATTCCTTGCCCTAGATAGTTCAACTTCGTATGAAGTTGATGATAACTATCTTGATTCTGAGGGGGATATTCTTTTCCTTAAAAGCTTATTGAATGATGATCCATCACTCAACTCCTATCTCAACACCGGGCTTAGTGATTCAAACACTGATGAAAATTCTTTATCTTCTAGAGACATCAGTGATGTTGATGAAATACCTTCTGAGCCCATCATTGATCAGCTTATCATGACTCCTCCAGAGTATGATGGCAAGAAACATCATGATCGGGGGGAAAGATTCTCAATCATGAGAATTTTTATTTCTATGACAAATTATCCCACCCTCCGTCCCGGGATGTTTTCTGGCCCTAAGAGCTTAACCGACAAAATCCAAATTCAGGAAACTAAACCTGATCTTGAGGATGAGCATCCTTTCATGATTATTCCCATGACCTTCTCGGTGCCTTCCTGTCTTCTTCACTCCTTCGGGAATGAAGATACCATTTTTGATCCCGGCATTTTCATTTACCATTATCTTGAGCCGGGATTATATCTCATCAGTGTGGAACTTTTACGTGCTTCTAATGTTTGTCCAAACATCTTGAATGAATGTCCGATGGAGATTGTTTCTTCCACATCATGCTTCCCCAAGAACCAATGAATTCGGGGTCGAGTCAAGCTTGTGACTCGGTAAACAAAAACAGTAGCATGCTTATAGGGTTTTCACCCTAAGTGTGGGGGAGTTCCCCTGCTATGGTTACCAATGAAGTGAAAAACAAAAAAATGGTGTTTCCACATTTAGCTTGTAATATTGCCCTTTTACGTTCAAAATGTCAGCATAATAGCCAGGACTTTGAATATTGAGGACAATATTCATTCTAAGTGTGTGTGTGTGTGGGGGGGGGGGGGTATTCTAGCGAATTTTATCACATTTTACTATCTAGTACCCCCATTTTTTGCCAAAATTAAAAAAAAAAAATTAAAAAAAATTTCACTTGTGCTTCAAAATTTTTGTGGTTATCAGTCCGCCATGTCTAAACGACAAAAGGATTGGCTAATCCAGGAGCAAACGGCTCTTGGTAAAGATATATCAAATCCGTTGATGGCTTGCAATTTGCCCAAAATTGTATGGCATCTCAACTCGCCATATCCTAAAAAGTGAATGAGTTGGCTAGCCCGCAAGATTATGGCTTGTGGTAAAGGCAGTGGAAAAACCATAATTGGTAATCAGCTGACCAAGATGTTGACTATTCCATCAAGAGTTGGCTAGTCCAGAAGCAAACGGCTTTTGGTAAAGACAAATCAAATCCGTTGACAGCTGGTGGTTTGCTCAAAATCACATGGTTATCAGGTGGACCATAGTTCTTACTTGAACTGATACATTTGGCTACTCCAGAAGTAATGGCTTTTGTTAAAGAGATTAAAATCCTTTAAGTTTTCAAAACAGTTTATTTCTAGGGACTAGCAATAGTTTAGTGTGGGGGATTGATGAGTGCTTAAACACTCATCATTTTTGGTCAAATCTGAACTGCAAAACATACAAAAACACTCAGAAATGCATCAAAATACTAAAAATATTTCAAAATTGTGTTTTATATGTTTTAGATGCAAAATGAGTAAAAACAAATGAAAAACGTACAAAGTTTACATAATTAGCAGTTTCAGTCCCTCAACTTTCAAAAATTGACAAAACTAGTCCCTGAGTATTTATTTTGCAAGAAAAATCAACCCAATTCCTTTAAAAATCAAAATTTATCAAAAATAGTCCTTGGGTAAAAAGTTTTGAGAATTTACACTTTTGGTCCCTTAAGTTTGAAAATTGACATAAAAGGTCCCTGGTATTTCAATTTTTGGAAATTACAAATTATGGTCCTTTGATTATTGGTACTTGGCAGGAAATACCCTCATGATAATATTGGGGAATTACATTTTCAGTCCTTGGGATTTTCAGCATTTACATCTTTGGTCCTGGTGAAATTTAAATAAACCAAACTAACCCTTTATGTATTATCCAAACCTAAGCCTGATCCAATACCAATCCAGCCCACCAAATCCAAAACCCCAAGCCCACCCAACCTGAGCCCATCTCCCCTACCCTTTGAATAATACCCTAGTCGTTTGAACAGGTCAAACCCAACACCCCCATCTCCTTCCTCCCTGATTATACGCTCCATGTCTCCCCCCTCCAACCTCACCTTTCCACCAATACTACCAACCATCATTAATTTTCACACCAACCCACACCAACTTCCCCCTCCTCATTAAACCTCCTCACCAAACTCCACTCACCCTTCTAAACTGTTTTCCTGGCAAAAAGCCAATTGAATGGCTGGGATCAATTCAGCTCATCCAACGGCCTCAAACAGAAGTGGGAAAGTGAGAGGATATCTCCAGGAGCTATAAAAGTCAGAGAAAAAAGAAAGGAGCATTATTAGTTAGTAGCAGTTAGTTAATGTAGTGTAGAGTAAAAGTAGAAGTAGCTGTAGCAAATTAGTTTCTAAGCTTTCAATGATGTAATGTTTTTATGATTCATAGTGTAATGTGCTTTTATAATCAATAAAAGTTATTGTCTCTTTAAGTAAGTTGTTCAAATCCATTTTACTGCTTTGTAAGTCATAAGCTCTTCTCTACTTAATGTCCTTATTCTTTAGTTTTTTTTTAGTTTCATTAAACTCTAGTAGTTAATTTACAAACTTAAAATCTGTTTATACCTAGTTTATAAATATATATATATATATATATATATATAAAATAAAAAATAAAATAAAATTATTAGCTAAGGGAACATAAGCTCTCAAAAGCTCATCCTCCCTTCTGACAAGCTCACTTAAGCTGTTCAATAGCTTTAGTGAACTTATCTTTGGCTGCCATAGTTCACAGTCTCAATAAGCCATCATTTCTGTAAGTTACTCTTTTAATTTACTAGCATTGTCTCTATTATAGCTTATTCAATTATAGATTTTAGCTTATCTCAGCTTTTAATGCTTATTCATAATTTATTTAAGGCTTAGGTTTAGTCACTGCATTCCTTAGTTTATAAGTTTATTCCCACTGCATTGCATAGTTTGAACTTGTTATATCAAGTTCTATTATTACTTAGTTATATTTTATTGATCATTTGTCTTTAAAAATAATCAGGAAACTTGCCAGGATAAGTAGTTTGGTTAAGTTGATTGTAGAACCTAGAAACATAGTAAATCTGCTCAATAAAGGGGTGTTTGGCATAATCTGGTTTCATGAACTCAGAAGTTGTTTTGTTTGAAGTATTTAGTTCAATCATGATCCATTAGGTCCAATTAGGTCAGAAGAATGATAAAAACACTAGGTCATTTAGTGGAAAGTCAAAATCTTAGTTTACACTTCCCTTTTCATTCACTGTTTGAAATATAAGTTCCAATACAACTGATTTTGTTGCAAGAGCAGATACCATAGCTTATTTCACTTTCATATTTACTTAATATTGCATCTAAAATCAGTGTGAGTCATTTGAAATTCAATAAAGTCAACTTAAGAGTTCATATGAAAAAGTCAAAATCGCATGTTCTTCAATTTTTCCAAAAGTCCAAGGAATTGTTGTGAATTTTGTATAACGATTCTAGGCTTGAAACTTGTTTCTACTTATACCCCCAGCTCATCTTCATAGTCCCATTGTTCCCTTATTTTTGTGATTTTTTCACTGGGCCCCACACCCCTTCAAAGTAACCTGCAGGAGAAGGTGCATCCCCAGCTGCAGCAGACAACCATCCCACACCACCACCTTTGGTGGTTGCCACAGGCCTCCACAGTGGGTCCCACAGGCCCCCATTAGGTTCTTTGGACTCCCCCTTGGCCCTCTTGCTAGTTCAAGTTGAATTTTGAGCCAAAGTGCCCTTGCCCCCTCCTGAATTTGGCCCTCAACATTGTCCCAATTCTGAGGGTCTGTTTGGTTTTTGGATTAGCTTTTTCAGCTTTTAACTTATTCTGTACTCTCACCTTATTGTTTTAGCACATTTCATGTTCATATAGCTTATTAACACCTGAATCATCCCTTGTGGGCCCCCCTAGCTGCCTACATCAGTTTTTGCCCTTAACAGTTGACCAAAGTCAACTGTCATGCCTTTAAGCTCCCACTTTGCTTATTTTTAAGCTATAAAAAAGTTGTTTTCACAAAAGTTGTTTGTTTTTAGGTGTAAATTAATTTTCAAAAAGAAAAATCAAGAAAAACCAATTTAATTTCAAGTGATAGTTTCTATTTAATGTAATTTAAATTTTAATTTTCCTTTTTAGATTTTTGTTAAGTACTTAGAATTTTTATATTTTTCTTAAATTCCTTTTATGTTAAAGTAATTTCAGTAATTGTTTTAGATTTTTATATTATCGTTTAGTATTTACTAGATTTAATATTAGTTTTATTAATTATTAATTAATATGAAGTATTAAATAGCAAAATTAGTTTTTATTAAGTAAGACCTAGTTTTTATATTTTTCCTAGCTTTTATAAGTTATAAAATAATTTTAGAAATTTTCTTCTAATTTCTACTGTTCATTTACTAGTTTTTATAATTTAAATAGTTTAATTAGTAATTAATTAATTTTTAATATAATAATTAGTAAAATAGTGTAAAAACTTATAAAATAAACTTTTTATAATTTTTTAGGATTCCTGTGATGGTTAATTAGATTTGTAAAATTTTTCTTAATTTTCTAAGTTAGTTTGTTATTTTTAATAATTTAAATTAATTAAAATTACTTAAGTAATTAATAACTAGTAATTAATTAATAATAAATAATTAAATAGTGTAAAAATTTATTTTCTTTTTCTAAAAATTTTCTTTCATCCTTAGGTTTGTAAAAAAAGTCATTTTCACCCCCTGGGGGTTTTCAGATTTCAGTTTTCACGTTTTATTTTGTACGTTTACGTTATTTAAAATGTAAACGTACGCGTTTTAGGTTTTAAACGTTTCTGGTTTTTCCAAACTTCCAGTCTTGTTCATATAGCTTATTAAATTTATTTCATTGTATAAATCAGTAGTGTAATCAATCTCAACCCCTATCCCGTACAGTTACCCGATCACAAGCCGTTTGAATACAATCCACACCTCGTCGGGACATAACGACCCGGGGAAACACTATATTCCGCGGAGCATTGAGCCTAAGGAGTTTGACTATATTGACAACATCCGTGGTTGACTTTAGTTGACTGCTTTTGCCTCAATCAGGCGGAATTAGGGGTGATAGTGATGATGTTGAGTATAAGATAACCTAAAAATAAAAAATAAAAGACACTATGATAGATGTAGTGCGGGAAAAAGCCCTCGCGAACTGCCTCCAAGTTGAGAATCAATAATGCCGATTATGTTTGTGAAAGTATTGAGGTAAGAAAGATGATATCTCATGAGTTAGCTTAGGTTACATACCTCTCTGATGACTTCTTTTTTTATAGCTTATTTTGACAGTGATGTGGAGGCACTTACAAAAGTCATGG
The DNA here is from genome assembly GCA_030686995.1 of Artemisia argyi. NCBI lineage: Eukaryota > Viridiplantae > Streptophyta > Magnoliopsida > Asterales > Asteraceae > Artemisia > Artemisia argyi. The sequence continues at coordinate 115,220,823 of CM060689.1, forward strand.
CAGTTACAGAGTCACGTTCTTGTTCGACCAGCTTTGGAGCATACCCACGTTCCTTACCTACCAGAACTTGGATAATGAGGTTTTGACATCAGTTGGAGGATAGGCTTCGAACTTTGACGGATGTTAAGCTTTGAACCTTGATGGAGGTTAGGCTTCAAATTATGACAAAAGTGAGGCTTCGAACTTAACATATGTTAAACTTTGTGAATGTTTTGGGTGAAGGTTGGCGGATTTCCTTGCGGTAGCCTTTGTCTAGCTTTACGCCAACACTTCAATCCTTAGTGTAGAATTATGTGTAAAATGAAGGCATAGTCTTCGTCTATTAGGAAGGTATACATCACCCTTTATATGAATGTTAAGCTAAGTGATAAAGTCTGAGAGTTTTAACACAAATGGCTAAAACCTATACACACGACACAAGCCCAAGACAGATTAGAATGGATAAAACCCATCACGCTTCGCCTGGGAAGCAAGTTCCCAATTCCAAAATATTGAAATTAAGCCAAGACAGACATATCCAGGCAACGGTCGGGCTGTGATCTTATCCCCAAAAGTTGTTGTAATAAATTAAATGTGTCATTACCTCATTAGCATAGAGGTAATGCTGTGAAAATCTCGTTGGTACGAAGATTACTACAGTGGATACTAATTTTGACCCTTCTTCTTAAACCCGAAAGAGGATGTTGAAATGGTAAATGTAAGGTTTCTGGCTAGAGACCAACCTCATGACTGGAGATAAATGTAGAGATTTCAACAGCGCTTCCATGCGATATCAACAATATCAGGAGTTATGGTGAAATCGACGGTTATTTAGGGAAAGTGGCTATTTGACTCAGAAAATGGGACTTATTGTTGCAGGTCTCACGGATGCCGACACAAATCACATAATTTGCAGATACCAAGCCTTCAATTGTGATTAACGGAATTAGGGGTGATGGTGATGATGCCGAGTAAACTATAACCTGAAAATAAGAAATATAAGACACTACGTTAGACGAAGAATGAGGGAAGCCCCCCGCGAACCGTCTCAGGTGTGAGAATCAGTCATGGTAATTATGTTTGTAAAAGCACTGAGGTAGAGAAAATGATATCGGTTAAGTTAGGTTACATTACCTCTATGATGACTTCCTTATTTATAAGCTTATTCTGACAAAGATGTAGAGAAAGTTATACAGAATTAGAGATCATGACAGTCACAGAGCCACGTTCTTGTTTGACCAGCTCTCACATTCCTTCACGACTATAACATGGGCAGTGAGGCTTTGACTTGTTAAGGAGATTAGGCTTCGAACCTTGGTAGAGGTTAAGCTTCAAACCGTAATAGAGTTGAGGTTTTGAACCGTGACAGGGGTAAAGCTTTGAACATGACAGGGTTAGACTCTATGAGTGGTTTGGGTAAAGGTTGTCAGATTCTCTTATGGTAACATTCGTCTAGGTTTACGCCAACACTCAGTCCTTAATGTAGAATTAAGGATAAGACAAAGGCATAGGCTTCATCCATTAGGAGAGTATACAAACACAAGATAGAAAGTCAATAAAGTCAAATAGTCAAACCAAAAAGTCAAACATTTCATAAGTCTGTTTTAGAGTTTGGCCGGGAAAGTTAGTTAACGCCCAAACTTGTTTAAATTCTCATTTCACTTGTAATCATACACTATTCAGATTTGTAAACTCATTTCTTCACTAAATCTCTTGTAACCATTTCATAACAACACAATAATCAATAACAAATCATTAGGAATCTTGATTCTTTCTGTATGAATTCCTAGTAAGTTGTTGTCATTGGAACTTGTTCTTCATTTCATAGATTTCTAGAACAAGTACATTTCAATTGGTATTAGAGCTGCCATACTGGCAACTCCGGTCATCTTCTCCAGCTAAATTCCAGCAAGATTTTGTTACTTTTCCGGCGAAGTTAGTCACCACTAACTTCAACTATTCTTTTACATCTAATTAGTGTCAAACAACTGTACGATCACAAGAATAGCCCTATTCCCGGAAGTCTCGTTGGAAGCAGTCTCCCTATTCCCGAGTTTCCTGGGGTAGGGGTAGGATCTATCTACATTCTACCTCCCCATACCCTGCCCCGGCTGGATTGGGTCTGTTGTTGTTGTTGTTGTGGTGGTGGTTGTTGTTGTTGTTGTTGTTGTTGTTGTTGTTGTTGTTGTTGTTGTTGTTGTTGACTGTACGATCACAAGAATAGCCCATAAGTGGTTAAATTCTCTATTCTTGAATCTATGATCAGCAGTAGTTCGTTTGAGTAATCAACAACAGAACTGATCACTATTCCATTGTTAATGAGTAGTGGTGACATTATTATAGAATGGTGAATACAAGAACTAATCAAATATCTGTAGTTGATACTACGACATCATTGCAAGAATCAGTTACTGGATTGGCTACTACAATAGAAAGAATCAATCGAAGTTTGATTGTGATAAGGATTTATTTGATACCATTTTAAGGGGTCATTTAAGCCTAAATTCATGATTATATGATCAAATGTTGCCTCAAATCGTTTCTTTTCATATTTTAGGTACTTGGGATGCGAATTCAGGAAATTGTAGCTTTTTGAATATAGTTGGGCAAAAAAGTGAAGAAAATGGCAAAGTCATGAAAATCCTGTCAGAATAATACACCTGACGGCGTCACGTTATGATTTGTGACGCTGTCAATTGTTATTTTGGAGCTAGAATAATTAACACATGTCACTTCAGAAACAAAAGTGGGAATAACACCTAACGGCGTCAGGTTATACTGAAGATGGGTGTCACGCTTTGGAAGTTACAAGTGACGGGCTAAAAGACGTATAGAGTAAAGGCGGCAACCTTGAGCTGACGGCTTCAGAGTCAAAGAGTGATGGCGTCAGAGTGATGACTTACACAAGACAAAACTCTAATGACGGTGGGCTGACGGCATCAGTGGATACGACCTAACACCGCCACAAGCGTAAAACTATATATAGAATTCGACAAGACGAAACCCTAATGACGGCGGGCTGACGGCGTCAGAGGATACAACCTGACGTCGTCACAAGTGTCAAACTATATATATAATTCGATTTTTCTTACATTATGGCAAACTTTTTATCCAACTTTTGGGAGTCAAAAACCCTAAAATGATTTTGCACTTCAATGTAAGGCTTTTACAGCATTCTATCTTCCATGTTAAATTAATGACAGCAAGAACTAATCTCACGACTCTTCACGACTTGTCACAACTTCTACACAACTTGTACACACCACTACTACTTCACACCTTCACACTATTTCACTGCTTCTTCTTCACAACACTACTTCTACTTAACTTGAATACTAACCAACGTAAATCTACTTATTACAAGTACAACACAACTTTACAAGTGATTTAAACAATCTACAAAACTAATCTACAATAGTTCTTGTTTTTATATTGAATGAGTATTCTTCTCTTGTACCTTGAGTGGTGAGGGATTGAATCACTTGAAACAAAGACTTATAATCTTATGATCAAAGGATTTAGAAGGATGTTTGGAAAGGATTGGGACTAAAAATTTTAGTACAAAAAGTGAGGAAAAATTGCAGAAATGAACCAGTATTTATAGGCAAACGAATTTGGCCACAGGAGCGTGTCGGCCCCCTTAAATGGTGGTCGGCCCCCTTAATTATTAACGGGGCCGCCCTCCGGTGACGGCCAAGTTTTTTGTTTTTTTCTAGTGAAAGTTTATTTTGTGAAAATCTAACTGATTATGATTAAAAATTTGAATTCATATATTTATTATGAATTAAACATTTTCCTTTAATTACCAAAAGTGTTTTTCTAAAATATATAAAATGTTTATAACATTTGATAAAAATTTTAGTGTCTAAATAAAAATCCATTTGATCATAAAATGTATCAGACATTTGTTTATTCATACCTTAAGTGATTTAGTTAGATGGAATGATATTTGTAACTAAATACTTGTTTACGTAATGATTTTACGTTTAATGATTTTATATTTTGTGATCGTCAAAACGTAGGGATATCGAGAAATATTAATAACATTTTTATTCATTATTAATATCAACGATCTCCCCCTTTTTGATGATCACAAAATCAAAACTCATTACATCAAAAATTAATATATATATATATATATATATATATATATATATATATATATATATATATATATACACAAGTATTTAGTGAGTGTAAATCATTTCTCCCCCTTTTTGTTAGCATCAAAAAGGTTATCCCGATGATACTAGAGCTCCCCCTCGACGTGTACTCCCCCTTGTTTTAAGGTTATAAGACAAATCGAGATATGGAATGGTTGCTAAAATATTTAGAACACAAGCAATATATATATGATGCATGAAACAAGCATATATATATATATATATATATATATATATATATATATATATATATATATATATATATATATATATATATATATATATATATATGTAAAACA